>CM065904.1:69798543-70998543 GCA_033439115.1 Firmiana major
CCATTTGCTGTCTTCAGTATCATGATTCTGGTGAAAATTGTGGATGAAACAGCTGCAAATAAGCTAGCTTTTGCCTTTGATTTCCTTTGCCTCATCTCCTTTTGATTTTTTATTTGAGTCATAATTGGATTGTCAGGCAACGGAGGAACTTCATACTCATTTTCAACAGCTTCCCACTTATCATTAGCATCAAGGTAAGCTTCCATTCGAACAGCCCACACTTGATAATTCGTTCCATCAAACACTGGAGGTGCTATTGCATTTGATAAAGCTTCTGAACTCATCTTGAGTTGGTTGTAGGCTTTTGTGTTTTGATATGACAGATGGTGAGTGTTTAAGGTAAGTGGTTCTTCACAGGTCTCTTAAGAACTTTGGCTCGGATACCAATTTGTTAGCTTTTGACAGAAATACAGTGCAAAATTTGTTAGTTTTTGAAACTTCTGAAGCAGTTTTTATTGATAATGAAAGCACTTATTTATACAACTTATATAAAACAGAAAAGTATAAAAAATGCAGTCATATCTGCTGCAGTTACATAAATTTCCTAAAAATCAACTGAAGACTAGATCATACCTAACAGAACTTTGACCACTTCAATTCCATGTTAGCAGCTCCTAAGACATGTCATTCAACACTACCTCCTGCAACAGTTGCCCGGAAAATTTTAGGATATCGTAATGGAAGAAATTGTAGTTATGTTGACGAAAAAATATCAAAATGTGGTCAAATCATGATATAAAGAGCAGGGAAACAACAACTAACGCTTGGCCTAACAGTTATTAAACTCCCGAGGCTTTTATAGTTATTTGATTTCGGTTCACTTGTGTCGTTTATAAAGATTAAGTTCTATATGTTAATCCGATTCATTTGAAGAAGTCATGCTGTTTTTCTATTACTGGAACCATTGGAATGTAAACAAAATGGAATAGAAGAATTAAATAACGTTTTCAATGATTTTTAAACTTTATTTGAGTCTTGTGGTGTTTTACTATTCAGGCCAATTCCATGTAAAGGAAGAAAGAAAAAAAGAAACATTCTATTGCATGAATGGTTTTCTATTGAAAAAAAAAAAGAACTGAAGCTTAAATCTTGAAATTACCAATATAAACTTACATCAAATCAAATTAAGAACAGTTTAAAAAGATCAGTTTTCTTTGGCTTGATAAGATCTCTGTCAGCCTCAGTATTCAATTTATAAATTGATGATCAGAATTTGAAGCTAAGTTCAAATACAATTTAAAAATTAAGAATTGGATTCAAATCCTTCTTTTATAAAAAAAAAAAAAATGCTTATCATGTATCCTTACTTCAACAAAGTTTTAATAGCTTTTAGTTAGTTGAAAAGTGACAAACATATATGTTTATTCCTTGATTCTTGCGGGGCTTGCCTGCTTTGGTTGTTTTGTTCTGGAACATTTCCTATTTAGTTTATAATATACTTTATACAAGGTTAATTGATAAGATCAGCAATTCAATCTGACAAACAACCATGATAAAGACCCGCAAAAGCAACTAGAAACTGGAAAATGATAAACTAATTTTCTCCTCATCATTATATATGTCATTTTTGTTGGACAAGACTTATTCTAGTGGAATAAACTGGAAAATGAATGTTAGAATACCCAAAATGCAACATGTTGTTCTACACTGAATCCCAGATTTCACTCGCTCTAGCTTCCTCAATAGTTATATAAATCCCTGATTCCTTGAATATCATCCCCATGCAAACCCTTGCTTTCTCCAGCCATGAAGGTGGGATACATGATGGCCCCTTCAATGGAGCTGTGCCCCAAACCAAGAAGGTGTCCAATTTCATGTAAAGCAAGAGTTTCCAAGTGAAATGCACCAGGAGTTGCAATTACAGACCATTGTTCTTCTGCATCATAGTGGAATCTCCCATCAGTTGGTGCATAAGCATGAGCTAGAGTTCCACCAGGGCCATCAAAAGGGAATCCATCACCATGATCACGACTTTCAAAGCTAACTGTGATATCAGCATTGACGTAGTCCTCGGTCCTTGAAAAGCTAAAGTGCGTATTTGCAGCCCATGTTTGGAAAGCTTTATCAACAGGGCTAATGGCATCAACTCGGGTCCCTGGAAGAAATGCATAAGTGAGATGGGATTGGGAAGCTGGCCATCTGGGTTCTCCTGGAAAAAATGAATAGTGAGAGACGGTGTGAACAGACTTAGAGCCTGAGGGGTGGTTCCTTTTCTTGCCAGAACGCATCCTAGAAGTACCATTGATGATATCTGCTATCGCACAACGTGGGGTCATCATCTTTGATACTGTTTTGGCATCCAAAGTCCCAGTGGCCTTCAAATGATAATTGAGCTGGTAAGTTTTGATGGCAGACTCCAAGAAATCATCGAAATCATCATCTTTGGCATGAGTCTCGTTCTTATAATTCAAGTAACCAAAATTTTCGAGATACTTTTTGAGTTTATGTATATCTGTAACCTTGTCTCCCTTGTGACATCCTTGGAGATGCTGGATAAACTCAAATGGGGAATGCTTTTTGTCTTTCAAGTCCGCTAAAACGGCCTGAAATAGCAGGGGCAGGAGAAGGAGAAGGAGAAGGATGAATGAGAAGAATGGAATATTAGCTTTGGATTCCATGATTATAATTAATCAATAGCTATAGAGAAATCTCTCAAGTGGTTGTGAAATTAGCTCATGTCTTTGGCCTAATTATAGCCATTTACAGCATGAATAGTCTGAACAGATGATCGGAGATCTTAAGTCAGTCTTTCTTTGTAATACTAGTATTTTACGAGGTCTTGCAGATGAAGACAAATTTTAACGTGCAAACAAGGCTATTGATATTGTCGCCCTGGAAAGAGTAAACGCTTTATACAAAAAAACATCAGTTTGACGAATTCTACACTTATAATATTTATTAACTTACTGGAGTTTACTGACATTTTCCAATGGAAGATGTTTCCTTTCTCCATTGCCGTTCTCCATAACCATGGGAACATACATTTGGAATGAGAAAATTAAAAGAAAACGCAGACTTTTGGTCCTTCAGACTTTAAAGAAACAAAGTTTTGACTTGACTGTTTGCTGTAGAATTTTTTTATTTTTTTTTTTGAATGAGAAGAAAAAGTGATGCATGGAATGTTACGTTATACCTTTTGGCATCCCTTCAAAAGTCTGAAGGGAATTGGAAAACTGGAACTTCGGGTTTAGAGTTATACCTGAAACTTCCAATATCCATTGCATAAGCCAAATCAAATCAACCCCGTGTTACTCACACACTTGAAGGGTGTTATTTTCTTCAAAAACAAGCAGGCGAACTAAGAAAAGTAACCCAGTAATCTTTCCCCCCACTACACCAACTTATAAACACCCTAGAGGAGAATAAGAAAACAGTAGATCAAATTCTGTGTTTTTCTTGGAACACTAACCTTCTTTTCTTTTTCTTTTTTTTTTGGCCATTTATATCTTCCTTTGAAATTGTCTGGCATTTTATACTAGGTTTTCCAATGTTGGATTAATAACCTGATAGTGAATCCAAATCCTTGAATGATTGATTTACCGGCATGAATCACTGTGAATGTGACATACTCTTTCCAGAAAAGAAAAAAGAAATCATATTTACTATTGAGAAAAACAGTTAACAGGCTGGAAAAAGTAGATTTGAGGATCAATTAGAGGTAAAAATAGCTCTTGCAGGTCTTTGATGAAGTGTCAATCCATACAAATACAATTCACAATCTGGTAAAACAATGGTACAAGCCAAGGTTGTTCGACATTACAAGAAATCACTTCAATACCATTCCAACTCCATCAAAGTTTTGGATTAGACAAAAATAAGAAATAACAGAAAAGAATCGTGTTTACACATGGTGATGAAGGCTTAACTACAACCAGTTAACTGTGCATTCAGAGATTTACACTCTTGGTATTTTGTATAAAGACTAGTCAACTGGATTTTTTCCTTCTCCAAAGAACTTTAAGCTGCACATACTATAATTGCATGTTTTATGAAAAACAGCCGCAACAATTTTTGGCGTAAACATCGGCATACCTGTGGAGAGAGAGAGGCTTTGCAAGTTTAACATCTTACTAAAACCAGACAACATAAAAATGCCTGTTCAGTAGACAAATATGCATGATAAGAATGCAACTTAAAGAGAATATTGATATCCAAAAGCATGCAGAAACCTTGCTCAGAAGTTGGAATCAATACACATCCAAGATGCAAGAGGTCAAAAAAGTTTAGGCTGTAAAGTAAAACTTCTGAAAATTATCACAGCTTCATTTCAGATCTTAACATCTGATTTTACTAGTCCAAGAGATCTTCATACATATAGAAGGCATCCATAAGGTCTTTAACTCTTCTAGCCATACAGCTTGGCATTGAGATTAAGCATTTAAAGCCCAGCAGATTCAAAAGCCAGCAGAATAAGAGGTCTTGATCTCGAATCTTCCACTTAATGAAGGCTGACAACTGATAACTCATAAATAGAACAATAGTTATGTGCATCCTATGTATACGCGATTATGCTCTTGATAAATTTACCAAGATCAGATGTCTCACTGACTTCCAGTGATCAGGATACGCTTTTAATTTGTATCTAGACAGACCACATTTAAGAGTTTAAACATATGCAGATGCCTACCATGCAGAATCACAGCTCAAAAGGGCTAACAGGTTCAAAACCAGTGAACCAGCTAAATGATGAGATAATTTTGCTATCCTACTACTTAAGTAAAGTCCTTCATTTCATCATGAAAAGCCAAGCTCCAGCAGCAGTTGCCCGGAAAACTTTAGAAATTGTATTTTAGTTATGTTGATGAAAGAAAACCAAAATGTGGTCAAATCATGATATAAAGAGCAGGAAAATAACAACCAAGGCTTAGCCTAAAAGTTGCTACTGCTCCATAAGAGAGATTAGGTCTGTCCACGGTTCGAATTCTCTCTCCCCTTCGTACCTCCCTATGAACCAAAAAAAAGCAGGAAAACATTCAGGTTCACAAGGGCTGCAACTTTAATGTTGCTTGCTTGCAAAAAGTTCTGATTGTTCTCAACAGTTAAGGGATGCCTCTCACTTTATTATATGAACTGGAATGGAGGCAGTATCATCCTAGGGATTCTATTACAGAAAGAATTAATTAGAAGAATGACCAAAATCATGAAGCAGCAATTACTTTTCATATGATTTTCAGGATGAAAGTTGGCAAATGCTTAAAATGTAATTATTTTTTACAACTCTTCTCAGATGTTCCATACAATTTTGGACTTCAAATATTCTTAAAAACGAAAAAGCAAAACTTCGATTGTTTCTTTATTTCCCAGTAGTTAGCCTGACAACTTGATACAAGAAACCTCACTATTTCAATGAATGTAATACAGATGCATCAAACAATGAAAGATAAATCTAAGTTCAAATCCGGAAAAAATTTTGGCTGATCAAATTTGTATATAATCATTACGACTATTCAACTGCTGGTTAATTAGCAAAATCTCATTGGGCCACTAGAAAGCTCCAATAACTAATAAGAATCAGATAGAACAAGAACAAGAAATCATATGTCCTTGAACAAAATTGCAACACACACACTGATCTCGACTTGTTTATGCAAAGTCGATCATCACTTCCTCACTTAACATTACAAAAGAATAAACTATAATGCTTCAGCCAGCAACTAAAAAGAAACCACTAAACATTTTACCTCACGTATGTGAACCATTACCATTGACACCCAATTCCACGGCAGCTGCCTTTTCTTTTCCCCAATCATCTTCTTCTTTAATCCCATCATCGAGATCATCATCAGAATCCAGAGTGAAATTCCCTACATTATTATCCATCTGCTGCATTTCTGCCCCTAATGGCTTATATCGCAAACCATCCCCCGAAACACCAACACTATTTCTTTTACCCATAACCGACAATAGCCCGACAACCACAACCACAAGCAAAGCAAGATGGCAATTAAATTGCAACGTCGCGATAGCTCCCCCTCTATGATACTCAGGGTGACCTTTGCATTTAATAGTATAATTCCCTCTACTTTTTTCGTGTAAACTACATCCATGAACCATCAAATTAGTGTAAAATGAAAACCCCATTTGCACAAACCATGTTCCTTGTAAAATCAACCCAATGCCTCGTACCAATTTCGAGTAAGCCGACCTTTTTGACCTCAACTCTAGCATTGTAGAAACCACACAGATAGCTATGGGAACACATAAAAGATCAAAATATCTATTCTCAATCCCACTGGTATCTTTCCTTCGCAAGTAATACAACAAAAACTCTTCAACAAAAGCTAAAAGCAGAACTAATTCAAGAACAGAATCAGGCCAAAAGTACGAACTTTTCTTGTTGTTTAAAAGACCCAAAGCAGAGTAAAGCAAGAAAAGCAGAGCAAGTGAGAGCACTTGTAATTGGAGCACCGACCCGACCCGATCCTTCGAACTGAAAGCATCAAAGATTGAAACCACAGAATTCAAGAAGTTCAAAAGGGAAAAGATTGATACAAAGATGAAGTATGATGAAGAGGAAAATGGGTTTTCTTTAGTTTTTGAAATAGAGGTAGATTTGATCTGGGTTGAAAGTGAAGAAGGAGTTCGATTCAGGTTTCGGCTCAGGTTTATGGAAATGAAAAACTCCCATAATCCAATCAGGATGAAACCAACGCCGGCGACGGCGTAGGTGAAGAATCCCATCTTTCTTTTCGTACAAAGTTAAAGGCCTTTCCTCTTTTGGGGTTGTTCTTCTTTGAATTTGCGAGTGTTTTTCTTCCTTGTCTGCTTTCTTTCTCGAGAATTTTAAGATCTTTGCTGTGGGGTTTTCTTTTCCTGGGAAAATCAGATTCTAAAACAATGTTAGATTTTCAACGGTATTTGGTTGTTGGTTGTTTGATGTCTGATTTCTTGTACTTCTGACTTTTCTATTTGGTTTTGATTCGAGAAAATGTTGGTTCTTGGAAACTTCCCCTTGTTATGGATCTGGTCTGACCGTGGAAAATGAACCGTTTCTGATGCTTAAACAAAGCCCAATTCTTCTTGGATTAAACTGTTGAGTCTTTGAGTTGGGCCCCTTGCCTTTTTTTTATTTTTAAGATTACTGATTGTATAAATTAATTTACTAAAATTTAAATAATTGCAGCTAAGAAAATTATATTTAATACATTGGTTGTGAATGTATTGCATTTATAGTCAATTATAACTGTCATTTTCTAAATGAATAAAGTTAAAAAATATTCCAACTCTATAAATATTAATAAAGTTTTATAATTTATTTTTAAAAGTATGCATTTTTAAATTTTACTAATTAATGAAGTAGTACTCTGTGATTGAGTAACACTATATAGATAGTGTATCAAATATGAACTTATAAAAAAGAGTTTATATTTGATGTATTAACAATATATAATCATTATACATTGTTAGTTAAACATAAAGCGTCACTTTACTAAAAACCAAAATTTAAAAATACGTAAATTTTTAAAAATAAATTAAAAACTTTATTGATATTTATTTTTAAAGCTGTACATTATCATCATTACTTTTATCTAATATTGAGGCAGAATATATAAATTAATTTATGAACTCACGATAATTAAGTCGTTAACATGAATTTTATTTTTTCACTCATTTTTATTTAAGGCAATATGTTATTTAAACTCTTGTTCTGTCATATCTTTTCGGATAATTTTCCCTCAAGTCTTTTTTTATCTTCTCCTAACCTTGATCCTTTCTTCCTCACTCATAATTAAACCTGACAATTCGTGTTCGTGTCATGTAAAATCACATTTGTTTCGTGTAAAACACAAATTTTTCATGTCAAAATTCGTGTCAACACAAAATATACAAAACTATTTTTTTCAGCTTTTATCATATTCATATATAAATTTTACCTAGTTTTAACATGTGTTCTTTTGTGTCTTCTATTCGTATCGTTTTTATGTCGTGTAAACGTGTCATGTCAAGGATTATCAAATCTACTCATAACCTTCACTTTCTTAACTAAAGCATCCACAGATCTACATATCAAACCATAAGTGTCACTTCAACTTTCTCGTGAGTATCCTCATTTTTCTTTTTATCTTTTTTCGTATATTCGTGCATCTATCACAGTATTCGCATTTCTGAGACACTCATCCTTTGTGTATACAGTCTTTTAGTCACTCAATATTCACAATCATAAAGTAATGTTAGTCTAACAACTATCTTGTAAAACATTCCTTTCAACTATATAAAAATTCATTTATCGCACAACATAGTTGCAACACTTCTTCACTTACTCCAACTAGTTTGAATCTTATGGATCACATCACCATTAATCTTTCCATCTATATATATGATCAACCCCAAACATCTCTAATGATCCTGCTTAGAGATCGTTGCCCCATTTAGTATCACTATATTTTGATTCTAAATTTTGTTTAAATTGAATTAACATTATATGTATTTAATTTTTTTACTCTACTTTAAATTAGTTTGGATGGGCTCTGATAAGATTGAAAAAGAATAAAATGACAATTAAAAATATTTTTTAATAAAATAATAAAAAACTAAAGTGAAGGTAAACAAATAATTGTGTAATTTTTTTGTCTCATTAGGACTATTCCCCACTAATCTAGACCGACCTTTAGTCTGAACCTCTTGATTCTAATGTCTGTATCTATAATTCTAACTTTGCATTAACCTTCGCTTTAGTCCATTTTTGTATATTGATAAGGTGATACTTTTTAGTTGATTGATAATATATAGCATTTTATACATTGTTAGTGCACCAAATTAAACTCTAAAAAAACATTTTTAAAAATTTTTTTAAGTCAAAAGAAGATTCTAAATGTGAGAATAAAATAAAAGAATGTAAATACTGAAATTCGAATTTCAAACTTATTGAAAGTTATTTTTTAAAAATTTTCATGAATTAATTGAATTAAACTATTTTAAATTTCGTTTGTTACAAAAAAAATTAACTTTACATATATATAAAAAAATTGACTTACACATGTGTAAAACAAATTTAATTTTTACATTTTCATATCTTTCTATATGATTTATATATTTTTAATTTAACTGTTGTTTACATAAAATAATAAAAAATTTATAAAAATAATTAATTTTACATATATATATATATATATATAAATAAATTTATTATGCATGCATGTAGGCTTTCTCGACTTCTACGTTAATCATTGAATCAGATAGTCCAATCTTTTGATGTATGGTGCTTGAAGGCTTGAACTTACAAGTTCCTTTTGCGTGTTTGCCTATCATTGTAACTAAATAATATGTAACGTACAAAATGTACAAGCAAAATGCTGGATGGGTGGATGATCCAGCATCCAAGTCGTCAATAATAAAGAATGAAAAGCCAATGACAAGAGAGCTGAAATGTTAACTGCTAACGCCCGTGCTGTTGGGTCCCTGAAATCCAGTTGACCGTTATCCTTTTATGAGATTTTTTATTTTATTTAAAAATTTAATTTTATTTATTTTTTAATTTTAATATAATATTCTTAATGATTATTTTATTATTCATCTCATATTAATTATAGACATTAAATCTAAACGTATTACTATTTAACACAAATCTCATTAATGTCGTTGTTTTCAATCATACCAAAATCGATAGCAACTAATTGTACTACCTATCTAAATTAATCTTTAATGAGTTAAACAGTAATTTGGTATAATTCAATTTGATATTTAAAATATAAAAATTCATACTCAAATACTTCAAATTTAGTTCGATCAAACCAATTACAAAAGATTAAGTATCATTAAGAATTTTTATTCTTTAAATATCAAATTGATAAATTGATATAATTTGATGCTAAATAACGTATTAATCCTTTTATAATTAAATATTAAAATTATGAGGAAGACTAGCTTATATTACTGTAAATTAATTTTGAATTACAAAATTTTCATAACTTCATGTAGGATAATTTTTTTTACAAACCAACCATTAAATTTAACAATCTATTTATATCCATCGTATACGTAAAGTTTCGAATTAATCTAAAATCTCAATTGTTTCGTTGAACAACAATATAATTTTCGATATATATTAACAATTAAAATTTTATTATTTTTCAATTAATAATTAAATATTTTTAATTAATTTAAAATTTTATATATAATCCTTTAAAATAAAATATAATACTTAAGTATCGAATTAAAAAGCATAATTAGATATTAAATGATGGACGATCATAAAAACCAACAGACGTCTATAAAAAGATATACGATGATGTACAATCAAAATCCTTTCTTTTTTAAAGCTTGCACTTCTTTCGGCAAAGTTGGTGACTTTGACAAAAGCTACAATCATAAGAAGGCACAGATTCTTTCATACCTTGTGCTTGACAGCATAGGATTAAAACACCCCACCTTTAAACAGTTCGGTGGCGTATTTATACTTGATAGGGAACTTGAAAGCTGACACAACCAACACGATAAATTTGCTGCCTTTGCACCATACTAGCCTTCAGAGTCCAAAACTTTGTGTATAAATACAGGTACTCTCAAGCTTATCTTCATCTTCTTACACAATCTTTGTCAGAAAAGAGTTATAGAATAACAATGAACATGAAAATCAATGGTCTTTACTGTTTTTTGGTCTTGTTCTTTCTGGGTTTTCAAGATTGTGTTCAGGGAAGGTTGTTAGCAGCATCAAAACCTGACAGAGATGCTGCTGCTGCCTATGCTCGTTGGTTGGTGTCCCAGAATTCTTGGGGGATTTTGAAGTAATAATTTCTTCTTCTCTCTGGCCTTCTACTTTCAGTATCACAAAACCATTGCTGTTCTGATTATTGTTTTGAGATTGTGGTTTGGATTCTTTGTTTGTTTCTATACCTTAACTGTTGTTTAGATGATCAATTGACTGATATTCTTAAATTTTGAATTGCAATTGTCGAAAGATGAAGCTTTGAGTTCCTTTTTGCTGAAAGATTAATTATATGTTTGCTGACACAAAGGGGAAATGTGAAGGAAACAAATGCAAGATTTGCAGTAAATAATCAAATGTTATTGCCTATTTGTCATTTGAATATTGGAGCTTGTTCTAATAACTTCTATTGGCTTTTGTATGTTCCATAGACCATATTTGTTGCTTGGATCATCCTTTTTTGTTGAATTTATTATTATTGTTATTATAAACAGCTTATAGAATTCATTGTTTGTAGCTTTGGCTTATTTTTCATTTTAATTTTGCAGTACAATATCAATTGAGTTGGGAGGAGCACCATTTGGGTAAGTTTTTCTCACATATTTTATTATAGTTAGTTAAGGAAATGAAGATATTCCTCATGTTCAAGTCAATACATTTTGTTCATTTATTTGACTTCTACCTATAAAATGAACCTTGGAGCAACGATAAAGATTGGTCCTTTTTGACTTGAAAATCACATGTTTAAGTAACAAAAATAGCCTCTCCCTTAATTCTAAGGGAAGACTGCGTACATATAACTATTTTTGGACATCAGCCTTGTGCACTGGGTTTGCTCTCTTTTTAAAAAAAAAATTTAATTTTTTTAATTTTTTTATTTGGCTTCTACCTGTATTTTCTCCTTTATGAGCCGAGTTGGATGTTTTCCTGAAATATGAGTGAATGATACTAGGGATCTTTTGGCCTTAATTGTTTTAGATTCTGTATAAGATTAACAAAATTAATGCGACGGACAAAAAGGATCTCTCAGCTATCTTACTCTTGTTTCAATATCTGGCTTTATTGGTAAGGATTATATTTTGATAACATCCGGTTATTGTTTTCCTAATTTTAGGACCTCTTGAATACAATTCACCAACACACAATCATAGAGAAAGCATAGGGAGACTTTAAGTCTGTACATTGATATATAGTTATGTGCATATATCTGAAAAATTTCCTGATAATATATATGGACAGTTTCTTCTGAGATATGGATTTGCGATGTCATGACTCGCATTAATACAACAGGTTTTCATAAATCTTCGGTATTCAAAGCTAGTTGTTTGAGCATGTCATAATACTCTCCCATTGTCCTGCACTTGAACGTGAACTTCGTGCTGCAGGAATGTCGATTCATTTAGTGATGGAGTACCAGACAAAAGCACTGGCATACCGTATTTCTATTTGACAACCCTGGATCCAACAGCAAGAAATGCCTTGAATGATCATAGGTCGTCACTCACAATCAGTGAGTATCCACTTGGAACTTGTGGCAAAGCAGACCCAGAGAACCCTGTTTGTGCAAAAATCACACTCACGGGAAAGGTTAGTTGCTAAATGTAGTATTTTGTCTCCCTAGAGCTTATTGCTTTTTGTTTATTATCTGGCCACCACTTGGAAAATATCATTGTGTCAAGAATAATGTGTGTATACATAAACTCCAGTGTTTCTTTTACTTGTGTCATTTATAAACTTTAAGTTCTATATGTTAATCCGATTCATATGATAAAACCATGCTGTTTTTCAATTACTGGAACCATTGGAATGAAAAAGAACATAGAAAAGAAGAATGAAATCACTTTTAAGATATTTTTAAACTTAATAATATTGTCTTTTGTGGTTTTTTAGTTGTTATTACTTGATGCAAGCTCTAAAGAGGCGGAATTCGCTCAAACTGCCCTTTTCACAAAGCATCCAGAGATGAAGGGTAATTCTTAGCCCAAACGCCAAATGATTGCCATTTACTTTCCTTGCTTTATTCTAGTGACCGAGTTTGCAATGGTTGGTCGACAGGGTGGCCTAAGAGTCATAACTTCCAGATCTTCAAACTGGAGATTGAAGACATATTTATGATAAACTGGTTTGGTGGCCCTAAACCTCTCACAGTTGACCAGTACCTCAAATACAAAATGTGAGTATCAAAGCTGTATATTGTGATGGCCAAAAAAAAAAGCCGTATATTGTGTTTGCAATTGCCAAAAGTTCCCCCAAGTATACACTTTGTGCCATCGAATCATCTGTCATAATGAATAAGCCTTACTTTATATGGGAATTGCATTTTTAATCTTCGCTGATTAGTTTTCCCTTGCGTGGATATGGATCTTTGCCATCTACCGGAACAAATTTGCTATCAGTCTGTGAAAAGTGAAACTCAAAACCAAACTCCATTCTTTTACATGTTTATATTTGTGCATGAATGTAAATTGTGTTTAATGAGAATTATCTTGTAAATAAATCCAAAACAGCTGCTCTCGTTGTTTACATATTGTTTATGGTTCATACTATTGAATTCCGAAACATTCAGAAGCAGTAAAATGATTAATATAAGAATGTTTCCCATGCCAACTTTTCATTTCAGCATAATCTGGAAAACATGAAGTTTTGTGCTCTCTAGAATTAATAGCATGCAGTTCATTTATTTAACTTAACTTTGCATGATCATATCCGAATGATCCGATATCATCGTGCTTCTGATTTTTTGCGTTAATCACTATTGCATTTTCGCCACTTACTTTGTACTTCTTGTAACTGCTATGCTTTATGCGAATTTGGAAGTTCATAGCTTTCAAATTCAAGCCTATGCATTCACAGAAAAGAAATGCTTTTCTTTCTTTATTGATCCTGCTATAAGTAACAGCTGGTGTTTCTTCTTTATCTTCCATGGCTGTGCTGTGCATTTTGGGCAGTGGTATTTTCTACTTGTGCTTCACCTTGTGGCTAAACTTGGCAGCAATGAATCTCTCATCAAATTTGCTGTTGAGGGTATTTGCTTACAGATATTGAACAGAATGACCAATTGTTATTACATTATTGAACAGAATGAATCTCTCATCAAATCTGCAAAACTGAAGACATTTTCTCGGAAAAAGAAAGAAGGAAAGAAAAGGGTTTGATTAATCACCAATTGTTAGTGCAAGCAACTTAAATCTAATCATGATTCCAAACTCATTCACCAGTTGGACTCCATGAAAGTCTTTGGAACACTCTTCATGTTCAAGCACACCAAAGTAAACTCCAAATTCTAGATATAACACGGTTATATGATGTAAAAATTGCATAAAAAAAGATATAAGTGAAAATTTGTTAAAAAATTTATATAAATTTAATAAATAATACGAAATTTTTTGTTTGTTACACGATAAGAATATAATTTTATACAATATACAAACACAAATCATCAAATCTAATAAAAAACATGTTAAAAACATTAATCTAAAGATCAATTGATTAGAGTACGATGATGATTTGTTCGTCGTATTATACTTTATAATTTAAATTACTAATATGAAACATTTGAATTAAGATGGAGCAAGTAATTATAAAAAATAAATTAAAAATATTGGTTTTATCTTTATTTAAAACCAATATACTCATCAATATTTTTATTTTATTTAAAAAACTAAAGTATAATCTGTCACACCCCAAACTTATTGATTCAAATTCGGAAGCCAGAAATTTTGAGCCAATTTCGCGCTTTCACTTTTCCTATCGTTTGTATGTGTTTGTGGTAGACTACCTACGCGTCGATTATTCTTTTCGACTCTTTATAGGTCCCCACTAAATTAAAGGTGATTTTCAATTATTTATACCTAAAATTCCACAAGTTCGAAAACTTTCATATTTCATTCACATTATGATAAAATTTCATCAGACGCAGTAATGATCATAAAAACTTAATAAATATCAACTTCAACAAAATTACGGTCTACAACATGTCTACATCCCAACCCTCTCATGAGTGTACACCATGAAGCTTACATACTGTGTCAACATATAAATATATATATCCACCGTACAAAATATACCTAGGTGGAAGCTTGGTTGTCTCAAAAGTATGACGAAATCCGCTGAATCTCGTACTGCCTTAATCTGGGGGAGGAAGGAGGGGGTGAGTTTTATGGAAAACCCAGTAAGCAAATATGCAGCTACTGAAGACAAAAATTAGTTTCATACAGACCCTCATGCCTTACATTCAAAATCAAATCCAACATAGAATTCGAGTGCAAATTTCAGATTTTCGGATACAGAAATCAAATTTCAAATAGATATCAATTATACATACATATATCGCAAAATCGAATACGAACATCGAAATTAGATACATATACAAAAGTTGTATACGGATGCTGAAGCGTAAATGCATTAGGTACAACCTTATCAAATGGCACTGTAGCTATCAGTGCAACGAACTCCCTATTTTCTAGGGCGCTATCTATGATCATAGACCTGAGCCAGTCTCGTGGGCCAGACGACACTGGCACCTATCGCCTTAGGATAGGCCAAACTGTTCCCGATTTCTTTTCAGGGGAACCCTTACAGTAGGTGTACCAAAATGATTTAGTCTTACAACAAATACACGTGTAGCACTTAGTTCCCATCAGGGATTCTAGAGATGGCTCCCACGGTTTTAAAACCAAATTTTAATATACTTTTCTCAAATCGAATTTATTTGGCATGAGGTTTAAATCTAAACGCGGAGTTTTTGTACAAATGAACTAAATATATATTTTTAAATATCACAACGAAAAACTTATTATATTATTTATTTACTTATATATATTTAAACAGAATTTTCAAATATCAAACAAAATCTCATATCACTGCAAATATTTCAGAACAAAATAGTTAATTAAATTTGTAGACTGTATATTTACTTACCTGTACTTGACACCAATAACGAAGCTAGCTTACTTCTCTCGATTCTTCTAAACGGTTCCCAATTTCATCTACCTAAAATTTTGTATCATATAAATCATCAAATAAACTTGATAATTTTCAGAACAGAAAATTGCTATCACTGCCAAGCTATTTCATTTATCTATTTATTTCTTTGTTACCTCTCTGCATCACAGCCTTGTTTCACTCTTTCTAACACCAACGAACGTCAACTCCAGCACCATCGTTTTCGCCTATACAGACCCCCCCTGCACTGCTTCAATTTTTCTTTTCTTTACTGTTTCTCTTCTTCCTTGGAAGCTCTCTCTCTATGTCTCGGCCCCAAGTTTTCTTTCTTCTCTTGGTTTCTATTTCTGCCTTATACTCTTTCTTTCCTTCTTTCGTTTCTGCCTGCAATCTCTACTGACTTTCTTCATTTTTCATTTTCATTTTTTTTTTTTTCTCCAAACAGTACGTATGCAGCAGACCACCACTCACCACTGTTTTCCTTTCTTTTTCGGTCTGCTTCAGTGTTCCTCTCTTTCTTTCAATTTGCTTCCTTTCTCTCACTCTCATTTCTTTTCAAGTTACTGACACACGCCACCCCTCTTCTTTCTCTCTTTTTCATTTTCGTTTACCTGCCTTCCTGTACATCATCATCACCAATTCAATTTTTTTTATTATTATTATTTTATTAAGCAAAAAGCTGAACGTTACATCCTCCTCACCTTATGAAATTTGGTCCTCCAAATTTTGATTATAAATCTGAAAAGAGATACGGGTGCTTATCGCGCATCACATTCTCTAGCTCCCAAGTGGCTTCATCCTCCGAGTGTTGTTGCCACTGTACCTTGACCATTGGAATAGTTTTCGATCTTAGGACTCTTTCTTGTCTGTCCAAAATCCTTATTGGTTGTTCCACATATGTCATATCCTCCCGTAACTTCAATGTGTCATATCCGATGACATGAGAAAGATCTGGATTATATTTTCGAAGCATGGAAACATGGAATACATTATGCACGCCAGCTAGCTGGGGAGGTAAAGCTAACCGATATGCCACAACTCCAATCCTCTCTAAAATTTCGAAAGGTCCAATATATCTCGGGCTTAGCTTGCCTTTCTTGCCAAATCTCATGATGCCTTTCGACGGCGATACTTTTAGGAACACTGAATCACCAACCTCAAACTCCAATGGCCTCCGTCGATTATCTGCATAGGACTTTTGTCTATCCCTGGCAACCTTAAGCTTATCGCATATCACCTTAACACTTTCGGAAGCTCTCTTGACTAACTCTGGAGCATATATCAATTTATCACCAACTTCCTCCCAAGCAATCGGAGATCTACACTTCCTACCATAAAGGGCTTCGTACGGAGCCATTCCGATACTTGAATGATAGCTATTGTTATAAGCGAACTCCGCTAGCGGCAAATGATCATCCCAGGAGCTCTTATACTCAAGTGCACAAGCCCTTAACATGTCCTCGAGAGTTTGAATTGTTCTCTCGGATTGCCCATCGGTCTGAGGGTGAAAAGCAGTACTGAAGCTCAAACGAGATCCCATAGCTTCCTGAAATTTTTCCCAAAAACGGGATGTAAAGCGGGAATCTCGATCAGATACTATGCTCACTGGGGTACCATGAAGCCTGACTATCTCTTTAACAAATAATTCTGCTAGCGAAGTCAATGGATCTGTAACCTTGATGGGTAGAAAGTGGGCTGACTTAGTAAGCCGATCAACAATAACCCAAATGGCATCATGCTTTCTCCGGGTTCTCGGGAGTCCCATAACAAAATCCATGGTAATATGCTCCCACTTCCACGTTGGTATAGGCAAAGGTTGGAGTAACCCTGCAGGTTTCTGATGTTCCACCTTTACCTGTTGACAAATCAGACATCTTGCAACAAATTCAGCGATGTCCTTTTTCATACCAGCCCAATGATACAACCCACGCAAATCATGATACATCTTCGTACTGCCAGGATGCATGGTGTATCTCGAGTTGTGAGCCTCTTCTAAGATCAGTCTCTTTAGGTCGTCATTATCCGGAACACACATCCGACCTTGAAACCTCAATATACCATCATTGCCCACTGAGAAATCAGAATGTCTACCGTCATCCCCTTCATTTTCACAGACAATCTTTACAATTCGAGGATCATTCTTCTGTACCTTCCTAATTTGATCAAGTAACTCCGGTTCAACTCTTATACTGGCAACTAAACAACCGTCCACTGACTGATCCTGATCCACTGAAATCCTCAGATCCCTAAATTGTTCCAACAAATCCCATTGTTTAACCATGAAATAGGAGGCCATAGCTGTATTCTTCCGACTGAGAGCATCCGCTACCACATTAGCTTTCCCAGGGTGGTAGAGAATCTCACAATCGTAATCCTTCAACAACTCGATCCAACGGCGCTGCCTCATGTTTAATTCCTTTTGAGAGAAGAGATATTTCAGACTCTTATGATCAGTGAAAATCTGAAATGTCTCTCCATAAAGGTAATGCCGCCAGATCTTTAGGGCAAAAACAACTGCAGCTAACTCCAGGTCATGTGTAGGGTAATTTTTCTCATGGTTCTTCAACTGCCTTGAACCATAAGCCACAACTTTCCCGTGCTGCATCAGAACACACCCCAGACCTTGATGTGAAGCATCACTATAGACAGTAAAACCTCCGGAACCACTGGAAATGGTAAGGATAGGTGCCGTGGTCAACCGTCTTTTCAATTCCTGAAAACTGTTCTCACAAGCTTCACTCCAAACAAGGTTCACTCCCTTCCGAGTGAGTCGGGTCAACGGTGCAGCCAACTTAGAAAAGCCTTCCACAAATCTTCTGTAATAACCCGCTAAACCCAAAAAGCTGCGAATCTCAGTAGGAGTCTTTGGTCTCTCCCAATTTAGGATGGCTTCTATCTTGGACGGATCAACAGACA
Source organism: Firmiana major (assembly GCA_033439115.1). Taxonomy (NCBI): domain Eukaryota; kingdom Viridiplantae; phylum Streptophyta; class Magnoliopsida; order Malvales; family Malvaceae; genus Firmiana; species Firmiana major. The sequence goes on from CM065904.1 coordinate 69,817,049, forward strand.
CCCCGTCCTTTGATACCACATGCCCCAGAAAACATATCTGATCCAACCAAAATTCACATTTACTGAACTTTGCATACAACTGTTTTTCTCTGAGTGTCTGAAGGACCGTGCGTAGGTGTTGTTCGTGTTCCTGATATGATGAGGAATACACTAGGATGTCATCTATGAAGACAATCACGAACTTATCCAGATACGGCCTAAAAACTTCATTCATCAAGCTCATAAAGGCCGCTGGTGCATTGGTCAACTCGAATGGCATTACTAGGAACTCATAATGCCCGTACCGAGTTCTAAAAGCGGTCTTCGAAACATCTTCCCCTCGAATTCTCAATTGATGATAGCCGGATCTAAGGTCTATCTTGGAGAAGACTTGAGCACCTCTCAACTGATCAAAAAGATCGTCAATACGAGGCAGGGGGTATTTGTTCTTGACAGTCACTTTGTTTAACTGTCGATAATCCATGCAGAGTCTCAAACTACCGTCCTTCTTTTTCACAAAAAGCACAGGAGCACCCCAGGGAGATACGCTCGGGCGTATGAACCCCTTATCAGACAGTTCTTGCAACTGAGCCCTCAATTCCTCCAATTCAATGGGTGACATCCTATATGGGGGTTTAGAAATTGGTTGGGTTCCCGGAATCAAGTCTATAGTAAACTCAACCTCTCTCTGCGGAGGTAAACCCGGTAATTCTTCCGGAAAAACATCTTCATACTCATCGACTACTGGGATATCTCGAATACTGGGTTGAGATTGATCTACCGTTTCAACAAAGGCTAAATACCCTTCAATCAGAAGTAATCACGTCAACATCAAAATTTATAATTTCATCAAAATTTACACACGAAAACTTCACCTATTATTAACAAAGGTAATTACAATAGTCTCGGGCATAGCAAAAGTTACAGTCTTACTACGACAATCGACTAATGCATGATGCTGAGCTAACCAATCCATCCCAAGTATAACATCAAAATCAAACATATGCAATAGGATCAAATCGGCTAACAACTCTCTATCCTCTACCCTTACTTTGCATGCTCTATATACAACATCAGTGACTTGTATAGACTTAAAAGGTGTACTAACATGCAGTAGAAAGTCTAAAGACATAGGTTTTATTCCTAACTTATTAGCAAAATAGGGTGCAACAAATGAATGGGTAGAGCCTGGATCAATTAAAACATAAGCTTCAAAACCATTTATAAGAAGCTTACCCCGAATGACAGAATCAGTAGCTTGAGCAGTAGTCTCATCCAAGGCAAACACTCGTCCCTGTGTCACCGGACGCTTACCCTTATCCACTGTAGAACACTCAGCACCCTTACTAGACACCTTGAAGCTTGGGCAATCTCTGATTAAGTGGCCTCGCTTGCCACAGTGATAACAGGCTCCTATCTCCCGGTAACATGGCCTAGTGCCATGATGTCCTCCACATGTTGGACAGGTGGGGCCAGTATTAAATCTTGTAGTCTGAGCTTGGGAATCGGATGTCTTGGGTCTCTTGTCATACTGTTGCCTGCCCTTATCAGATCTCCTCTCATTGAATCTCATGTCTCTGCCTTTACCCTTGAATTTATGCCCGGACTCCTTCTGTGTCATATCTATCTCCAACTCCACCATCTGAGCCCGACGAAGAGCCTCAGCATAATCATTAATATCAAATGCAGACAACCGACCCCGGATACTGTGCCTGAGGCCATCTATAAATTTCACAGTCTTCGCCAACTCATCCTTAGATATTAAAGGATCGTAGCGACAGAGGGCAGAGAATTGGGACTCGTACTCGTCCACTGTCATAGAGCCCTGAGTGAGATGAAGGAAATCTGCTTGTCTCTTCCTCCTGATCGGCTCTGGCATATACTGCTTATAGAACACCTCGAGAAAAGCCTCCCATGTAATCTCCGGTCTCTTGGCCCTCAATAACTTCTCTGCAGACTCCCACCATATCTCTGCCTTATCCCGAAACATAAATACTGCCAGAGCAACTCTTTCCGTGGAGCTGCAACCCATAAACATAAACAGTTTCTCCAATTGCTTCACCCATGCTTCTGCTACATCGGGGTCCTTAACACCTCTGAAAGTCGGTGGGTTCATCTTCTGAAATTGTCGAAACCTCGACATATTGCGATCTACCAAATCTTCAGCTGGTGGTTGTGGAGCAACTGGTTGCTGGGGATGAGGTGGTATAACCTGTTGTGGTGGAGGTGGTTGTACATTAGGGGTTTGAGCTTGGATTCCAGCGTGTTGCTGCATCAAAAGATTGGTGAGCTGCTGCATTGTCTGCTGCAGCTGTCCGAGACTGTGCTCGACCTGTCCTATCCGAGAGTTCGGGCTAAGTGGTTGTGGAGGTGGCGACGCAGGAGCTTGTCTCGATCTCCCTCTACCTCGAGGTCGCCTGCCTCTCCACTCCATAATCCAAATCAAAATCCTATACAAAAATATACCGATGAATACTGACAATAATAATTCAAACTTTATATATATATATATGCTGACACTTCCATGGTGTACTGGGATGTAAATAAAGACAAACAGCCTACACAAACACAACAAACACGGGCTCTGATACCAAATCTGTCACACCCCAAACTTATTGATTCAAATTCGGAAGCCAGAAATTTTGAGCCAATTTCGCGCTTTCACTTTTCCTATCGTTTGTATGTGTTTGTGGTAGACTACCTACGCGTCGATTATTCCTTTCGACTCTTTATAGGTCCCCACTAAATTAAAGGTGATTTTCAATTATTTATACCTAAAATTCCACAAGTTCGAAAACTTTCATATTTCATTCACATTATGATAAAATTTCATCAGACGCAGTAATGATCATAAAAACTTAATAAATATCAACTTCAACAAAATTACGGTCTACAACATGTCTACATCCCAACCCTCTCATGAGTGTACACCATGAAGCTTACATACTGTGTCAACATATAAATATATATATCCACCGTACAAAATATACCTAGGTGGAAGCTTGGTTGTCTCAAAAGTATGACGAAATCCGCTGAATCTCGTACTGCCTTAATCTGGGGGAGGAAGGAGGGGGTGAGTTTTATGGAAAACCCAGTAAGCAAATATGCAGCTACTGAAGACAAAAATTAGTTTCATACAGACCCTCATGCCTTACATTCAAAATCAAATCCAACATAGAATTCGAGTGCAAATTTCAGATTTTCGGATACAGAAATCAAATTTCAAATAGATATCAATTATACATACATATATCGCAAAATCGAATACGAACATCGAAATTAGATACATATACAAAAGTTGTATACGGATGCTGAAGCGTAAATGCATTAGGTACAACCTTATCAAATGGCACTGTAGCTATCAGTGCAACGAACTCCCTATTTTCTAGGGCGCTATCTATGATCATAGACCTGAGCCAGTCTCGTGGGCCAGACGACACTGGCACCTATCGCCTTAGGATAGGCCAAACTGTTCCCGATTTCTTTTCAGGGGAACCCTTACAGTAGGTGTACCAAAATGATTTAGTCTTACAACAAATACACGTGTAGCACTTAGTTCCCATCAGGGATTCTAGAGATGGCTCCCACGGTTTTAAAACCAAATTTTAATATACTTTTCTCAAATCGAATTTATTTGGCATGAGGTTTAAATCTAAACGCGGAGTTTTTGTACAAATGAACTAAATATATATTTTTAAATATCACAACGAAAAACTTATTATATTATTTATTTACTTATATATATTTAAACAGAATTTTCAAATATCAAACAAAATCTCATATCACTGCAAATATTTCAGAACAAAATAGTTAATTAAATTTGTAGACTGTATATTTACTTACCTGTACTTGACACCAATAACGAAGCTAGCTTACTTCTCTCGATTCTTCTAAACGGTTCCCAATTTCATCTACCTAAAATTTTGTATCATATAAATCATCAAATAAACTTGATAATTTTCAGAACAGAAAATTGCTATCACTGCCAAGCTATTTCATTTATCTATTTATTTCTTTGTTACCTCTCTGCATCACAGCCTTGTTTCACTCTTTCTAACACCAACGAACGTCAACTCCAGCACCATCGTTTTCGCCTATACAGACCCCCCCTGCACTGCTTCAATTTTTCTTTTCTTTACTGTTTCTCTTCTTCCTTGGAAGCTCTCTCTCTATGTCTCGGCCCCAAGTTTTCTTTCTTCTCTTGGTTTCTATTTCTGCCTTATACTCTTTCTTTCCTTCTTTCGTTTCTGCCTGCAATCTCTACTGACTTTCTTCATTTTTCATTTTCATTTTTTTTTTTTCTCCAAACAGTACGTATGCAGCAGACCACCACTCACCACTGTTTTCCTTTCTTTTTCGGTCTGCTTCAGTGTTCCTCTCTTTCTTTCAATTTGCTTCCTTTCTCTCACTCTCATTTCTTTTCAAGTTACTGACACACGCCACCCCTCTTCTTTCTCTCTTTTTCATTTTCGTTTACCTGCCTTCCTGTACATCATCATCACCAATTCAATTTTTTTTATTATTATTATTTTATTAAGCAAAAAGCTGAACGTTACAAATTTATAAATGAGCTTGCAGTCACCTAAAGAAATGAAATTACATAAATTTTAAAGTTTTATTCACAGCAATTGCATTTTTTTATTTTTAATAAAAAATCATATATTAATTAAAAATAGATCAATAGTTAAAATATAACAAATTATAACACAACTACTTAATTAATTTATACACAACTAAAAACTAAAACTTTATATTTTATTATTAACAAAAGTTTCATATTTTTTAAAATAATTTAATAAAAACAGTCATATAATATGTTTATACATAATCTATTTGTTTATTGCATAAAAAATTTCTAAAATAATAACTTATTAAATAAAAAGATACAATAGATGGCAAAAAATAAAAATTAAAAAACTATAATCATTTTAACATTATTATTTATATTTTAATTATATTATTAATTGCTATAAAGGTAATACATATTAAATCCATTTACGAATTTTTTTTTAATATCATTTTTCGTCACCATTTCAAAATTATCCAGTTTTGGCCTTTAGAACTCGAAGTCTCAAACAACTCACTCTTCTGAAGTAAATAACGATTCTTTCGATTCTTCTGTTTTTCCGCCATTGTTTTCTGCTCACACAGCCATGAGAAAATGTTAGTTCCTCTTTACCACTACCACGCTTTCTCTCTCTCATCCAGAACGCTGATTCCACCTCCTTTACTCACCCCCCAGCACACTAAAACCACCCAGAAGCCCCGCAAAGATATTTTCCTTATCCGGAGCTCCATAAGACGACCCGAAAATCAAGCTCTTCCTCAATCAGCCATCCAACGTATTGCTGACAAGCTCCGGTCACTTGGATTCTCTGAAACCCAAAACACGAAACCTGAGTCCGAACCTGGGTCAGGGTCAGGGTGCAATAACCCTGGTGAAATCTTTGTCCCTTTGCCAGAGAAGTTGCCCACGTACCGGGTTGGACATACCATTGATACAAGCTGGAGTACGCCGGAGAACCCGGTGCCGGACCCTGGTTCGGGTCCGGGGAACTTGATGGTGAGGTTTAGGGACTTGAAGAGGGAGAGGAAGAAAGTGGGGAGGGTGAAGGAGGAGAGCGTGGTTCCTACTTTGGCGGAGCTGAAGCTGTCGCCGGCGGAGCTAAGACGGTTGAGGACATTGGGAATTGGTGAGGAAAGGAAATTGAAGGTTGGGAAAGCGGGGATTACGGAGGGAATTGTGAATGGGATTCATGAAAGGTGGAGAAGGAGTGAGGTGGTTAGGATTGTTTGTGAGGATATTTGTAAAATGAACATGAAGAGGACTCATGAGGTTTTGGAGGTTTGTTTAATTTTATTTTGTTTATTTGGTTTTCATCCATTAATTTGTTATTTTCTTTGCTTTTAAAGTTGTTATTTGGATTGATTGCATTGAGATTTGTATGTTATGTGAATGAATGCAAATATGATTGGGCCTAGACTAAGGCAACCCTCTCCCATCCCTTAAATCCCATCTTTGAATATTCAAACACGATTCTTTCAAATTGAAAGTTTCAATTCTTAGAGTTCAAGTCTTCCCCTGGATGTTAGATCATTTGCTTGGCTTCTTTGTTAATCTGCAGTGTGTATCGATTAACTAAATTTAAGTATGACAGATGAAGATATGAGATTGATTTGAGGTGGGAATGTGGTTGAAAGAGAAACTGTACATTCTGTTTGTAATGAGTTTCGATATCTAATGGAAGAGGAATGCCGGAGGTTAAAAACTTTATCATCATTTAGTAGTGTTTCAATGATCTCCCAATCCATTTTACTATTTAACTTCCGGTCGAATCATTGTTAATGGTGTCATGAAGACTTTATAGGGGACATTTAGGAGGTAAAAATGCGTTAATTGATTCACAGACTCCTCATATAACAGCATTAATTCATCAGGAAATTAACCTTAGTTCGTCATTATTCCATAGTATCCTATAATAAGAGTCTAATGTTGGGTTTTTGTGTCGATATTCTCAGAGAAAAACTGGAGGTTTGGTTGTTTGGAGATCTGGAAGTAAAATAATATTGTATAGAGGGGCCAATTACAAGTATCCTTATTTCTTGGCTGATAAAATCGGAACACCTGACTCTTCTGCCAATGCTTCACTATGTACAAACATGGATAATGAGGAACTCCATAAAACAGAAAGCTGCTCATCTGAATTCAATAGTGTAAAAAATTCTACACCAAATGCAACCAACAAAATGACTAAACCAATGGTAATTCAAGGTGTTGGTTCTCCAAATAGAGTAAGATTTCAACTGCCAGGTGAGGCAGAACTTGTTGAAGAAGCTGACCGCTTGTTAGATGGACTGGGTCCAAGGTTTACTGACTGGTGGGGTTATGAGCCTCTTCCAGTGGATGGTGATCTCCTACCTGCTATTGTTCCCGGATACAGGAGACCATTCCGCCTTCTTCCTTATGGAGTGAAGCCACTTCTGACAAATGATGAAATGACCACTTTAAGAAGACTTGGCCGACCCTTACCATGCCATTTTGCGTTAGGTAAGTCTGATTTTTAGTTCATAGCTATAGTAATTTGATGTACTTATATTTTACTTTTGTTCCCATTCATATCAGGAAGAAATAGAAAACTTCAGGGATTGGCTGCATCCATTGTCAAGCTCTGGGAAAAATGCGAGATTGCCAAAATTGCCGTTAAGAGAGGAGTACAAAACACTAATAGCGTATTAATGGCAGAGGAGTTGAAGGTTAGTGATAAATTTTGCATGATACACTATTCTCTTTTCTTTTTTTTGGTGTGCATGTGGGGAATGCTGTGTGGCTTGGGCACCCTTGATATACATTATTCCATTTGGATGCTTGAATTTTGGATTCATATATGGCAAGGGATAGGTATAAGAGTAATTAAATATATATTATTGTTCACTTCTAGTGATGAAACATTGTTAAATTCGAAAACATTGTTAAATTCTCTTTATGTTCATTAAAGATTGAGCACTTGTGTTGCTGCTGCCTTTGTACATTCATATTTTGTCTTCCTTAATATCATTCCACAACTGGTTTGATGGAGAGTCCAAAGAGGATTTTCATCATTTTGTCAATATTGTAGGGGACAAAGTGGCCAGTGCTTATGTTCTCATGACTAGCAATACCAATGAAATCCTGGAAGCTTGTCAAACTCCTACAAAGATAAATATTTCTAGGTTATTCTTCTCTTTGGTGATTTCCATGATGTTTTCAGTTGACCACAGTACTATATGCCATATAGCGGTTTGACTTAGATCACTATATTCTTCTGGTTGTCACCTTTTTAAAATTTTCATGCCTCTCTATTTGACTAAATCCTGAGACCTCAATTGCTATGTTTGGTTTCAATATACCTTATGTAAATTTCAATTTAACATTATATTTTACATCAGATTAAATGCTGAGGTTTGTCTTGAGTAAAATCTTGTCTGTTAGTCACTGTTGGGCTACTTCATGGAGATTGCCCGATGGTCTGCTTAAGCCCATTACTTTACAACACATTTAATCTAAAGGGTGTGTAAAATATTTATATTTTGGACCTATTTGCTGTTGTTAATTCTTGAAATATTTGTATTGCACTATGTTTGTTAATGTCCATCACTTAATCAAAAGTCCTTTGTTTCAGTGGCTGACTGGAGGAACTTTGCTCTCACGAGACAAGGACTTCATTGTCTTATATAGGGGAAAAGATTTCCTGCCTTCTGCTGTTTCTTCTGCAATAGAAGAGCGGAGAAAGCATGTAATTCATGTGGAGAAACAGAGTGCAAAATGTACTAAATCAAGGAAGACTGTGCAGAAGGTCAATGGTGAGGATACTAAAAGTGGCTCTGAAAATGAAATTAATAGTGCCAAAGATCACAGAAGCAATCACTTTGGTGACCAAAAGAACATGAAGTCTGCTGAAGCAGCTATTGGAAAGACTAGCTTGAAGTTATCTATGGTACTAGTTTGCTAAAATGCTGCCCTTTGGTTGATATCTTGGTAAAATCGTATACAATGTATGTGACATTTCTTCCGCTACAGGCATTAGAGAAGAAAGGAAAGGCAGAGAAACTTCTAATGGAGCTGGACCAGGCGGAGATCCCTCAACAATCTGATATTGATAAAGAGGGTATAACTCAAGAAGAAAGATATATGCTTAGGAAGGTTGGCTTGAGAATGAAGCCTTTCCTCCTATTGGGTGAGTTAGACCTTCTACTGCAAGCCTTTGATCTTGAAATAGTGGATCCAGTTATTTAGGAGGCAATTTAAAGGGCACTTTCAAATGCTGCCCACCTATTACACTGTCCAACTCATGCGAATGCACATCCTGATTTGCTTTTTTTCTCCCCTCATTTGTGCTTAGGTAGACGGGGAGTATTTGATGGAACAGTTGAAAATATGCATCTTCATTGGAAGTACAGGGAACTTGTGAAGTTAATTTCCAAGGATACAAATGTTGACGCGGTTCATCAAGTAGCCCGAATATTAGAGGCAGAAAGTGGTGGAATATTAGTGGCTGTGGAGAGAGTAAGCAAGGGTTATGCAATCATCGTTTATCGTGGAAAGAACTATGAACGGCCTACTTGTCTGAGACCTCAGACGCTTCTTACTAAAAGAGAGGCAATGAAGCGCTCTCTAGAGGAACAGCGTCGTAAGGTAAATCTTGTTATATGCTTCCTACATTTTTATATAGTTTGCTGCCTCAGAGATAAAAAGACTGAAAAGACTGGAGGAAAAGGAAAAGAAAGGAAGCACCTTCACCAAATTGTAGTTATAGCCTAGGCACAAAGCTTTGACTTGCTTGACTTTTTACAGCCCCATCAACATTTCCCTTTATTCTTTGGCTTCTTATTCTTTTCCGATGTTGATTTTGCAGTCTTTGAAACTACATATTTTGAAGCTGACCAGAAACATAGATGAATTGAAACACCAATTGGTACGGTAGTCACTATAAGTTTTTCATCGGTTTAGTTTTTTACTTTTCCACAAACATACTACAATTATCCAATCAGTTTGTATGAACTGTGTAACACTGCTTTGACACAGGTTGTAGACAAGGAGGCAAGCAGCTTGCAAACCGTTGAGCAATCAAGATTGCCATTGGTGAGCTACTCATGCTCGCTGTTTATTGGTGGATTTATGTTTTTGGAGTAATTGACATGTTTCTGTTATAATGAAGGTTGAAGAGGAAATGGAAACATTACAGTCAGTCAAATGTGCTGGATCAGATATTGAATGCCCTGCATCTGCAGGAGGGCATGTAGAGGTAGGTAGTTTAACTCTAAAATGAGTGAAAGTCCAAAGTAGTTAGCCTTTGTTTTAAATTTGCATTTAAAGGTTTATATCATTCCCTTGTTAAATTATACATCAGATCATGAACACCTTTCTTAGCCTAGCAGTGAATGCCAGTGCACTAATGTTAATGTCCTTTGGAAGTGTCACTTCACTCTTTCTCTTTTTTTAAAATTTAAATGCATTTAGTTTATATGTCTGAAATGGCATTTGATGTGATTATGGAAGCCTAGAGACAAAGATGGATCTGAGTCAACTTCCATGCAAAAGGATAGAATGGTTGCTGCAATAAGTATTAACCAGCTCTCTGAACAAGAGCTCGTGCAACCATCTTCAATAAATGATGGGACCGAGAATCATAAAGAAGAATCTGGGATTTTGCCGGAATCTGTGAACGGAAGAAAACATAAGACCAAACTGAGAGCTTTGCATGCTCAAGTTGAAATGGTTGATCCCACATCTCACCCTGATAACATTATGGTACATTCTGTTCCTTCTTTTTCATTTTAATATTCTTAAATTCCTGATATTTCTCAGCTATTATGGCATATATTGTTTTAAGCAGGAAGAAATTGGCTGTTCTGGCACTGCTAATGCTAAGCTCCGTGTTTCCGACAATGGGCCAATGGAATCAATGGTTGAATCAGCCATCAATAATTTGGATGTTTCAGTTTCAACAGCGGTTGAAAATGTGTCAAAGAAGATGGCTTCAACAGCAACGTTTCTTTCTAACAAAGACAGACTTCTTTTACGAAAGCAAGCTCTCAAGATGAAGAAATGTCCCATATTCGCAGTTGGTGATTACCTCTGACTTTTATTGTTTCAGTTTCCCTTATCAACTGGTTATGCTGTGATTTTTTTTTTTTTTACTTTATGGCTTGGACTTTATGAAAGTAGCTGCATTCATTAGAGCTCCATTTGTTTAGATTTAGCTTTAGGTTTTTGTTTTCTTTTAAAGGTGCTCACTTTTATATGCGTAACTTACTGCATTTTCATTAATATTACTATGTGCATATTGAAGTGACATTCAAAATTTAGTCTGATCATGAATGCCTTTTGCTAAGGAAATTATGCTGTTTCTGCTGTACTAAAGATATTAGACTATAGTGTGTCAAAAAACTCATGACTGCAACTGCTGACCGTCCCCCTCTTTCTCTCACTTATTTTCATTTTGTTGCTCGCTCTATTTTTAGGGAGGAGCAACATTGTGACTGGTGTTGCCAAAGCAATCAAGGCACACTTTCGGAAACATCCTCTTGCTATAGTGAATGTGAAAGGCAGGGCTAAAGGGACTTCTGTGCAGGAGGTGGTGCTAAAGCTGCAGGTCTGCACTCTTAGATTCCAACTTCTTTTTTGGCGAGAAACTAAGCTATATCTATAACAAGAGAAACTGTCTTTATTAAATTCACAGGAAGCAACAGGTGCAGTTCTAGTTTCTCAGGAACCTAGCAAAGTCATACTCTATAGAAGTTGGGGTGCCAGTGATGAACTAGTACATGGTGAGAAGAGGAACGTAAAAGATACATCAGTTCAGAATCAGCCGGCTGTGTCCCCTGAGCTTATAGCAGCAATCAGATTTGAATGTGGCTTGCAACTTCATCAAGAGGAAGAGGCAACTTGATTTACTGGAATTGAGGGCTAAAAAAGTATCGCTGTCATAGTTTATTAGTTTATGTTTCGTTATCCATACTTCATTTTGAACACCTACTGAATAAGTAGGAAGTCTTCAAGATTATTAACAATCTGCTTGTTATTGATTTCTTGTTATGCAATAACTGTCAGCAAGTGCTCCTACCAGTACCATCAACATGCAGATTTATTCATCCTTCTACCAACTGGAACGTAAGTACACCCTTCTAGGTCAAGTTGTCTTGGTACTGATCTCTGCATTCTTTACTTGTGTTCATTGAGGAACAAGATTGCAAGCTTTCAAATAGGTTGGTGTGTTCTCACTGCTTTCAAACCAGTCACATGCAGCATGCATAACAGAAGTAAATCCTGTGTTGACATCTGGCTTGATGCTATTCAAGTAAGACATTAGAGGTCTTGTTCTTGTCCCATTGTCCATAAGTCTACCTTCTGCCCTGTGCAGCATAGTTGAATGATCAAGTCTTAAGGCTTTGTCAAATAAATTTACTTTGTAATTATTCTTTTCACAACAAGAGCAAAATCCTTGTTATATGTTTCTCCTTGAAGCATGTTCTCAGGACTTAAATTCTTTCTATAGTGTCGAGGAAGTTGGCTGTCAATTTTGAATATGATCTGGGTTCACATTAATCATGCTTCTGTCATGTTTTTCACCTATTATGTGCATCAAAAGTCTTGTTTGACAGACTACTCTTTCAACGAATTTGGCCAAAAAAGCCTTCTTATGCCCCACATTAGCAAGAACCTACTATAAGCTTATGTTTCAACTTCTGGTACAGCATTTTAACTGTTAAAACAGTTTGATTAGTAGCCGGTAACCGGTTTTGGACGATGACTCTAAATTCAGTCCCAATATTGCCCTTTTACTGTAGAAATAGTGCGATATCTTTCCTCTTTAAGCCTTCTCATTATGAGTTAACTTTCTGTACTTTTATTCTTAACTTCTTAAAGGCCAAGTGGCCATTCTCAGTTCTTTAAAGAGAAATTGAGTTTAGAAGATTTAATATTATATTTGAATTTAATTTAATTTAATATAAATTAAAATTTTAAAATTTAATTTAAATTTAAATTTTGAAATTTGAATTTAACTCGATAAAATATTAAAATTGTTTGAATTTAATTAAATAGATTTGAATTAGATTTATTAAATTAGATTTGTTATTTTTTATTATATACTATGAAGTAAAATTATAAATTAATAATAAAATATTTTGTTAGTTATTCTAATTGAATATTAGAAAGTTAAAATTTAATTTTACTAATTACTTAAATAGTTTAAATTTAAATTTAATATAAAAATATATAATTTAAATTTAAATAATTATTAAATTAAATTTAAATATATTTTATTGATAACATATTTTATTTTAACTCGTATCAATACCAAAACTTCTAGATTCCTGCTGTATCATTGCTTGATGCTGCTCTCAATCCCTCTTTATAGATAAGGATTAGAGTGAATGTATCCAATAATTCCAGCAGTTGAACATGGGAAAATGCTAAAAGTACCCAGCATCCTCCATAATTAGATCTTTGATGAGATGGGATTAACCTCAGCTTTTTTTATGGACAGTAACATATCTATATTTTGCATAGAAAAATTTATTTCATGTTATAAAGTTAAAGTTGATGTTTGATATGATCACCTCATTTTCAAGTGAGATTCTGCAGCCAAACAGAGAATTGTACAGGATAACGTTATGATCATTCTTGGTTTCTGCATTGAATTGAATGAGGGGCATGAAAAGTTGCCCCAAAAATACACAAGCAAGGACAGACATTGAGAAGGCAGTTCAGGAGAATGCCAAGTAAATCAGTTGTTAAGATTAGGGCAGAAAACCAAGAGAAACTTCAACAATGGTAAAGATCCATTCTTGGTAGTGATTAATAGTTTGAAAAGCAAAAAAAAATTCCCCTTCAACAGTTCACATCTAAAGCATAGCTGCTTACTTCCCTTTATATATAATAAACTCACAGTCTTTGATGTCTCTCTTAAAGTGAAATCAAGTTGAATTTATATAATTTAATATTTAATTTAAAATTTTAAATTTTAAAATTTGATACATATTATATCGAATTTAAATTTTAAAATTTGAGTTCGATTCGATAAAATATTTAAATTATTTGAATTTAATTTGATAGATTTAAAATTGATTTATTAGATTCAATTTATCATTTTTTTAATTTTATATTATAAAAATAAAACAATAAAATATTAAAAATTTATAAAACAAAAAATTTAATTAGAATTACGAATATTTCGAATCAAATTTTAAAAAATTTAAATTTAATTCTGTTTATTATTTAAATATTTAAATTTAAACTAAATTTAAAAATAAATGAATAAAATTTAAATAATTATCTAAACGAAAATTTTATTACGTTTACATCTTTAGGATATATTCCGCCATGAACATGCTTCATTATATGTTACTAGAAAAGTACTTACCTATATGCTAGTTAATTGTAGGGCTAAAGTAAGTGAACAGTGTTGTAAACAGTTTTGATGACTATTTTATTAATGGAGACGAGGCCTTGGGTTTTGATGGCCTCTCTCTTTCTCCTCTCTCATCTGACAAAAGAGGGAGAAAAAAAAGAACAACATTCATTGTTTTTCTTTCTTTCAACGCCACAGACAGACGGACAGAGAGAGAGAGAGAGAGAGAGCCAACAGCAATCATCATGTCCTCTTGCTCCTTGTTTTCTCCATCGCCATCATTGCTCCCACACCACCCCACTTCCATTTATGATCATTATCTTCAAAGCACGCCATCATTTCTTCAGACAAAAAAGGTGAAGAAAAAGCAAAGATCAGAAGAAGCCATAGCAAAGGACATGTGTTTTCTAGCGGCGGGAAGAGGTCAGAAAGAAACCGAAGAAGGAACTTTCAAAGCTATCGTTTTTCTCTAAGTTTCAGCTTTGTTTTTGGGTTTGAGTGATGGGTCTTTTCCAGTCTTCTTCTATTTCTTTCAAACTTTTTCTAGTTCTTTTTCTTCTTTTAACTTTTTAGGGGAATCAAGCATCTTGGTCCGATTTATTTGCTCGATCAAAGCAGATCTACTACTAGCTTTTACTAGTTTCTATGGCTTTCTTGTTAGGTTATTGAAGACAATGGAAAAAATCCTGTGTTTTCACTATGTCCTGTAAGAGATATCTCTCTGATCTTTTCCTGATCCTTGTTTCTACATATGATACTACTTCTTAACTATTACTTTCTGCTTCTTCCAAGCTGATCTCTTAGTTTAAGATTGAAATATTTGATCTAAAGTTTCTGCTATATTGAAATACTGTTTTTCTTATAGTAAGGTATATATGGAGAAGGCTTTATCAAGAAGATCTACCACCATGTTTATTATGACTGAAGCTGTAGCTTTTTCTTGTATTAGGGTTTTGCAGTTGAAGCCTTTTAACTTGGAGCTCTTTGACCTATCCAAGTCCATTTCCTTTCAAAGTTTTCTTACAAAACCTAAAAGTACACCATTTTGGTCTTTGATCTTATGATTAAACTCACAAAAGAGCTTGCCAGAATTAATAACTGGACAAAACAAGAGGTAAAATATTAATATACAATCAGATGCTATCATTAGTCTTGCTTTCATACATTCAGTAATTTTCTTCCTTTTTGTGTGTATTGAAACACATATAGGAGAAGAAACTCTTGGCATCTGATATGGTTAGATTAGTTATAATCCAGAAAATAGTCTAATGGTAATATAAGTTATTTCATTTCTGTTTTTTAAAATTTTTATATATTCTCTATATGTGATGCTATAGTAAATACCTTCAAATTTGAGGGATTGATGTTTTTGTTTGAAGTCTAGGACTTTTATTTTAGAAGCAAAAGTGTTTAGCTTCAGTCTTAAGGCAACAAAAATTCTTGCAAACTGTCCCTTCATGGTTAGGTATCTTTTAATTTGATGAACATTAATCTTTTGTTTAGCTGTTCTACAACCAATTATGGAAGCTGATTTTGTCCATAGTTTTTTTATCATTAATTATGATTTTAAATTAAAGTTAAAAAATAATATAAATTTATATTAAATTATTAAAAAATTAGAAATAATTAAAAATAAAAAATTATAATTATGAAGTTAAATTTAAAATAATAAATTTATGCCTAATCAATTTTTTTATTAACTTTTAATTTTTATAGCCTGCAGGCCTACTTGAAGAACAAATGATTTAACACAGACAGCACTCTTGCATGATCAACTAAAGTGAATTACTTAATGACAAGGATTTGTGTCCCTTAAAAAGTACATTTTCTGGGGATTATAGCAGCCATCAAACGTCAGCCTATACCATATATGACAAGGCTCAAAGTGGGTCTAAAAAATGATCATATCTTTACTTTGAGAGTAGAAGTGTTCATTCACTTTATTCACATACGAGTGAATTACTTGGATAAGGAATTAAGAGATTAAAAATGATCTCCATGTTTAATTCGATTTGTTTTTAGAGTTTTTTTTTTCAAATTTATTATTTATAAAGAATAAATAAATTCAAATTCGTTTAATTATTATTAAATTTTAAAAAATTATAATAAAATATAAAAATATATTAATTAATAAATACTTCAAACAAATTTTTACAAAAAGACTATAAAAAATATGAAAATTTAAATTAAAGTTTTGAAAAACAATATAAATTCATATTAAATTACACAAAAAAATCAAAAGTAATTGCAAAACACATCATTATAAAATAGTAACAAAAATTATAATTATTGAAAAGGGCTAAGTTTGGACTTAAAATGGTAAATCGAAGCTTAACCCATTTTTCATCAGGCCTCGATTTTGAAGTCCAATCCAATTTGATGAGTTTGTTATTTTTGTCCCAATTTGTCCAAAAAATGGATGAACCTTGAGGCTTAGGTAGGTAGCTTGGTCTTTAACCAGATCTATTTGAAAGTAATCAAATGATATTAGCCAAATTAAATTTAGTTGTTCTTATATATAATTCATATCCATATAATGTAAAATGTGTCAAAATATATATTGACACATCAAATACAATTTTTTTTATTAAATTCATATACATCTTTTATCAAATTTTAATTTATATCATTTTTAAATTTTTTATTCATGTAATTTTTATATCTTGAAAATGTCATTTTCGTATCATATCGTTATATTTTATTTTTTTATTCATATTATTTTCCTATCAAGACACCATATCTCTAAAATATCATTTTTGTATTATGTTGTTACATCGTACTTAGAATTATCAAGCCAAATCAAGAT
The DNA here is from genome assembly GCA_033439115.1 of Firmiana major. Classification (NCBI taxonomy): domain Eukaryota; kingdom Viridiplantae; phylum Streptophyta; class Magnoliopsida; order Malvales; family Malvaceae; genus Firmiana; species Firmiana major. The sequence continues at coordinate 69,833,726 of CM065904.1, forward strand.
CATGATTACTATCATGACAATTAGAAATATGTTAATTTGTCTTATGTTATATGGTGTCTATGTTCCTGTTTTGCTATTAGATTAGTTTTTGTCATTTAACTTTTAGATAACTCTATTTCCTTTTCTCAGTATACCATCATCAACATCATCATCATCATCTAAGTATGGTTCCATGGATTAAACTGATTTAGGTTGTTGCCAGTTTCGACAAGTTCAATTTCATGAACTTGATGAAACCCTCAGAAAATCATTTTCCTTTCCCAATCAAAAAGAAAATTATTTTTGTTTGGGAACAAAAAATATTAACTTTCCCAATATGGGTTAATATTTAATAAGAGATAACAGAATTTCCATATAAACCAAAAAATTTAAGATAGATGTCAAATTTAGAGATATGCTTTATAATTTTAGCTTTCCATTTACGATTATCTTTCCAATTTCTATCTATAATACGTGCAAATGGACAGTTACATAAGGAAGAAAGTCTCTTAGACTCAATCATGTTTCCTTTCTCTTTCCCACTTCTTACACAACTCAAATTCTGCTTAATCCTTGCTACGGTTGTTTGATCAATCTCACCTGATATCAAAGATGGCAGAAAAGATTCAGGAAATGCGTGGGGTTTTCGTTCCACCAGCAAACTCACGTTTCTCCTATGTTCTCACCATTACTTTCTCTCAACCAACGATAAGAATCAAGATTCCCAAGGTGCTGGTGAAGGCTATGCAGAAAAGGAATCAAGCCCGCACTGAAAATGGTGAAAATGGTGTCAGCAAGACCATGAAGAAATATCTGGCTACATCCAGCTTTAGGAAAAAGGTTGGTTCAATGTTTTCTAATATCTTTGGTAAGAAGAAAGGAGAAAATGGTGAGGTTCATAGCCATGGAGATGACGAGAATGTGAATGATGGAGAACAAAAAGCTTTAGCGACAGGATTTGGATTAATGTCCAAGAAACCGAAACCATGGCGGACATACTCAGAGAATGACCTGGAACTGAACCAAGGAAAAATCAACAACGTTGATGATTGTCTTGTTGGTACAAATGGCTTTGGAAGAAAGGGGATTGTTTCCCCGAAACAGGCGGATGATTCCAATTGTCACCTGCCTTTGTTTCGATGGAAAACACCGACCAACCGCGGGAAGCTTAAGATTGCTCGGTCGATGAAGAAGACGACAAGTGTGCTGATGAGAAGAAAATCATCAGGGAAACAAGAACTTTGCAAGAAGAGGATTCTAATGGGAGGTAAGTGCAGGCCATTGAACGAGTCTGGCATAATTCAGTACGATGAGAAAGGTGTTTTAATGCCAGACATTATCCCTTGAATGGTAAGACTGCCATCTGTAGGGTTTGATGATCTGTTATCATTCTGAAGTTCTTTTCTTGTGTTTTGAAGTATTTGATTTAGAGTTTGGAGTTCAAAATTCTAGCATTGAGGGTTGCAAAACCTAGCTGGCAGGTTCAAATCTCAATGAAAGACCATACTTTTACTAGTATGGGTTATTGTTAAATGATTAAAATCTCCCCTTCTTAGCATGCATCCATCAACTATTTGATGCCAAACAGTAGTTTATTCCATTTGCAAAATGTAGTAGAGTTGGAAAAAATTGTGTTATTTTAGATCTTTCGACTTTAAATTCATTAAAAGAACTTGAAAATGTAATTTTTCAGGAATTTGTAATAATTCTTAAAGTTGGTAGAATTGCATCAGAATAATATAGGACTTTGTTTACTTGATTTTTTAACTTATATTAAAAGAGTAAATTTTATTTAGGTCATTAAGATTTGATTTTAATCTAATTTTAATTTATTAGTCTCAAAACTCAAATTTTTCTATTTCGCATGACAAATTAGTCTTTTTGTTATTTAACCTTTAAAGTTTAATTTTGATATTATTTTACCCTTAAAACTATTTGAAGTCCTTTAATTATTTAAACCAATCAATAATGAATGAGAAAATACTAAGAGTTACTAGGTTTTAAAAAAATAGTTTTCTTTTTTTCATTTTAATTTTTTATTTATTTATTTATTTACTTATATTTTTTATTTATGATTTTTATTTATTAGGTGTTGTACTAATTAACACATTGTTGTTATTTTTATACCTTGTTTTTAATAATAAACATGTGCTACTTAATACAGTATAATAATTAAAAACAATAAACAATAAATAATAAGTAAATAAATAAACAAAAATAAATTAAAAAGAAAACTAACATTTTAAAGCCTAATAATTCTTGATATTTCCTTATTCATTTTTGATTAATTTGAGTATTTAAAGTACTACAAATAGTTTAAGAGGTCACATAAGCTCAAAATTAAGTTTTTAATGGTTGACTAATAGAATGATTAATCTGTCATATGAAATAGAAAAATTTGGGGTAGAGTGTCTATTTTTATACTAATAGACTAAAGTTAAATTAAGGTCAAACTTTAATGACTTAGATGAAATTTACTCTACAATAGAATGATCTTAAATATATTTAATAGTTAAATGTCCCTAAATCTTTTTGTGTTAAATGAATATAAGTCATCAACGTTTCATCACATGGAAATTAGTCTACAAACTTTTTATTTTACTGTAAATAAGTCTTCAACAGTTCAAAATCATACAATTAAGTTCAAATCTATTAAATGATATTAATTATCGTTTGAATATCCTACGAGAAAACTGACGTGAATAACGTAATTAGTTACCACGTGTCATGTCACGTGCGCAATACTAACGAAAATTAACTTTATTTAACAAAGTTGTACTTCATTGCATGATTTTGAAAGGTTAAGTGTTTCTTTACAGTAAAATAAAAATTTATAAATTGATTTTCTTGCCGTAAAATGTTAAAAGTTTATACTCATTTTGTGCAAAATTTCGAAGGTATATTTAGTAATTAAGCCTCTTAAATACTTACTTTTTAGGCAATAATAAATAATGCCAACTCATATTTTTATAGACACATTACAATTAATTTATATATACACATCCCCACATAATGAATTCATTAATTACTTAATTTAACTCTAATAAATTTAATTTATATGTTTTTTTTGTGTAAAAAAGAAATCAATAAAACAAAACAAATAACTTAGAAAACTAGAAATCTCAAAGAAAACTAACACTCCAAGCATCAGCTACAAGGAAGTGACTCAAAATAGAAGATAGCTCTTACAATCTCTCATAATCAACATCTAACTCATAATCAGACTTCGTCAGTGCATCAATACGAAAACTTCTCTCTCTTAGAGTATGTTGAATAATACACTTCCATGAAGATTTGCAGATAAAACATCAAGGACCAACATTGTTATTCTGTGACAACCAGGCTGCTCTTCATATTACAGTCAATCCGGTGTTTCATGAGCACACCAAACATATAGAGATCGATTGCCACTTGGTTTGAGAGAAAGTGTTGAAAGGGCAAGTGAAAATTCTTCATGTTTCTTCACAACACCAAATTGTAGACATATTAACAAAGGCATTGTTTCCTTCACAGTTTCACACTCTTATTAGCAAGATGGGAGTACACAACATATACTCACCATCTTGAGGGGGAGTATTAGAAGTTAGTAACAATATTAGTTAGTATTAGAGTAGGAAGAAATAACATCAAGAGATCCCTGTGAGAAGGTGGATAGATGTTTCTTGATTTGGAAAATGCGAGGATCATTGTTGTGAAGAAAACGCTCGCGTAGATCTTGCCAGAACTCTGAAGCTGAGGTGAAGTAAATCAGACTATCGGCTATCTCACTAGAAACTGAATTGAGAAGCCAAGAAATCACCATGTTGTTACATCGCGTCCAGGAACTGTAAGGCAAATCATTATCCAAAGGTCGAGGAAGACTGCCATTAACAAAACTGACTTTATTTTTGGCAGTAAGAGCGGTTAACATAGCCCGACTACAATAATTGTAGTTAGCTCCGATTAAGGAATGTGTAACTAAGATTAAACCAGGATGATCGACACTCTGTAAATAGTAAGGACTAGTCATGTCCTTCATGACCATTGCGTTTGAAGAAGAAGCTGTTGCTACTCGATTGGCATTTTGATTGCCACGAGCCATTGTAGAACTAGTTTAGGCGGAAGCAAATGGAGGCTCTGATGCCATATTAATTGGTAGAGAAAAAGAATTGAAATAATTGTGAATCTATATCTTTTTATTTTCAAATGAAAGAATTGTTACATATATTTATAGGAGCTTATGGTAATTAACTACCAGTTCATACAAAACAAAATTTCAAAATACAAAAGTTCGTTATTTCTTCCTACTCTAATACAAACTAATATTGTTACTAACTTCTAATATTTACACTCCTATTTAGAGTATGAGATATGAAAAATCAAAGGTCATTGATCCGATTTAAGATGTGATCCAAACCAAACTAAAACATAAACCGGAGGACAGCCCAACAAGGCCCAAAATTCCTGGAAAATAAAACAGGCAAAATGAAAGTATGAAACTGAGTGATTAATGGCGAAAAAGAAAATAACTGGGTGGTTTGTGTATAATTTGCTGGTTGATGATATTTTCACTATGAATGGTAGTGGCAGAGAGCCCATAAAAATATTAAAGGAAAAGAAAAAAAAAAAGCATAAATAAAACCAAAATCCAAAATCAACTAATCCTATGACTCAATCGAAACAGGAACCAACAGAAGAAAAGAAAAATCTGAAACTGTAAAAAAACGACAAAAAATAGATACAGAGCTCAAGTACTAAAGAGAGGTAGTTAAATTTCATTTGCAGTTACCCAAGTAAAGCCATGATTCTTCAAGCAACTTCCTGTAACTTTGGTGGCATTTCATCTCTTCTTTGCCCTACTAGTACTTCCCGTCACCGCTTTGTAATCAGAGCTAAAGGTAATAACTTTGCTTCTCTTAGTGAAGACCCAAGATTTGTATAATCATTTTTAGCTTGAATTTGATGTATTTGAGTTGCGCTTTTGGTTTTTTGTCTTGGGGTTTGATTGTTGTGTGGTTGTGTGAGTTAAAGTTTCTTCCTTTGTCATTGCTTGAATTTGATGCTGTTTTTCGATGAATTGGTGCTGTATTTCTGGTTTTCTCTTTGATATAATTCTTGGGGTTTCGTTGTTATGTGATTATTTGAGTTAAAGTTTATCTCTTTTCATGATTTTTTTTTTTCCTTGGGTTCTTTGGTTTTCTATTTCAGTGGAACCATCAGAGAAATCTGTGGAAATAATGCGGAAATTCTCAGAACAGTATGCACGTCGGTCAGGAACATATTTCTGTATGGATAAGGGAGTGACTTCTGTTGTAATCAAGGTACTCTTTAAATTCTGCCCTTTGCAGATTTAACTGCATATTCTCATTTAGCTTGCATCTCAGTTTCTAAAAATCTTCACAAATGAGTCATTACCCAGTTTTGATACCACCTGAGTGAGATATTCAAAGGGATGAATTGCAGAGGATACACCCTTTAGCATTTCTGTTAATATGGCAGCTCAAAGAGCTTCACATGTTATTAGTCTTAGAGTTCGACGTAAAGCCTTGTTAAAGTAGGTGAATATGGTTGATGATGGAAGCTATGTCAGATTCGTTCAATTGCAAGATATTACTTTGAGCAAAGAAAATTTGTTATAACTATTGTTTAAGTTGTATTTGATATGTGTGCACCAAAATTTAGGGGCCATTACCTAGTTATGGCTTCATTAAGTGAGCTCTTGGGAGTGGGAATTAGAAAAAGTCCCATCCTTTAGTATTTTATCCTAGACCGTTCCAAAAAGAAGCATTAGTTATTCTGAGTTGGTGAATGTAGTTCTAATTGGAAGGAATTAGTGTCATCTTCTAAGGTTAGTGAGGAAATTCTTCACTTCAACTCAATTCCAATTGAGCAGTTCTATTGGAGAAGTTCGATAAAAAGTTTTCTTAGTGCTTAGCAAACAATGGATGGAAAGATCAGAACCTATTTATTCATAAACAACTAGATTGAAGAACAATTATATTGCTATATCCAACTGTTCCAACTATCACTGTCTTAGTTGAGAGATATATCATTTTTCTGAAATGTGAAATTGAGTGTTGAATTTTCTTTTGAAACTCTTTCTTTAAAAGAGTGTCAACCTTATCTTAGTTCTGATTCTTCTTTTTAATCTATCTTGTTCATTTGTCTGTTCAAAATATTACACTAAAAATTCAAATGGGGGGAAAAAGCTGATTTTGGATACTTGAACAGGGATTGGCAGAGCATATCAGATTTAATAACATTCAAGTGTAAATCCAATGTGTTACAGGCATTATGATGACAAAGCTGCTGAGGTAGGGCAGGGCTTTTGGAATTGTCCATGCGTTCCTATGAGAGAGAGGTAAATATATTGTCACAACATAGTTTAACGTATATTCCTCATGTAAATCAGTCTCACTGCAAGAGTTATAAGGGAAGTGGAAAGATCTTTTGCTTCATCCTAGAAAGGCATAGAAAGTAATGGTCTTTCTAACCAGCTGCCCAGTGCCTATGTTATATGGTTTAAAACCTTTTGAGGTCCCTTGTAAATAATGGCTGCTTTGCAAACTAGCTGATTATTAAGTTAGTGGAAACTTCTGAATTGGAGCTCATTGTCCTGATGAACTAGTTAGTTATGTTTTGAAATTAAGAACACAACTTTAATCTCATGATCGAGATTGATTTTGAAGCACTTTAAGCAGACTCGTCTAGTATTGAAGGTATTAAGTGGGAAGGATTTCCTTGAACTTTAATGACCCAAAGTGAATTTATCATCAGGCCTTTGCGAGACAATTGTTCGAAATATCAGTTTTCTGAATCTCATCTACCGTATGAATAATTGAGCAAAAAACTTGCTGCAAAGAATAGCATAACTGTGTTAAAGTTGATATTGTCCTTAGTTATGTCATCTTTAATATCATGGCGAAGGGTGATATAAGTATTTACTCTGGCTTGGAGTTCTGATTCATGTATGCATGCTGATGTTCCTTGCGTTTCTTTGTTCTACAATTAAAATTCAAGCTACATTTCTCTTTTTCCAAAGGGCACACGGTCTTTTGAAAAGAAAATAGTTAAAACATGTCTTTTTTGGAGGTTGTTTGTAAACGCTTTAATATCACATCGTAATATTATGTTGTATTATATAGCTAGGGATCTAAACTCATACTTGTGAGGTTGTGAGGCCTCTTCTTTAGGATAAAATCATGAGATCTTTGAATCAAAAAGTGGACAATACCTCACAAGTTGAATTTCGATCTCCATTCTGTTGGCCTGTTGTCCTATGGTGTATAAAAGCCGGTTGTTTGAATGCTAGCTCGAGAACAAAGAAATCACCACATAGATATTTTCAGTTTGGGTGATTCCACAATTACTATGTTAATTTCATTAATCTAATCTAAGTTCTTTTATTCAATTTCTACAAAATTTGGCAGGAAAGAATGTCACTGCATGCTCTTTCTCACTCCAGATAACGATTTTGCGGGCAAGGATCAGGTATATATCTGGGTTATTATATCTTTTTTTCCTGAGTACCTTCAAGCATCATACTTATAGCAAATATTTTCTTGAGGTTTCTGCTCTAACATGTTTTTTTTTTTTTTTTTTTTAAGTCTATCACGGTGGAAGAAATCAAGGAAACAACAGCAAACATGTAGCACTTGACATTTTGATTTTGACTACTCTGAAGTCATAATTTGTATTTGTCCCCATAAATGAAGAAAAACCAGCAGAAGTTGTATTTGTATGTATATTTGTATGTCGATCGGGGGATAAGTTCCCTTTTTCTTTTGTTTTCCTCCTTTTACTTGCTTCTCTTATTATTTGAAAGTACAATAATTAATAGGAGTTTAATTAAATTGAATCAAAACGATTTAATATCAATTTTGAACTCAATTTGATTCGAAGTACAAAGTTCGATTTGAACCTGATCGGTTTAATTTTTTAAGCTTAAATATCATTCGAGTTTTAATATAATAATTGTAAGTTTCATTTGATACCTTATTTATTATTTTTAATCGTATTTTATGAAGATAAAATAATAAATTAATAATCAAATATAAAAAAAAATGAACTAAGTTTGGAAGCTTTTTGAATTTAATATTAAGATATTTGAATTCAGTTTGGTATTTTACTAAAATAATTTAAGATAGAGTTTAATTAAAAAATAAATAAATCAAATGCAAATAATTACCTACTAGAGATCAAATAGCTTTATCAAGTTGATTCATTTAGGCCTTGATATTGAACTCTTTCTATGTTCTTTAACCTCTTTGATGAACCCTTTTGAGATGCAGCCTACTCTGATTTTGCTGCAACTCCTTAAAGCAATAAACTTGAGTGATATAGTTTGATTTTTGAGTCATCACTCAAATTATTCACTGCCAAGCTGTTACAATTTTCGGTAGCAAGCAAAGTCTCTATCATAGGTAACTTGGTCTTTTAATTACTCTTGCACTTGCAGACATGATCATTTGAATAATCAAAGTCCTCATAGCTATCTATGTCTTAAGTTTCTTGCATCCTTGACAATGATGCCTTGTTTTCTTTTTTCCTTTTTTTTAAAAAAAAATTACATAATGTTCTCTTCATTGGATGGAAATATACCTGCCTTGCAAGTTGGATTGGGATCAAACAACCTCTTAAAGTATACCTACTTTCCATTTTAGAGCTTAATCCAAAAATTAAGAAGATAATGAAAATATTAGATGTTGGCTTTCAATACTTTTCTGCCCTGTATCTTGCCGGGCTACCAAAACAGTATAAGAAAAACTTCTTTTTTTTTTTTTTTTGGTTACGTTCTTAGAAAATTCTACCAAAACAAAAAGAAAAAGAATGACTGGCCAATGATGTGATATTAAGCATGCCGGGGCATTGACTAGACCAGAAAGCGATTTAGTGAGAACCCACAAAGACAAAACTAGTCTTCCTTTTAGACATGGCAAAACCAGAATGGTTATACCCTCATTTTCTTCCCTGTTTCTTTTGTTCTTGTGCTTCTTTGCCATGTAATTTCCTCACAGTTTCCTATAACCCACCTTTCACCATCAAGAATCCTTCTTTTATGGACTTTCATAGCAGAGAAAGTAAGAAACAATAAGAATATAATCCTCCAAGTTTCATTCTTGACTTCTCAGCTCACAAAAATATATGGCAACACCGAGAGTCACCATCACCTTGGGAGGCTCAGGCAAGGTACCCATCTGGTCATTCACTCTCAAATTTCAGTTTTTATGATCATTTGGGGTTAAGGGTTCTTCAATGATTATTCTGTTTTTTTTTTTTTTTAACTTGTAAGTTTGGGACATGTGAGCCATGTTTTTCTTTGTATGGAAATGTGAACTAAAAGTAATAAAGAGAACATTTTTTTCTTGGTAAAAATGATTTTCTTCTGTTAGGTGGTGAAGATGGGAGATGGTATCAGGGTTGATCATGGAAGAATGAGTGGAAGCAAAAGATTCGTACAAGAAAAACCCTGGAGTAATGGTGGTGCTGGCAACTTCATGTCCAGCAACAAAAGGTTTTGTTGTTGTCTGGTTCTGTTTTTATTTGTCTTTTTATTAATTGTCATACTGTTTTCCATTTTCAACTTTTTCTTAATTAGCTATTCTTATTGAACTCTTGGGTGTATGTATTTGCTTAGTAAGTGAGAAATTCATCCGTTAACTGGCAGTAATTTGCATTAAGGTTTAATTTCGGGTATGACTATTTTTATCGTATGCTTGTATCTTTTAGTTTCTCAAGTATGATGAAAATTCAATTTGTATGTTTAGTTTTATGTAGTAGTTTTGAGTGTTTTCTTTTTCCAGGCTGCTAGAAGATGGTGCTGAATGGAGATCAGGTGGCAGTAGAGGGCAAGGTAATAGCTAGCTACTATTGTTAGATTCTGTTAGCCTTGATATATATCTGTTTTTTCTCTTTAAATTGGTTGTTGACTGATTATGGTGCTATGACATGACCAAAGGTTCTCGGATTGCACGAAATGACCTCAGATTTGAACTGATACGCAAGCGCCGACCTCATTACTTTAAGAATGCTTTCGATGAGCGTAGGAAGAGAAATTCAGAAAAGCTGTCAAAAGATATTAGGCCACCACAAAACCTTACCAAGCATCCACGTAAACTAGGACCAAACAGGATCGACAATCTCAGTCAAAATACTCACAATGGCATTGCAAATGGTTTGCATATATACTCTTTGCAAAGCACGGATGGATCGAAAGGTTTTGCTGAGATGCCACAAATAATACCAACTACCCTTGCACGAGCTGATCTGTTTTCATGCAATGGAGTTTTTTATCCTTCTAGGGAAACCGGTCTTGTACCTGTTACAGAAAAAGCTATAGCTGCCAGGTCTGTCACATACATAACACCAATGAGCAGCCTAATACAGACAAGGCCACATGTTGTATGTTTTCTTGCTTGCACCAGCTTCAAGTTTCTCTAATTTGGTGGATCTTGTTTGTTAGTCTACTTTGCCCGTATAAAAATAATGTTTTGACCATTAGGCTTTTTATTTGTACAAATCTTCCTTTTAATCTAGTTTCACTTTCTTGCAATTTCACAGGAAGAGGAACCTTTCAATGTTGCTACCTTTTTGAACTCACTTGGTTTGGGGAAATATGCCATTCATTTTAGGGCTGAAGAGGTAAGTAACCTGCCTTTATCTAGTGTCTCAAAAAATGGTACCTCTGAATGTATTCTTATGGCAGAAATTAAGTTATATCTTGTGTCTGCAATCTGTCGAAGGAAAACCAACATATCTCCTGGCTATGAAGTTTCCATTTGTACTTATTGACTTTTATTCATGATCTGAGGCACTTTCATTGCCCCAACTGATCTCTAGTCTTCATGTGTGATGAGAAGGTCCTATGGCATGTTAAATTCTATTTTCTTTTGAATTTTCAGAGTTGATTGCGGCATCTTTTGTTTAACATTTACTTATTTGATACCTGGTTTGTTGATTACAGGTGGACATGACTGCTTTAAGGCAAATGGGAGACAGGGACCTCAAAGAGTTGGGGATACCACTGGTACGGTCATTGCATACTTTTGAACTTGGCCGTTAACTTTTTTTTTTGGGTATTCAGTACTTGTGTTTTTTGCGATAAGTGTACTACATGCACCTGTCATTTAGCTAGGAAACTAGAATATTGCTCTACATCATCTTACAAAATATGATTGTTTGTTATGACAAACAAACTTACCAAAGAAATTGACGGGAAAACAGAAAAGGGTAGAAAATAGAGATAAGGCATCGAGAATTGGGACATTTACTTCAGATATTAATACTTATTCGGAATATAATAATTAAACGGTGACATTTAAACGCAGGATGTGCTCTTCGGAAGCTCAATAAATTAGAATCAATGCCTAAAATGTTTTTACATGCTTTTGCAAGTTTGTTTACCTTGATGTTGATAAATCCCCTGTCTTATATCAGAATAGGCCAATATTTAGCCGTTGGCATAAGAAGTTTCAAGTTTCCATTTTCTGTAGAAGTTCTGAAATTTTCATGGGCTAACAAAATTCCTGGTGTGAAAGCAATGACTTCTAAGTAGTCTATATTAAAGGGCCTTTTGATATAATCCCATGATATGACCTCATTGCAACCTGTATTCTAAAAGTTTAATTTATTCTGATTAGTTCTGCTTGATTTCTAGGGACCAAGAAAGAAACTTCTCCTTGCTCTTACGCCCCCTTCAAGGCGGCATCTATCGCGCATGCAACTTTAGTTTGCTGTTTCATTAGAGGAGTTTTCAATGCATGTAAGTTTGAGAATCAAGATTGTAAGCTAACAGGTTGTATTTTCATCTCTAAGCTGTAGTATCCATCATTCGAAAGTTCTTTTCATTTTAGTCAGGTAAAATAGGTGGATTATCACCTTAATCTATGTATCTGAACAAATTCCGAATTTCTTATTGGAATGGAAAATGCAAGTTTGATATATTCTCAAGTTCTTGGCTCTTGTGTTTGTAGAAGGATATTATTAAATACCTTACATATTCATTCTTTGTATAAAGGAGATCGTAGTCAGGAGATAAAGAAATTGTATAAGCTGGGATTTTTGCAGTTTGAGGATAAGAGAGAAGGGTTGCAATGTAGGGACTTAAACTTCAAATCTATTGAAAATCTCATTTTAAAGAAACTGCATGAATCAACTCAATCGAATTCAGATTCGATAAATGTCGACCTGGCTGATAAAGTTGATAAGATATCAATGGTTACAATGCATTGTGAAGCTTATAATTAGTAAAGAAGATTATATTATTACAATGCATCATAAAGAAGATCAAAGAAATGGAGATTGTGAAGCTCTTTCCTTGTGATTGCTGGTTCAAAGTTATCTGTGCCTTTAAAACTAAACAAGAAAAAGGAAAAACAGTGCATGCAAGTCCTAATAGGCCTTTACAGATGGAGAAGCTGGTGATGACCGCCTGTCACTCTTGGCACAATCTTTCCCATTCCTTGAACCCAAAGCAGACAGGAACTTCTCATTCCATCCTCCTTTAGCCGGGGCAGCCAGTGCAGCGGAAGCCTGTCTGCAAGCATGGTCAGCTGGAAACCTGTGTTTCAGACAAACCTTCATTTGGCAAGTCTTGCAAACGGTTGTGTTAGAGAATGTCAATGTCTCTTTACATCTCCTAACAGGACAAGTTGGTTTCTTCTTCTTCCTTGGATCACAATTCCCAGACTTCTCATGCATCTCCAACATTATCTTCTCCTCCTCATCATCTTTGCCCGTAATCTCAATGGAGGTCGAACAGGTTTCACAGACAATTACCTTCCTGCTCTTATTGTCTGATTTCGAACACCCGTGAGACTTGCATGATCTATGCTCCAAACAAAACACCTACATGGGAATTCCATTACAGAATCAAAAACCAACGTTGGAAAAACATAATCTCAACAAAGATATATGTTGGAACCGAATTACCTTGTGACAATAGTCGCATTTGAAGGGGAGAAAATCTAATTGATGACAATCTGAATGTTGGCAGTGTTTTCCCAGATCAGGAAAAGCTTCTGTTCCTCCGGCCATGGTTAATGTCGTCAAAGATTATTTAGAATTTTGAATGTGTGGAGACAGGCCGGAGGAGGAAGAGGCTTCTTATGTATGAGAGGTTGTCTTGCGGCCTAAGCCAAGACCTGTCTGAATGAATTCCGTGTTGAATTCTTTTTCATACTTGGTGGGAAATAAGGGTGTCTGCCGCTGTGCTTATTATCTATTTTTGGAAAAGTCGTAAACTCCAATTAGAATACCCCACGTCACCTTTCAGAAAAAGGGCTTGGCCCGTGATTAAATGAGCAAAATGGGTTAGATAGATTCAATGATTGGATTGATTGAATTTGATTATTTTAGTTTGATTAAACTGATTTCAAAATTTCAGTTGATTTTTGAGGTTAGTCAATCGATTAAATCAATTGAATTAATCAAGTTATTCTTAAATGTATTAAAAATATATAAATAATTATATATATATTTATATTATAAATACTTATAAAACAAACTAATTTTACATAATTAATGTCCCGTTCCGATGCCAGTGGACCCAGTGGGACAATTAGAATTAAAGTGACAAAATAACATGAAAATAAAATTATCTTTCTATTCATTTTTTTAAGTTTTATTTTTATTTTATTAAAAATAAATTTTTTTAATAATTTTTTCTCATTTTCAATTTTATCGGAATTGATTTCAGTATCCATTCAAATTCGTTCTAAATCGATTCAATTTATTTTCTTAAAATAAGCTGATTTAACTGATTTTTTATAAACCAAATCAATTATAAAAAGGCTGTCCACCCCTGAATTTTAACTCTATTACACAATGAACAATTATCCTTACAAGATAAAAACCAAAGGCACTGGCCTGAGCCTCCTGTACTTTGATTGTCGTTGCATTCAGCAAGCCAAGCACGAGCAAAACGGTGAATAATGTGTCTAATAGTGTATTCATGGCGGTGTTGTTTTTGGCTTATCAATTCTCGACTTCCAGCTTTGCAACATCAAAGAAATGAGTGAGAATTGACCAAAAGTTAAGTAAATCAATAATGCTTTTGACCAGATGAAATCTGTCATTCCATTTTACTGATACATCAGGCGAGAAAGGTATAAAGTTTTCACTTTAACAACAAGCAGTCGGCATATTTAAGCCTGCAATTTCCATGTTTCAAGTAGAAATGGAGATAAAAAGAAAACAAATGGCTGTCATTTGAGGTTGTGGGGGGTGATAAACATGTCTGCAGATAGTCTGAACTAAGACATTTTGGCACTCTGGCCAACATGAAATAAAAATATCGTCGGCAAGTCTTTAATAGCCACTAGGATTAAATGCATTGTGGCTAGTTTTCTTCCTTTCTAGGGGACAAAGTTGTCTGGTAAGTGGTAGTCTTAATTGGTTGTGGTGCAGGGCTACTTGCTTTTGCTAGTTTTATCAGAGATCAGACAATTTAATCATGAAGTACATGAGCAAAATTACCAGGATCTGGTTATCTGTCTATTCTTTTTGCGTTTCATATAGGCCAGTCATCTCATCTTCAATGTCTTCTGTATGGCAGGCCTGTTGGGGTTATATTTAGTCAATTTTTTTTCAGGAAAGGTTATTTCTTAAGGGTTTCTCATAACAGTGAAGGCTGAAGAGAAATGACCAGGCTGAAGAGAATAACCCTGTTGGGGTTGTTCATTCCGAATCAACCTTGTTAGCAGGTGGGAAGTAGAATTTATCCACAGCATGGATAAGAAAGAGTTCAATATGAAGAAACATATAGTAATGTCAGAATGAACAAGAACTTGCAATTTTTGGTTTCAACAATCAGTTCTCCTCACAATGTGATTGTGTTCCTTAATGCTATTGGGATTGGTAATAAGGCAGTTCAATCGAGACTTGGAAGCTCAAACTTTGAAGACATGGATTGATAAGTGTAATGGCCAGGTTCATGCTGGCTGGCAATTCCAAATTTCAATCTGTTACAATCCTGGTTGCTTTCTAGGAAAATGGTTTCTTTCTATGGCTGTTAAATTCTGGGAAAATACAGGAAAGTATAGAAAAACTTTCAACTCTGCATTTCAAAAATTAATAACCGCACATGGGTAGAAGGTGGAAAGAAACAGTGTGATTACTGATTACCCAGGTTGAGAAACAGATCAAATGCATGGATAAATGCATTATCAGATATAAAATTGACTCACCGCCAACATTAAATTGATGACTAAACTAGTAATTTAATCTCTTTCTTGAATAATACAAAGAGAAGAGACGAAAGTAAACTCGAAGAACTTAAACAATCCAACATCATCAATTCCAAAACCCCAATAAAAAGGCGTCTTTCTAGTTGGTTTCATGATTATTAATTTATCATATCCCCTCTTTTAATTTATCAACATCTCCCCATGTTTTCAGAATCACAATCACTAAACTAAGTTTCTAATTAAACTATTCAGAACCTTGAAAATCAGCTCCAGACTCAGGTGAATCCAGGACCACCGGCAGTGAAGAGCAACAGAAAAGGATTGGAACTTGAAAACCCAGAACACAATAAATTAATAAATATGTATAAATTTAAGCCTGATGTGACAATTGATACAAGCAAAGACAAGTATACATATTTTCAGAAGATCTTCAAGACCCCAGAAAGAATTTCAGCGAAAAGAAACCAATTCTCATCACCTCAGACAATAATAACAGCTCAAAAACTCAGTTAACAGCATCACACCTGCGCCTAATCTCTCCTTTCCTACCAGTCTTGATCCTATAAACACTAAGCTTCTGCATAGCTCTAGCAAAATCTTGAAAGAACTTGTTCTGATCCTTTGCATACAAATCCACAAAAGGCTTTGTTCTAGGATCATTATACAATCCATGATCTGACTTCAAAAGCCCCAAACCCTTTGGTAAATTCTGAAAATACAAGTTGTCAAACTTGTTGGGAGTCATAATATCATTAAAAACTGATAAAGTTGGGTTCTTTGGATAATCTGAACAAGCTTGCTTCAATGCTTGAGCAAACCTTGGATTGTAACTGGTATCATTGCCAATATTTGAGCTAAACTCTTTGCAATGAGAAAACCCAATTGTGTGTGCCCCACTTAAGGCCACCATTTCTTGAATGCTGAACCCACTAGCTGCAAAAAGATTGATAATCTGTGACATATCCATATCGGGTTTAGGCAGTTTCCCTTCTATCGAAGAAGCTAGAGAAAATCTTGAATCTTTCCGTCCCAAGTAGACATTATAGTACGGGCCACCAAGCATAGTCGCAAGGTCACGGGTGGCTACGGCAAGGATGTCAGCGCAAGAGACGGTGTTAGGACAGGAGAGCTCCAGGGCTGTCTTGGCGCGTACAATGAGATCAAAGGGATCTCCAGGGAGAGACAGGTTGATGTCGGCGTCACGTTCAGCTTTGTTGAATGCAGTGGAGGAGATGAGAATGGAACCGTCACATCCATTGGGGAGACAGTCATGAAACAAAAGACGGAGGGTTCCGGCGGCTGTTGTCGGACTGGTGATTTGCTTGTTGGTTATGGTTTCTTGCATGATTTTGTTGAAACTTGGACAGGTTTTGGAGTAGTAATCTAAGCTTAACCTCGACTCACAAAGCAATGCGGCGGAGGAGAGCAAGAAGAGAACAAACGGCAGCGACGGTGATGACGGCGCCATTGGTTGAGCTGAGCTTTGAAAGGGAGTAAAGCAAGAGCGAGAGAGAGAGAGAGAGAGAGAGGGAAATGAAAAGCTGCTTTTAGCTTTGAACTGAGAAGTGAAAAAAGGAAACTGAGGTAGATTTGAAAAGATCGGACACGATATTTTAACTGCTGTTATTTTTACTGTTTTACTGTTTTACTACGAAAGTAGAAGTAATGCACCAATCACGGGATCTTTCCCGTGGCGAAGGGGTCCACTTAATTTTATGTACGTGATGAAATCTCAGCCGTTGATACGTCTATGATGCTGCGAAAAAGGCGGTCTGAATTGTTTGAAAAGTTTAGGTACGAGTGAGCGAATTCAACAAGTTCATTGTCCCAAACTAAACTCCTAACCTTTTTTATTCTAAAATCTAAATTTAAGACATAAATAATCAGTTCAATGGCTGAGATTTTTGTTTTGAAATTACCTTGCAATATTATGATACTCTTTCTTTGAAAAGTTTTCCTATAAGGCCAAAAATTTTAATTTTATTATAAGATTAATATAAATATATATATATGATTAAACATAAATTTAATATTATTATTAAGCGTAAAATATATTAAAATTATCATAAACCCATAAAAATAAATGTAAAACATATTTTATAATAAAATTATCATGTGTTTATGTTTATTCATATTAATTTTATACTTATTATTATGTTTTTATAATACTTCTAGCATATTTTATAACTAATAACACAAAATTTATGTCGAAACATGTGTTGTATTGACGTTACTATAAAATTATTTTTTTCTAATTCTTGTCTAATTTCAAAAAAATTATACATAATGAAAACAAATGTAAAATTTCAATTCAATCTGGTTAAATAATCCATTTACTTAAATTTGATTATCATCTATTTAAATATTACCCTTTTTTTAGTTATTTTCAAGCCTAAAACTTTTACAATTTTCTTTGTTGTCTAAATATTTCCTTATCCAATGATCACATTTGTATCGATTAATTTAAAGTCGAGTATCTATTGGGCCCCTAAAAGGAGCAACACTTTTAATACTATTTACTCTATTCATAAGATTTGAACTCGAGATCTTAAAAATTAAGATTCTTATCATTTGAATCAACAAATATTGATAAATCTTTTACAATTTTCATTGTATTGTAATTATGTCTAGAAATAGAGTATTTTATTCTAAAATTTACTTATACAATGTGTTTTGAAAGAAGAAAAATTAAATTGGAATGTTTCGGGGGTTATGGAATTGGAATATGTTGGGGTTGTTGCATGTGGTCCAGCGGTCACGATGGAACGATTATCTTCCAACTGGATTTTGTAGAGATTTGCGATAACTTGAATTAAAAAGAGGGAAATAAAATCGTTTTGATTTGAAAAAATAAAATAAAGTGAAGAGGGTATTAAAAAATATTAACAAGAATTAATTAGATGGTAAATTTTTTTTTTTTTTTTAATTTTACTTCCAATGATACACTTAATATTTTATTTAATAAGTTTTCAAGAGATTATTTTTAAAAATTCATCCATACTATTTTAAAAACTCTCAAGTTTTTTAATAAGATATAATTTATAAATTTGATAATATGGATTATACATGATAGTGATATGAAAGATAAATATCATATGCTACATCTGAATTATAATTGATTGATCTCGAAATTAATTCACAAATTAAATAGTATGAATTATACATGATATAAAGAAGAATGTTTAAAAGAAAACCTAACAGTTTGTAATTAAAATTTATGTTTGTATAATGTAATAATATTTGTATCATATAAAATATATAAATTTATGTCGACATGAAAATATAAACTTTATTTTTAGTTTTTACGATACAATTTTTACTTGATTTTAGTACGTGACATCTTTATATATTTAATTCGTGTCATGTAATCATATCGTATCTAAAATTGCTAAATATATTTAAAAAAAAAAAAAACACAAAACTATTGAATTACACTCTCATTCTTAGTTAGTTTCTATGTTATTTTCTATTCTCTCATCCGTCTCTTTAGGTGACTATTAATTTAAATATTAAAATGTGTTTTGAAATTTTAATTTTAACGTCAATTTTTTTAACAAATTTGACAAACTCACCAGCTGGAATTTGAACGGATTCCGACCTTCCCCACTCAAAAATGTCCCAATACGATCTTCCCAAAATAAAATTAAGTTTATATAAATCTTAAGATATCACAATCTTATTAAGAAAATTAAAAAAAAAAAGTATATTAAATTATTAGGAAAAGAGGTGAGATGAAACGGTGTAATTAGCGCATATTTCGTGGATCACATGAAGAATCATGCGTCGACCATCCGCAACCGCAATTGGCTTCAACGCGGAAGCTTTCAATGGGCCCTCTTCGGCTTCGTATTCAAACGAGCGGCGGATCTTTAATCTTCCAATTCATTGTTTTTATTTCTCACAAGTCAAGAGTTATTTGTTTAGTGTAGCACTTGGCTTCATCTTCTCTTCCATAAAAAAATATATAATTGAATTTTTCATCAACATATAATTGAATTTTTTAATTACAAACATATATATATATATAAAATAAACTATTTGAATTTGATTTAAGTTTGACAATTAAAATTAAAAAGACTTTGAATCTTATAAAAAATATTAATTCAAACTTGAAAAACGTATTAGTATCAGAGTTCAAATTATCAATAATTTTTTTTATGTTTTAGGTAAAATAAAATCTCAAAACTCAATAATTGAAGGAAGAGATTCTTTAACATTTTTATGTGTTTATTGTTTTAAGAAAAAAATTTACTATATAAAAAAATTATTGAATATTCTCTCGTCAATTATAAAAGAAATTAATAAATATTAAAGAAAAATTCATTTTTTAATTAATTTTTAGAATAAAAAAATTTAATAACATCAAACAATTAATTAATTGCATCAACAATTTCTTATAAGTACTGGAACGAGGGGATTCAATTCAGCTCAAATCATGAATTTTCAGTATTTTTGCAAATTAAGAAAAATATCAGAAGTCTTGGCAGTAACTTAGTACCACATCATTGTTAAGTTGATGTTCAGCTTAGCTTAAGTGTTGGGCTCAGCATCTACTGTCCTCCCGCGTTCTTTGCTGATGGCTTCCTGACAGTGATAGATACAATACAAAGTTGAACAAGCTGAGGCCACGTGTACACACTGCGAATAATAATTGAGCTTTCTGCAACTGTCCATTTTCTGCAGAAGACTTTCCCATTTCAAGAAAAGCTGTCTCTACATTTTCTTTTGAACTAATCGCAGAAGGAAGAAATTTGAAATAAGGATCAAAATCCCTGAAATTCCATTGTCAACCTGACCATGAAAAGAAAGATTAGGTAACGTTTTCATTTTCTGATGGGGGTGTTCTCTGTTTCGTTTGCATGTGCTTGTTGGTCCCACTCCAAAGCTGGTTGGGTTCCTAGGTTTAGTTTGTGTCACATTCGACAGCTGAACAGCTCAATCCCATAATCCCATTCTGTTATTCAAACACAGCTAGATATTGCCATTGATTTTGTTGGCATGTTCATCAGGTAAAGCTAGCGATGATGAGATGAACATTTTGTTGTTTCAAAGTTTTAGGTAATAAAGAGATGGGTTTGATTTGAAGGATAGTATAACAACTTTTATTATTATTATTATTATTATTATTTTTAACAAAATTCAAAGATTTTTCAATTTAAAATCTTTTAAAAAACTAAAAGATTGAGTTTTTTTTATTTGAATTTGATTATTTAAATTCGATTAGATAATTATTTGAATTTGACTTATTTATTTTTAAATCGAGTTTGAGTTTAATTATTCGAGTAATGAGTTGAGATTAATTCGAATATTTTAATACTCGATTCGAACTATTTATAAACCTAATCGAATTTATTTAATATATATTTTTAATATTTTAATAATAATTTATCATTTTACACTCATAATATATAGTTAAAAATTAATAAATCGAATCTATTGACTCAAACTCGATCAGCTCGAGTATTTTATTAAGTTGAGCTTGAATTTTAAAAATAAATTAAATTAAATTCTAGCTGATTTTTGAGTCTTAAATTTTTTAGTTGAATTCAAATCTAATACTAAATTATTTCGATTCGATTTGATTAGATCTTTAATAAATACAAAACCAGAACCAAAAAAAAAAAAAGAGTGGTAGAATAAAGGACCATTGTATAAGTTAAAGGGCCTTGCCTTTGGTTCCTGAAAAAAGAATCCCCAAGAGATGAAGAGAAGCTGGTTGTGAAAAGAAATAGCATCTTATGTTCCATCTTGACATTTTAGAATATGGAACTTGGCTTGTTGAAGGATCAATGCTTGTTTATTTTGGAACTTAGCTTCATCTTGAATCTGTTATATACATTTTAATTGAATACCAAGCACCCACTAGCATACTGGAGATATTTACAATTTTTCATGAAGTCAGTCAATGGTAAATTGTGATTAGGTTCTATAATCTTCTCATACTCTTTCCACCATTGCATAAAGCTGCTGTTTCTCAAGAATATTTCCGAAGATACTGCAGACTTCATGATTTGTTCCATAACATCACACTCAAACTTCAGTAGGTTTTCTCTTAATAACCCTCTTTCTCTGATATTAGCATCAGCATCATTGAGTGATTTGCACCATATCCGAGCCTCTTCCACATGTGCCCAAAAGCAAGAATCATGCGTTAGAATAACATCCACATTTTGTTTCTTGGTGTCCATAGAAAAGCCACTTTGTTTTTCATCTTCCTCCAGCCACTGCTCCATCTTGATGTAATGATGTGATCTGCCATCAGTTGTATAGTTCTTTTGGCCAGCCTTGTAGTAATCAGCTATATCAAGCGGCTCAATCATTCTTCGGTAGGTTGTTCCAGCATACAGCCACCGTGTCCGGAAGTACACCTGTTCTTTCTGAGGCTTTTTCTCTGTTTCTGCAACAAGTTCTTTCCAGTACTTGGTGAGAAATTTCTTGTTCCTGACAATGTCCATGTTCCTTTTAGAGAATTGGTTCTTATAACAATCATAGTAACCTATTTCTTCAGCCTTGGAAACCTTCTTATACCATTCTAGTGAGGCCATATATTTTTTTATGACACTTAATTTCTTGGCAGGGTCAAAAACATTCTTCTTGTTTAACATATAAGTCTCTTCCAACCTCTCCAATTTCCTAACTAGGTTGTCGAAATCATTGTTTTGTTGCTGTTGATTCTACAAATTTCAGACAAAGACATTGGATCAGAAATAAGGCTTCGTAAAATTCGATGAACATAATACCAAAATGACAACAAACACATCCATTTTGCTTACACATTGTCAAGCTATACTTCTGACATGATAGACAATTATAAGTAACTAAATCAAGAAAAAGTAGTATACCACTCCCATAATGTGGAAACAAATTTGATTTACCTGTCTTTTTCGGAGTCCAATTGCTTCTAACTGTAACATTGTCCCTGCTTGAAGTGAATTTGGTGTGAAGTCACTAAGCTGTGAGATTCCTTTGCAGATTATCAAAGACTCCAGTTGTTCAACAATCCTCCCATAATCAACAGTCAGCTGATCCTCGTTCCCGGCGCCTCCCAATCCCATTGCTATCAATAGTTCTGAAATCAACTCGGGGTTTTCACAACAAGTATATCCTACTTCACAACACAAAAGAAATGTACCAAAAGGCTTGTAATAACCGGGTTGTGAAGTTAAGCTTATGGAGTGAAGATTATGGGGAGTAATGAAGAGTCTTGGAATGGAGTCTTTGCTTGAAGCAACATGGAGAAAACAAGAATTCCATGCCCGATGTTCTGAAATGGCTTGTTGTAAGCATTTGTCACCGACAAGTGGTGAACCAAAAGTGATGCATAGAGGGCGTTTTGCAGTGGATACATCTAGGCTTTCTAGCAGCCACAAGGTGAAGAGAGAGGCAACAGATCCTCCTAGAGAGTGTCCAGTTACAATTATGGGATTGGAACTCCTGCCACACTACATAAAATAGGCATAAAACATCATAACAATCAGTAGACCTCATCTTTATACTTCATTCATTAAGCTAAAACTCGGCTTGTACTGGGTGTTATACTAAAATTAAGCCGGTCTCAAGCTCGGATAAAAGATTAGAGTGGCCTTACAATTAGCCATTAAAGTATCAGGATAAAGACTCAGACGTCGATGATTGGTTAAGCAAGAATATTAAAATAATTAGAGCCTAAAATAGAAGAAAAACTTGATTTGCCAGATATGTAGCTCCTTTACAACAGATTCATTCATTGACAGTGATCATACAAAATTTGTAGTCAGGGGGTAAAATGCAGAACTTTTTCGTAGAATTTCTTCATATACTTTAACATCTTCCCACTACAAACAGTATAGAGCAAGTATTAAGGAATAGAAAGGCACCTACCTGATTTTTGAGTTGCAGGAGCTCATTCATCTGAGCAGCAAAAAGGGTAATCGCTGCTTTATGAATAGAGAAGGAGGGGACATTGCTGCTCAAGAATTCAAAGAAAGGAAAAGTCTCCTTAAGAGCTGTGGATGAAACCATTTCTGCTTCTTCAAGATGGGCTTTGGTGTAAACAGGAGAAGTGATAAAGACTATGACTTTAAGGTTAGCTTCTTGATAAGCCTTCCATCTTAAGGAGAAACCCAAAGTTTGCTGCTCATTTGGGTTCACTCCTCTGTAACAATCCCGGATTTTCGCCCATGATAGCTTGAGCAACCCTGAGCTGATCACGAAATTTGCAACCTCTGAGCCACTGCTGAATCTGTGATTGAGAACAGAAAACAAAGAAAGTATTAACAGTGAAAAAAAACTAACAGTCCATACCCCATAGTCCATTTGATTTATCAACACAAGAAAGGAATGAAGCCTTCTAACTTACAATTGGCTCATCTTGTTTGCCATGGTCGGATCTTTGGTTAGAATTGGAAGACTTGGGATAACAAATAACAGTCATTGGCATGGGAAAAGTCAGTCTTTCTATAGGAGGAAACTGAAGACCAAGTCAACCATTATGTGAACTGAAGTCATTTTTCCTGTCATTTTCTTTACTAACTTCCTGGGTAAACTTGAGCAGTTCCCTAGAAATCAAAGACTTAACAAGAGTGGAAAATACCATGTTCCCATCAGTGAAGATGCTAGGAAATTAACATTGTTTTTCGTCTGTTTCCGCATAATTTTCTTTCATTTTGTTTAATCTGGTCTTCAAAAGTCCAAAACAAGAACTAACTATTAAGAAAGGAAGTGACAAAGAGATTACCAAGCTCTCTCTCAAGAACTGTCATAGAATGGACTCAAGAAAAAAATATCACATGTATTTTGAATGTACTCGAGAAGTCAATTTCAAATGCTTGCATTCCAAGATTCCATTTTGTTTCCCCACCGCGTAAGCAAGCATTGGATGCCTAGAACTAGAACCTTTCTTTTACGGAGGGTGAAGCATAAAGTCATAAGAACATAACATATCTAGATGCCTCAAATTGCCATGGACAAGGAAAAGCCAAAGGCAACTATTGTTTTGGTACAAAAAAGATCAAAATCGGAAAATAAAAAAGTTACAGATGTTAAAAGTTACAGATATTAATAGAACATGAATAGTTTGAATTAAACCCAAATCCAAGAGTATCTGCTTAAAAAACCAACTTCAATAAACAAAACCAAAATGATTTGTATCAATGAATGGGAAGCACTTGGAAAATCCCATTGCTC
Organism: Firmiana major; assembly: GCA_033439115.1. Classification (NCBI taxonomy): domain Eukaryota; kingdom Viridiplantae; phylum Streptophyta; class Magnoliopsida; order Malvales; family Malvaceae; genus Firmiana; species Firmiana major. Next base: position 69,858,034 of record CM065904.1, read on the forward strand.
TAAATTTCTCATGCATATACACAAGCTACCAAGAAGAATTGTTAATAACGGAAGAAAAAAACTCAGATTAAGGCTGCTCCAAAGTCCTTGAAAGCCTCCGAATTGTAATCTAATGCGTTGAATCCAGTTTCTTGAAAATCACATTACTTTTCGGGCAGCCGGGCTAGTGGATCTAATCTGGATGTCTTTTGTGTATACATTTGTGAGGGAAAAAAGTAGCAGTACAAACACAACTTGTGCACTCACGATTCCGAAATGGCTGATGCTATTACCGATTTCCATCCAGCTTCCTGTGTTCCTCACCTGTTAATCAGAATAGCAAATCGGTGAGGGCTTCAGGAGATAACTCCTACAACCGATGATGTGATTTCAAATAATCTCCTAACTTGCAAGGAATGCAAGGTTCAAAAGAGCTAAAATATCAAACAATAAAATTGGCTGCGCTGAAATATATTTTTGAGAAAATATAATACCAGGAAGAAGAAGTGGATGGTCATCACGTCCGAAAATAAAATAACGATGAAATAGCATCCGAACCGATGAACCTGGAGTAGTTTGGTTATTGCACTGAATGCACATCTGTGTTTGGAGTGAAGCGAAAATCAAACCTTCTTGTCTCAATTAAAGAACTAGTAGAACCATGTAAAACAAAACATAAGATAAAATACAAGACCATCATTCAGATACTGAGAACTTTAATATTGAAAGGGATGTTTTTATAGTCTGTTAGTTTCTATATTCCAACTGCAGAAGCCTCAATTTCTCACCAAAAGCTGCTATAATTTTTATTGACTATGCAGTCTATGCTCGGTCATATAATATAAAAATCATCCAATAGTTGGGACCAAAGGATGATTCAGTCATAAAGTATGCTTTTGGTGTTTGAAGGAGTTCTGAAGCCACGATGAAGTTTCTCAAGTTAGGGTACTTGGGGATTTTGCATGAAAAAAGAGATCATACTTAATAATATTCATACAGAGAACCAAAAAGTAACATAGCGCGCATAAAAAACTATTGGCAGAAAAAGAATGGTCATGGAAGACTTGAGGTTCCATTGAAGCATCACTGATCATTTTGACACTTTTGCAAATCAGAAAACTTACATTACAAGCATGAATGGTATGAATAACTTGAAGATAAGGAGGGCTGCCATCAGAAACGGCTGCAATCAAAAGTAAATCATTTCAGAAGGCCTTCCAAGAAGAAACTGTAAAGGTATCTTCATGGTTTAAACATTACTTACACTGAAAACAGTGATGAACCTGTAGACAGATGAAATCTCGAAACTAGCAATACTTGCAAAATTTCCCGTCCCAAAGAAGGCCACGTTAAATAAAACCATCTAGCAAAGACAGCCCATCAGTGCCTTGAGAATTACAAACTGTAAAATCCTCTAAACTAAGCAACTCATATTCATTTTTGACAGAATGTGAAGAGACTTTTCTTTTTTTAACTTGATCACGGAAACAGATTTCATACAAAGTAAAGGAAGATAAATCAGTCTTCAAATAAGAATTTCTAATGAATAACACTATCTATTATGGCTACTTTGTCCAAGTGACTATAGCAGTTGCAACTCCTTTGGTAGAAATGCATGAAGAACAAAATCATAACTGAAGCAAATATAAGATCAAAACAATAGAACACAGAGAGAAACGATCACCCACAAAGGTTAATGGAATTCTAACATCAGACAGCTGCAAATATCTAACATCATTTTCAAGAAAGATATGTTCGTCCAAATTCTTCCTAGAAGCAGATGTTTTCCCTTTACTCAAGTAAAGAAGTGAGTTTTCAAACAGTATCCATGCCATTAGCACAAGACCAAGTGCACCATAGAAGACGGCTTCATATCTGCACAGGTTTCACAAAAGAAGGGGAAAAATCATAACATGCATCATATTGTCCATTTGCAGAATACTGTTAATTAAGCACCATAATAACATAAGTTTAAAATGAGATATACCCAATAGATAGTAGAAGGAAAGTTGGCGCAAAACCAAGAAATATAGAATTGAGTCTAGACAAGATGCCATTATCTGAAAACAATGGGAGGACCATCGAGAAACCTACAAAAGACAAATATTTAGGACAAATATATATGGAACATAATATACACTTTTGCTAGTACTGATTGAATGTAATTTGTAGTTTTGTGTCTGCAGTTGCTATACTACAAGAGATTGTAACATGCAACCATTGGTAAGCACAGATATATGGAAGATGCAATGGAAGATGCAATGGTGTGAAACATTCAACACATGAACAAGAGGATTATACACAAGTATTGTCAATAACGGCAATAACGGAAATAGCAGCCGCTATAGCGGTGTAGCGAAGCGGAAAATTAGCTACCGCTATGATGACATGCATAGCGTTGTGGTTTTACAATAGTGGCCAATAACGGCCAATAGCGGGCACGATAGCGGGTAGCGGCCAATAGCAGCCAGTAGAGGCACTATTGAATAAATTTGGTCAAATGTCCATTGAACCAATTTTTTTCTTGATTTAATTACAGCCAATGATTTTATTTTATTTTAGGGTTTTAAAGTCTTAAGCTTTTTAATTTTATTTAAGTAAAATCTTTTTTTATTAAATATTAAGTAACCCTAAATTAAATTAAAAACCCATCAGCAAAGTAACAAAATATTGCAGTAGCCACTCCCTCTAGACTATGGCAGCAGCAAAAGTCTCAATCCATCAAGCGAAGGGAACTACGATTAGTTTCTTCATGGAAAAAAGACTATTAATGCAAACATCTGAATATTGAGTTGTATGATTGGCAGGAAAATCATATCATTCTGATCAAAACCTAATTTGTAGTTAATATCTGTATATATATCCAACACTTTCAATATTGTGTTTATGCTTGTGTTTTATTGTCTTATGTGACTTCATTTAGAGTTTTATTGTTTTTTGTGACTTGGTATTTCCAATGGTTTTATTTGCTTGAGAACATTACTCGAGTGTTTTGTGTAATTTTTATAAGCTATTATGGTCATTTTATTGTCTTCTATTGAATTGCATATGTTTTTTATTAAAAAAAAGAAGAAAAATAATGGCCGCTATTGTGTCAATAGCGGCTGCTACGCTATCAGCTATTCATTCGTAGCGGATTTGGGCTTTCCCGCTATTGTCCACTATTCACTATTGATAACACTGTTATACATGTTACAAATTCAAATATGTTTTTTTCTGAATTTAAAAAAAAAAATCTATTGTTTCAATACCTACTGCCACTTAATCAATTATGTAACCATGTACATCTTATGCACATTTTTGACATGTGGAAACCGCATTTGACATAGCACAGCTAAGCATCTAGAGGCATTCAAGTGAAATAGATATTAAAGAACACAAAATTTAATTAGCATCAGATGTGAGGAAAATGATTCTCAAAAAGTCTCCAATTTAGTTAAAAAATAATTTTATACATTGTAAAGGGCGAACGCCCCACAATAGCTTTATAGAAGAGCCTGAACATACAGGGAAAGGAGAAGACTACAAAAGCATACCAGCAAGGAACCAGTTCATCAGCTGATGTATTGCATGTAGTTCTTGTTTCTCTGTTCTGTGAGAGGTAGATAGGAACACCATCACTGACGATAACCCGATCAAAAGAGCCTGATTTTCAAGCATTAAAAGCAATTACTTATAAATATGTTAACTAGATAGATGATCTTCATTTCAGCAGAAGGTAGAGAGGAATGTTTCCTACCTGTAAGTGAAAGAGCATAGGGAACCTGGATTGTTTTATGTCATGTTTACAGATACCTAACCAATATTTATTTCCATCAGCACGCAGGTCCAGCCACTTTGCAGTTAACCCTATTAAGATAATTATCACTCCACTTGCAATTCTACAGACGATTGTCAAAAGGCACAAGTCATAACCAATTCAAATGTAATAGTTGACGGAATTATGCAAAGAGAACTGATAAATTAAGCTTCCATAATTCCTAAAGAAGTAAAGTTTATGAACCAGCAATAATTTTAAGAAACCTTAAATTTTGGCATAAAGATTTAGTTAAATTTCATTTGCTGGAAAACAGTATTACATGATCGTACTTCAATTCAGTGACACTATTACATTAAAGCAAACTGCTATTCTGCTGACTAAACACTCGCTATCAGACAAACACGTTCGGGAAATGATTGAGGTTGGAATGTGTTTCTCTGGGAGTAATCTACTTCCTAAACCATTATTGAGAAATCACAATCTCTCTGGGTTTTACTAATCCTCTTCCAGAAGATTTTTCTTTTGTCAAGCCATTTCGGAATTCTTTAAATAAAAAGAAAATCACAATACAGGAAGAAGGGAGGCAACTCACACCAACTTATTATTATCAGGAATTTCTGCCGGCATTAAAGTAAATAGAGACAAGAACCAACAAGAAAGGCAAACAAAAACTGGAATTCCAGATCTCCAAGGAATTAAATTGTAAAGATAGATAGAAGCTATGGCTCCCACTACAAGAAAGCACCAAGTGTAGAGTTTTCTTTCAGTGAAGCTATGCACCTGCACAAAAGGTACCATAAAACATTGTTCAGAATGCTAAACTATCACTTATAATCATCACAAGAACAAACAGGATGTACTACTACTACCCTACCAGGAGCTCAAGAATGAACACTGACACCACACCAGTTGTCAGAAGTATAATGACATAGTTGAATTTCCTCCCACTTAAGTGTTTCCATAGTGCTTTTATAAACTGATATTCGTTAAGGATTTGCGTCCAGAGAAATATTGTCATGGCAAAGTAGGCATGGTAAAGGGGAGGAGAGCGCTCCAGAAACAGTAAAACACTTATTATTCCCATAAGCAGACAGCCACATAAGTAAACCTGCCATAGAGAATGATATATGTGAGGAATGTAGCAACTAACAGGAAGAAACAAACATTGTTTTTTTCCTTTTCTAGAAAATGCACATTATATTACAAATAATACAACAAGAAGCAAGGAAAGCAAACAATCATGATATATATAAATATATATATATATATATATATATATATATTGTAAATAGGCTTAAGTAATAAAATGGTTGGTGCACACAAGAAAACTAACGTAAAGCAAGAATGATAGAACAGGGTAGGTCTTGTGAGATGAAAACTATAAGGTAATTCTGAAGAATCTAAATAACCATAGCATCAGAATAAGGAGAACTTTTTGGCTTCAAACTTCATAAAAGTCATGAAAAGAAGTTCTTTCATTTTTGTTTATTTTCCTCCTTATCTTTGATTAAAAGTAAAGACCAAAAGAGGTTAAGCTTACACAGACATTACTTTTCCTGTATTATATTTCTGGCGAACTGCTTCCTCCTTTCTATATATATCTCCTGACAATGAAGTATAAGCTTGCAGAACATGAAGAACAAGAAAGACCATCCAACCAATATATCCCAGAGTAATTATTGTCATCAGCATCAGCCAATCATAAGTTTGAAAATAATGAAGCCCCTTCAGTGCCAAGCTTCTGAGATTTTCTGATAGCTGCATGGCTGCTTTATAGTCTCTAGCACTTAGCAAATCCTCAATATGATTCAACATAGCGGAATAATGAGCAAGCGGCTTGAAAGGCTTGAAATTTAATGAACTTGACCGCTTTATTTCTAAGTTTGTCAAAGAAAATGAATTAGTAAATAGCCAATCCATAATTCAGTAATCCCTTCCACGTATGAAAACCAGAATCTAACGGGATATGTGATAACTGATAAAAAATGTGGATAAAAAGGAAGTAATAAAACTGTTAGGGGCCAAAATCTGGTCAATGTTTCAAGAAGTTAAAAATACTTTTACTGAGTAAGTACATGAAACACAAGGTTCCATCCAACAAAACTAAGTTTAAATTTCAAGAGGAACAACAATTCTTAAAACATCGAATCTTCGGATGACCTTTGAACGATATAAAATTATTTTACTTTGTAATAAAATTCTTCCAAGGAATTAAGGAAAAAAATAATGCAGTATCATATCACAAAGAACAAAAATCAGTATAAGAAGAGGATACGTGATTTGCGCAGAAACTGGTTAATAATCTGCTTTGTGTTAGCTAGCACAGCTTCAACCTCTTCTTCCTGAACATTAAATACAAAATAAAGTTCATAAGTTCTCTACCCATTTATTATAGTCAAAACTTAGTTGCATTAAAAATAATCTAATTATTCCATCTTTGACAGATATTAAACAATCAACTATAACAAATCTCGAAAGACGTTATGAAAAATATTTCGACTTACCTCTTTCATGTCAACATAACCAAGAGGTAAATTCCCAACTGAATTGACTGGACAAGGCAAACCTAGAAGAGTTGACTGCAACAAAAATTTAGGAACATGTCAGTTCAATGTGGTTAAAATATGTTTCAAAGAAATGCTTTTACTTGGAACATGTATAGTCAAGGTTGTACAACCATGAGGGGTGCAATGTCAGCTTGATTGACATCAACCCTTTCGATTCCATTGAGGCCCCATTCTTTAGGTGTTGGTGTATCATGCAAATGCTCATCAACGAAACGAAGAACATGATCAGAGTGGTCTCTTCTAGAGATTGGCCTAGGATGTTTAATGCCTGCTCCCCAAGCAACTAGAGGGGTATCAGTGTTTGAAGGATGCCCATCCCCATGACTTCCTATTCATGTTAGAATCTGTAATCAAAAACTATCAAAAGAAACAAAAAGGAAATAGAGGAAGAAAGAAATAAAGAAGTAGCAAACTAGTTGTGGTCGAGTAAAAATTTACATTTAACTATGGCCAAGGCATAGCCTGATGATAGACACACCTTACCTCCAAGGAGGTCTCAGGTTTAGGTGTAATATCAAAACTTTCAGCCACACAGCCTTGAGAAAGATAACTAATATGTTGCTTTCTCATAGCTACAGCAGCAAAATGAAAGTAATGTACATGTATAAAGGAGTTTTCCAACCTTTGTCACTCATTCCATGATCTGCTGTGAAAATATATGATGTACGGTTGTCCTTGTAGTAACTCTCAAGAAGATTATAAACACGTTCGGCAATATGGTCAACAACCTTGACATTGTTGAGATAAATAGATGAAAAGGGACGATGTGCATGACCATTCGAATCACAACCAAGTAGATGCAGAAATATAACAATATTATCTTGATGAAGTAACTTTTTCAACTGTGGATCTTCATTCGATCTATTCAAAAGGCTCTGAAATTGATCAAAAGACCACTCATCCAAAAAGGAAGCATCTGCATTTACATCAATTGAATTATGGAATATTATGAGCATCACAAAAACTAAAATAAAAACAGAAGTGAGCTTCGTTATAGAAGGATTTCAAGAGAGCAGATGCACATCAGATTAATGACACAATTTAAACTTCTGGAAGGTGTCAAGACATGTACAGTAGTATGCTCGTATAAATGCAATCTCACCCGAACAGAAAAAAAAAAAATGATGGGAAACCAAAAAGTGATATCAAATATGATGGCTTAGATATTTCATGGCAAATTAATAGTTCCAAAAATTAATTTGATCTGTACCCCATTTTCTCCCCATTTTTTTATCTTTAAGCTTTCTACTTTCTTTGCTTTAAGAATGAACTCATAAAATAAAGATAAAATTGTCTTTCACAGAATTGTAAGCAGACCAGTTGCGAAGTCTTCAAACTCATGAGGATAGGTATTCCAAGTGCTGTGTGGCAAAGCACCACAAAATATTGGAACAATATCAGGGCTACCGAAAGAAAATGTATGCCGGCTCCGATTAAAAACAGAATCAAATTCTACTGGATTAGCTTTCCACCCTGAAACCAATATGGAAAAGCTTTATTAACTTAAAAAATAAAGCTCAATTCTACCATGGTGAAACAACAATACTTAAATATTAACCTTTTGTAACTGCACTAGGGTCCTCATAAAAACCAGCAATTATAGCAACATGTCCAGGTCTTGACTCTGTTGGAGGCCGAGCATGAGATACTCCCCATCGACCTTGATTCTTAATCACACTTCTTAAAAATGGTGCTCTAAAATTCCCCTCTGAATCTGGCTCGAAAAACTTATCAGCACGTAAGCCATCCGCTGCAATGATATGGTTTTGCCAAAAATCAGCAATTAATAAAAAGCAGCCATAAGGGAAAACTAAAAAGTTCAAACTTTAATAGAAAATGCATAAAAATTATCATAAACATTATTGAACTCTGTTTATTTCATGTCAAAGCTTAGCTTTTTAGTACAAAGCTAACATACCCCAAATGCTCTTTAGTTCTATTACCAATCCAATTATCCGATTAGCAGATTTACATGATTTGCATCAAACTCATCACTAACAACCATATTCAACCGAAAAAGAAAACCAACACCAGAAATACTTCTTTGAATAAAAAAAAAAAAATCATATCTTTGAACCCAAAGAAAGAAAAAGAAGAAGCCTATACCAACAAGGAGAACGAGGCGTTTAGCGGGAGCAGAGAAGCGAGGGGAGACAAGATCCATGCCATGAACAATGGGTGTCTTGAAGTAGATGTCGAAGATGCTTAACATGTAAACAGCATGTAGGATGACCCCAAGGATCACCAGCCATGTTTCTCTTCTCTTCACGCATTTTCTTCTTCTGGGTATGCTTGCTTTGCTTTGCTTCGAGTCTCTGCTGCCCAAGATACCATCGCCACCCATCTTTTTCTTTTCCTCCTTTATTTGGTTTTTGTGTTCTAACTTCCAAATCAAACATGGTCACAGATCCCCGGTCCTAACTACTACAACAAAAGTCTGTTATTTGATTTTTTTTTTTTATTTAGTATTTTTTTTGTTTCATTTTATTTTAGTGTTCTTAATTTTATTTCCCAATCTTAACTTTTTTTTACTTAAAAATACTTTGGTGCAATGTTTTAAATACATAATCGATCTTAAATTATATAATTATTAATTAGAGATAATTCTCTCTTATTTTTTATGCAGTTTACCTTTAATCTCTTAATATTTTATAATTTTTTATATCAAATATGACAGTTTTTGTTAAAAATTTAAAAATTATATACTAAAAATATAAAAAATTAATTGAGTCCAAAGTTAATATTCACATCTTAAAATTATCAAAAAAAATAATAAATTTGAGATTTAAATTATCAAAAGTTATTTTTTAAATTGGTTAAAGATAAACTTTTTCATATAAGAGAATTAAGGTATATAATTAGTTATATAAGATTTTTGTATTGTTAAAATTAAATTTAATAGTCAAATATATCCTCAATTTTTTGTATAAAATGAAAATAGGTCATCAACCTTTAATTTTATTGTATAAATTCTTAATGTTTTAAAATAATACAATTAAATCCGAATTAGTTATAAATTTTTATAGCAAAATAAAAAAGTTAAGGACTTATAAAATTTTAACTTCCTATTTATTTTACTTAATTGTATTATTTGAAGAGATTGATAGTTTATTTTTTAGTAAAATAAAAATTTATGGACTTTATAATAAAATTAAAAATCAAAAATTTATATTCATTTTGTATAGAAAATTGAAAATATATTTGATTACCAAATCTTTTAAATTAATAAAAAAAATTGAAAATAAGTGTCTAAACAAAAATATTTATGTTTAGGGTTTGGTGCCATTGGTTAGTTTTAAGAGAAATGGGCCTAAAACTTGGTGGGTTTTCCAATTTCCATCATAAAAGGAGTGAATATATTGCAACACCAACAATATTAATTTAATTTAATTTAATTTAATTTTTCTCATATTATATATATATTCAATAATTTTCCACTAAAATCTTTGATTTTATCTTGCTGTTTCCTTTTAATTTCATGTTATTATTTCATAATCTTTTAATCTGTTGCAGTGTTTGAACATAATGCTCACACTATTATCAAAGAATATTAGAATGTAATACATTACACCAAACATGTTTTATTAGTTAAAAATATACTATTAAAATGATATTATCTTACATTTTTTTTAATTTTAATTTTAACTCAACCTCCCTCTTTTAGGGACAAAGATCGAAATAGCAACACTAATTGCTGCAGCCAGCAATGCTGTTGCTGCAGGAATGGCAAACATTGTGCAGGCAAACCATAGAGTGATAATTAAAGCAGCCTTGTGGAAAGCAATGAACTTTGTTGCCTTGTCAATGGAGCTAGCTAGGTATATACTACTATTAAATGCCATGTGGTACTGCACCTATTTATACAGTGATTTGGCTGCAAAATATCCCAGCCTCGCTGCATAGAAGCCATATAGCATATAGCAAAATATTTCGAGAAATCAACTTTTTACCATGGACGTCAAGCACAAGGAAGCCATATATGTGGTATGAGATGAAAAAATTTCCATGGTTTTTGCTGAATTGATGACAAGAACAAGAAAATCATATATACATATATATATATATATATATAACATCTAATGGTTTAACAAGTGGCAATCCCTTTGATTGATTCCAGTTTCCAGTAAAACACACATATACTCCAAAAACTGTCCCTGTATAATTGGCATATTACATCCATTCACTCCAAAAACTGTACATTTTTTCAGTACCAAGATTTGAAATGTGAGTGGCTTATTTGATGCTAACAACCTAAAATATTATCTTCATTCTTGTGCTTTACGGGGATTCTTGGGTGCCTTGAAGAATTATCAATAATATAGCTAACTACATTTACTTGGAGTAGAAATTTTCATGAACAATAACCAAGGGGAATTCACTATATATTAACTCGGCAGATAGAGTGAGTATTGCCCTAAAAACTATTTGACAAGTTGATAGCTTCTAGGAGTGGAAATAGGAACATTACAGGAAAACCATTCATTTTCTTGCTTTCTCTAAAAACTTATTACAGCATGCTCTGGGCTAAAGCATATGGAAACTTCAAGAAGTGTCGTTTGGGTTTGGCTTTCAAGGACACTTGTGTTTGTTGCGGTGGGTTCTCATATCAGTGTAACACTTGCCACACATTTCCCTGTTGCCATATGTCCCTGGTGGAACACATTTGCATCTGTCACAACATGTGATGCATGCTCTCAAGCATAGGTTAGTCCTTGAATGTAATTTGCACCTTTGTCCACATAAAGGGATGCAATCTGCCAGCAGAATAATGCACCACGTTGTCAGAAAATAAATAAATTTCCCTAAATAATGGGAATCTGATATTTGCTTTTACTATGGTCAGGGAAAAAAAAAAGAGTTTTACCCTTTCTTGTCCTAACAGGTGGCAACGGTGGACTTGGTGGCTTGTAAGGGGGTGTAGGAGTTGGCGGTGCCTTGTAAGGAGGTGCTGGTGTTGTTGGAGGCTTGGTTGGAGGTGCTGGAGTCGTTGGTGGCTTGTATGGCGGTGAAGGTGTTGGAGGTTTATATGGTGGAGTGGGGGCCTTGACTGGGGGTGTAGGAGTTGGGGGTTTATATGGGGGAGTGGGAGCCTTGGTTGGGGGTGTTGGTGCTTTAGTTGGCGGTGTAGGAGCTGGGGGTTTATATGGAGGACTTGGTACTGTAGTTGGTGGTTTATATGGAGGAGTAGGAGCCTTGACTGGAGGTGCAAGAGTTGGTGGCTTATAAGGTGGAGTAGGAGCCTTCACTGGCGGTGAAGGAGTTGGTGGTTTATATGGTGGAGTAGGAGCCTTGACTGGAGGTGCAAGAGTTGGTGGTTTATAAGGTGGAGTAGGAGCCTTCACTGGCGGTGAAGGAGTAGGTGGTTTATATGGTGGAGTAGGAGCCTTCACTGGTGGTGCAAGAGTTGGTGGCTTATATGGAGGAGTAGGAGCCTTCACTGGAGGTTTAGGATTTGGTGGTTTATACGGAGGAGTAGGAGCCTTGACTGGCGGTGCAGGAGTTGGGGGTTTATAGGGAGGAGTAGGAGCCTTGACTGGCGGTGCAGGAGTTGGGGCTGGTACAGGAACTTTAACATATTTTATCTGCAGACAAATATGCAACAATTATAGTAAACAATGAAAGCTTAAGAACTCTTCTAGTAAGTTCATATACACAGCAGATAAATTCTTGTTCGCAGATTAGAATCTAGCCAATGTTACCACTAAAACACAAAGCCAGTATGTTCAGCAGCGAACTGATACACCAGGTTGGTTCAAATAATGCACCAGGTTAGTTTTATGATTTAAGATTTCTGCCAGCTAGACAAGACAAACAAAACATATGCAGTAAAACATTGTTTAGAAGATCACCTCAATCTTCTCTTCCTGTTCATTAGATGCAACCTACAAAAACAAGATGACTTTGAGTTAGATAGCATTAACAACTAACACTCTTGTTGTTGAGTGAAAAGAGCAGGGAGGTAGCCAATAGCCATACTCTTGAAGCAACTAGAAGAAGAGTGGCCAACAGAAGCAGCAGAGCTTTGAAAGCCATTGTTGTAATGAGGAAATAGAAGTCTGAAAAAGTAGGAGAGCTTTGCTACTCACACTACCCTTTGATGCATCACTCAGAAGCTGACTCGTGGTTTAAATAGAGTTTGATGCGGTCAGGACAGATGCTATTTACTAGATTCAATAAATGTTACTTGCTGCCAGCTTCACCCGATCACTGATGCATTACTTAAAGGCTTTACAGGCCAAAAATTCTTACTCAAGGGTGTCACTTAAAACCCACCTTCCCCAAGCACTGTGTTTGCCGAAGTGGTATATCTAATTAGTGATTACTTACTAAGACCGTTTGTGTCATTTTAGTTTATTAACCAGCACACGAGGTCTGTCTTTTTGAGACTTGTGACATAACATAAGGCAGCCTCCATGGCTTAAAATATGGAAGGAAATCTAACCATCCTGGTTTGGTTGATTTGGACGCTGTAAAATATATAACAATTGGATTAACTTTGACTTCAAAGTAGCATCTTTTTATAGGTTATGTTTAAATTTTGAACTTTAAAATCAATAAATTAATTCAAAAATATTTTAAATCGAAAGATGCTTTGATCATAAAGATTAAAAAAATATAACATTATGAATATATGTACACAGAATCACAAGTATAGCCCATTTTGTCGCCTAATTGAAAGATGAACATCTAACTTTAATAAAATTAATCAAGTTGACACCTTAAGCACTTGGGATTTTCTATGCCTTCAAAAATGGAGGTAAGTATGTCACGAAGTTTTATTATACTGCAGCTGCTACCCTTTATGCTGTAGATCTGGCAAGACAGAATAAGAACTTCTTCTTTTCTTATTGGACTCAGCACACTTTGTGAGCTGAAAAGCTTCAAAAAGTGACTTAGTGTGATCATTGTACCTGAATATTGATTGATCATGTACTCGTTCTTTTACATGACTTAAAGCATGTGTTCTGCATCACAATCCAATTAAGCATTTCTTTACTGTCAAGATCAAATGATTTGAAACTGTTTCAGAATTCAAAGTTCCAAACCCGTCCAAGCATGAAAGCCTGTCAACACAACTGGCCTTGAATCTTCCATGAAAGCCAATTTAAAAATTATAAACGGTGCATGCAAGTGGGACTATTTATTTTCTTCTTTACATGTGATATCACATGTCATGAAACAATAGTCAGAATGATCAGATTCATCAGATAGGGTATGACTTAGGAAGTTTACTTAATCCCATCTATCCCAAAAAAGGAAAGAGAAAACAGAAAAGAAACAAAAAAAAAAGTTGAAAAAAGAGAAGTAAACTGTAAATTTCCATAGCATATTCCTCTGGATCCAAATCCAATGGTTTTGGAATTTGGAGGGATTGATAATGTAATACTGCATTTTGCTGCTGCATGAGATGAGACAATATATGCTTTTCTCTAGGATGAATATGGCATCCATTGTTTTTTGTTCAAAGAGGATGACCCTTTAAACTCTGAAGGGATTAAAGAAAGATCAATGACACTTGTTTGATTATGCGACAAAAATCTATCAAATCTTCGTGGTTTAGGGCCCTTTTTCTGAGAAGTTGCATGTGGATCCTAAGTTGATGTCAAGTCAAAAAATGTAAAGACAAAGTTCTGAATGATTGGCTGCATAATTTTAATATCAGTAAAGCGGTGAAGTGTATGTATTTCTTTGTGTGGGCTCAAAACATCTACCATGAAGCTTGCTGTGATACTTATCTTATCTGCATTGGTAATGGCATCGGGGTAATTGGGTATGGTTCAGCCATGAAAATTGACTTTCAAGTAATTGAATGGAATGAAAATCAACATTTCTACAATGTATCTTACTTTCAGTAAACGTGAGATTTAAGTTTTGACTCAACTCATTCAAGAAGCAGCTTTAATCCTAATATTGGTTTCATAGAAAAGATAAATCACATGAAGGGAGCTACCTTTATCTTTCAGTTGCGGCTATTGTTGGCATTGGATAAGAAACTATCATGTACTTGTTTCTCTTATGCAATGTATAAAAAAAAAGCTTCCTCTCTGCAATGAAAAATATATTATCTGAAAGAGTGGTATGGTATGTATTGAGACCATGCTTTGGCCCACTTATTAACCAACAATGAGACAAATAAGTACTGGAAACATCATCATACTGATACATGTCCATGGACCAGGTTGAGGTTGAATCCACCTACCAGTTTTTCCAGGTTTTACCTAAACTAATCATCTCAATTTACCCGCATTTGAACTATGTGCCGGTTTGTCTGGTCCCCAGTTACACAGTTAAACACTTAGATATTTTAAAATTTTAAAGATTGGTATAAAAATTAATATTAATATATTAAATACAAAATATTTTAATTCATATAATTTTTTATACCATTTTTAGGATGATCAACCCTATTCAAATATCAAGTAAATAGAAGAACAGAACCAAGGATATGCAACCCAAAAAAAAAAAAAAAGAAGGAAAATGGCATGTCTTGGCTTAGGCTTTAGGACAAAAGCTTTTGAGTTTGAAGGCCTGACATGGATTTCTTGCTAGATACTCAAAGGTTTGCACATGTGATTTCTTGAGGAACGAAAGAAAGTTAAAACAGCGTTACCCCTAGCATTTGTTACTTCAGAATTGAAGAGGCTGATGTGATATTTTGACACGGACTATAAAGCAGAAGGACAAAGATAAAACCTACAGTGGCAGCAGTCTGCAGCAGGCTGTTTTGTTTCAGAAGACTCCAGGGTCCATCATTCCTGGGCTAGTAGCTGCCAGCTAGAACTTTGCTGTGCTGCTTTCCGGTGGTTGTCAAATCTTCACTTTCTTCAGAGTAGGTTCAATTATTTTCCCTGTTTCTCTCCTTTATTTTATGTGCAAAATTAAAAAAAAAAAAGAATTAGTACAAGGCGTTTGGTCTGCATAGTCCTCTGTCACTTTCCATACTTATCAACTGTCAGCAATTTTAAATTTTAATGTTCTAATTTAGTTTTGATAATCCTTCATAGTGGTTCTGTAATTGAAACAGACAATTAACAATTGCAAAGTCAATGTACTTTCTCTAGTTCGTTGTGTCAGAGATGTTAATCCAGTAGGTAATGCAAGGTGGTGGGCCCTGAAAAGTGGAATGCTTGATAAATCTAAATCCCAGGAAGATTTAGAAGGGCAATGCCATATAACTTACATGCTGTTAACAAGGTTGACTTATGAATGTTGATGTATATTCCAATAAGACTACTTTTACTGGCATCTGAAATCATAGTTCTGAAATATAGTAATTAGTATTCACAATAACACCAGTAAACTTAGTAACTTTCGACCAAGGAAATATCTGCACAGTTACATGTGAGATTTGATTCTGTTAGGCCATTTAGACTGACTGGTGAGTTTAATGCAAAATCAAGTTGCTACATTGCCTCAATATTGTTACATACATACTTAAAAATATGCATGCATGTAATATATACATGCATATATTATTGTTGGTGTGCTTGAAGAAATTCTATAGTTGATTTGTTTGGGAAATTGGCTACTTAACATTTCAGGGGCAAGCTTATTTTCTTTCGCAGTGCATTCATGATTCTGATGGATCTATATAATTGATGATATTGGGTGACAAATAATGTTACTTTTGCTAACTTCAGTCTTCAGGCGTCTCATCATAATCGACTGTAAATTGTGAGACTCACTTGATGGACGGTTGTGATAAAAGGATTAGTGATGATAACATCTACCATACATGATTACCTGAAACTATGCAGCAATACTAGCTGTAGGACATTTGAAGCAATAGGACTAGCAAAAACATGCATTCTGCAAGTATAATGAATCTTGGCTCTAGAAAGGATAACATACCTTCTCCCTAAGCCATTGCTTGATGATAAAAAGGAGCAAAAAGAGCACTAGATCAGTTTTTTTGGTAGATGATTCATGGAGACTACAGAGGCAGCTTAATGTGTTTAAGCAAAGGCTTACAGATGATTTTGAATAAATTTTTTATATCAAGAATGCGATCTTTTCATGTAAACTATCATTCTTGATACGATTAAAGGGGAAAAGGAAAAGAAGGAAAAAAAAAAAAAAAACAAAGGAGCCTTGTAGTTTTCGAAATCTACATACAAGATCTAGACAAAAATATCCTCTTCATCATCAAAACTCAAATTCAATGCTTGTAACTTGAATCCTGCACCCTGTATGAGCTCAACCAAATTGGAAGCCACTCCTGTAGCTTGAACTGTTGTCTGTTTTGTTAACTGAAAATGAGAATAGAAGGGTCATTGCCTAAGTTGTAAGTACTGAAATCTCCTGCTAAAGTATACAAAAATTGAAACAAACAGAATGTAGAGAACTCAGTGAATGAACCATGGGCTGGTAAACGAATATGTATAAAAACACCAAATGCTAAATTAGTAGTCATTTTTGAGCTAAGGTTCTCATTGAAAATCAAATGATTGCATGAAAAGTTTCATTAAGACTGGTAAGAAAGCAAGAGCTCGCATTCCGTCACATAGATCATTCCGTATTATTGTTGTTTGTTTGATCTTGACCTCAAGGTTTATGACCCCAAAAAGCAAAGAAGGTGCTAATGGGAACTGACCTGAAATTAAGCACCAAGTAATAAGAACTCACCTCAACAGTACCAATACCCTCAAGGACTTGAACCTTCAAGTTGGAAATGCCTTCAGCTGCCTACATGGAACAAATAAATCATCAAATTTCCTATGTCAGATTAGATCATTATTACACAAAAAAAAAAAAAAAAAATTAAAGAATCTACCATCAAGAATATCCAAGAAAATATAGTTGTACAATCAGACAGATGTAAAATTAGCTTTTCTTGTTTTGTTTTCGCTTGGAGATAATACAAAACAATTATGGGTGGGAAACAAGGGTAGGATTCAGGAATGTGAAATTTAGCCCTGTGGTAAGCCAATATCTAAGGGTTGGGTGAAACACTAGCCCAAACTCAGGGCTCCAAATATAGGATTAGCCAGAACAAGAAGTTGGATTCCTCCCCTTCCTTGTGGAAGTTGATGTCAGTATCAATTTGAAGATATCAAGCTGCCTATCACAAATGACCATTTGATCTGCAACAGCTAAAACCTACAGTCTAATGTTGCCATAATTTTCTTATATCTAAACCAAATTATCATTTGAATACAGAGCTAATAGCAAGATATTCTATAGGCTCTAACTTATACTTTAGCATGCCTAATCAGTTGAATCTCAAATTCAGCTAAATGCAAAACATTAAACTTAGTCCCCTCCCATCTTCCTATCAGCCCAACTTACTACATTTCTTAGCATATAACTCTCTAAGCTGCTATCAACAATAGAAAACTAAAGCAGTGAATGGTTTCAGCAATACTTTGGAAAGAAGGGAAAGAAGGGGTCTTTTTGCATCACCATGCCATACATATTTCATGGTTTTAAGGTAAAAGGAGGAAGAAGAGAGGCTTGGGAAAAACAAGCCTAAATGTCCACATTTCACAAATAAACAGATAAATGGTAAAAAGTTTCTACCTCTAATGCCTTGGTCACTTTTGGAATTTCAACTTCATTCAAAGTTCCATCTGCCTTCAAGCAATCAAGAATTTTTTTATCAGTAACCATGAATGAATAGGTCAACCAAAAAGATGTATATTCAAGCCAAACTAGTCAAAAAGGAACCAATTTTTGCTCAATTTCCAAAAAACCAACCTCTAGTAAGATGCAAACATAGAGGAGATTCTCTCAGTAACTAACAAAAATTATACTTTCCAGAATTCAGCAACAGATATAAGCTTATCCATAACGAAACATTCAAGCAGAACTAATAAAAAAAAAACAATTTATTGCTCAATTTCAAAAACCAGTCAATCTCTAAAGCAACCCTTTGAGAAATGTAACATCAATCAATTCCTAATTACTTAATTAACTTCTACAAAGAAGGCTTTTTTTTTAATCTAATAAGTAATAACAAACAAATAAAAATGAACCTTTACAAAATTGAGTAACAAAATAGAACTTAAAATCCAAACTAATACACTCAATCAACAAAACTTTATTACATCAAAAAAGGGTCTTGATAGTTCATGAAACTAACAGAACAGTTATAAAAAAAAAAAAAACACCATACCTGGAAGTACATCCTGATAGTGTCTGAAGGAGATATAGGGACAGAAACTGACTCTTGTTGTTCAGCCGATGGTGTTTCTTGTTGTTGTTGTTGTTGTTGTTCTTGTTCAGGAACAGCTGTTTCTTCTTCTTCACCAGACTTCAGTTTCCAAATCCCGTACATATTTTTGTCCTTCTTGGAGGATAATGTTAAGCCGTTGAAAGAAAAGGTGCTGACTTTGGTCTGATAATGGATAGTATTCGGATAAAAGGAGAGGCTTTGGGGAGTGTTGAAATGGGTTTTGGAGATTAAATGTAGAGGAGTTGAAAAGGCCGAGAGTGTTGCCATTTTTCCACTTGATCTTCTGATTTATGCTTTAACGTTGAGAACTGAGAACTAAGAAGTGCAACAGTTTTGAGTTTATCGTATTATCTGAAAGGAGAATTCTGAAGAGTGAAGAGGGGTTTTTAGTCATGTTCTTGCTGGGCTTTCCTCTCCCTCCCTATCCATTAGAAAGGGTTTTACTTCTGTGTGTTATTTGGACCAAACTTTTGGTATGAAATGGACAAGGGTTACTGATTCATTCTGTTCTTTCCTTTAAACCATATAAGTTGAAATGCTATGCAGTATGCTCAGTGATATTTTTAACTTTTATTTTATTTTTATTTTTTTAATTTTTGTGTGATCAAAGATATCTCTTTTTTCTCATTTTCAAGTAGAAGCGTGAAATCTTTTAAATCTTTGTTCTTTTTACCTTCTTTTTCTCATTTTCAAGTGTTCATTAATCAGTTTGGGATTCTTAACTTAAATTGATGCTTGAATAAAAAAAAGAGCATTCTTCAGAACTAAACTGCACTTGTAATTTTCTAAACTACAATGACCTAAAGAAGAGTGGAATTTGTCGACAAGAACAGTGCTTGCATTTAAATCCAGGAAAGCTTACAATCATAAAACATAAAGAAAGGAATGGAACAATTTAAAGGGAAAATTTAAGCAACTGAGTCATCTGCTATCACTTAATGTCTACTCCACCAGAATAGTTACAGCTAAAATGAAATGACAAATTGACATTCTACTTCCAACCGTTAAGTAATTGGGTTGTCTAATATGGCAGCGTCTTCCTTCAACAGTGGCCATCATTTACAGCATCATTACAGCAAGCTTACGCCCTTATAATCATTGTTGATTGCCTAATGGTTCCTATTCCGTGTAGACCATTGCATTGCATCTCATCAGTGCGTTTCTGACTATACTGCATGAATCCCAATATTCCAGACAGAGTTATACATGATGTCCAGGATCATGAATTAAACATTCCAGGATTTTCAATGATGAGAGGATACGATTTCTCTCAGGTATGTGCTCGGTCTGAAAATGTTGGACTGCTTAGAAGATTTAAGAATCCTGTAGTAAAACATTCCTTTTCGAATTTAAATTCCATTGTGAAGTCCAGGCATGCCTGCAGCCCATCAAAGATACCTGTCAGCTGGCAGTATCTTCAGTAACTTTGCAAGGTCATAAGATTTGAAGTCCTTCCCATAACACAAGCTTAAATCCAAGGCGGTTTTCCCATCCTGTAATGCAGGAACTCTAGAACATTAAATTAACATTCATCAATAGCATAAAGGAAAATTGCATGGTTCAGGTTTCACTGCCATGAGCAAAAGCTTTTGACAGCAAAATAGCAAGTCAGTGATATATTATTTCTCAGCAAAAGAAACAAAAAGAAAAAGTACAGAAATAAGCAGAAAAAAACAGAAAACAAGCATATTTATTCACATTATAGATATTAGACATTAAAATAAAAGTGAAATGTCGGAGAAAGATGGGCTCTAAGCAGCCCCTTGCATCAACTTTGTTAATATAGTTGCCAGTTGTAAAGAAAAACTAAGCATTATATATCTAAATGGATCTTCATACCTCCTCAAACAAATATTCAACAATAAAGAATTTGGAAGAGAAAATACATGAGATTGTTATCTTTGCCATATTGCTTACCTTGTTTTTTCTAGTCTTATCAGCACCACTGATCAACAAAACTTTTGCTATATCTCTATTTCTACTTTGCACAGCAATGTGCAATGGGGTCCATCCATCCTGTAAGAAGGGGTTGCAAAAAAACTAAGAAGCAAAGTCACAAGCTAGCTAATATAGGGGTCAAGAAAATGTACAAGCGACTCACGCTATCAGCAACATTGACGTCAACATCGTACTTGAGCAACAATTTCACAGTTTGCATAGCACCAACGTGAACTGCAAAATGAAGTGGGGTAGCACCATCCTGTTATCAGGATAAGGAGACTAATTCAAGTTTAATAGGTGTAAGAAAGGAAAAGGAAGCGGAGACAGGTTTATAAAAACAAAATGTTACCTCACCTTATCTTTGACATGCGGACTTGCACCTTTTCTTAAAAGATGACTTATTACAGCCTCCTTTTTACCAATAATTGCCTTATGAAGGGCAGTCTGACCATCCTGTTTCATCATATCAAAATTAGATTCTGTATGCTAGAAACTGCCAAAACTAAAATTTAGATATTAAATTTCAGTTACAATAAAATTTACCTTATCCACTTCATCTATGTTTAGCCCATCTTCTAGTAGCTTGTCTATAAAAGGTATCTGCAATGATAGTGCAAGAGTTTGAAGTGGCTTCCATTTGGCCTGAAAATCAGGGTCACAAGAAGTTTAAATGATCAGTCCTTAAAGAAAATGTATGTTTTTTATGTGTTCAAAATGCCCTAGTAAATGAAAAATAGTTCAATATTTTATTGAGCTAGAGCAATAACAGATGAAATGTCTGTTGCCAAATACTGATATAGGAAAATAAAATTATAACAAAAACAAACAAGATGGAAAGTATGTAAAATTACAGTTGAGATTTTTCTTAGGTTAGGCGAGGCATTCTGTTGCAGAATTGCTTTTTCTTCTGGTCCCAAAAGCTGCTCAACCTCTGCAATAACCAGAAAACATCCTTATACGGTTCATCTTTGCTACAGATAATATGTATAAAAACACATAAAAAGTAGTTATAAAACAAGGATATCCAACAAGTACAAGAAAGAAGGCAACCAGTGAAGATGAATTATAGATAAAACTCCATGCTTTCCCAGAAAATGAAACAGATATTGGCTTACAATTGATTATATTAGTTTGAAGGCTTAAAACTCAAGCTGCAATATAAGACACCAACCAACTAGACACCAAGAGGGTCTAAATGGACATTATTATTATTAGAACAAAGCTTATATCTTCGTATGTAGAGAGGAAAAGCAAACCAATCACTAGAAATACATCATCTTGCATCTGTTGTTTTCTGATTTACAAAAGACCAAATCACTGTACATTCCCCTATCCAC
This sequence comes from Firmiana major, assembly GCA_033439115.1. Classification (NCBI taxonomy): domain Eukaryota; kingdom Viridiplantae; phylum Streptophyta; class Magnoliopsida; order Malvales; family Malvaceae; genus Firmiana; species Firmiana major. The sequence goes on from CM065904.1 coordinate 69,879,793, forward strand.
CACAGAGATGATAGAAAAATTATCCCCTCGTGATTCACTGGACAATGATTATATCATATGAGGTTATGAATCAGTAAAAGCAACATCGTTAACTCTCAACTAATCACCTCTCATGCCACTTAACTAAAGTGGAGTTGACTATCACCTCAAGAATGATTGTTAAGACTAATTAGAGAATTCAAATCACCAGCTCCTAATCTCACATTATTGGGGCAAATGAATGAAAACAATATTTACAATTATTTTTGACAAAAGGCTCAGATATAACAGAGAGGATCACATTAGATATGAGCCATACCCTTAAACTCTTCCTCATCCTATGAAGGTCTGCAAAATGCAACCTTTCCCTCACGCCTAGTTTGAAAACACAAATTACTTAAGAACTACCATCATAATCTATGGAGTTACTAATCAGTAGCGCTAACCCATGAGCCTTACTAGCATGCTTTAGAGTAACAAATTATAGCATAATAGCAATCAAAACTCCTATCTAAATTCTGCATACAAAAACACAAGTATTAAACAAGTAAGTTCCTTTCCAATCAAAAATCAAACCCTTGACAAGGTCTTCCTCATACTGATTCCTTGTATACTTGTCAACAACCCCAACACCATTTCCTTCTTGAAAACCAGACTCATCATTCTCTTCCATTTCCTCCTCCTCCTCCACCTCCTCTTCTTCTTCGTCATATTCACTTCCACTTCCATCATCTGGGTCCTCCCAGATTCCTTGATGGGTATTTGAAGAAGCTGTCGAAGAACTCGAATTAACCACAACAAGCCTTGGAAAGCTTCCACCTGAACTGCCCAAGTTGACACCACTGTCCCTGGCCTGGAAGCTTACAGTTGGAAGTGGAGTTGAAACAACAGGAGAGAATTGTGAGTGATGAATTGATGGAAACTTTGCTGCTATAATCCAGGATGAAATCGCCATTTGTTTACCAGAAGGTGTCGTATTATTATCAGAATTATGAGTGAAATGAAGAGGGTTTAAGGCTTTTGCGGGCTTTTCTCTCCTTCCCTATCCTTTTTGGAAAGGGTCTTACTTCTGTGTTCATGTTCAGACCAAACTTTTGGTATGAAATGGGCAAAAAGAAAAAACCATTAACAAATATATATTTTTGAAAAAAAAAATAAATATACTTTTTTTTTGAAAATTTATCTTTAATATATAGTTATATACATGATATTTATAATTATTGGTATTTTTTATTTATATAATTTTATTTCTTTTGTTTTTCCAAATTATTTAATTAATGAAAATACCCTTAAAATCCTTAAATCATAATCCTATTGCAAAATACTTTGATAATTTTTTTTATCTTAAACTCCTAAATACCCTTAATATCTTTCTCCACATAAAATAACAAAAGTCATCAATCTATTACTTCTTTTCAATTACCTTTTTACATTTTTATGGCAAAAATATAGAATTTTAGTAGTGCCTAAGACAGTGCAAAAACTCAGGCTCCAAATGCACATTTGCCCATCACAATTACAATATTAAAATTTAATAATTTTAAACACGATAAAATAATACAATAAAAAATCGATACAAGTACAAACAAGAATGACAGATTCAAATTTTACAATTACTATATTTGAATGAAAAAAAAATTGATTTAATATTTGATACACAAAAATTATGATACAATAATTTTCGTTTTCATGTTTTAAACAAACCCTTTCATATAATTTATATACAATAATTGTCAAATCCATTTAAACCCATTTAACAACTCCAGCATTGTAAAGGTTACCTCAGAAGTTAGAATAACTCACAGTTCATGATAACACATGGACAAATTTGGTCAACCAACAGCTATATTGAAAGGTTGAATGATGTTCTAGTAACATTGTCAGTCATCATAAACAACTACTTCAGTCAATATATTACAGCAAATCTAATATGTCTCGCATACTTTCACTGGCTGATAAACAAAAACATGTCATTGCAAGCAAGGGCAGTGACAAATGTGCCGGCAAGGTGAACCAGTTAAGAACTAGAGATCTATGCATCTTCCATGGTGCTGCCTAAATTTCGGGTTTACTTCATGATCCAATCTCTTGAACTTGACCATCTGCAAGTGCAACAGAATCAATCTATTATGCCAACACCAATATTACACTATCCCATACTTTGGAAAGCAACAAATACAAGTTCATAAAAGATTTAATGGGGCTTGAAGACCCTTACTCATGAGATTAACCGCTTGGTTCGCGAGAGCATCAGCTTCGGAGTTAAATTCCTTGAAAATGAACAGTGTCATTTGCATCCCAGAGGCAGAGAACAAGAATTCAATGTTCAAGTTGACATTAAACAAAGGGTATTCTAAGAAGTGTTTGAATAAAAATACACAGATACAAAATTACAGAAATCTGTATTTTAAAGCATCAGAAAACATAGATATCCAGAAATTTACATGGGGTAACCTTTCAAGGCCTAGAATTGATCTGAATAAAAACTTCCGTTAATATAGGCACATTCTTTTTTCTTGGTTACATTCTACTTTTAATAGCCAGAATCCAAGCTATGGAAGAACTAAGCAAAATATCATAAAAGAATCCTCTATTCATAATGTTATTTTTTCATTACTATTTATAAAAACTAGTCTAAAACCAGTAATGATGTGTATACGGTAGAGAGCTCGTAAAAAAAAAAAAAGGAATTTCTTATCAGCCAGTACCCTGCCAACATGATTGATCTGGAATGAAATAAACTCATCTTTGAGCTCCTTAGCCTCCTTATTTAACTCAACCAAATTCTGGCTTTTAATTTTCCACAGACCCCGAACCTGTTAGATGAGAAAATTGACAAGGAATGACATGAAGAAAATGTGGAAAATCATAAGAACATAGAGAATACTAGAAAGTAGTAAATACCAATAAAACTCTCAACCTGCATACAGACGAGATTAGAGTCTCCTTGAACATGAACGTGTTTGAATCCCTTTTTAAGAGCATACTTCATCCCCAGAATAACAGCTCGATATTCAGCCACATTGTTTGTGGCAATGCCGACACCTTCACACAATCGACAGACCTATTATATTTCAAGGTTAGATACAGTTAGGTCAATAAAGAAAGAAGGATTCATAACCTAAAATCGTTGCATATAATTCAGGTGAGAGCATACCACTCTTCCATCTTCAGTACGTAAAACAGCTCCAGCACCAGCTGGTCCAGGATTTCCTTTAGAGGCACCATCAAACTCAACAATACAGTATTGCTAGGCATTGACATAAATCGTATCCTTAGTTAAATTACCGAAGTATAGAATCCCATTCTATTCTAGATATGCTCCTAATTATAGCATTAATCATTCTCTCAGTGCTGATTACAGCATTGGTTTAGGGAAATAGAAACATTTTAATTTTACATTTATAACTCACACAATTAGAGGACATCATTGGAGTTCCAACTTGATTAGAGAAGTTAGTATGATTTATCCTAGGACAAGCAAAAACTGATGTTGATCCAACCGGCTCCTGCAACAAGAGACAAAAACCTGTCAACTTAGTAAAAAAAAAAAAAAAACCTTTCGTGCAAAGGTCTAACATGTCTTTCAGTTAGTTAAGTAACTGCAAGAAAAACTCAACTTCCATACTAATAAAAGTAGTTATTAGTATTTGTTTATTTTGAAAGCTGAATCTGATAAATTTCCAATTATAAAAAGCCAAAAACCGGGTGAAATTTTAGACTACTCTCAATTTAAAATCAACATCTGAAAATTGCCACATGTTTGTACCTACTTATTTGATCCAGACATGTTGCACATACTGAGTTACTGAATCACAATTTAATATTCCATAAGTTTCAAAAAAGAACCTTGCCAAGCATTTGCTGCAATCTATTTGGTGAAGGATCACTGTTGGATGCGTTTCCTCCGAAGGAAGTTGGTTGCTGAAAGCAAATTAGCATTCTTAATAAGCATTCCCCTATTAAGCCACAAGTTATGCCAAGTAAGAACAAAATGACACATCACTTAAAAGTTGCACAAATAGACAGTAAGATGGAAGATGATAAATAAAAAAAGTGGATGCAAAGAAAGCTTCACATACTTTCAATATGGTAAGCAACAATTCAAGTTAACAGTGGAAAAGGAAGTTTCAGAAAAAGAGATAAATGCCATCAAGAAGTGGTAGAAGAATCAACCTGAGGAGGGCAAGGAACAAGTTTGCCAAAGGTATTATCATTAATATCAGAGGCACTGAGGGAATAGGCAGCATTCTTTAGCCCACAAGAACCAAGGTAGAGCTCAGCCTCCTTTGACAAACCATATCCTTTATATACCCTTAAGGAAGGATCACATTCCTATATAAAAAAAATAAAAATGAAGTATCAATTTTCAACTATCCCAAGCGCATATCTTTATGTCTTATTCAACAGCTAAACTCAAATAAATTAGCAAAGCCCACAAAAAGTAACAGCATGCAAGAACTCTTTAAGAACAAGAAATTCTAACATTTGAATGCAATGAAGTGTCGATTATTTCATCAATACAAAGCAAACCCAGAATCGAAAATGTAAAGTTTGATAAAAAAAAGAAGAAGCAAGAACCCATTTGGGAATTCACCTTAACTTAACAAAAAGTAAACTAAAAAATCTTGCTGGAACGTAAAGATGAGAGAAAAAAAAAGGTGGGAATTTACTGAAATTCCAGCTTCTGCTTGTAAATCCCTTAAACTTCTGTAAAAGCCAATAACATCTCCCTTCTTAATAACATAGAAAGCATCTTTCTCTTCCTCCATCGATGACCCAAAATCTTGAGAACGAAAAAAAAAAAGACCTTCGAAAAGGGTGATTGAACTACAACTGTTGAAGGGAAAGTGGACGAACAGAATGCGGTCTTTTCAAAGTTTTAAAAAAGGTTTCTGAGTCTCAGAGAGTGATCGTAGAGACAAGACAAGCCTAAGGGCAACGAGTCAATGACGAACTTCAGCTCTTTTGATTTGGGCTTTGGCGGGAAAGACAAAACGTGAAGAACAAGAGACATAGCCCATTCCTTATGGACTTCAGCTCTCAGTTTCAACAATCTTGAATTCTTTTCTTTTAAGACTTTTTTTATTAGCAAAAAAAAATTAATTTTTGTTTTAATAATTTCTTTTTAAGCTATTTCTTTTTTTATTATTTACTTAATTTTATTTAAATAAGTAAAATATTTAATTAATTTATTGAAGCCAACAAAATCAACTCGTATCATATTAAAATAATGATATAGCAATTTTTATATTTGCAAGAAAGAAATTTTTGAGGAAAATAAATAAATAGGATAAACAAATAAGTTTTTACTAATTATATTAATTATAATCTTAAATCAAAATAAAAACTAATTTAAAATAGGTTAGGCTTCAACCTATGTTACAATAATGAATTATCAAAGAAACATTTTCATTGATTTGTGATTTAAGTGATTTTTTTAATCTATTCTATCTCTGGTTCACAATTTTTTTTAATTATTTCAAATTATTTGTTAATTTTCAATTTTATATGTGTTGTTAGACCGAATGATTTATCAATTATTCTTGATTTAATTGATTTAACTCACGCATTCAATCTGATTTTTATTTATTAATCTTTACAATCTCTAAACTTCTAAAAATTAATATCATATTACATTTTTTATCGGATAAATATAAAAATCACTTTACTCAAATTAAATAAATTAGTACATATTTATAACTAATATGTAATTAGATTAAACTCAAATTCGAGATTTCATAGTCTTATAACTTCTTTGATACTAAGTCAGGACCTAGTTGGCATGTAGGATCTTAATTAGAAGGAGCATATTAATCTCCATTCCTCCTTAAATAGACCTATGCATGTGTGGAAATCATAACCTTTTGAACTTGACACTTTTATTACGGTAAATTCTACAATACTGTTGACTTTATTTTATTTTTATTTTCATATTAAAAAGTCATAAACACACAAGAATAAATGTAAAATCAATATTAATAAACATATAATTACATGATAAAAAACATAAATATCTGAAAAAAATGTAAATTTAGTATCAAAAGGATATCAATATATGATAATAAGTGTAAACACATAAAAATTAATATAAATTTAATATCAATAAGTATAAAATAAGTTAATATTATCATAAATAAGTATAAACATATAAAAATAAATATAAAATAAATTAATCTTATAATATAATTAACTTTATTATAGAATTCCTCGCTAATTAAACTTTTTTTTTTAATTCTAAAAACATTAAGAAATTCGAGTTGGCTTTATGGCTGTGGGAAGTAGCAACAAAGAGTTTGATTTAGTAAGAATTAGATTAGAGAACTGTTGTAAATTACCAGTTGCACAATAAAGAAAGTTGTCATTCACATTAAACAAAGGACTTAAACCTTTTCAAGACATTGCCTTAAGGCACAACAAAAGCTCATAAAAAAAAAAAAAAAAAGAAAAAAAAAGCCAATTCAACATCTGATTATTATTATTTTTCTCCTGTTTACTCTTATACACCAATTGCACCATTTGATGACTGTGGTGGCCATGAGTTCTTGATGATCATCCAATTTTTAGACCATAGTTAGGAGGTAGTACCGAACATGCCACTCAAAAGAGAAGACCCAATATCAACTATAGACGAAGAAGAACTGTTGTCACCATTGTCACCATTGTCACCATTACCACCATTGCCACCATTACTGGAATCATCACCCGTTAAACCTTGCACAAAATTCTGGCCAACTTGTTGAGCTGCTCCTTCTACAAAGCCTTGAACTACAGCATCCATCAAAGCGTTCCCTGACATAGCTGATCCGTTGTTTTGGCTCTGCTGCTGCTGCAAATAACATTGATTATTCATTTGTAAAGGGCCACTCCTATACTGGATATTGTTTTGACCTGCTCCTGGAAATGAATTCCGTTGATGAAACTGGGTGTTTGCTTGTCTAGTTGTGCTTGTATACGTTGCCATACTTGCACAACTCATGTGGACATCAAATTCGCATATGCTACAGCGATACAGCCAATGGTTTGACCCAATCTGACGGCAGATATCACAAGAGAAACCTTTGGTTTGATAAGGAGGGTAAAAGAAGAGTTGAAGCGGGCAAGGATGAGATTGATCGCGGAGAGAAAGTGGCTTGGAAGCACAGACGGAATGGATATCAAAATCACACACGTTACAGTGGTAGTTGAAGCCATGGCCATGTTGACCACAGGCATCACAGCTGAAATACCCGATGGCGTAAGCAGGCGTTGGGAGGAGGCTCAGGGAGTGAGGATGGGCTGGATGGGTTATGAGTTGAGGCAGTTGGCTGCAGGAGGTATGTAGGGTGAAGTTACAAGGCTTGCAAGTGTACATCCATCCGGAGGATTGGAGCTTGCAGCCTGAACATGGGCCGATGTTATGAGTCTGAGAATTGGTTAGCTCTAGCAGATGGGGATGGCTGAAGTGCTGGAAGTGAAGATCATGGCTTAGTTTTCCCATCTCTCAACCGTGGAAGAGGAAGACAATAGGAAATGAAAGGGTGAAGTTGATTTAGCTCAAAAATAGACAAGGTGGTTGACTTCTAAAGGGCATCTAATAAGTCAATGGAACGCGTTTTTTCTTCGGGCTGTTTGGTTTGGTTGATCTTTGAACATTTCAAAGAGAGGTATTTTGGAATTAGATGTGGAAAAAAAACTGCAGACAGCGGCTGGTGAGTGGTGAGTAGCTCGACAAGCTGTTGGAAAGTTGGCTTTGATTTGAGTGAGAGCTAGGAAACTTGCCATTCCACCATAACACGCTAAGAAAGCAGTAAAATCAGGATAGAAAAGGTGGAGCAATTGACATCTGCAACATTACACCAGGAATGTACTCGAAGAGACAGATTTTTGGTGCAATAGTGAAAGGTTTTTTTTTTGGTTATGAAAGTCACGAGTTCAAAGTAGATAAACTCTATGTAATATTGAAAGAAAGTTGCGTCAAAATCTTTAAATTTTATAATGTAAGAGTCTTGTACATTAAATTGTCCTTCTTTTCATTAGCAAGTAACTCTCCAAGGTACCCCAGTTCCTTCAATCAAGCTCGGTTACTGGTTGCCAGCAGGGTCTTAGCAGTCCTTAGAATTGACCTTCTTTCTGGTTTGACGTTTGTCTCAATTGGCTAGCTGATCTGTTTGTACTCTGATTTACAGTAATGTTTTGAGTACTTCTAGATCTAGCAAAAAAGGACCGGGTTCCAACAAATTGGTCTTTGCTTTTGCTGCCCACATTTTGAAACAAAGGTGAAGGATTTGAGATTGAAATGTATTCCTGCTTGGACATGCACTTGAACCTGAATGCATATTTGACAGGCAGCCTAACAAGGATTTGCAACAGTAGCCAATCTGGAAGGCCAATGGTGAAGTTGGTTTCTTTTGATTATCTCATGCTTTTGACAAGGTCTCTTGGTCTCCAATGGTGAAGTTTCAAGAGTTTTACAACACCAACAGGCCTAGTTCTTGTCATTTCAGAAAATGGAAGCCTTAGTCCCGGAGCAGGAAGTTGATAAATGGAGAAACCATATGCTCCAAGCGATTGAACGCATCTTTGCATCTTCATTTCAAAGTAATATAAAGAAAATTGAAATGAAAATTTTATAGTGAATTACAATTATTCATACACAGATTACTTATAGGAGTATACAATAAACTCAACTTTATCTCTTAGTCCTTGCCTAATAATTCAGAAAGCAGTGTTTTCTATCTGTGTTGACATCCAGCTGCAATTCAAGCCAATTGTCATAGAGCTGGAAATCAGTCCAAACTATGTATATGCACTAAAAAACATTAAACTAGGTTGTCCTTTTTAACTTATCTGCTCACCAATCAAATCCAAACCAACTGCTAGAAAAGTTAAGCCTTGAAACAACAAGAAGTAGAAGTGAACTCCATGGGCAGATAGCAGACTTCTTGCAGCTGCAGTTAGTAGAAGAAAAGCAAGTGCTAGCTCTTTCCTATACAGCCTGTTTCTCTTCCTCACAGGGGTGATTTCTTGTTGCTTCAGTTTATTCAACATCTCCAAACCAGATTCTGAGTGCCTTCTAAGGATTTTCTCTTCATTTGAAGATTTTGATTCCCTCTCAGCCAAGGCCAGTAAATCAGATTCTGATGATCTACCTGTCTTCTTGGTCACCACCCATTCATAAGCACTTCCAAGCTGAAATAGTCCTGATATCATGGCATTGAATTTTGTGACAGACATTGTGTTTTCAAAGAGAAGATAAGGAACCAAGAAAGGGAAGGATTTTGGGGCTGGGAGGATATTCAGAAGAGACATGAGAATTGGGACATAACAGATTACCCAAAGGGGTAGCTCAGCCTCGGGAATAAACATGGTCATTGGAAGTATGATACAGAACAATGTGAATGAGTAAAATGGAAGTATAAGTTTCCTCAAAAGAAAGAAAAGAAGTATCAAGTTGGCCTTCTTCCACATCGATATCTGCATTAGCATAAATCATTTAGTCAGCTACATGTACTTTCAACAGATTCAGATAGATTGAAGATATTAGAAACAAAAATTAGCCAAACCTTGGAAGTTATGATGGCAGGAAGACATAAACGAAATAGTTGCATTGGACCTGAATGCCAGCGATGCTGCTGTTTCTTGTAGGCTTCATAAGACTCAGGTAACTCGCAAAGCACTTTTACATCATTGAGGAAGATGAATTTCCACCCATTTAAGTGTGCTCGAACTGCAATATCCATGTCCTCAACGGTGGTTCTCTCAAGCCAGCCTCCTGATTCCTCCAAGGCCTTGATTCTCCACACACCTGCAGTCCCATTGAATCCGAAGAAATTCAGGAAAACACCATTCACTTGCTGCTCCACTTCAAAATGGAAGCACAGATTGATGTTTTGGAGCCTTGTAAGCAAATTCTCATCCTTATTCACAAAGGACCAGCGAGATTGAACAAGACCAAGCTCAGGATCTCCCTGCAATAAAGAACAAGATTGTCTGAGTGACTAATAACATTAAAATGAAACCCAAGTTTCTATTTTTCCATTGGATTTCATATAATACCTTGAAGTGTGGAACAGTTTGTTTGAGGAAATCTGGGTTTGGCTGGAAGTCTGCATCAAATATAGCAACAAATTCATAGTCTTTGACATAGTCACAGGCCATAGCTGATTTAAGATTACCAGCTTTGTATCCCGTTCTGATTAAACGATGCCTGTAGATTATGTTTACTCCTTTCTCACGCCACATGGAGACTTCATCTTTAATTAGAAGCTGTAAATTTCCATCATCTGAGTCATCTAGAACTTGAATTAGAATCCTGTCTTTTGGCCAATCAAGCTGACAGGCTGCTGCAATTGATTGTGCAAATACCTATTTCCAAGAATTACTTCAGAATGCATCCAGAAACAAAATTGTATGAAATTTTAACAGTGAATGATGAAACTGAAGACTTAGAATTCTTATGTCATAAAGTTCTCCATCAATGCTTCAAAAGGAGAAAAGGCAAACAATAACTATTTAAATCTAAGTGGATTTTAAAACTATAATGAGTGTCAGAATCTTCTGCATTTGTGCTTGGATTAGTGAAGAAAAACACCAAGCAGTTTGGTAAAAGAAACAAATTTGAGAAAGTTCAGTTTTATTCTCACCTCTCTCTCATTGCACATAGGAATCTGAACAAGAACCATGGGGAAACTTGAGCCATCCTCAATGTCATAAGCCTCTCCAGCAATTCTGGGCTTCAACTTCTTGTATTTAATCCAGAAACACCCCAGACAAAGAATAAGCCGGTCGAGAGACTGAATCAAGAAGAGAACAATGCAGAATTTTGACATGGTTAACACCAAAGGAGCAATATAATCAACTCTGAATGACAGCCAGGCCATGTAGGACCATTGCACAAGACCTTGAACCTCCCATGGCTGTATCAGATTCAAATTCCATTTCTTCAAATGCGCAACAATTTCTATTACCAGAGCTGCTATAGAGATAACAAGAAAGGCTTTGATAAATCTATACAGTCTTCTGCTTTTGGCTTCTTCTTCGCTCACATTGGATAATGCAATGCGTTTCTTGACTGATAAAAGCATGGTTTTAATGGCCATTGCCAGCCATGAAAGACAAGCAACAATTCTATGAGCTTTGAGAAGAAGAAACCAAGTGAACTGCTTTGGACTAACTGCTTTCTGTTTCTCAAGATGTAATGTAGAATCTGAGCCATTGATCTCCACTAAAGAGACCTTATTAGGCTTCTCAATTGTGACCACAACTGAACTTGGAGCCATTTCAGAGCAAAAACAGAGAAAAAAGATCAACAGACTCAACACCCAGAATCAAAGTTCTGGTAAAGAAGCAAGAAATTACACTGGGATTTTAGTTCTGAGATTTGGGAAGCCGCCTTGATGTGAAAGGAAGATAAAAAACAAAAAAAAAACGTCAGCTTTCATATGTTTGCATTACTTTTCTACTGAAAACTGAATCCCAGAAAACAGAATGGAAAAAAGAATCCAGAAATTCAGATGCAAAGATGCTTCAAGCTTTGACAAATGAGATTTTCAAGTCAAACCCATGATGCTAATGCATTGTAGAGAGAAGCAGACCGACAGAGAGAAAGAGAAAGAGAAACGGAAGTAATACTCGTATGCTTCCAGTGAACTACTAATAAAGGAAAAGAGAGTTCCTGTTACTTGCTTCTGTGGTTAGAATTTGAAAGATCCAAAACCAAAATCAAATATTAATTTCTTAATTTCTTAATTAGTGATCAGATACAACCAAGCCTAGTCAACATGGAAACATCTTTGAAAAAGCTTGATTGGACCAATCCAGCATTTGACATGTGACCAATGTTCACAAGAACACAATCTGATGATTAGTGAAACCAAACCAAATTATATGATCCATGACAACTAGGTACAGCCAAACTGCAGATCACCTCACAGGAAAAAACTGTGCCAGGTTTATTCAAACCTGTCCTCTCATTTGACCAATTACCAACAAGTTTATTTTTCCTGTCCGGAGAATATTATTAGATTAATTTTGTTGACATGGTTAATGAATTTTTTGCAGTATCATTGAGATCTGCATACAATGTATAATTAAATCATAGCCTGGCAGTACCTTATTGTCAAAGCTGCTACAGCTCACTAAGTTTTCAATTCAACATTAACAAACCAAAAATTTCCCTAGATATCATTTGTTAACCATGTTTTTCTATGTTATCAGACAGGAAAATCCTTAAATACTTCCATGTATTGAAATATTTAAAGTTCCCTAGCTATGCATGAGATGACATACACCTGAAGATTAAGTTACTAACATTCATGGCCTACTTCCCATATTTAATATGCAGAGTCAAATGAAGGGTTACTATGTTTCTGAGATTGAGATAAATACTTTGGTCAGAAACGGTTTTTTTTTTTTTTGGTGGGGTGGGGTGTCTTCTGCAAATCTCCTGGCTTCTATGTTTCCAGCCATAGCTTATGGACTGCTTTCATTCCAACCTTGAAATGCCTGTGACAACCTTAACTACTCTAACCAAAACAAACCAAACGAAGGCAGCATTGATCACAGCCAAATGGACAGTAGTGGTCTTCTGCAACCTTTTTCCCTTCCCTTGCTTTAGACTTTGCATTAATGGTAACTAAAAAACTTGCTTTGGAAGTGACAGAACAAGAACGTCAATGTTCTTCCCGCTCCATTTGCATTTCTGACCATCATAATGTTAATATGAACATTTGTTGGACTTTAATACCGTAGTAAGATGCACAAAGATATGGTGAAATCAAGACAAAAGAATTATTTTTTCCTAGGTCGAGTTTATGTATCGTTATGGTTCTCAGATACTCAAATTCATTCATGTAAAGTGGGATTTGACACCAGAAAAAATGAAATAAGAAAATATCATATTGAAAGATGTTCATGGGACTGCAACTAAATGGATTCTGTGATCAAACCATTGAACTCTTTTCTTGCAAAACGATTTGAGTGACAACGGACATATGATGATGAATTATTAAAGTTTGTGAAGTATGATAAGGTCAGCTCATATGACACTTGCATAGAGCTAATACAAGGATCTCGTTGATCAATCAGCAAGTGAATTCAAGGGGGCATAGCCCCTTGCAAGGAATGGAGGTGGAGCCTCCGAAAAGTACAGTATATAAGTTTAGATATCTTCATATATTATAAATATGTAATTTTTTTTCTTATAAAATGTTTCAAAAAATCAATAAAAAAATTTTAAAACAGTCATTGAAAAAAGCAAATTGACGAATCATGTAAATCTTATATTATTTATGATTATTCATTTTTTTTTTGCTATATTCGTTCTTAACATGAACTATACAATAGTAGTCCATGAAAGGCCATGTTCATGGTGCTCTACTTTACTCATACATACAAACACCACAATTGCTCATGTAAGCATGCCTTATGCATGACATACATTTCTGTCATTTAGAAGCCATAGGTTCAATATCTCGTGACTACATTTACATTTGTTTTCTTTAAGGTGAATGAAGATACGTGGACTTGGCTTCCAAAAAGAAAACCTTATGACCACTTGAAAATTACTTAACCTTTGTGTGAAATTCCCTAGTTGAATGGACATGCAAGTGGATAAACTTTATAGAATTGATTTTTTTTTTTTAAATTTATAGTAAGAAATATCAAATTTTATTTTTTGAATCGAAAAACACATTAATTTATTATCAAATCAAATAGCAAATCAAATAAATTTGGTTGATTCTTTTATAAAATTCCAAGTTATTACAATGGTTTTTTTGGGTTCATTTTTCTATGGTTTCTTTTAAAGGAATATCCAAATCTATTAAAAGATTCCTTTTGAAAATTGGAATCTGATATTATGGTGTCATAATTGTAGGGAAACAAATGAAGCAATACATTATTTTATGCTCATAGTTTTCTTTTTTCTCTCAAAAAAAGTGTTTTTTTTAGTAGATTATTTTGTATTAATGTAAACTATAATAACAAGAGAAAAAAAAATATTTTTGCTACCAATATCTCCATATTAAGTACTTTATTGATTCAATTATATTTTAATTAACATGATTTTTTTGGTTGAAAAATGAGAGATGGGTTCTTAAATTTTGTCCAATATGTACATTTTCTTTGAATTATTCTGAATATCAATATTTAATATCGTCGTACAATCAGAAATTATTTTTTAATATTTTTTCAATAAATTCAAATTCGAGATAATTAAAAATAGAACAACTCTCTTATTACTTGATAACAATTGTTAATTTTAAGTAACATGATTTGAACACTAATGTTGCTTATTCTTCTTATCATTTTATTATTTCGCATTTTATTTTAAGAGAAAAAAATTCAAACAAATTCATTAAATTGAGATAAATACACTCATCATATTAAGGCAAATATCTATACTAATAATTTGATTACAAATTTACAATAAGCTATGCATTTCATTAGTAATAATAAACAGTAAAAATTTATGTGATTAAATATTAATAATAATCTTATTAATGTAGAAGCTCACATGCATGGTTTGATTTTCCTTTAATTTCGTTTATTTATTTTTGTCATTTTCAAAAATAACGTAAAAATGGGACCGCATTTAGTGGAGTGGGGTCTGAAGACCTTAAAAGTGTAGGGTTCCCCATGTGAGCCTAAGGCAACCCTTTTGTGGGGATATACATTGTCCTATCCTTTGCTCATCCCCTAACTTCGACTCTGTTAGTTATTACAGTTAATATTTTTACCCCACGTGTAAAGAGTAGTACCCAGAAAACAATAAAAAAGATAATTAATTTCACTATAATTTTTAATTTACTTCCAATGCACTGATTTCTTCCTTCAAATGCTAGAAAGATGTAATCTGTCATGGCTTCAGGGATGATTTTTCGTTTGATTTGTTTGAAAGGAATTGTGCATTATAGAAAGAATAATAAAATAAAATAAAAAATAATAAAATATGTTACGTGACGTATGAAAAAAATAGGTGAGAGATCAGAGTTATTGTTTTGAAAATAATATTATGAGAGACATAAATTATGTTAGTAATTAGACAATTTTATCTTTAAATATTTTTGATTCTGTAAGATCCGTAAAGTAGTAAAAAAATACTTAATAATCTCTATAAATAGGGGTCATGTATGATTCATGAAACTAAATCTTTATTTTCTCTACAAAAATTCTACCAAAATTCTCATCTGACTTAAGTATCGGAGTGCTTACATAGGGAACAACTCATGTGTCCCTCTGATTATTCTTTTTCCTGTAGAGTCTCTAATAATACGTAGTACGAAAATCGAAACAAAAATGTCAGCAATACGTTATCATTCTGTTTGACAACAACAAGAGGTAAGTACCATTAATAGAGTATCAAATTAAAATTAAAATTTCAAAATATATTTCGAGATTTAAATCAATATTTATATTATAAAAAAAAAGTGAAAAGTAAAAGAGTAGAGTAAAAGTAAAATTATTTTTAATCTAGTATCATGCATGTTGTTAGTCCAATTTAAACGTGATGCATGGAAGATCAAGCTTAACAATAATGATGGATGTACTTATCATGGATGACAAATTTAAAAATAAAGGTCAAAATAAAGATAAATTTCGTCATTTTCACTAAAAATCTAGAGGGAAAGCCATGGGGTTTGCAATTTTATGTGGTTAGCGGCAGTGTGTCCTAGCAACCAAGCATTCGCAACTCAAAGCCTCGTCCATGGAAGCCCACAAGTACCAAGCAGAGAACATGGAAGGAGTAGAGCTCTCTAGCTATTAGTCATGGTCACATGTGAGAATGCTGTCTCCTACTACAACTCCCATGTGATTAAGATATGCTACCCTGGCCATGGCTGTTCTAGCCAGCAATTTAGTATAATATCAAGTTTACAAGTTGACTAAACTGATTGTGACATTGTTTATTGTAATATATATTTTGTTTCAACGTATCTGAAGAAATGAAATTTTTATTATTCCATGTCAGTACGATCATTATTTAAAATCTGGGTTTTTATACATGAATCAGAAGAAGTCAAGAAACAAACAGATCCAAAGCAAGCACCAAATCACTGAAATCATAGGATAGAATTAGACCAGGCCATTCATGTTTATCATTTTTGTTCATCATGTTCATATCATATAAAATCATATTTGTATAGTATAAAATATGAAAATTTTATATTAATATAAAAAATATAATTTTTTAATTTTTATCATATTTATATATAATTTTTACTTACTTTTAATAGTATTATTTCGGTATTTTCTATTGGTGTAATTTATGTCGTACTACCATGCTGAATCTAAGATTACTGGATCTAGAGAGAATCATTATTTTATGGGGGCTGGTTAGCCTTTTTCCGGGTTCAGTGAGTGCTTCCATGGGACCAAAATGGAAAGCCAAAATGATAAACCAAAAGCTACATATGGTTAAAAATGGTGGACCAACAAATTCCGAGTATTGAATTACAAACAAGCTGCATATGGAACCCACAGTAACAAGAGAGCTACTTACATCTGCATCCCCAGCTGCCGACAGAGAACAATTGCTATTTGTCAATGACAGTGATGAATGATGGAAGTAACAAAACCAGCTTTAATATCAGTGTGTTCTGACCAAATACAAGCCTTTACATGGCTGCCAATCCATCAAGAACATTAAACTGATAAGAATAAGTTTAGCCTGCTGATGATAAAAAGGGTTTAACCTACATGGCTGGAGTTGATTTTTCTTGTACAAGCATATGGGATTATTGTTAAAAAGTTTCTTGAATGTGACTCGAATTAAAATTTAATAAAATATATTACATATGAATATTGAAAAAACTAAAAAAAGATTTTATGATTGATATTTCGATATACAATACGAACACGATTTTATATGATACAAATTATCATATTTACGAAAAGGTAAAAGTTGGTAGATACAGGAATGGGAAGGGGATGCTTAGGATAAGAATAATGTGAGACTGCCTCAATTTTTTGTCTAGATTCTAGTCAGTTAGTCTGTTTGGTGAGATGTCTCATTTCTTTAGCAGAGTTGGACTGGAAACTCTGATGCAGATGGCTCATGATTCAAGCACTGGCTGCCCCCATTGCCTGTATCACAAAGATGTGGTTAAAAAAGATATCAGCAGAATGCAGAAACTGGCAGTACTTGTATTTGGATGAAGACTGCCAATTATTTCAGTCCTATTATGTATATTACCTGTGCCTTTTGACTTACTCAATAGTAACCCTGAACGTCATGAAAAATCACACTAATGATAACCCAATTGATTGAAGAAACGTTTCCTTGTATGCAAAATGTTATCCTTCGAGCCAAAAGTTAGTAATTAGCTGCTTCTGCACATTGTACTGCTACTGGCCATTTTTGTACTTTAATCAGATGAGATTTAAACTTGAGGCCTCAAAGACTCGCAACGCCCCTGGTTATATCTAGCGCAAGACCTCATTACTGAGTATATGATTATGCATTTACCATATCTTTAGGTTATAAATTCAAACTGTTTGCTTCAAGGTGGATAAGGAGATAGTGTACGAGCAATTTGGCTCCTGCTTATTTAAACCCATCAGAAAGATGGGAAGAAGACAAAAGAATTGAAAATGAAATTCTGCAGGCAATCCAGTCCAGTACCAGTTGATGTCTAGTAGCAACAACATGAGATTATGGGGTCAATGTTTGGTGTATAGCTTTTCCTGACAGTTTAAAAGAAAAAAAGGAAAAGAAGTATAATAGTAATGTATAGTCCACGGTCCACTGTGTTTCCAGTATGATTATTCCTTCACTCAGACAGATGCTAACCCATTCTAGTGGGTCATGTCCACAAGGCCTAAACATTTCATTCAAGAATGGATTGAAATTTGAAACCATGCAACAGCTTAAAGATTCCTGATCCCAGCTCCACACTATGATGTATGTAATTCCATTGACAAGTCATGTTACCAAGTGGCCTAAAGTTGTACCCTGGAAGAGTTTTCTTTCTTTCTTTTCTCTCTTTTTTTCTTTTATGCTTTCCCATCCAACATCTATGTCTATGTAACCAAATGTAAAACATATGGTTTAGAACAGGAATTTTGGTCTCATATGTTGGTGTTTTAGGCTGACAAAAACTAGAAATTTAAGTTTGTTGCATTCCCTATTGTTCAGCCTTTTGTTACATTAATCAAGATTTTAAGAGTAGTGATAGTGGATTAGGCTGTTTTGAGCTATCCAAGCTAAGAAAAAATTGGGTTGAAATCAAAGCTTTATGATTTGCAAGGGAGTCTTTGTACACACATTCCTGGTTTCTCCATCCACCTGAAAAAAAAACCAGAGGAATGTTTATATCTTTAGAAGCTGAAGGGATTAAGGAATGATAGAATTTACTAATATTTTCTACTTGAACATATTAAACAAGCTATTATCAATCACAGGAGAGTCCCTACTGGGTGTAAAAATACTCTGAATATTAACTGACAAGCTCACTGTAACTTTCACCAATCCATCATGATGATGGATAAGCAGGCACCAGCCTAAAGGATAAGGTGATATGGTATGAACTTTGCCTCAAAGTATGCTTATATTATGTGATTTAAAGATGGAAATGCATATGTTGAATCTATAATTCTTACGGATAAAGACAATGGAGTTGTTATTACTAGGAAATATACTTGGTTTTTGGTGCTGCATACAAGCTACTGAAACTAGTAACAGAATCCCCATTTGGAGAAAGGAACCCTGTAACTTTGAGTCCTGATAGCAGAAGTGATATCTTCAAATAAAGCTTCTTCAGTTCTACTACATATTGGAACCTGGCAGAAGGCAACAAAGCAAATTGTGAGTTACATTGTTATCTGATCTTGATGGTACTTGCAGCCTTGTTTCAAACTCTATTGAATCAATAGACAGCTGGTAGACAACATGATCTCCCAGAAGTCTCAACCTTCATGGATCATGTTTACCAAGACAATGCCGTCAGCGAATTGTCTGGTAGTTTTGCATTACTGGTCTTTGTTTGGAGAATGACAAGGACAGGAAAGTTGAAACATCTAGAACTGCATGTCAAGGGATACAAGGCTAGGATAAAATTTCTCTGAAACTCGCCTGATGCAATGATTAGCTTCTGATTTTACAGGAGAATTCTATACCAAATTTATGCATATGCAATCCAATTGATTACTTGTTTGAAACTCTTTCAAAGCTTCCAGTGAGTATCCTGCCTTGTGAACTACTCAAGGTAAATACAAGGCAGTTACCATGAAGATTCACAACATTAGCAAAAGTAGTAGCTGTGATGAAATTATGCTGTTAGATTAGGCCATTTTTCATCATGGAGCAAGTTAAATACATTATATAGGCATGAGTAGATATTAGAAGAATGCGTTTGTGCAAACAAAAGTTTCTTTGGCTTACTAGTGCTAATCATAAACCAGTTTCTGAAGGGTGCTGAAGGGGTTTGACTAGCATTGGTGGATCAAGCTTATACTCCATGGGTAATTGAATCTGAGAAATGTAAGAAAATATTAGTCCACTAACCGAATATAGAAAATTGCATAACTCTAATTGCAATATTACATGGTTATTAACAGGCAAGAGGACTTGGATTGTCACGTTGCAACACGAAGCATCACATAGTTAGACTTAATTTCGGCATAGTGATATCCCCATTTCTTCCAATATTATATTCTTTTTTTTTCTCTGAGACTTGGCCTGTTGCTGCCATCACTACCAGTAGCTTGCAGGCTATTGAGTTGATTGTTTGATCATGAGGGGTTGGTTGCCTACAAGTTGCAATTGTTGACGATCAAGTCAAACCGTTGCCATGATCAAAGGCTTCAGTCCATGGCATGCCAGTTTTGTCAATTGAGAAAAGAGTTCTCCAATTTCCCCCAGGTTCATCATGTGATTGGAACTAAGACAACAATAATAGTCTTCATGAAAGTCAAGCTTTCTTTTAGCACTTCAATCTGTATGCATCATTTCTGACTGTATCCAAAGCATCATGTATTCAAAACTATTGAAAGGCTAGTCAAAGTTTCCTGTTGACAAACCACCGGAAATACCGTATCAACTGATCATGAATAGCATCAATATTGCCATGGTTTTTGCTTAATTTCATTTCCGATCTGTTTGATTGGCAAGATTATGATTGAACCATTTAATACTCTCCTCGGCTGCAAAATATATCAGTAACTCTTTAGGAGCCTAAACAAAATAGTGAGTAACTTCCATCTACTTGTTGTGAAACTTCAAGGAAATGATCATTAAATCCATTAGCCATAGGTGGAATCAAAATGGAATACCACCTTATAGGTAAGTTCTTTGGCACGCTAATTGATGTTTGCTTTCATTTTACAGGCAAACAGTGTGGATTAGGCTGGCATGATGACCCTGTGAGTAATACACCTAGGATTCATACAAAGGGATCGACTTTAATTCTCTCAGGACTTGTTTCTGGGCCAGTGCATTGAAAATCAACACTTATTTCAACTCTTAACAGCTGATACGTTGGCTCCAACGATGCACTTTGGAAGAAAAAGATTGTTGAAAACTGCTCAAACAACACAACATGACCTGAATAGGACTACAGGCAAGGATATGTAAAATTGGACCTGAACTCAACTCTCCAAGATGTGATAACCAGACAGAATCAATGAGATGATCAACCATCATCCTTACAGTTCTGCAAACTCTTTCCCATTTCTTATTCAATTGTTTTCAATCTCAAAAATGTCAGACACATGCTGCTTATAAGAGGAGTCCATTGATTGTGTGTTTCTGATTTTGGTAGTGAAAATAAAGAGTGATTGTGCAAAGCCTTTCTTGGTCATCCAACTTAGAAAAGAACAAGGCAATGTCTAAACTCTTTTGGAAGTAGAAGACAATACATGGTCATTAAGAAATTAATGGGACAGCTGATGTAACAGAAACAGGAATTATGGAGTGTTGGAGTTTGTGGAGTTTGATAAAATTTGGTCCATATGACAATTACACAGAGTTAGTATGACGGTCTCGCTATGCTATTAACATGCATATATAAAGGTCTAGTGAAGTTCAATTACTTTAAGTTGTTCTAGATTCGGTATGAGATAAATATGTAATCTTTTTTGTTTTAAAATGTTCCAAAAATTTAATAAGACAGTCCTAATGTAGCCGTAAACGTAAATTTTATCTTATTTGTGATTGTTCTTTCTCTTTTATTTATTTGTCAGATTTGTTCTTAGCAACTATATTATAATGAAGAAGTTGAAGTTTTGAACATCAAGATTCCGAATAAAAAGGCCAATGTTTTCATCGACAGATAACTGACCATTGCTCCATCAAGATGTTCTTTTTGAAATCCTGTAAGAATCCCAGCAGAATGCTTTATACAATAAATGGGGCTGAAGAATTATGTCCGAATTGTTAGCCTCTTGTGATAGCTTGCATATCTGATTTGGGTATGCAGAGTTGAAGGATAGAAACTCAATGGAATGTATCAAAGATAATAAAATTGTACTTGATTCCAATAGAAGAGTATGTCCATGTGCTCAGTACCATTCTTTATGAAACTTGGCATGTTGTTGCCATTACCGCCTCAGTGCTACCTGTGGCTCAATAGTTGTTAACAACCAGCAGGTTTGGCTTCTTATAACTTGCCATTTGGCGAAGGCAAGGCTATTGCCATTAGAATAGAAGGAATTATACCCTTTTTAATGCCTTTGTCTATGGTAGATATATTTCAGTCAACTCTCTCCAGGTTGAGCCTTGAAAATTGTCAGTTTCCCTGAAAGTCTTGCAAATTCTCATTTCGAAATACATCAATTCCCCCATGAACTCAGCTGTAACAGCAACAGCTATGCTTCTCTTTTTCTGAAAGTAGTTTGTACCTCAAAATTTCTTTGGTTGAATGAGACGTAAAGCCATGTTCATACCATATAAAAAAGGCAATTTAATACACAAAATTTCTCAAGATTTAGAGAGAATAGTATATAAATATTAATTTCGCTTAAACCCGTAATATCTAATTCATAAAAAATAACAGTTATCGTTGCATCAAAGATATTCTCTTATGTTCATATCATATAAGATATGAAAATTTTGTCCAATTTTAGTTCATATCTGGATCAAAATATGCTATTATATTATTCCTTTGAAAAGTGAGTGAACTCAACTTTTTTTTTAAAGAAAACCATGGCTAAGCTTTACAGGAAAGGAGTTTCTTTGACGTTTGTCATTTGGGCAATGGGGGAGAAAAATCTCTGCTGAGACATTATAGTTTGTCTCATATTCCAGGATAATCTGTTTGATATCATATGCCAATCCATGTGCTCCGTGACTGTACCACAGAAGAGCTGTGTAGTTGATTGACTCAAGGACAAACGATAAGATATATAGGACTGCGATTCTGAAGTAAGCATTTCGTTTTTGTTTTGTTAAGACATGAAACTGAAGCTCATGTGTTCTAATGGTCCCCTTAGGGATGCAACAAACTCAATCTTAATACCAAACTGAAACTAGAAGTTTCAGTCGGATGCACGAAAGTAAGGATTCTCAACGTGCTTGACTGCCTTTAGGCTACGTTTGGTTGCAACTGCACCCGAGTTAAGGTCCATCGGATTGTATCGGATTGTATCGAGTTTGTATTTGAGTTTGAATTAAATTTAAATAAAGTATTAAGAGATTTATAATAAGTTCGAATACAACTTGACCTGATTTTTTAAATTTAATTTTTGTTTATACAAAAATAAATATCTATATAATTAAATAATTAATTAAAATAAATAATAACGTAAATAATAAATTTTTTATATTGAAACGTGTAAATGTATTATTATTTTTTCAAATAAAATTCAGATGTTTATTAATAAAAGTATTATTTGATAAAAATAATTTAAGTAATGTTTAATTATTTGTCAATTTCACCAATGGCAAATAATATTATAAATTTATTTTATATTAATTTTAATCTAATATTTTTAAAGGTGTAAATAAATCGACTATAAATAAATTTTATTATGTTTGTATTCATTTGTTTGTATTTTTATATTATTCGTATTCGGTGCTTATTCGTTAAGTTCATTTATCTAAATTAGGGACCCTAAACCAATAATGATAATTTTTAAATTTGATAATTTAAGATATAATACATAGACACGATGCAAAAACAAATAGAAGACGATACTTTTAAAATTTTGATAATATATATATATATATGATGGGATAAAAATTGATAAAAAATTATTATGTGTAATGGGTTAAATGAATTATGGTTCAATAAATGAAACAACAGACAATACAAAATATAACCACGTATAATAAGTTTCAACTTCCACTGCCAATGTGGACATAGGCAGCTGGCTCAGAGCCGACCATAGCCACCACTTTTAAGGGTGGGATATGAACAAAGAGATGCAACGATGAATTGAATAAATAATGATATTATGAAATAAATATGAATTAAAATTTAATAAAGATTAAAAAAATTATTTTGTGCATTGATCTTTAATTAGTTTGGAAGTTTCCATATTCTCGATATGATAACATTGATAACATCGACAAAATTTTAAGAAGATAAATTTATTCTTTTTATTATATAATGATCATATTTTTTAAATTTTTGAAAGTTAATTTCACAGTTCATTAAAATTAATTATAAATTTTTTTTATTTTAGATAATATAAAAATAATTAAATATAAAAAATATAAATTATATAAATAAATTATTAAAAAATTTTATTGAGGTTTTAATTTTTTTTTATATAATTTCAACTAACCCTTTTTTTTTATTCCCCTCTTTTTAGAAAGATTCACTTTGATCTTGCAAATCACCTTTTAATATCTTACTTTGCCTTAATAAAAGAATGTCGGTAAAGATGTTCCAATTCTTGAATGAAGGATAGGTTTGGCTTTTTCCTTTGCTTCTGTTCATTTGACCCCAAACTCTAATAATTCAAATTCTCCCTTTTTTTTTTCACCTAACAATGGAAGCCATGCACATTCAAGTACACAAACATAATTCCTAAAATCATTGATATTTTAATGATTTTAGAAACAAAGCAATTTTTTTTTACATTTATAAAAAAATAATAAAATTTATGATATATTATAAAAATTAAATTTAAATTCAAACAATTTCGGCTCACCCCTAATTATAACCCAAAAAACACTCTTAGTATACTATTATGCGTACCTTCATCATATCTGTATTATGTTAAATAGTGTAAAATATGAGATACGTTAAATTTAAAATCGATTTCTCATAAACTTTTGTGAACGTTTTAACCCATGTCATCATTTTTTTCATATTATTTTTATATTATATCACTATATTGTATAATTTATTTAAAATCGTCAGATTTAATCTAATTAAATGAAAATTTTCAAAGTTTATACTAATTTTTCCCTTCAATTTAGTGGATCAAATGTGAAAACAATCATAAATTTTTTGAATGAACAAAGCAAAAAGTCCAAGAACACAACTTTAAAAATGGTCAATTGAGTATAAATGTGTTACAAGAAAAGACCCTTGTAATTCTTTTGTCTTTAATGATTTAAAATGGATGGAAGCACCATTGAAAGATCATTTCATAACATTAAACAAGCTTCCCACATGATGAACATTGCACCTTTTTAGACTTTCCATGAAGAAATTAGGCATAACACCTTTCTTCTTAGTGGACATTGTTGGAAGATTGAAGAATATTCTTCAAGGGATTTGCGCCGGGATATCAGGCTGTTATAGAACTGAAAACGCCCTCCGGACAAAATCACATGGAACTCTACCCCACATCATTTGTTGCCACGTTTTAGATCAGTTGGCTAGCATTTTTCCCTCCCACCGAAGGCAATTCCTTTTGACTCTCCTATCACGACATTACAACTATACCATGTACAAATGCAATCAATGCTTCCGGTCCGAATAAAAGAGAATACATGTCTTGATAAAATTCGGGTCACCGATATGTGCCTTTAAGGATGTTCACACAATAATTAATATTAAAGTGAGTATAAATTGATATAAATATATCATAATTGTAAAAAAAAATAATAAAAATGATAATAATATTTATGTCATATAAATTGTAATTAAGTGTAGAGTATAGTATAATAATTTTATATAAAAAATTATGTTAAAATGTGAAATATAAAATTTTTATTAAAATTTAATTCATGTTAATTTTATTTTTCTATTTAT
The DNA here is from genome assembly GCA_033439115.1 of Firmiana major. Classification (NCBI taxonomy): domain Eukaryota; kingdom Viridiplantae; phylum Streptophyta; class Magnoliopsida; order Malvales; family Malvaceae; genus Firmiana; species Firmiana major. The sequence goes on from CM065904.1 coordinate 69,904,899, forward strand.
TTTAGTTTTATAAAGATAATTATTTATTACATCATTAAATTTTTTTTTACATTATACACGAAATTAAAATAATAATATATATTTTAAAAAATATAAAATAAATAAAATATTATATTTATCGTTATTTTAATTTTATTTATAAAATTAAAAAAAATTTATTAATGATATATAATATTAATTTTTTTAATATATAATTTTGGTACCGTGATTAAAATAATAGAATTGAACTAAAATTTCACCCTCATTTCTTCGGCCATTCCATGATGTTAAAGGAAGGAAACAATAGAATTAGTCTTCTCCCTCTTTTTCAGACATTCAGCACATAAAATCTCAAAAGGCTCGCCTCTGTCTGTCCTTTCTCTTCCTTTTCTTTAATTAATTTGGAGTTTCATGGAGAAATAAAAAGCATGAAGTCTTCTTCTTCTTCTTCTGATTCTTCTTTCCAGGATAAAATACATAGCTATAACAAAAGAGAGAGATGGCTAAACATGGCGATGCTCCCTCCATTCTTCTTCTCTTCTCTTCTTGTAACTGCCATATTCATACTCTTCATCCTCTATTCTCCTAACCCTTTGAAGGCCATGTCCAAACGTGACCTTGACCAAACACTTGCTTTGATCAAACCTGATTCCAATACCACCTTTCAAGCTGGTAAACTCAATTCTCCTCTTCTTTTCACCATCTGTTTCGTTCTGATTTTTGTTTCTCTGGTGTTTTAGGTGATGAAGATGGGATTTTGAACTGTGACTTGTTTAAGGGTCATTGGGTACCTGACTTGCAAGGGTCTCAATACACAAACTCAAGTTGCACCACAATTCCTACTTCAAAGAATTGTTTCCACCATGGGAGAAAAGACAGAGATTTTCTGAATTGGAGATGGAAACCTGATGAATGTGACCTTCCGAGGTTTGATCCTAAGACATTCCTGGAATTTGTTCAAGGGAAGAAACTTGCTTTCATTGGTGACTCAGTTGCCAGGAACCACATGGAATCCCTCCTTTGTCTCCTGTCAAAGGTTAGTTTCCGGAACTTCCTGTTCTCAGGCACTGTTTAGGCATCACAATTTCACATTATTCTGGTGATAATTGCCCTGGAATTCAAAGTTCTGGGCACTGTTGCTTGGGTTTTTCCTGATTCCATTATCCTTTGCGTGCCCTGATTGAGGTTTGATGCCTTTACTTGTATAGAAGCAAAATTAAATATTACCAAAGATGCTAAAGACATTGTTTGGAATAATATTCTGGAGTTGGCATTACCTTATATTACTTTGCCATCATTGGAAGAGGAACAAATTCACATTAATGGAATTCAGAGGTATTAATCAGTTACCTAGTTTCTGTCAATTTTGCAGTCTGAAATTGCACATTAATTTTCAAGGTTTTATTAGCAGTAGTTGTCTTGAAAGTGAGCCACTAGCAAAACAAGGTTTAATTCTCTAGTTTTTGATAGATTTCTGGATTTAAGAATGCCCATACATTTGAGTTATCAAGTGAACATTTTTCACTACATTGAATTGAATTAGAAGTAATTTTCTGATTTGCAAAGTATGAAGGAAAGTAACAGGGAAAAATGTTGTGGTTTTGATGAATTTGGATTTAGCTGAGGCAATAAAACTGGCAAACATCACGGCCATCCAGAGAATTTGGTGCATTTGAAGTCAGAATTATGAAGAGCACCGAGCACGTCCTTGTCAAATGGCTGAAAATGCTGTGATTCAGCAGACAAAGTCAGTGAACAAACACCGCCAATGTAGTTAATTAATAGCTATGCAAATGGAAAAGTCTAAATACTGTTTTCACATGCCACTGGTCCGTACATATACTTAATCATTGCCAGGTTCTTCAGCATTCTTGAAGACTTATTAAAATAAAATTTTCAGAAATCTTACAGGTCAACCTAGGACCAAAGAGATTAAGTAGGGTTGATTTGCATGTATGCTAAGAAATATCTTCTATGACATGTAGTCATGGTCATTAGATGAACTAAAAATAATTCACTCACACAGTTGCTTGAACTGCAAATCTTTTGCAGGTAGAAACTCCCGAAGATCATTTCAGAGATTCAGAAGACCGGAAACGGATATGGTATTTTCCTGGTCATGACTTCACTCTCATGATTCTTTGGACGAAATTCCTTGTAGATGGTGAAGAAAGAGTGGTCAATGGTTCATCATCTGGGATTTTTGACTTGCACCTTGACAGAGTGGATAAAGAATGGAGCACAGATCTTCCTGCTCTAGACTATGTTATTATCTCAGATGCACATTGGTTTTTCCGACCAATTTACCTGCATAATGAAACTGGTGTTGTTGGGTGTGTGTATTGCAATACCCCAAATGTGACTGATTTCGGTGTCGGATTCGCCCTCAAGATGGCTTTTCGTTCTGCACTGAATCATATCAACCGCTGCAAGGAATGCAAAGTGAGTGTTACCCTTGTCAGGACATTTTCACCTGCTCATTTTGAGGATGGGGCTTGGAACACTGGAGGAAGATGCAACAGGACAAGTCCTTTGAGTGAAGCAGAGATTAACTTGAGTAGCAATGAATGGGAACTGAGGGGCTTGCAAATGGAAGAGATCGAGAAGGCAAGAACAGAAGGAGAAAAGAAAGGAAAGAGGTTTGGAGTTTTGGATGTCACCAGGGCCATGCTCATGAGACCTGATGGGCACCCTGGTGAATTCTGGGGAAACAAGTGGATGAAGGGTTATAACGACTGTGTTCACTGGTGCTTGCCGGGTCCAATCGACGTATGGAATGACTTTCTGATGGTGATTCTGAGAAGAGAAGCTGCATTAGTTTCTTAGTGAAGTGCCATGTCGATTAGTTAGAATCATATACCAATATCATACAAACATCGTAATAAGAGTCCTCCATTTTGTCTCTCCTTGGCATATATATTTTTTATGGCCAACAGATTTTTTTATTGTTGACACAATAAATTATCATATATTTTCATTGTAATATAATAGCAAACACCATTGAATCCTGCATAATCTAATATAATAATAATGATGATCAGTACAGATTGAGAGATTGTTGCAAACCCTGCTTTTTGTCCTAATGGTGACAGAAGGAATATTCAGATAGAAAACAATCAACTTCAAACAATGGTACATTTTTCCTACTTGATGAACTTTGACATTCTGCCTGCAGGCATACCAAAATAAAGTGTTTTTCTTGGCTCTCAATTGTGCTGGGACCCAATAAGAAGAGGGAAAAGAAAATGTAGAATTTGAAATACTGGCCAAGAAAACGTATGATCATTCATGATAAAGTGGATTTCTTGTTAAAATCTTCAACTAGCTGGAAACTGGAGATGATAGGTATCAAACTATCAATGTCCAAACCTCTGGCAACTCCTGTGCAAACTAGGTGAGGTATTATTATTCCAGAATCACAAAGACAAGACAGGCAAGGAACTTGAAAATGATGATAACGGAAACCCCCGAAAACAAAAGAAAACGATAAGGAGATGATGTGGGAAAAGAATTGATTTTACACAAATACTCAAGGAGAACTCAACCATATGTTTTATCAATCATGGAAATGCAACATATAACCAAACAATACCAAAATCTAGCGATAATAGAGGGGTATTTGCTAAATCCTAAGACAGGTTAAGAGTAAATGAGAAAGGCTTGATGCTCTAGCCCGAGAACACTTCAAGATGGAGTGAAACTACAATCTCTGAAAATCAGATATTCTGGCTCAAGAAATGGTATCCAGATACATCTAGGAAGATAGTAAATTGACTGCTTGCATACCACAAATACAATTATAGCCATCCAATCAAACACAGCAAATCATTTGTAAGACTTATGTTTTCCACAAATGGAGCAAATTCAGCTCATGCTTTCATTAAAAGTGTGGTTTCAAATATAGTGAGAGCGGAAATCCTGCTTTCAATAAAAAGGTTAAGACTTCCACACAATGTCCATAGCAAGTTGAATCACTCAGTAAGTGGCTTCACACAATTGGAATACAATTCCATTATAAGCGTGTTAGTCGCAGCAGTCATGTGATGATGCACAGTACAGGATCCTGCAACAGAGAGTCACACTGTGTCAGGGAGCTTGTATGTAGCCAACTAGCCATACCATCACTACTCTATCCAGAACTTAAACTCCACTGTAAACTAAATTTAATAAACTCCGAACAAGATCATAAAGTGCTGCATTAAATCTTGTAAAGAAAGATCCTATCATCACATAGCCTAGTTATTATCTTCAATTACGCATTATCTTCGATGCTTGGCCAAATAAAAGGCTTTATCAACATGGACACCATTGTTGACAAATGTCAAAGTGATGATAAAGACTAACTAACAGCTAACATATATGAATGGCAAATACTATCTACCCATTTCACAGAGAAGAGATATAGACATGGTCAATATACTAAAGACCAGAATTCTAAACTAAGCCCCAGAAAGCATTACACTTGATGCAACTTGGTCAAATCACCTATTCATAATATTAAACATCAAAATAGAAAACTCTAAGGAAACCCAAGCCAATTAAGATGGGTTTTGATTGCATAGGAGCAGGAAGGGTTATCAAATTCGCTTAGCATGAAAGTAATCAAGAAGATCATATTGACAAACACTAGTCAGATTAAGCATTTCCAAGATATACAATGCAAAGACCAATAAGTCAGGGCAAAATGTATAGAGAACAGTACCCTGAACAAGATGTCATACTAACATGCTAGTAGAAATAAATACAACAAGTAGGTTTGTGAAAAAAGAACACTGCTAAGTATAACACACCTTTAATGATATGGTTAAACACTTTAGCATTCAGTTGCAACAGTAAACCATCGTTTTATTATGATTATCAGATGGTAGTAACATAACCAAATTACATTTGCTTATTTAAGGAAGTCAAAACTAACATAAAAGAGATTAGCTGCAGTAGTAGCAACTAAAAACTCATTACACAGACAGAAAACTTGGCAATCTGATCTTTATAACTTCCAAAATCCATTAAATAATGTATGGTGAACTTAATACATATACCAATTACATCTTTCCAGACATCCAATTCCAAACCAAGGTAGCAGAATTGATAAAAGGTTGAACCAAGCCAACATATTTTGTCACCATCCAATAAAGAATCAGGTCATGTCATGGTAAAACATATCCTTATCATCGGTAGTAGTCAGACTAACATACAAGAGATTAGAGGCAACAGTAACAACTAAAAACTCCTTACATTAATGAGATTCTTTACAATTTTCAGAATTCAGTTCATAAAAAGTTTGAGCCAATCCATTTTTATCCCCATTCAATAGAGAATTTGGTTCTGCAAAGCTAAAACATACTCTCAACAAAAATATGCAGGCAAGAAAAAGATATGATAAAAAGGTAAACTTCATATTGACCAGTAAAACAACATATTAAGTGGCAACTAAGAATCCATCATTCATTAATAATTATAAAACCTACATTAGCAACAGATATTGTAAACACATTATGGAACAGTAACAAAAAAAGCAAAAATTACCATTGTCCATAATGGCCTCCTGTCTTCATGCCTCAGCGGTATTCCCAAGTCCAAATGAGAAATGTTCACGAACAGGTGAAAACTGCACCAATCCAATATCCATTGCATATCCAGAAACAGGCAACTTCAATTCTCTCAACACACAAAAAGCCTCGGCCATTCTTGTTTTTGGCACTTCTTGAGCTACAGAACAGTAAGGAATCCAAGCGTCAGCTTTAAACTCTTCTCCAATTTCAATCCCTTCCTTTTTAAATGCCTCACATAACTGAGCCTGGAACTGTAGGAGGGCCATTGTTGGAGCTGGCGCAAGAAAAAGAATATTTTTTTCATTTGGGAAAGTCCCAATTGAAGAAAAAGATAGAGCCAAAGGTTCTTGCTTTGAAGCAAAGGACTTCACAACAGATTCAAGCTTGGCAGAGTCAAGAAAAGGGCTTGAAAAGAGAGTAATGTGAGGCCTTGACTCAATTTCAATTAATTGAGTGCTGATTTGGCGACGAGCCAACACATTCCAAGCTTTCAGGACTTGGTTTTCAAGTGCCGGATCAAAATAAAGCTCAATTGAAAAGCCTTGTGACATTGAAACTTTGATGAAAAGAAAAAGAACCCAATCTTCAAAAGAGAGATCTAAGAGTACCCAGATGATGAAAATTAGAACTTGACAAGAATTGGAAGTGACCAAGAAAGGGAAAACGATTCAAACCCCTAGAAAGAACATGGGAAATGAGAGACACCCAGATTAGATTTGTTGTTGTAAAGGCCAAAGAAGAACACCAAATGTGAAACAAAAAAAAAAAACGATTTTTATGGTTTTCTCAAAGAGAAAGATCATAAAGAAGGAATTTTTTCTGGGGATTTTGGAAAGAAGAACCAGATTTGCTTTGGCAATTTCACCGTCAAAATTAAAAAGATTTAAATAGTAGAGGGAAGTAGTGATTATCTATTTTCGTTTTTTTTTTTTAGCAGTCAAGTCAAGAACATCCAGCGAGAGCTTAAGTTTTGGAAATGACAAAGCTTCCTTGTAATTTAATTTTGGATTTTTATCTTAATTCAATTTAGTATTTAAAGAACAAAACAAATAAAAAAATAAAAAAATACAATTTTTAGATGGTGGTATTGATACAGGTTTTTTTTTTTTTTACATATATAGCCTTTTATTTTAATTAATAATTACAGTAGTAGTATTTAAACTTAATAAAATAGTTTATTTGTATTTCCTGGAAGTGTTGATGGGCAATTTGGTAATATCAAATATAAAAGATAATTAAAACTGTATACTATCATTATTTATAATAAAGGACTTTATATAATATTAGTAGCATATTTCATATACATATACATATATATATATATATATATATATATATATGTATATGCAAACATACACACACTATTAAAGCTACAATTTACACACAATAATAGCAATACTTTTTTGCTTATACATATAATCTATTGCGAGTTGATGCTTAGGAAGAGTATTCAAGTTTGCCACATTTTAAAGTTATTTTATTTTGCCACATTTTAAAGTTATTTTATTTTATTTTTTGTGTGAAAAATAAAAATTATTTTTTGATAAATTAATAGTGATTTTTTTAATTTTCATAGTGAGTTTGAAAATTATTACATGTTTTAATTAGAAGTTATAATCATAATTAAAATTTTGTATATTTTGAATCAATAGTTATAAAAATCATTTTTCTCAAACTAAATAAACTAATAAATAATTAAAACAAATTAAATTAATAAATAATTAGATTAAACTCAAACTTATATACAATAAGATTCGAATATAAGATTACATAATTCAAGACTTCAAATTTCTAAAACCTTCTCCATACTATTCAACTGAAGCGACATTGACTTAATCACAAAATTATCGACTTAATGTTAATTTGGATGAACGATACTATTAATTCAAGTGAAATTGAAAAAGAAAAAGACTATTAAAGATATAAAATTTTTAATAAAATATTAAAAAGAATTTAATACTAAGGGTAAAATATTAAATATATAATAATGATTTTGAACTTGTTCCTTTAATACAATTTTTTTATTAGGATATTTTTGGGTCAATTTGTGCACATCTTGATATCAATTTCATTTTGAATGATATACACCTCTATATTGATTTGATGCATTTGAAAAAAAATTAATTTCTTTAAACGCTAGCCCCAAGACTTTTTAATTCAATTTGTAAGGTTATAAATGCAAAAATAGAAGCTTTATTTATAATTTTTAATTAAATATAATCTTGAGCTACAGTGATAATTTTAAATTATAATAAAATTATTTTGAAATACATGCTGAATAATATATAAAAACTACACAAATTAAAAAATAATTTGAAATAAAATACTAATTAAAAATTATAAAAGTTAAATATAACAAATCTTAATTAATTAATTAATTAATTAGTTTCAATCGTAAATACTATTAACAATAGTCGATAAAAAATATAAATTGACAAAATAATTGAACAAATAAATGAAAATTTTCACACGTGATGTTTGAATAAATAAACAAAATGGAGTTAATATTAACAAAGAATAAGAAACATAATTGTTAAATAGAACAAAAGTTTGAAAAAGTAATTAAATGAAAATTGAAAAAAAAGAAGACAAGGAGATTTAATTCAATGATAAATATAGATTTAAATACCCAATTTTAATTTTTTAGACTAGATTTAAAAATTTAGGATAATTTCAAATAAAATATATGAATAAATTTTAATTTAAAAATGACATAAAAAGTGATCAAAGAGAAATTAATTTCCAAGATAAGTTTTATTTGATTTAAATGAAAATAAAAATAGTTAAAATCAATTTTTAAAAATTTTAATTATTTTAAAATTAAATAATTAATTAAATAGGATTATATGATAGAAAATTAAATTAATTTATTATCTTATGTGTCAAAAAATTAAGCTATCCACATAAAATATGTTATTTTAGTAAAAAAATTTGATTTTTATACATTTATATAAGATACTATGGTTGAAGATATTACTTCATATAGTTTCCTAGAGTAGACTTAATAATTTTCAATTTAATGGTAAGATACGAAAATAATATAAATATAAAATATTAATTAAACACGATAAAAACTTGTATATGATAAAAAAATTGTAAATTAATGTGATAAAAAATAAAAAAATATTTATTTAATAAATTGTCATAAAATTTTTATATTTAGCTCAATGAGAGCTCAAATTGCAGGCTCAGTCCCTGTTTTAGCCCAAATTGGGCTAGAGGCCCATGTTTTAGTCCATACAAAATCCCTACGAGACCCACTTCAAGAAACCCTGATTGGGCTAAGAGGCTCATATTTCAACACATGAAAGCCCAAATGGGCCCAAATTTATCTCCTCTCTGGCTCCTTCGGCTGTCACGAATCTTTTTCGTTTCCCTATCTGTTTGCCTCTGCTTCAAAGAGGCCGAAAGCAAAGAATCCTATACCCGAAATTAGCAATCTTCAAATCAAAAACCTAATTTGAAACCATAGAACCCGTCGAAAACAATATCCAATGGGGGAAACTAGAAAACGAGGCCGGAAACCAAAAGCCCCAGCATCGACCACCGAAACCATGGATTTCCAATTCACGAACGCCACCAACGCCACCCAAACTGACGCGGTTGCCGCCCAAAACGATGTCTTTATCGCTGCGAACGATGCCCTATCGGCTGCCGTCGCTAACAATGACTCCAATAACCCACCGCCAGCACGACGGGGCCGAGGGCGACCCAGGAAGTCTGGAGCGGGGCACATGGGGGATACGGAACCGCATGGGGCGGCGTCCCCGGAGCGGAGACCTTACCAAAATGGGGGAGTGGTATTGGAGCCACCACCGCAGCCCGTTGCGAAGTGGGAGACTGTGGCAGCGAGGGTGCTGCCTGCGATGGATGCGGTGGTTAAAGTGTTTTGCGTTCACACGGAGCCAAATTATTCACTGCCATGGCAAAGGAAAAGGCAGTATTCTTCAAGTAGTAGTGGGTTTATAATTGGAGGGAAAAGAGTGTTAACAAATGCTCATTCTGTGGAACATTATACTCAAGTGAAGTTAAAGAAAAGAGGGTCTGATACTAAATATCTGGCTACTGTTTTGGCTATTGGGACTGAATGTGATATTGGTATGGGAAAGTTTTAATTTTTTTTATTTTATCATTCTTTTTGAAGTGTTTTCTGAAGTAGTTATGTGGGAATTTTCATTTTTTTAGGGGGTTGTTTTTGGGTTTGATTCTAAGAGTATTTAGATGGGTAGAAAATGTTATTTGGTTATTTGTATTGAGTGACAGGATAAGGGTATTAAAGTTTGCATTATTTTGTGGAAATTGGTTTTGAATGCTTAGGAAGCAGTCAGGTGAAGTTTGTTTTTGCGTTTTTTTTTTCCTGCTCCTTTTGGCTTTAGGAAAGTCTGAGTAATTTGATTTTATTTATGGAAAAGGGAAGAAGATAAATTATTGATTTTGTTTGTCTTAGGCCATGGGTACATATATGTCTATGTTTAGAGTAAATAGTACTGTTTAGTATGGAAACAGGTATATGTGGAAATGGCTCATCCGGCCATGTTTTCTGATTTTATGCTACTGCTTTGTTATGAACAGAGGGTTATTTATGTTTTAAAGAGAAAATTGATTAATGTAATTTGATTGTATGAAAATGGCTATTGAAATGTTTGAGTTGATTGACTAATATATTTCTCTCGTTTTTGGATGCTGCAGCAATGTTAACAGTTAGCGATGATGAATTCTGGGAAGATGTTTCACCTCTTGAGTTTGGTGATTTGCCTGCACTCCAAGATGCTGTAACTGTTGTGGGCTACCCGATTGGAGGTGACACAATCTCTGTTACTAGTGGTGTTGTATCACGTATTGAGATACTCTCTTATGTTCATGTGTCAACTGAACTTTTGGGACTACAGGTTGTGAATTTGTTCCAGTTTCTAGCGGTTCAACATGTTTGTTTGACATGTTTATTGACCTATTGCAGTTGATATTGTTTTGCAGATAGATGCGGCTATAAACTCTGGAAATTCTGGTGGACCTGCCTTCAATGATAAGGGAAAATGTGTTGGTATTGCATTCCAATCTTTGAAACATGAAGATGTGGAAAATATTGGGTATGTCATACCTACACCAGTTATTATTCATTTCATTCAGGATTATGAAAGGAATGGGGCATATACAGGTATTATTCCAAGCATTACTATCATATTTAAGTTCAGTCATTTTGGCTCTCTTTCTGCCTGTTTGTTTTTAGAATTTGAAAGTGGTTTGACTTTAGTTATATTTGGTATAGTGTTTGAATTATCATTCTTGTCCTCCTCGTCTTTTCTATTTTAGGCTTCCCAATTCTCGGTGTTGAGTGGCAAAAGATGGAAAATCCTGATCTGCGCTTGGCATTGGGGATGAAACCAGATCAGAAGGGGGTTCGTATTAGGAGAATTGAGCCCACAGCTCCAGAGTCTCATCTTCTGAAGCCATCTGATATTATACTTAGTTTTGATGGGGTAAAAGTTGCTAATGATGGAACAGGTAAGCCACCAATCCTTCTCCCCCCCCCCCCCCCCCCCCAAAAAAAAAAAAACCTACTATGTTACTCAGATGTCATACATAAGATGTTTCTGTAGGATGTCCTCAGCTGAGAATGTTGATTTGGTTGTGGTTATTGTTCTTACATGGAAATGTGCTCTATGGAAATATTGTTTAGTTTTATCAGGGGTTCATTTATGCGAACTAGGAATTAAAAGGCAGTGTTAATTTGTTGTGGAGGTAGTTAATCTCTAATAGATTTGGTGTCTTATAATGCCTTAGTGCCTCGAAAGTGTGTGTGTGTGTTTTTTTTTTTTTTTGACCTTGAAGAGGAGAGAATTTCTTTGCAACATGGTTCTTATGATTTTGGCCCAACAGAGTTTGAAAAATAAAACCAGAATTGAACCTTCAATGCAATGAAAAAATCATGTGGTCTCTTTTGGTATCCAATTATTTGCCCAATTTTATTATGAGTTCAGGAGTGTTGCAATTTTTTAGTTATGAAAGATTTTTCAGTTGGGATTTTAGTTGCTTTATAATCAGCTATGGGCTGTGGTTGAGTGATGTCGGTTGTATAAAGCTTGGCCAACACATTTTTGACTACAAGTCTAAGGTCCACTAGATGACTCTCTCATGTTTGACTCCAGTCATCTGTTAACGTTTAGTTAATTCAACTGTTATGGTGTTATTGTTCTATGTTACACGGGGAAACAGTCTACTGACCTTTTCTTTTTTTTTCATTTTTTCCCGATATGGAAATGAAAAAAAATAAAAACAGTTCCATTCAGGCATGGGGAGCGCATAGGTTTCAGCTATCTTGTTTCTCAGAAATATACTGGGGATACTGCATTGGTTAAAGTTCTGCGTGATTCGAAAATACTTTCATTTGACATAAAACTTGCAACTCACAAAAGGCTCATCCCCGCACACACCAGTGGGAAACCTCCTTCTTATTACATTATTGCTGGATTTGTTTTTACTGCAGTAACTGTACCATACCTGCGTTCTGAGGTGTGTAGTGATCTCTCTCTCTTTCTCCCTCTCTCTCTCTCTGTGTTTATGTGTGTTTCCTTTCTCAAATTTGATGGCAATTATTAGTAATTGTTTAAATGCATAACTCTTTGTTTTAGTTTTGTGTTTCTTGTCTCTGTTGCATTATTTGGAAACTTGATTGCTGGGAAAAAGGGCCCCATTACTGAAGTTTGAGGTCTTTGTTAGTGGAATGATACACCATTCCGTCAGAAGAGATTTTGGAAAGAATCTCAACACTTGCTAAACTTTTTGTTTTCTAATTTTGTACATATATTATCATGTCTTATTATTGTTAACATTTGTAGAACACTTCTTATATTGTCACAAAGCTACAGAATCCCATTATTGATCAGAATTTGTAAAGAATTTTAACAGTTGCTAAACTTTTGTTCTAGTCGTTTCCACATATATATATGTCATGTTTTATTATTTGTTAATATTTTAGAACACTTTGTGTATTGTCACATAGCTACAGAATCCCATTTTGGGGGTCTAAAACCTACTTCATTTGTGTATCTTTATCCACAGTTGCAAGTATGGTGAGCCCTTCTTCATTAGTGTATGCTGAAGGCTGGTTTTGTTCCTATGATTTGCTGTTTGACGGTCAAGTTTGCTTACTACTAACTTTCCTGTTTCTATCCTCTACAGTATGGGAAGGACTATGAATTTGATGCCCCAGTCAAACTCTTGGATAAGCATCTACATGCAATGGCAGAGTCTATAGATGAACAGCTTGTTGTTATTTCACAGGTCTCTGTCGTTTCTCTTATTTTACCTTCCAAGATGTTATAAATATTTACATAATAAATTTAGTCTGGTGTAACAAAATGATTTGGTTTTCTTTCTTATTCATGCGTTTTAGACCTTATAGCTTACAATTTTTTTCTTTAATCCCAGGTGCTTGTGGCTGACATAAATATTGGATATGAAGAAATTGTCAATACTCAGGTCAGGGAGTGTTTCATGACATTGCTGATGATGTAAAGTATCTCAAAAACTTAATTTGGTTTAATTTCTTTCATCTAGGTTCTTGCTTTCAATGGCAAACCCGTGAAGAATCTAAAGAGCTTAGCCAATATGGTCGATAACTGCAATGATGAATATTTAAGATTTGACCTGGAATATGAGCAGGTTCTCTCTCTCTCTCTCTCTCTCTCTCTCTCAGACACACGTGCACATGCACACACAATATGTATGTTTTTGGCTTAGCTGATTCTCAACTTTGTCATGCAGATAGTAGTGTTACAGACCAAGGCTGCAAAGGCTGCAACTTTAGATATTATAACCACGCATTGTATTTCTTCTGCAATGTCTGATGATCTCAAAGACTTGAGAGAAGATTGAAGGGAAGCACCAAAAGATGGACCATGTGATCCTAGTTTTGCATGTTTCCTCATGAAGGTACAATATGATGGATTTACATCTGTCAGTACGAATGGCAATTGAGCGATGCCTCATATTGTTAAGTTTTGCCTGTTCATTTGGGGGGTGTAGTTATGGCTACGTACCTGGAAGATGGATTGCAGATCTTGGTTTTAGTTTATATCAGAAGGAGTTAGAGAGATGGTCATTTTTACTAGACCTGCTCAGGAAAGCATGTTCTACCCCTTTTTGTTCTCTCTCTTTCATTTTACTTCTTCCATGTATTATTAAGTAGAGTTAATTACATATGTGATATATGAATTATACTAAATTATACATTTTGTTACCCTATTTTTTTTTGCTTAAAAAAGTGCAATTATCAAAATTTTCAGCTCCAATTATTAACATTGTTAACCTAGTTGTTTATGTGACAATCTTAACATGGCCTGCCCTTATTGCTCATTGATTAGATCTGGCAATTTATGCATATAAGTTTTATTTGTGTTATCCATCTCCAATAGTCCGACTGCAGATGTTTTCCATATGGGAATTCGATCTTGCATTCATATATTCATTTGCATGGTATTTGTTTCTACACTTGTTCATGTTTATAGCTTCGAAGCAGGGGGGCCTTGTGGGAAGATGGTGAATCCATGCTGCTGCCATTGACACAGTCCTCAGCCATGGTTTCTTTTGCCTTTCCCCATAAAATCCAATCGATATTACTGTTGCTCCGATGAGACTACAAAAGTATAAAAGAAATCAGTCGCTTAGCTAAAAAAAAGACACCCATGGCAACAGCACCTGTTGTTTATACCTCCCGAGATGCAGAGTATCACCGAGGAACATGATACCCATGGCAACAGCAATGGCGATCGACAGTGGCTTAAATATTGCCACGAAAACCGGTCCCCTCAAGCGCAGAGCCCATGTGTGGACTGTATTGTTCAAGCAAGAACCAAAGAGTCCCTATACAGTGGCAAAGAACTTAGAAAGGAAGTTCAAAGTATAATGGTTAGTTTGGATGCTCAACGGGCATCAGTGATGAGTGAGGGTGAAATTACTCTTTTACTCTTGTTCTTAATAGTCTTTTCATCATTTTCAATCTTATCAAAGTCAATTTTATTGTTTATCCAAACTAACCCTAAGACTATTTAACAAAAGCTACTAGTTTCTTACTGAGCAAACAACCGAGGCTAATGCTATATCTGGCCTTATTCTCCAAGCACTTGCATTTCTTTCCGTGGCTAAACCAACAATTGCAGCTATGAAGCTCACACATAAATTGTAGAAGAAGATTACAGTTAGCTCTGCCGGATACTCCTTCATTATTTGTGTCTGCAAAACATTACAGGATCGGTTTATTTCTTCGAACCTCCATCAATGGTGTCAATGTAATTTGTAAGCAAACCCTTACCTGAACAATGTACCAGAGCGGAACCAGGATATACTCAGCAGTAAGAAAAACACCACCGATGACCCAATTTGGGTTTGCTGAGTGAACTCTACCGGAAATCAAATTTTCTTTTGACAAGTTCAGAGGTTGTTGAAGAGGCGTGGAAGGTGCTGAGGCTATGACTATTACCGGTCCCTTATAAAGAGTCGCCACAATTGCGCCCATAATTGATATTATGGTGCCCATGACTTTAGCCTGACTGCTTGTTCTTTTCCAAACTAGCTTCTCCATTCTTTCGAGTAGCAAGAAAAGGAAAATATATATCAAAATTTTTTAAAAAAAAAATTCTTTCACCAAATTAAGCTAATGCCTAAGTATAGAAATGTAAATAGGTCAACTATCTCTTAAATTGGGAATATTTGAATTTGATTAATTACTTAATTATTTTAATTTGTATTACTCAAATCCTACCCGTATAATAAAAAAAATATCCGTTAATTATCCGAATCTGAAAAATTATCTGTTTATTCATGAATCACCTTTGTTTTCTTGTTATTTAGTTAATGGAAAGATGCTTCAAAAAAAAAAATGGAACAATTATATTTAATTAAAAAAATTAATCTCTTAAAAACCATTCATTATTACAATACTAAAAAATAAATAAATTTATATTAAAAAAATCATTATTCAATATACTTTTATGAAATTTTTAAATTTCACAAGCTATATATCCTTTAAATAATATTAAAAATAAAAAATAAAATAAAGTATGTTTTATTATTTTAATCTCGTTTTTGAAATTTAAAAAATTCATGAGCAATGTATTGAATAATTATTAAATTAAAATTAAATTAAAAAATTTACGTCTAGTTCTAAACTTTGTATTAAAATTAAAAAATTAAAAATCTCGACACAAGTTAAATATTTTTCGGTCAGCACCGTCACGTAATATAAGTCAAGATTAATATCATATCTAATATTTTTATAAAGATGATTTAAATATATATATATATATATATTAATTTATTCATCTTATTAGATAAAATTCTTGATTTCATCACTGCAAATGAATATAATCAACGAAGGATCTTCCTATAGGATGGGCTCCTCTCCATCAAATATACTGTAAATGCCTAATAAGAATTAATGATGGTTATTAGAAAGGTAGTAAAGAAAAAGGCAATTGATAAGAGCCTAACTTGAGAGTTCAGTTAAAACATTGACATTTCAAGGAGGATGAGATGTCAATTGAGAAAACATTATTTGAAAAATTTTATCAATTGAGAATCATTCATCCATTTTTAATATTTAATGAGTCTAATGATAAATATTTGAGATGAAATAAAAATTTAATGAGTATAATTAAAAATTCATCCATTTTTATATTATAAATTTCATAAATTATTTTCTCAAAATTACAAATACACAGGATGCATTGTCTCTGATCCTGTCCAAATTCTGAAAAACTCTTTTGGATTTTGTATTGCATTGGCACTGAACAGATTATGTGATGATTCAGGAAGCATTAATGGATCAATGAAGACTGCTACTATTTCTCAATCCAATCTCTGTTAGATATCTTCCATCTTATGGAAGGTCCCCAAGTTGCTTAAGCCAGAACCATCCTCAATCCTTTCTTCTTCTTTGGCTTTTCCCCATATTACAGCATAAAATCCCACAGATATGATAACTGCTCCAATTATGCTGCAAATTTAAGATTGAACTAATCTTTATCATTGGTGATTATAATGGAAGAGGCTGACCAAAGTAAAAAATATTTGCCTTCCTGGTAACATGAAAAAACATGGGGAGTCATCGTACCTTCCCATTTGCAGAGAATCTCCAAGGAATATGGCACTCAGAAAAGCAGCAATGGCAATTGACAGTGGATTGAAAATTGCAATGTAGACAGGCCCTTTCAAGTGAAGGCCCCATGTGAATACAATAGAGCTAAAGGATGAGAAAACACCCTACATAGATAGAGAAACTCACATTTAGATGCTGGCAATTGTCTTCTGCTCTTTAATTGTAGTTGAATCACTAAATTCTTACCGAGTATACGACTGCAATAACTGCTACACCAGAGCTTAGCCTCCAAGAAATCAAGTCTGGTTCTGCTATTAAGCAAACTGGTGCAGAGATAATGGCCGCACATAAGTTGTAAAAGAAGGCTGCAGTCATCTCAGCTGGGTATATCTCCATGACTTTGGTCTGCAAATTCCAACCTAATTAAAGTTGAGCTTGTGGAAATTTCTAAGTGAGGTAAAGTGCTATACCAGTTTATGGTTTACCTGAATAATTTGCCAGGATGCAAACAGAAAATATGCAACAGCAAGTAAGGTCCCACCACGGACCCAATCTGATTCTGAATGAGAGGAAAGCACTTTGGGGCCTTTGTAGAGAACAACTACTAAGGCACCTGATATTGATAATATTGTCCCCATGATTTTAGCCTGACTGGTTGAGCTTCTCAAGGCTACCCCTTCCAATCTTAGTTACAGTATCCAAAGAATGGGAGAAAAAGTCAGACTCAGGACACTAGCTTCCAAATTACAAGAAGTCATCAGTAATTGATTTACAATTCTGAAAGTACTGTAAATACATGGAGATATTGAAGAACTATGAGGAGGAGGATGAAACCTGAAAAGAACAGCTAGTGTGAAGGTAAAAGCTGGGGACAGATTGCTGATTGCAGAAGCAAGAGTTGGTGAGCTATATTCTATTCCCTTGTATGAACATAACTGAGCTAAAAACCTACCCACATGAGGAAAACAATCTTAGTTTTTCTATTACCATCTTCTAATCTTTCCAAGAACTAAAAAATTAACACGTATGAAGAAAAATGACAGCTTAATTTGTGCAGTACTTCAGTACCCGATAAGCCCAAGAAGGAAAAATTTACAGACAAGATGGAACTTCAATGGGGGAAGCAAAGCTCTACTGCATATATCACAAGTAAACAAAGATATTCATCTTGTAATGCAAATTATCAAAGGATTTGGGATATTATATGTGTAAACTGGATGCTCAGAAGAAAAAACCTGGGAAAGATGAAGCATAAAGGGAGGAGAAGAAGGGCGCCAAGAGCAAAAGAGTAGGTGATGAAGATGTAGTAGCTCATCCCCTCTAAAGCTGCTGCTTTGAAGAGAATGTTTAGCCCTACATTGGTGGACACTACTGCAACCATAGCTGTGAATGGCAGAACATCATTGTAACAATACCTTCTTGCCATCTTGTCTTCCCCTCTTCTTCCTGCCTTTCACTGGTTTGTACAGTGGTACCTCCACAAGTCAGAAGGGAATCTTTCTATCTTCTTTTCTTTGTAGTGTGGCATGTTAAATTACTCTTTTGTAACATTATATTGTTGCCTGATTAATTATGGTTGGTGGGGATATTTGGAAGGTAATTGGTTGGGTCCCAACCTATTTCCACTTTGATTTTCTTTGTTTTAAAACTAGGAGTTTTGTATTATTGAGCAAAACATTTAATATTTCAGCATGATGTTAACTCTGTAACCCCATTTAACCCTTTTTAGAAATAAAATTATCGAATATATTATTGTCATCTTCTATAATTTAATATATTTGAATTAAACTCACGATTAGTAAAATTTCTTATGTTTAGCATTGCTTACAATTAGAAAAAAACTTGCTAAAATTTCTTGGTTATTCCCATTGTTTTGCTTTGCAGACATTAAACAATCATAATCACTGATGTTTAGCATTTAAATGAAGAAGGAAGCATTAAACAATGCAGTACTAATTAAACAAACTATCATATCATTTTTTCTGTAAAGTTTTTGTGACATATAGAATCTGGATATTTTCATTCAAAAAGCAGTCTGTTATAAGGATTTATGCAAATAGTACATCAAATAGAAGATGAAATCAGTCAAGTGAACGTTTGACTCATGAAGGTTTCAGTTACTAAAGAAATAACGGTTAACAGAATTATGAACCGAGTGTTGCATTACATTTGTTCATCACTGTGGCTTTGCAGCAAAGAGACCTTACAACTGGAGAAGGGTCCAGAGTTACTTGAGCCTGAATCATCACAAATCATTTCTTCTTCTTTTGCTTTTCCCCATAAAACAGCATAAAGCCCAGCCGACAAGATAAATGCTCCAATGACACTACAAAATTGATCATGCTTGTCAGAATTGTGATCATAGAAGGAAATGGCCAACCCAAAGTATAGGGATGTGCAGCATGTTTGTAAAACAGATAATATTTTAATTACCTTCCAAGATACAATGCATCACCAAGGAAAATGGCACTCATAACTGCTGTGATGACAATTGACAATGGCCTGAATGTTGCAACATACACCGGCCCCTTCAATCGTACACCCCATGTATGCACAGCACTGCTGAAGGATAATGCAAAAATTCCCTAACAAGGAAGAAAAGGAAAACCTTTGAGATACTGCATATTATCTGCTCCACAATTTTGGTCGATATATACTACTTCCTTGCCGAGTATAGGACAGAAGCAGCTACAATACTAGGTCTTAGTCTCCAAGAACTCATGTTTGATTCTGCTAATAAAGATACCGGTACGAATAACATGACCAGAGACAAATTGTAGATGAAAGTTATAATTATCTCTTCTGGGTATATCTTCATGACTTGGGACTGTAATATAATTCGATTTCAGAACTTAGAAGATACAAGAGGATCCAAGAGGTCTTGCAAACTAGTTTTACCTGAATAATATACCAGACTGAATAGAAAAGATATCCCAAAGCAAGTAAGAGCCCAGCAATCACCCAATTTGATTGGGGTGATTCCAGAGGCTGTTGAAGTAGTACTGCAGATGATGAGGTCCAATGTGGAGAATAAAGAACCTTGGCACCCTTGTACAGAACAATGACTGATGCACCAGATACTGATGCTATGGTGCCAATGATTTTAGCTCTACTGCTTGAGCTTCTCAATGCTACTTTTTCAATCCTGGTTATGGCATTGGCGTGAAAACATGGCAGAAAAGAATAAATGGATAGACTAGAGGACACTAAACAACAGAAATTGTTGCATAATATTTTCCCACTTCTTATATTATACTTGCCTAATGGTCATTGATGGGACGTTTAACAGCCCCTCATTTTTTTATACGGTGGAATTCATCATGTTCAGTTGATGAATAAATAAAGGCAGGCATAAGAAATCAACAAGATCATTTTAGTCAATTACATATCTTGCTTTTTGTATTTAATCGTGTTTTTTAAAGTGTTGGATATTCTACCAAACAAAATTACTATCTAATAACAAATTTAAATAGATAATCATTTTATAATCATGTTACCTAATATACAATAAAAAGTACATGCAGAAGGAAAACGAGGAGGAAGGAACCTGAAGAAGACGGCAAGGATGAAAGTATAAGCTGGTATAAGGTTGCTGATGGCTGAAGAAAGAGTTGGGGTGCCAAGTTCTAAACCTTTATATACACATAATTGAGCTGAAAACCTGTCTCCAAAAGTTCAACAGGTATTTTTTTTTTCCTCTTTGGTACTATGTTGTAATCTTTGTCAAATGAGCAAAACAAAAAAATTATAGTTTGATGTTCAGTAGTTCCATACCCAACAAGACTAAGAAGGCAAAGTCTAGAGATGAGAGGGAGCTTAAATGGAGGAAACCCTGCTTTGCTGCATACACAAAATGAACAAAAAGAAGATTTTAGAGCAAAAATTTAATGAAATTGTAGATGATTGGAGAAAGGAAAGAAAAGACCTGATTAAGAAGATGGTTAAAGGGAGGAGAACAAGGGCGGCTAAAGCATATGAGTAGGTGAGGAAGGTGTAGTAGCTCAACCCCTTTGCAGAAGCAGCTTTGAATAGAATGTTTATGACTACATTGGAGCACTCTACTGCAACCATGGCAGTGCATGGTAACACATCCTTGTAGCAAAACCTTCTTTCCATCTCCTATCTCTATCTCTAGTCAATTTTCTTTTAATAAATGCTCTCCCACCTCCCTTTGCTTAGTTATAAGAAGGGGGAGAAAGGAAAAGACAAGGATATATATATATATATATATATATATATATATATATATATATATATATATATATATATATATATATATATACATATATATTTATATATATTCAAGTTTGAACAGCATAATCATTTTGCATGAACAGCATAATCATTTTGCATTTTGGATAATTATACACAAGTTGGTTATATATTGTGTCCCTGAGGCTTAAGTCAACCTTTTCTAATACCGTAATTAATTTATTTGCTTTTAATTTGTTTTCTTTGGAAAACTGAATCATTGTAAAATAATTTTTAATTAAGTTATTTATATCCGCGTTCTGCACGTATATTAATTTCATAATTAGATAATTTTAAAATATATAATATATTATCAATTATATGATTTATATTAAGATAATTATCCTATCTGCTGTTAGTAGATTTTTTTGATTTTAAATTTTGAACAACATTTTTTTTTTTATTTTATACCAAAATTGGTGACATATAATTGTCTGGGTGCTTAAGTCTATCCTTTCTAATGCCATAATTAATTTCCTTGGTTTTAATTTGTTTTCTTCTAATTGCATTCCGAAAATATTCTCTATTTAGGTTATTTATGCCAATGCTTTGCAGGTTAATTTTATAATGAGATAGATTTAAAATATATAAATTATGGACCAAGAAGGCAAAGTCTAGAGATGAGAGGGAACTTAAAGGGAGGAAACCCTGTTTTTCTGCATACACAAAATGAACAAAAAGAAGATTTTAGAGCAAAAATGTAATGAAATTGTGAGAGAAGATACATGTTAAGTTGATTAGAAGAAGGAAAGAAAAGACCTGATTAAGAAGATAATCAAAGGGAGGAGAACAAGGGTGGCTAAAGCATAAGAGTAGGCGAGGAAGGTGTAGTAGCTCAATCCCTTTGCAGAAGCAGCTTTGAATAGAATGTTTATGATTACATTGGAGCACTCTACTGCAACCATAGCAGTGCATGGTAGAACATCCTTGTACCAATACCTTCTTCCCATCTCCTATCTCTATTTCTCTCTAATCAGTTTTAGTTTAATAGATTCTCCCTCTTCTCTTTGCTTAGCCATAAGAGGGGAGGGGAAAGAAAAGGTCAAAGTTTAGTTTTTCTTTTTTTTTTTTTCAAACAACATCATCATCTTGCATTTTATTCAAAAATTGGTGGATATAATTGGTGCTTAAGCCAGCCTTTTCTAATGCCATAATTTAGTTTGTTTGCTTCATTGAACTTTTATGAAAATATTTTTAATACATGTTTTAAAGATCTCAAGATACAAAAGCAATTCTATAGACTTTGTTAAGGAATTCAAGATTCTTTTAACGATTCAAGGACAAAAAGAGTCGATGTGAACAAGGCGATCAGTTCAATAATTGATAGAAAACAAACTTACAAAAAGATTGCAAACAAAATGAGATACCCACCATTCATTTTCTTGGAGTAACATTTATTACAATTATTTCTTATGTTATACATACGTTAGGTGCTGTCAATTGATCTTGTCATAATTTTTTTCTTCTTGGTGGGCCTTCTTAAACATAAGAAGAAGTATAATTGATGAGAGAAGAAATTAACAAGCAGACAATCTATCATTTTCTAAACAATGTATCAAACGTTTGCTTGATTTGGATTGATATGGGTAAAATATTAAACTTATTAGAACCATTTTGAAGCCCAAACCTGATTGATTCGATAATTTTTTTTTGTAATTTTTTATAATTTAATTAATTTGATATTTTATTAAATTATATTGTTGTATTTTTTATGTTTAAAAGATTTTTGAAGATATTTAAAGTTTTTCTTACAATTAATTTGAATTTGTGTTTAACCTTTGATTTAAATTTTTCTCTTCTTGTACTTTTTTTAAGAATTTATTTGAAAGTATTGTGTTCTACTCTTTAATGAATTGTTATGTATTTTTAATAAGTTTATATTTGATACACTATTAATATATAAATTTTACATATTGTAATTGAATTATATTATTTCACCTCATTAATTAGCGATCTTAATAATATTTATTTTTAAGAATTTTTTTATATTTTAAAACGTATCAATTAATGAGGTGATATGTGATGATTCACTGACAATATATAAGATTTATACTTTAATAATGCATAAAATATAATTTTTAATATTTTTGAAAAAAAATTATAGTGCTTACTATTTAGATAAA
Source organism: Firmiana major (assembly GCA_033439115.1). Taxonomy (NCBI): domain Eukaryota; kingdom Viridiplantae; phylum Streptophyta; class Magnoliopsida; order Malvales; family Malvaceae; genus Firmiana; species Firmiana major. The sequence goes on from CM065904.1 coordinate 69,927,899, forward strand.
TTTAGATGTCTTGAATTTTTTTTTTTTTTGGTTGTACGTAAAAGTAGATTTGGATAAGAAATTAGGCGGGTAAAATCAAGTTCATAAGCCTGACCATGAACACCTCTATTAACAACTAACTGGATTATTGTGAGAGACAATTGCCCTGGAATTGATCGAATTGCCTAGTACAATGGTGATGATTTAGTGTACAACTCGAGTTAATTACAACCAAAAGGAAGGCTCTTGAGACAATATATATATATATATATATATATATATATATATATATATATATATATATATATATATATTGATAGGCCAAAGTAATGATTCCTGGAATTATGTATGCAGCAGGAAAAATATAAACAAATGCGGTCATAAAATCTGCTTTTAATGAAATTTTTTACAAAAGATTGATTTTATTGTAAGATCTATTTATTTTATATTTATTTTAAATTTATTTTTATGCTAAAAATATATAAGAATAAATGTAAAATTAATATCAATAAACGTAATTATATGATAAAAAGCATAAACATGTAAAAAAATGTAAATTTATAATGAAAAAAAACATAGAAATAAATGAAAATAAACTTAAAATAAGCGTAAAATAGATCAATTTTACAATAAGATTTAAAACAGAGTTGCTGCTAATCATTTTAACTTAGGTGTGATTTGTGTGGATAAGATTAATCTACATTTAAAGATCTTAGGGTTCGAAAGTACAGTTATGTGTGAGGAATGATTAATATCCTCATAACGCCCATTCTGAAATGGTATCACTCAATCTTAGATAATCTTCTCTTGCTGATTTTTAGTTTCGGTATAATTAATATTGGAAAATATTTTTAAGCATCCTCCATTAAGTTAGTGAGACAACTTAGAAAATTTTCATCACTTCAAGAGTATTCAAGTAATATTATGCGACTTGCTTGAAAAAACTCTTTCGTCGGATTCATTTTAACATCTTATGAGATTTACTAACTTTTGACTCCCATAAATCATTTATTCTTGTCATTCTATTTTATTTTTATCATTTTGATATTTTTTATTATTTTATTGATTCTTGTTTCTATTTATTATTTATTATTTATTACTTATTTTTATTTTTTGAAAAATGAATATATAGGAAATTTTCTTACCTAAAAGTTTTCAAAGTATTACTTAAAGTGTAATACGCTTTAGAATCTTATCATTAGAATAACTCATATCCATTCTTAATAACTATTATTTATTTTTATCATTTTATTTTATTATTTATTATTTTACTTCAATGGGGGAAGCGCTGCTCTACTGCATATATCAGAAGTAAACAAAGATATTAATCATGTAACTGCAAGTTTCTAATGGAGTTGGGATATTATATATGTAAACTGGATGATCTTAAGAAAAAACCCGGGAAAGATGGAGGATAAAGAGCAGAGAAGAAGGGAGCCAAGAGCATAAGAATAGGTGATGAAGATGTAGTAGCTCATCCCCATTAAAGTTGCTGCTTTGAATAGAATGTGTAGCCCTACACTGGTGCATACTACTGCAACCATAGCTATGAATGGCAGGACATCAATCTTCTCTTCCCCTCCTCTTCTTGCCTTTCACTGGTTTGTATTTTTACCTCCTAACCCAAAAGGAATCTTATTTTTTTTAATGTCTATTTAAATATATAAGGTGATTATAATTTTAATCCTAAAACATAATTGTTTTTCATTTCAATCTTGTATACCTTCAATCTTAAAAATTATCAAGTTTGTTAAAGGTTAATGCCATTATTTTGCTTTGCAGGTAGTAAACAATTAAAGGCATTGATGTTTTAGCATTTCAATGAAGAAGGAAGTATTAAGCAATCATTTTTTTCTGCTACATTTGTTCATCACTGTCGCTTTGCTGCAAAGAGACCCTACAACTTGAGCCAGAATCATCCATTGCTTCTTCTTTAGCTTTACCCCATAATACAGCATAAAGCCCAGCCGATACTATCAATGCTCCAACGACACTACAAAATTAATCACGCTTGTCAAATTGTGATTATAGAAGGAAATGCAGCATGTTTGTAATGACTCCACCTATTATAACTGGTAATATTTTAATTACCTTCCAAGATACAATGCATCACCAAGGAATATGGCACCCATAACTGCTGCAATGACAGTTGACAATGGCTTGAATGATGCAACATACAGCGGCCCCTTCAACCGTACACCCCATGTATGTAAACCGGTGCAGAAGGATAGTGTATATCAAATAGATTTATATATGATACACTGATAGTGTATACCTCTATACACTGTCTGTCAACCACATGACGCCACTTTATTAATGAGCAAATTTTTAAAGTGTATAAATCTTTAAAAATAAATTTAAAAATTTTATTAATATTTATTTTTAAGCACATACATATTTTTTAAATTTACTCATTAATGAAGTGTCATTTTATAGTTAATTGACAATATATAAAATTATACACTATTAATACATTATATTAATAACTAATTAAATTAGAGATCTCGAGTTACAAAAGCAATTTCGAGACTTTGCTATTGAATTCAAGATTTATTTAAAGATTCATAAGACAAAAAGAGTTAATCTGAACAGGACGATTAGTTCAATAATTGATAGAAAACAAACTTATTAAAAGATTGCAAACAAAATGAAATGAGATATCCACTTTATGGAGTAACGTTTCTTACAATTATTTCTTATGCTATGCATACGTTAGGTCCTGTCTAGGGGTGTAAGTGATACAGTAGTGCTCGTAAGTTACTCAGATTCGACTCGAACAAAACTCGAATTCGGCTTGATTTTAATCGAGTCGACCTCGAGCTCGAGCTACTCGAGCTATCGAGCGAGTCGAATTCGAGCACCTAGATACCCGGCTCGAGTAGCTCGCGAGCCTAATTAAGCCTCGAGATTTTATATATTTTAATAATATTTATTATTATATAATAATATTTATATAATAAGTGTAAGAGCGAGCTCGAGTCGAGCCTTAGAATTGAACTCGAGTTCGAGCAAAAAATCGAACTTATATAATCGAGTCTAATCGAGCAAGTTCGAGTAGTTCGAACTCGATCTTAAGCCGAGTTCAAGTAGTTCGAACTCGATCTTGAATCGAGCTCAAGTTTAAAAAATAAGACTCGATCGAGCTTAAACCGAGTATCGAGCATCGAGTTTTCGAGTCGAGTTCGAATTCGAGTACCTCATTGTATCGACTCGACTCGACTCGATTATACCCCTAATCCTGTCAATCGATCTTCTCATTTTTTTTTTGGGGCCTTTTTAAACATAAGAAGAAGTGTAATTGATGAGAGAGGAAATAAGAAATGTTTGTTTGATTCCTGTTGTTATGGATAAAATATTAAATTTATTAAATGAATTTGAATTAGTAAATAAAGTATAATAAAAGTCTAATTTCGAACTATTATTTGAAGCCCAAGCTTGATTGATCCGATAACTTTTTTTTTTTGTAATTTTTTTATAATTTAATTAATTTTATAATTTATTAAAATATGTTGTATTTTGTACGTTTTAAAAGATTTTTAAAGATGTTTCAGTTAAGGAAGCTATTGAAAATATATATTAAAGTTTTTTTTTTTATCACTTTGAACCTTTTTGTACAATTTAATGTGAATTTGTATTTAAACTTTGATTTACATTTTTTTCCTCTTATATTTTTCTGTAAAAAAATTACTTCAAATTGTTGTGTGTTCTACTTATTAATGGATTATTATTTATTTTTAATTAAATTATATTTGATGCAAAGTTAGTTTATAAATCTTATATACTATCATTGGATAATTTAATCCCATCTCATTAATTAGTGAATTTAATAATATTTATTTTTAAAAAATTTTATGTTAAAACTTACAAATTAATGAAGTGATATGTTATGATTTATTAATAATATATAAGATTTATAAATTGATAATGCATAAAATATAAATTTTTTATATTTTTGAAAAAATGATAGTATTTAAATAAATTTGGACGTCCTAAACTTTTTTGGTTGAATGTAAAAATGAATTTGAACAATAAATTAGACTCAATAAATCAAATGAATTTGAACAATAAATTAGACTCAATAAATCATGTTCATAAGCCTGGCCATGAATACCTCTATTAATAACTAATTAAATTATTATGAGATTTTTTTTTTTAATTCTTCACCCTCAGAAGAGACAAATGCCCTAGAACTGATCAAATTGCCCTGTAAAATGGTGATGATTTACTGTAAAACTCTTGAGTTAATTACAATCAAAAGGAAAGCTCTTGAGACAAAAAAAAAAAAAAAAAGGATATTCACCTAACCAAAGTAATGATTCCTGGAATTATGTATGCATCAAGAAAAATATACACAGTCATAAAATTTGCAATAACTCAGTCGATTTTACAGTAAAATCAATTTTATTGTAAAATTAACTAATTTTATTTTTATTTTTATGTTAGAAATATTGTAAACGTATGAGAATAAATATAAAATTAATATAAATAGATGCAGTTATATGATAAAAAGTATAAATATATGAAAAAAATGTAAATTTACTATATATGAAAATAAACATAAAAATATAAAAATAAATATAAATTAAGTATCAACTGACATAAAATAAGTTAACATTATCATAAATAAACACAAACACATAAAAATAAATAAAAATAAATTTAAAATAAACATAACATAGATCAGCCTTATAATAAGTTCGATCTTACTATAGAAATGCTCTTAATTTTATTTTATAAACTAATTTTTTCTGTAAAATTTGTTTTACATTTGTTCATCACCGTGGCTTTGCAATAAAGAGACCTTACAACCAGAGAAGGGTCCAGAGCTACTTGAGACAGACACATCACAAGTCATTTCTTCTTCTTTTGCTTTTCCCCATAAAACAGCATAAAGCCCAGCTGATAAGATCAATGCTCCAATGACACTACAAAAGTAAGATTATTACATCAACCTTGTCAAATTGTGATTGTAGAAGGAAATGGCAAACCAAAGTATAGGGATGTGCAGCATGTTTGAAATGATTCTACTTCCTATAACTGGTAATATCAAAAAGCTTGACAGATGGTTTTAATTACCTTCCAAGATGCAATGCATCACCAAGGAAAATGGCACTCATAACTGCTGCAATGACAATTGACAATGGCCTGAATGTTGCAACATACAGCGGCCCCTTCAAACGTACACCCCATGTATGCACAGTAAGGCTGAAGGATACAGCAAAAATTCCCTAAAAAAGGAAAAAAGGAACACCTTTAAATACTGCAAATTATCTGCTGTACAATTGTAGCTGATGTTTACTATCTCCTTACCGAATATAGGATAGAAGCAGCTACTATACTAGGTCTTAGTCTCCAAGAGCATATGCTTGACTCTGCTATTATGCATACTGGTATCGATAAAATGACCACAGACAAGTTGTAGATGAATGTTACAATCATCTCTTCTGGGTATAGCTTCATAACTTGGGACTGTAATATAATTCAAATTACTTCCATGTGAAAATTTCCTAGCTTAAAAGGATACATAAAGGGGGGCCTGGAAACTACTTTTACCTGAATAATATACCAGAATGAATAAAGAAGATAGCCCATAGCAATTAAGAGTCCACTAATCACCCAATTTGATTGGGGTGATTCCAGAGGCTGTTGAAGTAGTAATGCAGATGATGAGGTCCAATGTGGAGAACCAAGAACTTTTGGACCCTTGTAGAGAACAACGACTGATGCACCAGATATTGATGCTATGGTGCCAATGATTTTAGCTTGAGTGCTTGAGCTTCTCAATGCTACTTTTTCTATCCTGGTTATGGCATTGGCTTGCAAAGATGGGAGAAAAGTATTAACAAATAGAGGACACCAACTTCTATTAACTTAAACGTGAAACAACAGAAATTGCTGCATAAAATTTTCCCACTTCTTATATGCTTGCCAAATGGTCATCCATTCCCCTTCTGAAATCATAAATATAATCTGGTTTTAGTTATCATTGAAGTGACGTTGAACCGCCCCTCCTTTTTATATGTTGAAATTCATCATGTGCAGCACTCAATGAACAACATAAGACAGGCGTCAGAAGTCGACAGGAACATTTTAGTCAATGAATTACTGATAGTCTGCATAATTTCCTAAACAATGCCCAATAGTGTATGATATTTGCTTCTTAAGAAGGCAGAATTGATTTTGGGATATCCTGCTACGGGGTATCTTTGGGAGTTTTTACAATATAAAATATTTCTTTTGGTGATTTTATAATGGCATTTTACGCCTAAACCTATTCAAATCAAGCATTTAATCATAATTTGGGTACCAAATATAAAATAAAAATGAATAAGGATAATGAAAACTAGGAGGAGAAGGAAGGAACCTGAAGAAGACAGCTAGTATGAAGGTAAAAGCCGGTACAAGGTTGCTGATGGCAGAAGAAAGAGTTGGGGCGCCAAGTTCTAAACCTTTGTATATGCATAAATCACCTGAAAACCTGTCTCCAAAAGTTCAACAAGTCTCTTTTACTTTGGAACTATAGATCTTGTAATCTTTGTCAAATATCGCTAGGAAAATTAAGAGTGGATCAGATGAACGAAAGAAAACAATTCTAGCTTGATATTCAGTACTTCCATACCCAAAAAGACCAAGAAGGCAAAGTCTAGAGATGAGAGAGAACTTAAATGGAGGAAACCCTGTTTTTCTGCATACACAAAATGAACAAAAAGAAGATTTTAGAGCAAAAATGTAATGAAATTGTGAGAGAAGATACATGTTAAGTTGATTAGAAGAAGGAAAGAAAAGACCTGATTAAGAAGATAATCAAAGGGAGGAGAACAAGGGTGGCTAAAGCATATGAGTAGGCGAGGAAGGTGTAGTAGCTCAACCCCTTTGCAGAAGCAGCTTTGAATAGAATGTTTATGATTACATTGGAGCACTCTACTGCAACCATAGCAGTGCATGGTAGAACATCCTTGGACCAATACCTTCTTCCCATCTCCTATCTCTATTTCTCTCTATTCAGTTTTAGTTTAATAGATTCTCCCTCTTCTCTTTGCTTAGCCATAAGAGGGGAGGGGAAAGAAAAGGTCAAAGTTTAGTTTTTCTTTTTTTTTTTTCAAACAACATCATCATCTTGCATTTTATTCAAAAATTGGTGGATATAATTGGTGCTTAAGCCAGCCTTTTCTAATGCCATAATTTAGTTTGTTTGCTTCATTGAACTTTTATGAAAATATTTTTAATACATGTTTTAAAGATCTCAAGATACAAAAGCAATTCTCTAGACTTTGTAAAGGAATTCAAGATTCTTTTAACGATTCAAGGACAAAAAGAGTCGATGTGAACAAGGCGATCAGTTCAATAATTGATAGAAAACAAACTTACAAAAAGATTGCAAACAAAATGAGATACCCACCATTCATTTTCTTGGAGTAACATTTATTACAATTATTTCTTATGCCATACAATACGTTAGGTCCTGTCAATTGATCTTGTCATAATTTTTTTCTTCTTGGTGGACCTTCTTAAACATAAGAAGAAGTATAATTGATGAGAGAAGAAATTAACAAGCAGACAATCTATCATTTTCTAAACGATGTATCAAACGTTTGCTTGATTTGGATTGATATGGGTAAAATATTAAACTTATTAGAACCATTTTGAAGCCCAAACCTGATTGATTCGATAATATTTTTTTTTTGTAATTTTTTATAATTTAATTAATTTGATATTTTATTAAATTATATTGTTGTATTTTGTATGTTTAAAAGATTTTTGAAGATATTTAAAGATTTAAATTTTTATCTTTTTGTAATTTTTTAAAGAAATTATTTGAAATTATTGTGTTCTACTCTTTAATGAATTGTTATGTATTTTTAATAAATTTATATTTGATACATTATTAATATAGAAATTTTATATATTGTAATTGAATTGTATTATTTCACCTCATTAATTAACGAACTTAATAATATTTATTTTTAAAATTTTTTTTATTTTAAAATTCATCATTTTTATTGTAAAATTAATTTATTTTATACTTATTTAGCAATAGGGACGGTGGTTTAGTTGATGGACAGGTAGCAAGGAATGTAGGCAGGGGAACTTGGCGTGCAAGGACGGTTTAGCAGCGTGGGCAAGGTGCGGCTTGATTGTTCTAAACTCTATTATTTCCTGTTATTACTTCCCTTGCTTGTACTTTCTGGGGGAAGATTATACAATAATTCTTACATTCAGTGAGTGAGTGATTAATAATTAGGTGATAATCACAATATCTTGAGTTAGACTTTTCTTCTATTAGTGGTGGTGGTATTGAGCATAAGATAGATTTATATTTCCATTTCTAATTTATTCTTCGATAATTGCTTTCACTCTGAATAATGTAACTAGAAATGACAAAGAATCTACATTTTCAACTTGTCTTCTTTTTAGATTATGTCTTCCAAAATGCATATTAGGCTGACACTGACAAGATGCTTTTTTTTTTTTTTTTTCTTTTCTCCCTCCTTGAATTACATTCACTATTGGATTAGTCCTTCAAGTAAAGCGATTAACTCCTCTTTGCCTAAAAACTGTATTATTAGTTCTTTCTCACAACTTTAACCAAAATAACAAAGATTGAAAAAGGTAGATTTTCCAAGTAAACTCTATATTCATTAAACATTCTCTGGATGTACATTCTCACCAGCTCCTTCTCATCATGTGAGTTTTAGATGTCTAACATTAATTCTTTAAAAACGGGTACTTGGTATTATTTGTCCCGATTAAGTAGGATTAAAGTATTATATAATCAGATTCGGGTAGATTTTTTAGGGCACTCACTACCCAAACCCGATTATAAATAATAATTTTTTAATATGATATTTATTTATTTTTATCTAATACGAGTTTCACTTTTGAAGATAGTGACTAATTCACACAAGAGTCATTGTTATAAAAAAAATAGGGAAAAATACTTATATTTTAGAGAAAGATTAAAAGAAGAATCCTTAACTTGCTCCATATCTAATCAACTAAGTAAAACTCGAAAAAATTTTTCAATAGTGAAATTTATCCAAGAATCTTGTCTTATTCGAAGGTTATTTCTTTTTTTTATATGAAAATGTTGTTATGTGAAAAAATTATTTTGTGAAAAAGCTATTTTGTCAATAAACTATTCTGCAAAGGGTATTATGTGAATGAACTGATTTATGAAAGAATTGTTCTATGAAACATGTTCTGTGAAACAATTTTGTTATTTGTTTGGCTTTCCTTCCCTATAGTATGAAACTTAAAGATATAAAATATTAGTTTTCAAAATCAAATATCTTTTCAATGATAATTGTTTTTACTAGAATGCGCGATGTATTGAAAACAAAATTAATGATGACATGGCAGTGGAGGTGGGATGACATCCAATTTAAGCTTAATTAACCAAAAGAGATTGATTGTCGAACCTTGAAGTTCAATTGTTTATCATAACCAATTGCTTAAGCCTGAAATGTTTATTGTAAGGTAAGATAGTGATATCATCCGTCTTTCATCAAGACTTTTGCTTCCCTTATAAGAATTGAACATTGATGTTTTCGCATGGCAATGAGTTTGAAAACATTGGCCATTGAGCCTGCTAAACGGCTATCATTTTCTTTTGTCATTAATTTCTGCTACATTTCTTCAACTTCTTAGCTTTGCAGCAAAGGGACCGTACCACTAGACAAGGGTCCCAAGGTGCTTAGGCCAAAGTCATTGTCTGTCGTTTCTTCTTCTTTTGCTTTTCCCCATAATACAGCATAAAGACCAGTAGTTAAGATCACTGCTCCAATAACACTGCAAAATTAAGGTTGATTCGGCCTTAATTGAAAGCTGTGATTCTACTATTGACCCTTAACACGAAAAATATAAAGGGAGAGTTTTAGTACGTACCTTCCAAGATACACTGCTTCACCAAGGAATATGGCACTCACAACAACTATTATGACCATTGAAGTTGGCCGGAAACTTGCTCCAAACACAGGCCCCTTCAAGTGTACGACCCATAAGTAAACAGTAGAGCAAAATGAGAACCCGAATCCCTTAACAAGTAGTGAGGAAGAAAGTTACATTCAGATACTGCAAATCAGGTAGTTGAATAATTGCAATTGATTACTGAAGTATTACCGAGTAAAGGACTGCAACAACTGATATACTATTTGTTAGTCTCCAGGAGCCCGAGTTTGGTTCAGCCAGTAAGGATACTGGTAGAGATATAAGGGCCGCAGACAAGTTGTAAAAGAAATTTACAACAATCTCATCTGGACATATCTTCATTATTTGGGACTGTAAAGTGCTAGAAGAATCCATTTTAGTATTATGTAAAGAGATTACAGAAGACATGTTGGAGCTTGGAAACAAATATATTTTTTTTACCTGAATAATATACCATAATGAAAAGAGAAGAAATGCTACAACTTCCAGGAGGCCACCAATGATCCAATTTGATTGAGATGACCCTAGAGGCCTTTGAAGTGAAACAGATGATGATGTCCAAGATGGAGAGGAAATAACTTTGGGGCCCTTGTAGAAAACTATGACTAATGCACCAGATATTGATGTTATGGTGCCAATTATTTTAGCTTGAGTACTTGAATTTCTAAATGCTACTTTTTCCATCCTTGTTATGTCATGTCAAAAAACAGGAGAAAGATCATAAACATGAAACAATAATATAATTTATGCATCGAAAATGATAAAAATATTAATAAATAATGATATTGATTTGTAATATTTTTTTTTCTATATTTTACTCTCCACTTTATCATTTTCCATTGTTTATTTATACTTTATTTTGATAATCTTCCTTGGTCACATCTCTTCTTCACGTTGTAAGTGGTCGGTAGTATGTAAACCAAAGTGTTATAGAAGATTAGGTATTCAAAATTTGTTAAATAAGAATACTACGTTGTTGTGTAAATGGTGGTGGAGGTATGGGATTGAAAATGATGCTTTATGGAGAAGATTATTATTTGACAAGTATGAGAAGGGGAATGTGGAGTGGGAACCTGCAGTTAGACATGATAGATATATGTCTAGATTACAGAAGGATGTTGTTTCTATGAAAAATAAGGAGGGTGTAGAAAGATTACTGGGTTTTAACAGTTGTAGGTGGGTTATTAGTGATAGGAAGAATGTGTATTTCTTGCTTGATAAGTGGGTGGGGGATAAACCTCTTAAGGATTTATTTCCTAGATTATTTTTGCTGACAGTGGATAAAGACGTAAAAGTGGCTGATGTTTGTTCAGATGATGGGGAGTGGAATCTTATTTTTAGATGGGGATTATTTGAATGGGAGAAAGGTGTTTATGTTAATATAAAGGAATTGGTTCAGGGTGTTCATTTGATTCTTGAATCTAAAGATAAATTGATTTGGGTGCATGACAGAAAATGTATGTTTACTGTTAAATGCTTTACAGCTGAATTGGTTAGGTTTAATAGTGACAGTCCTAATAAGGTACGTTTTACATTTATTTGGAAATTGAATGTACCCTCAAAAGTTCAAAGCTTTCTTCGGTTGGCTGTGTTAAAAGTTATTCCTACTAAAGTTTTTTTGCAATCTAGAGGGGTTTCTTTTGATGGTGGTGAGTGTATTTGTGTATGGTGTGGTATGTATGATAAAGAAAGTGTTCATGTTTTGATAAATTGAAATTGTCATTAAGCTTGGATGGTTTGGTGCTGTGTATTGAAGTGGTGGAATGTGGTTTGAGTAATACCAAATTTTGTGAAGGAATTTTTGTATCAATGTGAAAGTATGTTCTTCAGTAAGAGTTAATGAAAAGATGGAAGATTGCCTATGTAGCAACGTTTTGGTCCTTGTGACTAGCTAAGAATGATTCTGTTTTCAATGGGAGATTAATATAGTGTGAAGAATTAGTTTTTAATATAAGCTTAGATCTTTGCTGTGATTAAAAGCAGTTAGAGGATTCAATCATGTTGATGAGTCTAAATGATGGAATGCTTCAATGGAAGTGGGGTTTAACTGGAAAAAGTCAGTTGTTAGAGCAAGAATACAGTGGTCTTGTCCTTTAGCTTATACATTGAAGTTTAATGTCGATGGTTCCGTTCGTGGAAAGACTGGTCTTGCAGGATGTGGTGGTGTATTGAGAGATTCGAATGGAACAGTTTTGGGTATTTTCTTTGGTCCTCTAGGTGTGATGGATTCCAATTTGGCTGAGGTTTGTGCCATTAAAATGACACTACAATTTTCTGTTTTTTTTTATTGGATAAATTCTAAATTTTTATGTATTGAATCTGATTCTGTTGTTGCTGTATCCTGATTAAGAATAGAGAGAATAAACCATGAGAATATTGGAGGATTTTTAATGTGATAGACAAATATTGGAATAACATTGGAACAATGGATGTTCAGGGAAGACAATTCATTTGCTGATGCTCTTGCACGCATGAGAGTTGATAAAACGAGTTTTTTCTCTGCTTTTTCGCTATGATATCAGTTTTTCGTGGTTGAAACTTCTGTTATGGTGTTTTTCTCTGCTTTGTCTCCTTTGTTGTTTGACTCTTTGGTCTGTAAATTTTTTGCGTAAGATCCTGTTGTTAAAGGATGTATTCGACTTCTTATTATTAATAAAATTTTTTTGTTGGCTGAGAAAAAAAAAATGATGTTTCCTTCAATAAAGGAATGCATATATATCCATCGACAAGAATATTTTAGTCAACAAAATTATACATGAAAGATCAAGAGAATAGTGATTCTCCGGTATGAATTGACTTATTCTTTTCAATTAAAGGTAAAAAAAAGGATAGAAAACCATTTTAAGTTTTTAACTCTACAATTGAAGGTTCAAGGTAAGGTAAGGTAAGGTTTTTAATCCTTTCAATTTTGATGTTTGTAATAAAATCATGCATTAGTTTAGGATTTTTAAAATTTTTTAAAATTTTCAATAATATTTTAGTTAATTTTTGACAACACTATAGGTAAGTCTAAAAAGGTCTCTTCAAGATTTCTGTATTAATATGTTTGACACTTCATTTGATTAAATAATTTAAATAGAAAAAATTAATTGCATACTTTAAGATTTTTTATTCAATTTTATTGACTCGAATTTGGATCGCTGGAACTCCATTTTTAAGTAACTATTTTAAAATTAGTTTAGATGGGTAATAAAAAAAATATTAATATTAAAGGTGAAATGATAATTTTACCATTTTACTTTTTTATCTTTTAATTACTGTTCATCACTAATCATACCACATGGAAAGTCAATTCTTTAGAGGTTTTATTAAATATGGAACATATCTCTTTTTTTTTTTTTTGTTTTAGTAGTGTCCTATGATTTTCAAAGTTTTGGTTGCTAAGTAAACCACCTTTTAACCAAATGATCACTTTTTACAAAATTTTCGTTTTTAATTGTTTTTATTTTCTTATAAACCATTTTACGCTAAAAAGAAAAACTTCAAGAATTTGATCGAATTTGAATATGATTTTGTTAATGATTTTCTAGAGAAAACTAAAAATTTCGTAAAGTTTTATTTAATTCTGTAATTTGAAAAATCTGATTTTAGAAAATTTCAGTTTCTTAATGCGAGATTATCTAATTATAATTTTGAAGCATTATATTTGATAATTTTAATTTACAAACTTTCGAATTATTGTAGTCATTTTTTTAATTTTTTATATTTTTCAAATTTTAATCTTCTTATTTTTAGATTTAAATTTCACAACTGATGGTGGTCCAATAATCAAAGTCCACGTGTACATCGATCAATCAACCAAAAACCGCCACGTGTCAAACATAATATAAGTCACGTGGCTGTTATTACGACAGAGTCTCTAGGCGATAGAGTGTCCACAGGACATTGTCGCTTAGTAGGCGACAGAGTCTCTATAAGCGATAGAGATTCTGTCGTAGAGTCTCTATGCGACACGGTATCGCGACAAACCTCTACCGCACTGACCTCTACCGCCTGTACTGCAACAGACCTCTACCGCATAGGCCGCAGCAGAGGTTCACACATATACTCTGTCGCCCACCGAACTCACCCGCAAAGTCGTCCAGCTCCGAACCGCGACAGAGTACATACGACTCTGTCGCGGCCCAGACACGCGCTTGGGCCTCAGCCTGAACCGACCAGGGAGAAATCTATAAATACCCCAAGTGAGTACTCAGAAAACGGGGGAGAAAAAAAGGAGAAAGAAACGGGAAAAAATATAACCCTCTTGATTTTGGAAGAACATAATTCTCTTCTTCTTATACACAGAAACTCAGCTTTCTGACTTAATCATCGGAGCGCGCGTGCAGGGACCAATCCCTGCGCCCTCTGATTTCCGTTGTTTTTGCAGGATATACACACGAGGAACACGTGGAAGAAATCGCATCGACGTCATCTCTTTGTCGTTAGCGCAACTTGAATACGTGAAAATCATCACCCCGTTGTCGTTTTAGGAGGCAACATCAACAACAATTTAAACCAACGATATTAATAATTGTTCTTATTTTGGTAGCTTACAAGGTGTTTTTCTATTGATTCTAAAAGACTCGTTACTAAGAATTTTTTTTAATCTTTTGATCAAGTTGTAAAATTTGTTATTTTCTAGACACGAGAATATTGTAAATTGTAATTTTAAAATTCGAAAACTTTTTATATTAAATTTGGTGGGATATTTGTTATCTTACAGTAGATATGCTTATGAATAGATTCATTCATAGATCAAGTAATCCGTTAAAATCTGAAAATTAGCTTGATATTTTAGCATGATCATGAAAAATTAAAAAAATAAAAAGAAAAGAAAAGAAAGAATAAACCTGAAGAAGATAGCAAGTACGAAGGTAAAAGCTGGTGTGAGGTTACCAATGGCTGTAGAAAGAGTTGGAGAGCTAAGTTCTATACCTTTGTATGAGCATATCAGAGCCAAACACCTGCCTCACAAAGTTTAAAAATCATGGGTTTTCATTTTTCTTTCTTTTAATGCTTCCTAGATTGTAATCTTTGTCAAGCACTACAAAAATCATAGTAATTCAAATGAATTGAACAAACAGAAATTTGCTTAAAAAAAAAAAAAAAATACTTCCATGCTTACCCAAGAAGCCCTAGAAGGAAAATCCTAGAGATGACAGGGAACTTCAGTGGAGTAAGCAAGCATTGTTTGTCTGCAGAAATCGGATAATCAAAGAAGCCATGTTAGAGCAGAACTTTAGAATGAAATTCTGAGAAAGTTAAAGAGCAAACGACCTTTTAAAGATGATGACAAAAGGCAGGAAAACAAGGGTGCCTAAAACATAACAGTAGGCGATGAAGATGTTGTAGCTCAACCCCTTCAAAAAAGCAGCTTTGAATAGAATGTTTGACACTACATGGGAACACTGTACTGCAACCATAGCTGTGCTTGGTAGGATTTCCTTGTAACAATACTTTCTTTCCATCTCCCTCTTTTCTCCTCTCTTTCTTCTTTATAGAATCAAATCATTTATAATAAGGCTGGTGGTGGTGAAAGTTAGCTGGTACGTGGTTTGCTGAACCATCTTATTTCCAATGCCATTTTCTTACTCTTAATTTTTTTATTTTTTTATTAATGCATTAATATGAAATTAACACATTATCAAACTTATTATACCAAATTCAACTAGGAAAACCAATCAGATTGTTCGAAAAATCAACTGATATGAAAACCTTTGAATTTTGAGACAGATATTAAGAGCATTATTGTGACACCCGAAAATTTATTCATATGTGAAATTTATTATTTTGAGGAAATAATGAGGTCTAAATTAAGATAAGTAATGGAGTTGATAAAAAATTTTTTGGGACTAGTTGAATAATTATTTTGTTATTGTAAAGAAAAGAAAATTTAAGTATCAAAATTATTAAACTTATATTGCTTAATGTAGTTGGATTTTGTCAAATATTATTATGGAGATTTAAAAAACTATTAATAATATATATATATATATATATATATATATATATATATATATATATTTTCAAGAGACAGGAAAATGTGGGGACATGAAAAGACGTGGGGTCTTAGCAAAGAAAAAAAAAGAAATCTATACAAAATAAATAATGTGGCTTTCTCTTTACCAATACAGTGCACGTGTGGTCCACAATTAGAGTTTGGCTTCCTTCCTTTCTTCATAGAAACAGCCATGGATACATGACTGAGGTTCTGCCAGTTTGCTTTCGGTTAACAGAAAGAGGAAAGCCCAGGCAAACTTTGAAGAATGCTCACAGTATTGGTGCAAGCTTGTAAAAGAGTCAATTGCATGTCTCGATTTTAGCTTCCTTAACGAAACCGAGATCTAAGAAATTTAAAGGAAATAAAGGAAGGCTTCGATGGAGAAGAAGATATGAACAAGCTCACCAATTTGTAGAAGAAACCCCTCGACAATGGCTTGGGCAAGCCAAAATTCACCTTGCATGTAGCTGTCCTGGTTTGTTGTTTACAACCGAGAGCTGAATTCAAAGAAACTTTGATTTTGGTCGGATGTGTTGAGAGAAACAGAAACAGAGGAGTAAAGAGCAGTGCACCACGCCGTTGTATTTTGATTTCTTTGAAGCTTTTGGTAATGCAGTAAAGAGAATGAGAGGTAACCGAAAAAATAACTTGGTAAGGAGATGTGAATTTCTGTTCTGAATGACAAGTTATTAGAAGATTAATATGTTTTAAACTTGCATGTAGATGAGATTGGGATCTTGCGGCCGAGAGGAACGATTTGCAAATGGGATTTCGGCGAGAAAACTCTAGGTAAGAATTTGCAGAAAATTTTTTTTTAAAAAAAATTGTCACTGTTCCAAATTTAGTTCCTCTCATCTACTAAGATTGCATGAATAAGGTATTAAGAGGAGGAAGTTACAGCAAGATTCGGTTTAAGCCTTTTCAAAGAAATCGAAAAGGGGCGAGAGACGGAGAACTCTCAATTTCAAGTTATATATATATATATATATATATATATATATATATATATATATATATATAGCTGTAACAAAATAAATAGATAAATTTTGAAGTTTCAAGTTTAGCGAAATTGATGAATCCATTGTGTTTAATATAGTTTGTGTCACGTCCCGTGACCTAACCTCGAACTAGTCACGCAATGTTAAGCGGAATCGTTTTTAAATGTAACTTAAATATTTCTACGCGAATCGTTTTACTTGTCGTTTGTGCCCGATGTAGGTATCATTCTACTCTTTATTATATTTTTATGCGTGATAAATTTCTAATCTTAACTTATAATATTAAATATTTCGATTTATTTTTTTATTTAGGCAGCATGCCTACAATATATAGTTTAGTCCTTCATACTCAGTACGGCATATTTATTACAAGTTCTCAACATTAAATATATTAACCCTGTAATAAGAGCCTGGCTGAGATTGTAGCGCAGCAGGCAGCGCTCGGGGTTAGAGATAGGCGAGAATGGTGGGACTGGCATTGACGCACAGCCCAATTATTAGTGGAGTGTGGTCACGATCAGAAGACAGGTAAGAATTTAAGTAATAAAAATAACAAAACGCGAAAAATTAACTCTGATTTTTGGGTAGTTTGGGTCGTGACACCCTGGGTTTCAATCATACATCATATAATCCCCTAATCCGACATAATAGTTAATATCATATAGCATGCCCTGTCGTTCATCCATTTTATACCGAAAAGAAGAAACCTAAAGTAATACTTAATAGTCATGCTTAAACATCTTTCAACTAGTACATCTCATAAATACAACCGTGCGTACATATCTGAAATAAAATGCATATATATAAATATATACTGTCCGTCGCATAATACCTCGAAAATACCAAAATCAGCTCGCTAGGCTAAAGGAGACAGCTAGAGTGTGACGCTCGCCCTGAAATACTAATCTGAAAAATGTTGAAAAAAGAGGGGTGAGCAACCACATGCTCAGTAAGAAGCCTACATAACCGAAGCTAGCAAAACACCATGCAACACGCCATGCAATGGTAAACCGAGATAATTACGTAAAATATCATGCACATATCGAATAAACAATACTGAACATGCTTTGGTTTAAACAAGTTTATATATTTGAAAATCAATGTATCATTAGTCAAAAATCAGATTTTTCAAAGAGAAATTATAAGTCCAAAAAACCGAGACCATAGTCAAAGGGCAATTTATTTAAATACATGCATGGGCATACTTAAAGCATTCGATACAATAATACGAGTAAGTGGCAATAACCCAAACCAGTCATGGATCCAATATTTAATAACCTCACGAATATCAATGCAAAATAAATACACCTATGGCCATAGTGACTACCGCCCTATCTTAACTGAGCAGGTTCCGGACTAGGGTACTGTAGATGGGCTCAGGGTCTCACAGTATTAGGTAGCAATAAAATACTCGATGTCACAAAGACATCCCCGTGAAGCACTTGGCACCGTAGGGCAATCACACAGAACCTCCTACCGGGTGCTAGAGATGGCTCTCACGTTAACAACTCGATACCACAAAGGCATCCTCGTGAAGCACTTGGCACCGTAGGGAAATCACACAGAACCTCCTACCGAGTACTAGAGATGGCTCTCACGGACATGACTGCCACACAGGTATAAACCGGGTTGCCAACAGACTCAAAAATTCCTCGATGGGTACACTTTAAAAATTCAACAATTCATCCCAAATCATTATATCAAAAATTGGGGAAAACCACCAATCGAAAATAAAACATATATCAATTGTATAAAAATCAGCATGTATTAAATCGTGCAAACTCATGCTTATTCAAAATACGGTTAAAACGGTGCCCATGCAACTTCTTTAAAAATCAGCAATCATCATGGAGTTACGAAAATATTGTAATGCATCACACGCACATGCTACTATCATGTAAAAATATTAGTTCGCAAATCAATAACTCCATGCTATGACAGAATTTAAATCAGGACATTTTAATAAAAACAATAGATAAGGAAATTTTAATCTAGACTACTCTATTAAATCGGCTACCCTATAATCCTACTTTAAAATTATGAAGTCTAGCCTATCCTAAGTATTTTACTAACGTCAGCTATATAAAACCCATTACCGCACAAGCTATGCGCCTGATTTAACCTTTTTCGCCTACCGTCTTAGAGCGCATATATGCGTCTAAGCTTCCTTTGCGCCTTCTGACGTGCTTGCTGCGAAATATCATTTAAGGAATACGTCATTTACCATTCGTATATTAACGAATTAAATTTCAGCACACGCACATTCGCAAAAATAATTCTAGACTAACTACTATTAATGCAGTTTATCGGTTTTAGGCCTTATGCTTATTCATTTCCAATCATGCTTTCATGGCCTAATTTCCACAATTCCTATTTGTTAATTTTTCTCAATCTATATAAATTGGCCAAACGCCTTGAGCATAATTTTAATTTCACACTACCTTTACGCAATACATATTTTTATACAATATTCATCATTTATATTTTTGTTTAATTTCTGCATTTTCAATCATCAATTTCACTAACATTTAACTAATCGAAACTCCCATAATCATCATTATTCATTGCCTAAATCCGGATTTTATCCTTATGGGACTATATTCCTTTCAATTCTAATTGATTATTTTCATTCCAAATTTCCAGCAAGTATTATCATTCCTAAAATTTCTATTTGGCCGAACCTAGCTCCTTTTATGCTCATCCAATCATTACCATAATTGCTTGTCACAACTGTTCCAAGGATTTACATTTTCTGCATTTTATTCATTTCTTATCATGCATCAATTGTGTATTATTTTCATACTAAATATGTAGTCTAACTCTCCTAACCGAAAGCATGCATATATTCCCTTAGTTTTCCACCTAAATTGAGCATTGCATTACCTTTTAAATCTTTATAAATTTTTCAGCCAATTCTCCTAGTTATTGAATTTACTTATATTACTTTCCAACCTTTAAATCTAGCAAATTTATTCCATGTTTCAGCTTTTAAATTCTGTTTTTATCTTACTTGAATTGCATGAATATAAATTATCCAACATGAATTTCCTGCATCTTAAATTAAACCATAACTGTTGAGTTAATGTATTTTGAAATGACAAAACAAGTAAATTCAATAATATAAAGATGATACAAAAACATGTTTAGAGGTTATCAGTACCAGAACTTAAAGTTCTGTTGATGAGAGATCGATCTGGGTTATGAGAGATCGATCTCCTGGGTTTATCTTGGATGAGAGATCGATCTCAGGAAGACATGAGTTCGATCTGCCAAGGCTTGAGCCTGTACAAAGGTATTAAGGAAGACTAAGATCGATTTATAAGGGTTAAGAGATCGATCTGCCCAATACTAGAGTTGAGGGATCGATCTGATCTATGAAGAGATCGATCTCCCTTAAAGCATAGACTGTAGATCGATCTGTAAGATCGATCCACACTCAAACAGAGAGCTTATGAGATCGATCTGGTAAGGAAGAGATCGATCTCCTCAAAGTCAGAGAGCTAAGGAGATCGATCTGGGGTATTGAGAGATCGATCTCCCACTACGAGATTGCATGGCAGATCGATCTGAAGATCGATCTTGCCTCAAACAGAGAGATTGGAAGATCGATCTTCCTATTCGACAGATCGATCTCCCTTATCATTTTCAAATTAAGAGATCGATCTGCTAACCTATGAGATCGATCTCCTTATGTTATTGTGCTTTGATCTTGCAGGATTTATAACTAAGAGATCGATTTGACCAAGATGGCAGATCGATCTGGCACTCTACAGGAGGTACCCAACGGCTAGTTTCTGCAAAATCTCAACGGAAAAAATAGCATTTAATGCTCCAACTACCCATCCTTCAGTATTTAACCAACATTGAAGACAATGAGAATAGAGACACTATTGCTGCACATTTCTTACATTCTCAAGAGTTTAATACTTTCATTCCTTGTGTCTTCATTCCTCATTTATTGAGTTTATTGTATAAGCTTAAGTGCAAAAGCTGTAATTGTCCTACCCACACTAAAAGCTTGATTCTGTATTCATCCTTACCTTAGAAGAGAAGAGGATTGTTCCTCAGTGAGATAAAATTGTAAAAGGGTGAATACATCTTTGTATTGCAAAGGGTAGAGAGATTATTCCTTAACTTGAAAAAGGAAGATTGTAACTTCTGTTGAAGGAGAGAAAGAAAGCACTTAACAAGAGGGTCAAGGAGAGAGGACGTAGGCAAGAGTTTGCCGAACCTCTATAAGCGATTATGTTTGTTTCTCTCTTCCCTATCTTGCATTAAATTGTTTAATTTTATTATATTGCTCACTATCATTTGCTAATTAAATTAGGATTAATTTAAAATTTGCCATAAACATTAGAAAACCGATTCACCCCCCCTCTCGGTAGAGCCAACAATTGGTATCAGAGCTAGGACTCTTTAATCACATAGGAACAACTTCCTAAGAGTTAGAAACGATCACATGGCTCACAACAATGTAGCAACTAGTTTGGTAGGAGAGGGGCACTCTACGGTTAGACCTCCTATGTTCAATGGAGAACATTATGCTTACTGGAAGACTAGGATGATGTTGTTCATTCAAGCAAATGACTATGAGGTGTGGAGGATCATAATTAAAGGACCTCAAATCCCTACAAAGAGAATAGAGGGAAGAGATATCCCTAAAGAAGAATATGAATGGGATTCAAATGATATTAAATGTGCTCAGCTAAATGCTAAAGCTATGCACACATTATTTTATGCCTTAGGTCCAAATGAATATAATAGAGTCTCCGGGTGTGATAATGCCAAACAAATTTGGGATAAATTGGCAATAACTCATGAGGGTACTACCCAAGTGAAGGAGACTAAGGTAGGGATGCTCACACATGATTATGAGCTTTTTAGGATGAAGGAAGGAGAATCAATTAGTGATATGTTCACTAGATTCACGGATGTTATTAATGGATTAAAGTCCTTAGGAAAGATATACTCTAATATTGAAATGGTTAAGAAAATATTAAACAGCTTACCTAAATCATGGGAAGCTAAAGTGACTGCAATTGAGGAATCTAAGGATCCTCACACATTGTCTTTAGATGAATTAATAGGATCACTACTCACTTATGAGATGAAATTAAGAAGAAATGAAGAGCCACCCAAGAAAGTGGGAGTTGCTCTAAAATCCACTGCTCAAGAGGAGACTAAGAATGAGAGTGGTAGTGAAGAGGACCTTGAGATGGCAATGTTTGCCAAAAGATTTAACAAGTTCATGAGGATGAGAGCTAGTGGTAGTAATAGGAGAAACAATAAGAGAGATCAAGAAGAAGTAGGTAGAAAAGATTCAATTGTGTGTTATGAATGTAAAAAATCAGGACACATGAAATTTAACTGCCCTCTTCTTAAAAGGTCCAATGATAGGTTCCACAAAAAGAAGGCAATGGTAGCAACATGGAGCGACAGTGACTGCTCCGATGATGACTCAAATGAGGACATTGCCAACTTGTGCTTCCTGGCTATTAAGGATGAAAAGGTAACTTCAAACCTCAATGAATATTCATTTGATGAATTGCAAGATGCCTTTGATGATCTTGCATTAGAGTATGAATGCATGAGCATGAAATATAAAAAGATAATATCCAAATTAAGAAAAGAAAATGAGTTGATGCTAAGGGACAAATTAGAATGCGAAAAGAAATTAGAAATTTCAAATCGTGAAATTTGTGATCTTAAAGAGAAAAATGGCAATCTACATAATTCCTTTAATAGGTTCCACATGGGTCAACAAAAGTTGGATAGCATGCTAGAGACCCAAAGGGCATTCTTTGACAAAAATGGGTTAGGATATAATGCAAAAAATAGAGAGACTCATCTTAAAAGCTTTGTTGCTAGAAATAGTATAAATAAACTATCAACTTCTTGTTCATATTGCAATAGGAAGGGACATGCATCACATAATTGCAATATAAAAATGAGATCTCTTAAAGGAAAAATAGTAAAAAGGATATGGATTTCAAAAGAAGTAATTCACTCCAAGAATGTTAATGCATTAGCTAAATGGATCCCAAAGGGATCAAGAATTGCATTCACTAACCTCAAAGGACCCAAGAGAATTCAGGTACCTAAGACTTGAGTTGGAATCTTTTTGTAGGTTATTGAGCATGACCACAAAGCTAAAACAAAGGAAGCATGGTACTTGGATAGTGGATGCTCAAGGCACATGACGGGAGATAGAAGCCACTTCAACTCTTTTAAATCAAAGGTTGGTGGAGAGGTCACATTTGGGGACAACTCCAAAGGCCAAGTTGAAGGAAGTGGCTCAATAGGTAATGACTATTTTTCATTAGAAAAGGTATTACTTGTTAGGGGTCTAAAGCATAACTTACTAAGCATAAGTCAACTTTGTGACAAAGGTTACAAAGTAATTTTTGATTGCATGAAATGTCATGTTGTAGATCCTAAGTCAAACAAAGTACTTTTTCTAGGTCATAGGCAAGGTAATATATATTGTCTATCTTAATGAACTCAAAAATGAAAATATATGCCTAATGGTACACAATAAAAAGGAATCTTGGTTATGGCATAGAATACTAGGTCATGCTAGCATGCATGTGCTATCTAATTTAGCTAGAAAGGATCTAGTCATAGGCTTACCCAAGCTATCCTTTGATTATGAAGAAATATGTGAAACTTGTGTTAAAGGAAAACACAAAAGGACAACATTTAAGCCTAAGAATGTTGTATCCACCACTAGGCCTCTTCAATTACTCCACTTAGATTTATTTGGACCAACTAGAACAACTAGTCTAGGTGGAAAACACTATGGATTTGTAATAGTTGATGATTACACTAGGTTCACTTGGGTGTTCTTTTTAAGAGTAAAAAAATGAAGCCTTAGAAAAATTCATAGCCTATACAAAAATTACTCAAAATGAAAAAGGGTATACAATAACCAGCATTAGAAGTGATCATGGCAAGGAATTCGAAAACATAGGATTTGATGAGTATTGCAATGATCAAGGAATTAGTCATAATTTTTCAGCCCCTAGGACACCTCAACAAAATGGAGTAGTTGAGAGAAGAAATAGAACCTTGGAAGAAATGGCTAGAACCATGTTGTATGAGAATAATTTACCAAAGTATTTTTGGGTTGAAGCTATAAACACATCTTGCTATATAATTAATAGAGCTATGATTAGACCCATGCTAAAGAAAACTCCTTATGAGCTTTACAAAGGTAAGAAGCCTAACATTAGCTACTTCCATCCTTTTGGCTGCAAATGTTTTGTCTTAAATAATGGTAAAGATAATTTAGGAAAATTTGATGCCAAGAGTGATGAGGGAATTTTTCTGGGATATTCCTTGAATTCAAAGGCTTATAGAGTCTATAACAAAAGAACATTGATGGTTGAAGAATCTATTCATGTTATATTTGATGAGTCAAATGATGTATCTAAAGATTCAACCAATGATGAGGATGTTGGAATATTTGATGAAAACTTGGAGGAAATTCCAAACTTAGAAGATGATTTATTAGAAAAACTTAACTTAAATAAAGAAGATGAAGAAGAAATAGAAATATTAGAGAGAGAGTCTAGAGTACCAAGAGAGTTAGGATATGTAAAAGATTGTGAAATAATAGGAGATCCAACTCTTGGAGTTAGAACTAGATCATCTCTAAGAAATTTGTGTCAATATATAGCCTTTGTATCTCAAATAGAACCTAGGAATGTCAATGAAGCTTTAGATGACAATAATTGGTTCTTAGCAATGCAAGAAGAATTAAATCAATTTGAGAGAAGCAAAGTATGGAAACTAGTTCCTAGGCCTAGTGATCACTCCATAATTGGAACTAAATGGATATTCAAGAACAAGATGGATGAAAATAGTGTGATCATAAGAAACAAGGCTAGGTTAGTTGCACAAGGATATAGACAAGAGGAAGGTATAGATTATGCTGAAACCTATGCACCGGTAGCTAGATTAGAGGCAATAAGAATGTTACTTGCCTTTGCATGCTATAAAAACTTCAAGTTATATCAAATGGATGTAAAAAGTGCATTCTTAAATGGTTTCATTAATGAAGAAGTCTATGTTGAACAACCTCTTGGCTTTGAAAATCATGAATTTTCTGAACATGTTTTTAAATTATCTAAGGCACTCTATGGCTTGAAACAAGCTCCTAGAGCTTGGTATGAAAGGTTGTCAAAATTTTTAATAGAAAAAGGGATTTTCAAGAGGAAAAGTGGATACCACTTTATTCATCAAAAATAAAAATAAGGATTTATTAGTTGTACAAGTGTATGTAGATGATATTATTTTTGGATCAACTAATGAGTCTTTATGTCAAGAGTTTGCTAAGATCATACAAGGTGAGTTTGAAATGAGCATGATGGGAGAACTCACATTCTTCTTGGGACTTCAAGTAAAGCAAACAAAAGATGGAACCTTCATCAATCAAGCAAAGTATACTAAGAATTTGCTCAAGCGATTTGGAATGGACAATTGCAAACCTCAAGCAACTCCAATGGGCACCAACATCAAGCTTGATAAGGATGAAAGTGGTAAGTGTGTAGACACTAAACTCTATAGGTCTATGATTGGCTCATTGCTTTATTTAACTGCAAGTAGACCAGATATTTTGTTTAGTGTATGCCTTTGTGCTAGATTTCAATCCTCTCCTAGGGAATCACATTTATTAGCCACTAAAAGGATCTTTAGATACCTTAAGGACACTCCCTCTCTAGGACTTTGGTACCCCAAGGACTCTACCTTTGCACTTCATGCATTTTCAGATGTAGATTTTGGGGGATGCAAAATAGATAGGAAAAGTACTTCAGGTACTTGCCAATTCTTAGGAAATAGATTAATCTCTTGGTTCTCTAAGAAACAAAACAGTGTGGCACAGTCCACAACTGAAGCTGAATACATAGCAGCAGGTAGTTGTAGTGCTCAAGTGTTATGGATTAAACAACAAATGAAAGATTATGGTATTGACATGAAACAAGTCTCTATTAAATGTGATAATACCAGTGCCATTAATCTATCTAAAAATCCTATTCAACACTCTAGAACTAAGCACATAGAAATTAGGCATCACTTCCTTAGAGACCATGTGCAAAAGGGGGATATAATTCTAGAGTACATTGACACTTTACATCAAATAGCTGATATATTCACCAAACCCCTTGATAGAGATAGGTTTTGTATTCTTAGAGGTGAATTAGGACTTATGAATGTTCCCTAAGATGTTTGTGCTTCAAAATCTTGATTTCAAACTGTCTTAAAAGTGATTTTCAATGATTTTTCTGGGCAACAAGTATGAGAGATCGATCACCTATTCATATAGATCGATCTCCATACCTCAAATAAGCCTAAAGCATTAAGGTTAAGCTAGGCAGATCGATCTTCTATCCATAAGATCGATCTCCTTAAGCCTCTGTTAGATAACAGATCGATCTGTGCATACGACAGATCGATCTCCTCAAGCCTCTGTCCTCTGAAGATCGATTTATGCATTTGGCAGATCGATCTCCTTACGCCTTTGTTCGAAACAGATCGATCTGTGCATACGACAGATCGATCTCCTTGGGCTTCTGGAAATGACAGATCGATCTGTCGTCTCGACAGATCGATCTCCTGTGCCCTGGACTATAAATACTAGCGAAAAATCTCCAAATTTCAAAACTCCAAAATCAAAATCCCTAACTTCCCTCGCACCTCCTCGCTTGATTCCTCCTCAGATCGATCTCGGTACGGCCTTTGTCGCATCTTTTCTTCGTTTACTGGTATAGTAACCCACATTTCTCATTATTTTTTCAAAATTTTCTTAAGATTTGTGTTATATTTCACTCTAGGGCAAATCTAGTCACTGTTTCATTGATTTTGTGCTTGTGAACCTGTCTTAGAGTCAATATAGTATCTAGAACCATGCCTCGCCTTAAGAGAGTAGGCCAAAAACCTCCCCGATCCAATGTAGAACCCGGGTCATCCTCCCAATCCATTCCTCCCTCTTCCGTTGCTACCTTCAACAGGTGTTTTAAAACACCTGCCAAAAGGAAGCGATATGAAGAATACTTTTCAACCATGACAATTAAACATTGGCGTACAATCGATTTCTCTTTCCTAAACCGAATTGATTTTCTGTATTTGTCTAAATTTGAAGATTTTGGATGACTGTCTTTCCTAAAAATCAATACTCCCGTACCTCCAAATATCGTTTGCGCATTCTTTTCCAATGCCGAACTCAACTATGATCTCAACGACACTTGTAACATTCTCGGATTTACTACGTATGTCATGGGTAAATCCATTGTCGTCGGCACTGAAGTCCTTGCCAAAGCGTTTGACATACGCGATGAAGGCTTGACAAACGAAGATGAGGAAGTTCCTTTGGAGTTTGATATTCCCGGGGATAAGGCGAGTGACCTCCCAATGCACCCCCGGTTACTCCACCTCATCATTTCTTGGAATCTTCGTCCTTTTGGTACCCGTCACTCCACTGTTAGACGGTTAGATAGGTTCTGGCTTCACCACATTCATTCCACCAGTCAAAAATCCAACCTCATCCACTTTATCTATCAAGACTGGTTGAAGATCGTACGAGGTCAAGCCACAACGATCGTGTTTCCTCAACCACTGGCGTACTTTCTCCACCAACTCGAAATAGATAGCAGTTGCGAAACCTGCGAAATACCCTCTCCGAAGAGCGTCCTCAACATCGGGACACTCCATCACATGGGCTACTACAAGGACTTCCGGGGCGACTGGAAGAAGAAGAGGGAACAGTAGTCTGCTGAAGCTATGGAGGAAGATCCCTCCGATGAGCCTATGGCTCCACCGTCTGCACCGACTGCGCGTCCACCATCTCCACCTGCTCAGCCCCTTGCACCTGCACCCTCACCTGCTGGTATGGAGCATATTATGACGATGATGAGTGAGCTCAACAAGAAGATCGATGAAGGCTTTGCAAACCTTCATGCAACTCAGCAGCGGATGTTTGAGGAGCTAAACCGCAAAGTGGATGAAGGTTATGCAAATATTCATGAGACTCAGGAGGCAATGTATGATGAGCTTCAGGTCGCTCGCACACACATTGAGGATCTCATGGATCGCGTCCCTCCTTCACCATAGGACTTATTTGCTAGATCTAGTTATGTTATATGTTTTCCATTACTCGTTGTTGTTTTGCAATGAAATTGCTTGAATGAAATGCCATTTGTCTTATTGTTGACTGAGTTTTAATGAAAATGTTAATTTGAAATGACATGAATATTATTTCTTTCTTGCCATTGATATGACAAAAAGGGGGAGAAGAAAAGAGAACATATGGTTAATTAAAAGATGTGAAAATGGCTTTAAGAAACATCTCTAAAGTTTTAAAAGAATGATTAAAATGACGGGGAGTTAAGATAGTAACAAGGTAAAAAGCAAAAAAAAAAGGGGAGCTCACAAAAAGGGGGAGCTTCTGCAAATTAACTAAACATGTTGATTGAATAAGTTTTGTCATATCAAAAAGGGGGAGATTGTTGCGTTAATGTATTTTGAAATGACAAAACAAGTAAATTCAATAATATAAAGATGATACAAAAACATGTTTAGAGGTTATCAGTACCAGAACTTAAAGTTCTGTTGATGAGAGATCGATCTGGGTTATGAGAGATCGATCTCCTGGGTTTTCTATAGATAAGAGATCGATCTGGGTTATGAGAGATCGATCTCCTGGGTTTATCTTGGATGAGAGATCGATCTCAGGAAGATATGAGATCGATCTGCCAAGGCTTGAGCCTGTACAAAGGTATTAAGGAAGAGTAAGATCGATCTATAAGGGTTAAGAGATCGATCTGTCCAATACTGGAGTTGAGGGATCGATCTGATCTATGAAGAGATCGATCTCCCTTAAAGCATAGACTGTAGATCGATCCACACTCAAACAGAGAGCTTATGAGATCGATCTAGTAAGGAAGAGATCGATCTCCTCAAAGTCAGAGAGCTAAGGAGATCGATCTGGGGTATTGAGAGATCGATCTCCCACTACGAGATTGCATGGCAGATCGATCTGAAGATCGATCTTGCCTCAAACAGAGAGATTGGAAGATCGATCTTCCTATTCGACAAATCGATCTCCCCTATCATTTTCAAATTAAGAGATCGATCTGCTAACCTATGAGATCGATCTCCTTGTGTTATTGTGCTTTGATCTTGCAGGATTTATAACTAAGAGATCGATCTGGCCAAGATGGCAGATCGATCTGGCACTCTGCTGGAGGTACCCAACGGCTAGTTTCTACAAAATCTCAACGGGAAAAATAGCATTTAATGCTCCAACTACCCATCCTTCAGTATTTAACCAAGCATTGAAGACAATGAGAATAGATACACTATTGTTGCACATTTCTTACATTCTCAAGAGTTTAATACTTTCATTCCTTGTGTCTTCATTCCTCATTTATTGAGTTTGTTGTATAAGCTTAAGTGCAAAAGCTGTAATTGTCCTACCCACACTAAAAGCTTGATTCTGTATTCATCCTTACCTTAGAAGAGAAGAGGATTGTTCCTCAGTGAGATAAAATTGTAAAAGGGTGAATACATCTTTGTATTGCAAAGGGTAGAGAGGTTATTCCTTAACCTGAAAAAGGAAGATTGTAACTTCTGTTGAAGGAGAGAAAGAAAGCACTTGACAAGAGGGTCAAGGAGAGAGGACGTAGGCAAGAGTTTGGTCGAACCTCTATAAGCGATTGTGTTTGTTTCTCTCTTCCCTATCTTGCATTAAATTGTTTAATTTTATTATATTGCTCACTATCATTTGCTAATTAAATTAGGATTAATTTAAAATTTGCCATAAACATTAGAAAATCGATTCACCCCCCTCTCGGTAGAGCCAACAATAACACTATGTAGTTCCAGAATTTTGGATTACATACAAATTGACATGCATAAAAAAAAAAAAATCAGTTTTTTATACTTTTCTTGCTATAGCCGAACCCATGTCCCATTGTTCCTAACTTCTTGCTATTTTTTTTTTTACATCATAGTAGCCTACTTTTGTTTTAAACATTTTCCGATTATATAATTATATTCAACATTCACATTGCAACAATTTTCTTTACATCCCTACATGGCCAAATATCACAATTTAACGTACCCACCTTTATAGTTTACTTTTCATTCATACATCATTACTATAGCTTATTCACATTATTATTTACTGCATTAATCTTGAATTTCCAGCAAATTATATCCTCTAAATTTTACTACATGTGGCCGAGCATACTATAATGTGCCTACTGAGATTTTTTTTTCCTTCAATTGCTACAACATATACTTGCTGCAGTAATTTTGTACATGCAATCCATTTTTTTTCTTCACTTTATCATAAATCTAAATTTCACTAAACTATAATTAAAACAGTAATTAAACATGAAATTCCAGAAATTAAGCTTTACTCACCTCAATTAGTCACTAGCTGAATCTACTCTAGCAAAATCCCCAAATTCTTTATTTGAATTTCCAGAGAATTTCGTGTACCCTAAATTCTTTTTTTTTTTGTAGGCTTGTTTGTTTGCTGTTTCAAAATGCAGATTTGAGGAAGAAAAAAAATGAGCTTTGGTTGCTGGGACTTGCTGGACTGAAATTTCAGATTTTGATTTGGTTAATTTTGCTTGGTTGTTGGGAGTATTCGGTGGTAGAGAGAGAGGAAAACATGAGATTTGCAAGGTGAAACAGGGATTTCATTTTCTGTCAATGGAGGGGTATCATGCATGTCAATGGAAAGGGACTATTTTTGTTGTTGAAGGCGTGATCAAATGGGAGCATTTGCTGGTTTTCATTTCTGGTCTCAGAATGGTGTGAGTTGGGTGTTTAACTGAAGAGCAAGAAGAGTTCTGGTCTTGAGAGAGTTCTGGTCTTGGGAGAGTTCTCGTGACGTGAGGAAAGAAGGGAAAAAGAAATGTTTCCTGGTTTGCAAAATGGGAGGGAAACGTGAATATGGGAAAATTTGGATTTTTTTTTTATATCCATATATATTTCATATTTTTGTTACATTACTTTATTAAATTAATTTGTTTCATTATTAATCTAATTAGCTATAATTAATCTAATTAGCTCACTTAAATTAAGACAAATATTTAGCTTAATGTCTAATGACAATTTATCTTATTAGTCTATCCTAATTTAATCATATGAGTATATTTCAACTACATAAATTATGTTCATGTCATAATCCTAACATTACTTAACTAAAATTACACCAAAATTATTATTCTAAGTGGTGTAAACCGAAATAATCCTACTCTAATTTCTATTTATTTTATCTCTTAATTAAATTAAATCTTTCTATCCGTAACTAATCCCGACTTAACGATACGATAAACGAAACATTGGTATAGAAAATTTGCGATCTTACAGTTTGAGTTGGGAACCGTTTAGAAGAATCGAGAGAAGTAAGCTAGCTTTCATTGTTGGTATCAAGTACAGGTAAGTAGATATATAGTTACAAATTTCTTATTGACTTTCTGAATTGATTTTTGTGGTATGAGACTGACTATATGACATAATTTTGATGATTATCTGCCACATTCGTGCTTTGTTTAAAAATGTGCACTATGCTTTGATGTGATTAAATACTTTATATGATTATATTTACTTTAGTAAAATTTATTCTATTTTATCTTATTTATTTATTAGGCAAATTTGATATCCTGAAATTTATTTTTAATAAAATTAAAATATTTTCTCCTATTAAGGAAATTTATTTTGATTTAAAAACTTCATGCCTAAACTTATCATATAAGGGAAGTAAATTATGATTTGACATTTATTAGTGATGCGGGTACGACTGGACCCTCTCGGTACACCCAAGTATGTAGTTCCCTTGATAATGAAATCGGGAACAGTTTAGCCTATCCCGAGGTGATAGGTGCCGGTTTCACTTGGCCCGTGAGACTGGCTCAGGTCTATGATCATAGATAGCGCCCTAGAAATAGGGAGTCTGTTGCACTGATAGCTACAATGTGTTCTGTTAGGGTGGTACCCAGCGTTCCGACGCTTCTGTATCCGATATCCGTTTTGCATCCGTTATCCGAATTTTGATTTGTTTGACTGCTTCCCTAATTGGTTTCCATGTCTGATTTGATATATATATATATATATAGTTTTAGCATGTGTTACCAACATTATTTGTTGTATCCGTTTTCAGACTTGTTTTCTAGTAAGGCATGTAAATTATCAAATCCTTTTTACGTTTTGAGTAGCTATATATTTGCTTACTGGGTTTTTCATAAAACTCACCCCCTCCTTCCTCTCCCAGATTAAGACAGTGCGAGATTCAGAGATTTTTGTCCTTCCTCTCCCAAATTAAGACAGTGCGAGATTCAGAGATTTTTGTCATACTTTTGAGACAACCGGGCTTCTACTGAGGTATATTTTGTATGGTGGATATATATATTTATATGTTGACACAGTATGAAAGTTTCATGGTGTATACTCGTGAGAGGGTTGGGATATAGACATGTTGTGGACTGTAATTTTGTTGAAGTTGATATATATATATATATATATATATATATATTCAGTCTTTATGATCATTACTGCGTCTGATGAAATTTATTATAATATGAATGAGATATGAAAGTTTTCGAACTTGTGGAATTTTAGGTATAAATAATTGGAAATAAACTGCATGTGAAGTGGATTTTAAGTGATTATTGAGGCTGTTTAAATTAAAAGATAGTTGACGGTACATGTCAAAATTTAAAAAATCACTTTTAGTTTAGTGGGGATCTGTAAAGAGTCGAAATGAATGATTGACGTGTAGGTAGTCTACCACAAATACATACAAATGATAGGAAAAATGAAAGTGTGAAATTGACCCGAAATTTTTGGTTTTCGAAATTGA
Organism: Firmiana major; assembly: GCA_033439115.1. Taxonomy (NCBI): domain Eukaryota; kingdom Viridiplantae; phylum Streptophyta; class Magnoliopsida; order Malvales; family Malvaceae; genus Firmiana; species Firmiana major. The sequence goes on from CM065904.1 coordinate 69,960,657, forward strand.
ATCAGTAAGTTTGAGGTGTTACAATTATCTTATAGGCTAGGTAGGATTCCATCAATCATTTGAAAATGCATGGTTATTTAAATCGTCACAGAAACATATGGTGCTTTTATGGACTTCTTTCAAAACCAATAAGCAAATTAACTATACTGTTGTAGGCCCAAACTGGTTTAATGCCATGGGTCTCTCCCATAAACATGACAGTAATGAAAACAAACATATCTGCAGATTCTTTTATCGAAGAACATTTCAGAAAACACAAATCTCCTGGAATATAGAAAGCAACTTCTGAAGTACCTAGTTTCATGCATGCCAGCAGATAATCTTTCTTTCCATTGTAGGAGGGCCTTACATCTCTTGTTAGCATGCAGACTTCGGCTTTGTGGAAGACCTTCACGATTGGACTTTATAAAAACACAGCTTAAGTAATTTTAAATAAAAAGACAGAATAGTACGCAGAACAATAGTAGTTTTTTTATAAGGCGACGAGGAGAAAGTGTTATATTTTTTCTAATGTTTTTACGTTTTTTCTCATAAATTTTATGATTGTTTATTATATTTTTATACATGTTTTAATAGCTTTTCACTTATTTTTAATCATTTTATGATGAATATTATAAAATTTATGGTTAGTTATCTTATTTTATACTTAGTCTATTATTTTTATGTTAATTTTCATTCATTTTACAATAAATGTCATAAATTTTACGGTTAATTATAATATTTTTATCCTTATTAAAGTATTTTTATGCTTATTATGATTAATTTTACAATTAATATCATAAATTTTACGGTTAGTCATTATAATTTAATGTTTATTCTAATATTTTTATACTTGTTCTCATTCATTTAATGATGAATCTCATAACTTTTGCGGTTAGTTATCAGAATTTTTTTTTTTAAATTAAAAATTTATCAAACAAAACATATATTACATCCAAGGAATCAAATCGGAGTTACGATGAACCCTCGATTTAGCAAGAAAATTAGTTAGAGAATTAACTGATTTTTATGCTTATTCTAATATTTTTACGTTTATTCTCATTCATTTTAGGATAAATCTCATAAATTTTATCATTAATTATCATATTTTTATACTTATTATAATGCTTTTACGTTTATTTTAATTGATTTATGATTAATTATCATATTTTTATATTTATTTTAATATTTTTACATTTAAACGATTAATATTTTAACCGTCAATTGTCCTACTTCAAAAATGTTTTATGTTATAATGAGTGAGGAAGAGATCCCTGCCACACTCTATAACTCCCTACTGGACATTCAAATTTTGCTAATTCATGAGCCAAACTATTTGCAGATCTATGCCCATGATAAAAAGAGCAAACATCAAAAGTTTAACATTGTGCACTATATATATATATAGCAACTGTACTGCAACACCAAAATTAGTTTGGGAGAGTTTTATGTGTTAGATTATTTAGGTCAAAAATTTCTTCAAAAATAGCTAGAACTCTTACCCTAAACGCTATTTATATAGATATAGAGAATACGAGTTACAAATTTTTAGCATTAATAGTAAAATAATAAGTGGTCATTATAGCAGAATTATTCATTTATTTAATAGGAGTTTTACTTTTGAAGATCGCCAATAATTCACATAAGAGTCTCTTGTTTTGTTATAAAAAAAGAGAATCATTTATACTTCGAAGAAAAGTTAAGAGATGAATACTTAACTAACTTCATATTTGATTAATCCAACAAAAATCTCCAAAACTTCTCAATAGTGAAATTAACCTAAAAATCTTATCTTATTTCGAGGTTATTACTTCTTCTTTTCGATGAAGTTATTTGTTCTGTGAAAAAACTATTCTGAAAAGAGATGTTCTATGAATAAATTATTCTATGGAGGGTTGCTTTGTAAATTAACTATTCTGTGAAAAAATTATTCTTAAAAAAATTGTTTTACGAAGCGATCTTATTACTTAGCTTTCCTTCACTATAATATAAAACTTAATATTAATTTTTAATATCAAGTATCTACCCAATAATAATTGTTTTCACTACATAGTGCGATGTGGTGAAAGTTTTCACTACACCGTGCGATGCAGTGAAAACAAAATTTATGATGTCATGACACTAGAGATGGGATGACATCCAAACTAAACCTAATTAACCAAATGTCAAACTACGAAGTTCAAATGTTTGTCATAAGCAATTGCTAAAGTCTGAAATGTTTATCGTAAGGTAAAATAGTGATATTATCTGTCTCTTATTAAGACTTTTGCTTTCTTTATCTATAGGCATTGGACATTGATGTTTCCGCATGGCAATGAATGTGAAAGCATTGGCCATTGAGCCATTCTAAACCGCTACCATTTTCTTTTGTAGATCATTTCCGCAACATTTCCTCAACGTCTTTGCTTTGCAGCAAAGGAACCGTACCACTAGACAAGGGTCCCAAGGTGCTTAGGCCAGAGTCATTGTCCGTCGTTTCTTCTTCTTTTGCTTTTCCCCATAATACAGCATAAAGACCACTAGTTAAGATCACTGCTCCAATGACACTGCAAAATTAAGGTTGATTCGGCCTTAATTGAAAGCTGTGATTCTACTATTGACCCTTAACACGAAAAATATAAAGGGAGAGTTTTAGTATGTACCTTCCAAGATACACTGCTTCACCAAGAAATATGGCACTCATAACAACTATTATGACCATTGAAGTTGGCCTGAAAATTGCTACAAACACAGGCCCCTTCAAGCGTACGCCCCATAAGTGAACAGTAGAGCTAAATGAGAACCCGAAAAGTCCCTAAACAAATAGTGAGGAAGAAAGTTACATTCGGATACTGCAAATCAGGTAGTTGAATAATTGCAATTGATTACTGAAGTATTACCGAGTAAAGGACTGCAACAACTGCTATACTATTTGTTAGTCTCCAGGAGCCCAAGTTTGGTTCAGCCAGTAAGGATACTGGTAGAGATATAAGGGCCACAAACAAGTTGTAAAAGAAATTTACAACAATCTCATCCGGATATATCTTCATTACTTGGGACTGTAAAGTGCTAGAAAATTCAAGTTTAGTACTATGTAAAGATATTACAGAATACATGGTGGATCCTGGAAACATATTTTTTACCTGAATAATGTACCAGAACGAAAAGAGAAGATATGCAACAGCTTCTAGGATGCCACCAATGATCCAGTTTGATTGAGATGACCCCAGAGGCCTTTGAAGGGAGACAGACGATGATGTCCAAGATGGAGAGGAAATAACTTTGGGGCCCTTGTAGAAAACTATGACTAATGCACCAGATATTGATGCTATGGTGCCAACTATTTTAGCTTGAGTACTTGAATTTCTAAATGCTACTTTTTCCATCCTTGTTATATCATGTCCAAAAACAGGAGGAAGATCATAAACATGAAACAATAATATAATTGATGCATAGAAAGTGATAAAAGATCTTAATAAATAATGATATTGATTTGTATTATTTTTTTCTATATTTTACTCTCCACTTTATCATTTTCCATTGTTTATTTATACTTTATTTTGATAATCTTCCTTGGGCACATCTCTTCTTCACGTTGTAAAGTTCATGATGTTTCCTTCAATAAAGGAATGCATATATTCCCATGGACAGAAATATTTTAGTCAACAAAATTATACATGACAGATCATGAGAATAGTGATTCTCCTGTATGAATTGATTTATTCTTTTCAGTTAAAGGGGGAAAAAAAGGATAGAAAACCATTTTAAGTTTTTAACTCTACAATTGAAGGTTGAAGGTAAGGTAAGGTTTTTAATTCTTTCAATTTTGATGTTTGTGATAAAATCATGCATTAGTTTAGGATTTCTTAAATTTTTTAAAACTTTCAATGATATTTTAGTTAATTTTTGACAATGCTATAGGTATGTCTAAAATGGTCTCTTCAAGATTTCTGTATTAACATGTTCGACACTTCATTTGATTAAATAATTTAATTAGAAAAAAAATTAAGTTTGCATATTTTAAGATTTTTTATTCAATTTTATTGACTCGAATTTGGATTGTTTTAGAGTTAATTTAAATGGATAATGAGATTGGTTCTCATGAAATTGAAAAAAAAAATCATTAAAAATATATATTTTTTAATAAAATAATAAAAATTTTAATATTAAAGGTGAAATGATAATTTTACCATTTCACTTTTTGGTCTTTTAATTACTGTTCCTCACTAATCATACCACATCGAAAGTCAATTCTTTAGAGGTTTTTATAATATGAAACATATCCCTTTTTTTTGGTTTTATCCTGATGATTTTCAAAGTTTTGGTTGCTAAGCAATCTTTTTGGTTGAATCAAATTTCCAGGTTGCATTACTAGATTTAGACTTTAAATTGATGTTTAATGTTTATTTCACTATTATATTCAATGGGCTTCCAGAGATTCAATGACTTAAACCAAATGGTCAGGATTTTCAAAGTTTGGGTTGCTAAGTAAACCAACCCTTTTAACAAAATGATCACTTTTTACAAAATTTTCGTTTTTAATTGTTTTTATTTTCTTATGAACCATTTTATGCTAATAAGAAAAACTTCAGGAATTTGATCGATTTTGGATATGATTTTATTAATGATTTTCTAGAGAAAACTAAAAATTTTGTAAAATTTTATTTAATTCTATAATTTGACAATTTTGATTTTAGAAAAATTAAGTTTTTTAATGCGAGATTATCCAATTATAATTTTGAAGCATTATATTCGATAATTTTAATCTACAAACATTTCGAATTATTATAATTATTTCTTTAATTATTTATATTTTTGAAATTTCAATCTTCGTATTGTTGAGTTTAAATTTCACAACAGCTTGAATCAATGATATTAGGAATTGTCCGTAATTTGGTATAACTTACGAAGTCATTATTTTTCTATTGATTCTAAAAGACTTGTTATTAAGAACATTTTTTTTTTAATCTTTTGATTAAGTTGTAAAATTTTTTATTTTACAGATCCAAAAATATTATAAGTTATAATTTTAAAATTCGAAGATTTTTTATTTTAAATTTAGTGTGATATTTGTTACCTTACATTAGATGTGCTTATGAATAGATTCGTTCATAGATCAAGTGATCTGTTAAAATCCAAAAATTAACTTGATATTTTAGCAGGATCATGAAAAATTAAAAAAAAAAAAAAAAGAAAGAAAGAAAGAAGAAACCTGAAGAAGATAGCAAGTACGAAGGTAAAAGCTGGTGTGAGGTTACCAATGGCTGAAGCGAGAGTTGGAGAGCCAAGTTCTATACCTTTGAATGAGCATATCAGACCCAAAAACCTGCCTCATAATGTTCAACAATCATGGGTTCTCATTTTTCTTTCTTTTAATGCTTACTAGATTGTAATCTTTGCAAGCACTACAAAAATCATTGTAATTCAAATGAATTGAACAAACAGAAATTTGCTTTAAAAAAAATACTTCCATGCTTACCCAAGAAGCCCTAGAAGGAAAATCCTAGAGATGAGAGGGAACTTCAGAGGAGGAAGCATGGTTTGTCTGCAGACATCAGATAATCAAAGAAGCCATGTTAGAGCAGAACTTTAGAATGAAATTCTGAGAAAGTTAATGAGCAAACGACCTTTTAAAGATGATGACTAAAGGCAGGAAAACAAGGGTGCCTAAAACATAACAGTAGGCGATGAAGATGTTGTAGCTCAACCCCTTCAAAGAAGCAGCTTTGAATAGAATGTTTGACACGACATGAGAACACTCTACTGCAACCATAGCTGTGCTTGGTAGGATTTCCTTGTAGCCATACTTTCTTTCCATCTCCCTCTTTTCTCCTCTCTTTCTTCTTTATAGAATCAAATCTTTGAACAAGATCATCATTTATAATAGGGCCGGTGGTGGTGAAAGTTAGCTGGTACGTGGTTTGCTGAACCATCTTATTTCCAATGCCATTTTCTTACTCTTAATTTTTTTATTTTATTTATTAATGCATTAATCTGAAATTAACACATTATCAAACTTATTATACCAAATTCAACTAGGAAAACCAATCAGATTGTTGGAAAAATCAACTGATTTGAAAACCTTTGAATTTTGATGGTTATTCAAATTCAACTGTGAGGATTCCATCAATCATTTGAAAATGCATGGTTATTTAAATCATCAAAGAATAATGTGGTGCTTTTATGGACATTTTTCAAAACCATGACGCAAATTAACTATACTGTTGTAGGCCCAAACTGGTTTAATGCCATGGGTCTCTCCCAGAAACATGACAGGAATGAAAATAAACATATCTCCAGATTCTTTTATCGAAGAACATTTCAGAAAACACAAATCTCCTGGAACATAGAAAGCAACTTCTGAAGTACCTAGTTTCACGCATGCCAGCAGACAATCTTTCTTTTCATTGTCGGAGGGCCTTTCATCTCTTGTTAGCTAGCATGTAGACTTCGGCTTTGTGGAAGGCCTTCACGATTGGACTTTATAAAAACACAGCTTAAGTAATTTTAAATAAAAAGACAGAATAATACGCAGAACAATAGTAGTTTTTATAAGGCGACGAGGAGAAAGTGTTTTACTTTTTCTAATATTTTTATTTTTTTCATCAATTTTATAATTATTTATCATATTTTTATATATTTTTTAATAGTTTTATACTTATTTTTATTCATTTTACAATAAATATTATAAAATTTATATTTAATTATCATATTTTATACTTAGTCTATTATTTTTATGCTTATTTTCATTCATTCTATTCATATTCAATTGTGAATGAAGAGCATTCTCTTATAGGCTAGGTAGGATTTCATCAATCATTTGAAAATGCATGGTTATTTAAATCATCAAAGAAACATATGTTGCTTTTATGGACTTCTTTCAAAACCAGTAAGCAAATTAACTATACTGCTGTAGGCCCAAACTGCTTTGATGTTTATACATAGCTGCCAAGATAGAGGGTCTCTCCCAGGAAAATGACAGTCATGAAAATAAATATATCTGATTCCTTTATTGGACAACAATTCAGAAAAGACAAATCTCCTGGAACATGATGAACAACTTCTGAACCACCTAGTTTCACACTACCAGAAGACAATCTTTCTTTTCATTGTCGAAGGGCCCTTCATCTCTTCTTTAGCTTGTAGACTTTGCACTTCTGGAAGACCTTGTCATTGGACTTCATAAAACACATATATAGTATTTTTGACAAAATACCATGCAGAACAATAGTTGTATATATATTTTTTTTTCACGGGGAGTATTGTGGAAAGTGTTAGAATTTTCCTGTCAACGAACTTCTATTAATTGATAATTTCGAGTTTTAATAAAATATGATGATAATTTAATAACCAAGGTTCGATAGCTTAGTGGTTTTTTTTTTTTTTTGAAAATTAAAGATCAATTAAAAATTATAACCAAGCAATAAGTTCGGTTTCTCTATTTACACCAGATTTGGCTAAAAAATTTGTCAAAAAGTCAACTTCTCGAAAAACATGAACAATTAAAATAAAATTAAAACATGAGAGAAGAGAAGGTTGCCCAGCTTATTTATCAAACTGTGGTATCTCCATGGAGAAATGTTGACGTTATGGATCCACGAAACAACCGCTTGAAAATCGCTTTCAATAACAATGGAAGACAGTAAAGAAAGGTTGCTTTTGGTGAGAATTGATAAAGCCTTAATGACAGCAAGGAGTTCAGCCAGATTAGAGTCAACGCAGCCCACACTTTTCGAGAAAATCATTCTAATGTTACCAGAGCAATTACGCAACACCCCTCCAATACCAGCAGTACCTGGTTTCCCTAGAGAAGATCTGTCGAAATTCAGTTTTCATTGACCTGCTTGGGGAGAAGACCAAAGAACATGGGGTTTAGCCTTCTTCATCTTAACAGGAATCGATAACTCTTTAATATTCAGGAGAGAAAAATTGATATCAATAAACAGATATTTCGCTTTTATCCACCAACTACACTGAATCGAGATCAATTGACAAACTTGATTAATAGAAATCTTATTTTCATTAAAGACCCGATCGTTTCTGGCAAGCCAAATAGACCACACAATGGCATAGAAGAGCATCATCCAGACTTGCTTATTGTTGCAATGATCAAGGGAGTTATTCCAAGACAGAAACAGAGAAGAAATACTATTAGAGACAACCCATTTCAGCTCCCAGATGTTGATGAAGTGAGACCAAATCTGTCAAGAAAAAGGGCAAGAGACAAACAGGTGCGAAACAGATTCGGAGCTCTCACAGAAAACACATTTATTTGCCTGATTGAGCAGGACTCCTCTGCTTTGGAGGACATCGATGACTGGAACAGAGCCATGAAGGACATTCCAAAAGAAGAGTTCGACTTTCGGTGGGGCACAGCCTTTCCACAAACAAGATTCAACCAAAGAGCTACAGTTAGATGATTCCATCAATAGTTTGTAGGGTTTTGCATTAAACATCTCGTTCACGCTATGAGTCCAAATCAGTCTATCTTTGGTGAAGGGAGAAATCTGAATAGAGTTAAGAAGTTGTAACAGCTTATTCCATGATTCCATGTCCCTATCGAAAAGGCTCATCCTTATCATAATATTTCAATTCCACGAACCATTTGACCAGCAGCCAATACCTCTTAATTTGATAGGATTAGATTTAAAATTTGAATCTTCTTTCTCTTCTTGTATCTACAATGAACAAAAAAACAAGCTGATAATTTAGACTTGAGTCTAATTAATTGATTGTGATTAGTAAGTATGAGTTTTTGCACATTTTATTGTATGTGATGATTGTTTAGGGTTTAAACTTAATAATTTTTGACAGGGAACTATTAAGTTTAACTATAAATATATGAGTAGTCTCTTCACTTCTTAATTTTTTATATCTAACCAATTGAGAGTCATTTTAAGAAGAGAAAAACTAGTTTATTTTCAACTTACATTTTCACTTTCAATTTTATTTGCTGAAACAGAAACACATAAATAACTGTTTACATAATTTTGATGTTCTAATTTTCATAAAAAATTTATAAATTTAATATTATAAAAGAAAAATCAAATTTTAGATCAATCTCTCCTAAAGATGAATCATAACTACTACTATGCAAAGCCTAAATGTTTAACCGTAGTAATCTTTTGGCTTGGTGGTTTGAACCACTAAATATGTATATTTTCTTATTATAAATGTTTTAAAAATCAAGTATAAATTATCATCCAGCATCAATTATGTTCTTAGATTTCAAAAATAAAATTAAGATAAAAATTATTAAAATAATAATAAATTAGATTAAAATAAAATTTAAATAAATTTAAGTAACTTTCTATTCTGATAGTAACTTCTCATGGTCAGAACTTCAGAAGCTTTCCATCGTTTCCGTTAAAATAGACAGTAGAGATAGGCATGCTCCATGTCTGGTTTAAGTCAATTAAAAATGAACCAACATTTCTTAGCAATCCTGGAAAAATGCAATCATCTCAACCATCTAAAGCAACTGCAATCCTTCGTCATCACCCGAGGCCAGTCCCAAACCCAGTTCTACATCTCCAAGCTGGTTCGTTTTTGCACAATCAATATTTTCAACTTTTATTATGCTCGCTTACTCTTTGATCATGTTTATGCTCCCAATATATACTTATACACTGCCATGATTACTGCTTATGCTTCTCACCCAAGCCACCATACTTCTGCTTTTGCTCTTTACCGTCATATGCTTTTCAAAGGGACGCCAACTCCCAACCATTTTATTTACCCCCGTGTCTTAAAATCAGCTCCTGTGGTTTTGGAGTCTAATGGCACAAAACTGGTTCATACCCAGATTTTTAAATCGGGTTATGGACAATACGCAGTTGTTCAAACGGCTCTTGTTGATTCGTATTCGAGGACGGGTTCGTGCATTGGGATTGCAAGGGATTTGTTTGATGAAATGGCTGAGAGGACTATTGTGTCTTGGACTGCTATGGTTTCTGGGTATATGAGAGTAGGGGATGTCGGAAAGGCTGTTTTGCTTTTCGAGAAAATGCCTAAAAGGGATGTTCCTTCTTGGAATGCTGTTATCGCAGGGTGCACGCAGAATGGTTTCTTCTCCAAGGCTATTTCATTCTTGAGAAAGATGGTAATGTGGGGAAAAGACGAGCATAAGCCTAATCAGATTACAGTTGTTTGCAGTCTATCGGCATGTGGAAACACTGGGATGTTTCATCTTGGTAAATCAATCCATGGTTATGTTTATAGAAATGGTATTGATAATGATTATTTAGTAGCTAATGCTTTGATAGATATGTATGGGAAATGTGGGAGCTTAGAAACGGCAAGAAGGATTTTTGACATGAGTTCCAAGAAAAACTTGACATCTTGGAACTCTATAATCAATTGTTTTGCACTACACGGACAAAGTGACAAGGCAATTAAGGTGTTTGAGGAGATGATCAATTTTGGAGTTGATGATGTAAGACCGGATGCGGCTACCTTCATCAGTTTGTTGAATGCTTGTGCACATGGAGGATTGGTTGAAAAAGGTCATGCTTATTTTGACTTGATGACTAGTTGTTACAATATCAAACCTCGGATTGATCACTATGGTTGTTTAATTGATCTTCTTGGTAGAGCAGGAAAGTTTGAAGATGCATTGGAAGTCATTAATGGTATGCAGGTGGAGCCTGATGAGGTTGTTTGGGGCTCATTGCTAAATGGTTGTAAAATATACGGTCGCTCGGATTTGGCAGAGTTTGCAGTAAAAAAAATGATTGAAATTGACCCGAACAATGGTGGTTATGGCGTCATGTTGGCAAACTTATATGGAGAGTTAGGGAAATGGGATGAGGTACGCAAATTAAGGAAGGTGTTGAAGGAGCAGAACGCGTATAAGACCCCAGGTTGCAGTTGGATTGAGGTTGATAGCGAAGTTCATCAATTCTATTCTGTTGATAAGTCGCATCCTAGAACTGACGAGATATACAATATCCTGGAAAGCATGGTTGGTTTGTACTAAGCTCATATTGTTTTCACAGTTTTGCCAGCCTGGGAGATCAGCTTTGCAGTCCCATTTTGACACTGTGCTTTAAGTACAATATCGTCCCTGACATCAGAAAACCTTTCTTATGTTCTTTTATTTTTGACAAACTTTGGCTCATATGTTGGGAAGCAGGAGCTTGCTTTAGCTGTGGCGGAACTTCAGCGGAACTTGTGGAACTGAAGGTTACTTCCAACATGCTCCGAGGGAATTTACAGGAAAGAAGAAGAAAAGTGTCATACCAACTACTTTTACAGTGGTACAAGATGCACAAATCAGAGCTGCAAGAGGATACATGAGCCCCGAGTGCTGAATGACTTTTTTTTTTTTTGAATTATTGGGGGATGAGAATTGAAATTGTTTGAGCTCGACATCAAATTTTGCAATATGACATTACTCTTATTAATCACTAGGTAGCATGACTGTTTTTTAATGTTTCCCCAACATATTTCTTGAAAAGGAATGAGAAATGAAGAGCAGAGCAAAAGTTAAGACTGCTTGTGATTGCCACTAAAGAAGCTCTCTCTTTATATTCTCCTAATATTACAAAGTTTGTTATATAATTTAACTGCTCTGAATAAGAGGGGCCTTTTGGCTGGATGATTCCATATGAGAAACTTCATTTTCCAGGACCATGTTCTTCTCTCTCGCTTGTCCCCACATCACAGTGTAGAATCCAAGTGCAATAATAACAGATCCAATCACGCTGCATAGAAATAGACAAAAATTGATCTCAGGTCCTTACTAACTTGGCAACTGGTAAACAAGTATTTTCAGTTGGACTTCAAGTAGACTATGACATACCTCCCTAGATAAAGAGTATCACCCAGAAATATGACTGTCAGGATTACTGCAAGAGCAATTCCCAAGGGCTTGAACATGGAAACATACACTGGTCCTTTCTTCTGTAAGCACCATGTATGAATTGCAATACGATACAAACTCCCAAATATCGCCTGAAAATAGCCTCAATCTCAGTACATGGAGAAAAAGGTTGGTGGCAAATAACATAAAATATATTACTCATTATATGTCTTCATTCTCATTTTATTTCTCAAGTTCTTTTGTCAGCAATAGGAATCTTAAAGACAACAGAACAGAGAAGTCGCTATTCAACCCTGTTTCGGATTCTCCCAAATATCAATTTATAGAATAAATAAGTTCTTAGATTGAATTAGGTCAAAAAGTGATTAAACCAGCATCAAATGAGTTTAAACATTAACATGTCAAACTTCTAAACATCATTGAAGAGTCTGTAACAGTGTAAATATCATCTAGGCTTTGATGTTATGCTTACCGTGCTGACAATGGCAGCCACTTCAACAGTAGACTTCAACTTCCATGCAGTTGGATTTCTTTCCAAAATTAGAGAGAAAACCAAAGATTGGATAGTTATGAAGAATGTGTAGAAGAAGACAATTGTCATTTTATCTGGATACTCCTTAACTGTGGCTGCCTGAAACCATGAAATCATGCCAATTATTACAATACAAATGTTATAGAAGAAAATTTCACCTTTTTATCCAAAAAAAAAAAAATGAAGTCTCAAGATGTAAAACTATTAATGGTAAATCCAGTGGGAGAGTTCATGTTTTACCTGCATGATATTCCATGTTGCAGATGAAAGGCAAACCAATACAATAAGAAAGCCTCCAAGAATCCACCTAGATTGCTCTGAGAGAAGAAGGTGTTGGGGAAAGTTTGTAGGAGAAGAAATCAGCAATGGAGGACCCTTGTAAAGAGTCGCTACAAATGCTCCTGTCACAGCTACAACAGCACCCAGGACTTTAGCTTGACTGCTTGATCTTTTTATTTCTATCTTTTCCATCCTATAATTCAAACCATCATGAATTATGTATCAGATAGGAGGAAAACAAAAGAAAAATTCATGAAGAAAAAAATTGTATCACATGCATAAAGAGTAGAAAACATCCAATCCTAACTATACATTGGATTTTCAATCAACAATGTCTAGTTCTAACTCCTTACATTCTTCACTTTCTGGGTTTTTTTGTTGCTAGACAAAAGTTGAGGAGCAGGAGAGTTGATCTGATCTTTAAAGTCAAGGCAATCGATTATTAAAATTTATAGATTTATTAAGCTTTCATCTGAAAATTTTGAAAAATTTGTAGATCACCTACTAATAAGAGACGATGAAAATTTCAATTCTAAACGCTTATGCTCTACATTCGAACCTTAACCACTTGTGTCAACAAGATTTTTTTTTTCATTCTAGAGATGATTGAACATTTCCTAAATTTAATCAACAGTAAAAAGTTTCTGCACTGACTTAGAACATTGTTCCTTACTACCTGAATGTGACAGCAAGCAGGAAAGTGAAGATGGGGATAAGATTTACTAAAGCCGATGAGAGAGTAGGAGAGCTGAATTTGACTCCAGCAAGATACACAATCTGTCCCGCGCTTCTGCAAGAGAGCAATTCTCAGTTGTCAAACAGTTTGTTTCTTTTTCAAGCATAGGTTTCAAAATGGAAAACAAAAACCAAAAGAATGAAAGGATGATTCTATCAGTTCAATCCCCATTACCCTATCAAGCCTAGGAGGAAGAATCTCCATAGCAGAGAGAAAGTCAAAGGAGCTTGCTTGTTTCTGCAGAAGCAAAATTCAGAGGTTGGAAACAATGGAAGTCCACCATAAAACATCAAAGTTTTCAAGCTGTGAGCAAACACTTACCTGCAGAAGATGAAATATGGAAGAAGGATCAAAGTACCAAGAGCATTGTAATAGACAACTGAAACAAAATTGCTCATGCCTTTTGTCAAAGCTGCTTTACTGACCACTGATATACCCACATCCGTACACTCCACTGAAATCATTGCCACAAAAGGTACTGCACTCCAGATGTAAGAAGCTAACCCCATGTTTTCACCAGGATGTTTTCTCAGACTTTTTTTGCCTGATTCCTCCGTTTATTTGGGTGGCTGGCTGCAGACATGAGAGAGAAATATATGGACTTAAAACAAGGAAAACATTGCTATGTCCCCACAAGGAAAGCAATAAGATAGCTGCAACTTGCTTGCTTAGAACATGGGATCTTAAAAAAGTACTTAGTAATGCAAACATCAGCCACTTTTTTTTTATATCAGCCACTTGTATTTAATAATAATGCATGCTTAATGATTTTTTAGGTTAATTAAATAAATTAAAAGTGGAAATTTTCATATTAAGTTAAAAATATCAATAATTATATTAAATATGTTAATTTTAAACAAAATACGACACTATAAAAATATTATAAAAATATACTAAAGTGAATCAAATTAAATTTGATAAAATTTATATATGAATTTAATTAAAAATTAAAAATAAATATTTTAGACTTAACATATTAGTATAAATAAATTTTAAAATAAAATTTTTAATTTTAACATAAAATTTTTAATTTTACACTATATAAATTTAATTTAAACCTATATATATATATATATAAACATGATTTCATATAATATTAACACTAATTAACTCTAATCAACGACTTTTTAATCTTTGACAAAAAAAAAATAACATATTACAAAACCTATATTCAAATCCAAATAATTTAGACTTTTGCCTTCCATTATTTTTAAAATGAAAAAAACCTCCAATTAACTCCATTTGTCGGAAATAAAAAATAGTATAAAGTGTCCAATTTTTGCATAGCTTTTCACAGACGAAGGGCCACATCACTGACCAAAATCAATTGAATAGAATGAAAACGAAATGAAAAGACACATACGTCATCACATAGCTCGTAATTACTCTTTTAATTAATAATTCGATTTAATAATTTTAAATTTGATATAAATAAAGAATAAATATAATAAAAAATAAAATTAAATAAAAAAATCTATATATATTATAAAAATTAAAAATTAAAAATTAAAAATTTTATATTTTTAATATAAAATTTTTATATATTACATTATAGAAAATTATAAATAAAATTGACAAAATTTACTTTTAATAAACAATTTTCCCTTGGCGTCTGTCATTATCTAGGATTGTTCCACCCACTAACGAAACAAAAACAAAAGATGATTTACAAGCTGTGTCGGGAGAAGTTTGATGTACACAAGTTCCAAAACAACGAGAGAAAAAAATTATATACAAGCTAACCCCAAAGGGAACTGCTATTCACCTCTTCCTCCGCCTTCTTTTCAAGGTGGGCATTGGACTTAGACCGCCAAGAAAGGAGGTCGCACTCGCACTAGTATCAGTTATGGTTCCATCCTGAAGAGCTAAACTTTCCTTGGAATCATCTTTGTTTCCTGCATTTTGATGGTCCAGGTTCTGCTCAGGAACTGGTTTACTTGCCTCCCCTCCATTTTTAAGTCCATCCAATGATGTTTCAGAACAGGAAGCTGGTTTAGCTGAACCAAAGCAATTTGAAGAGTCAGCAGCACCGAGGTCGTTGGTTGTCTCGGTTTCTTCCATGCAGAATCCACCTCCCATTTTCAGGTAGCCTTTAGATGATTGCGCTTCAGAAGAGGGATCATCCACATCTTCGCTAGCATCAGGTTGCCCAATTTCCATTTCATCGTTACAAAATCCGCCACCCCTTTCAATATACTCTCTACTCAAGTCCTCCTCGAGTGAAGGATTCTTTTCATTTAGATTATCAGCCGCCTCTTGGTTCATTACCTCTTCAGAAGAGGGTTCTTTATTGCTTAAGCAAACCTCATCTTCTAGGTCATTCACAGTGTAATCCACAGGTTTTCGAGTTCTCATAGACTGAATAAACAAAGAGGATTGAAGCAAAACCGTTAGTATTCAAACATTTTAATTTAGAGTTTTTTCAAGAGGGGACAATTAATGGGGAAAAGGAGGAAAGCTTACCCTTCGCACCACCTGTGGCCGGTCTAACTTCTCCCCATCAACATCCTGACAATCATTGTCACTATTACCAGCAGAAGAGCTGGCTTCAGACTGCTCAAAATCAGGATTTGTTTTACGCCTTCTTCTGCCAGAAGCATTACCTTTAACTCTTCGTTTCGCAGGTGATTGTTTACTGGCTTTTTGCCTGAGATCTTCCCGCAAGGGTGGTTCCGGTGTGCTCCTCTCAGATGTAGCATGCTTTCCACGGTTCTTTCTTTTCCTTGGTGGCTTAGGCACTGATTTTTCCATGGATTTTCTCTGACATGGAGGACCTATGTCCTCATTCTCCTTTGAAGGTTCCCCTGATTTGTTATCTCCACTTTGAATTGGGCTAACTCTACTTCTTTTCCTACTTTTAGAAACTTGTTGCACATCGTCATCTATCAATTCTGAAGATTGGTTTCTAGTGATTCCTTTAACCGCTTTCTTAATTCTCTTGCTACGGATCTTTGCAAATCTCTCATTGAAAGTGTAAAAGGCTTCCAGTCGCAATTGTATCTTCAATGACAAAGTTTAAACACACTGTATCAGTAACTTCATCTATGATAAGCCTTCGACAATCACAAAATAAAGAAGCATGAACAGTCACCAAAATATTATTCTGCAAACACTTTCACGTGCACAACCATGTACACATGAGAAGGGAGAGGGAAAAGTCTAACCTCACGTTTTTCATACTCTCTTAAAACAGGCTGTAACAACTCATCCGATTTCTGACTACCCCACCCAAACTTCTCCCAGCACAGTCTGCATGCAATCAGAGCAAAACAGAAAACAATTATCAAACGCATAGCATACTCCAGTTAGAACCCCAAAAGTGTTTATATTAGAAGTCTTAAAACGTTTGCTAAAAGACACAACATAATTTAAAGGAAAATAACATGCGATTACTGATTTTCTGATTTTCTGAAAAGCTAAGAGCTAAATGTAAGGCAACTCACTTGCGAAGTACAAAAAGATCTGGCCTTCCCCATGTGAATGGCTCAGTTGACTTATCCACTTGTGGAGAAGAATATGCAGAAATAACTGCTTCACTTGGGAAAGATGAAGGTATATGCCAGTTCTTGCTCACATTTCTCTGTACATTATAATTAATAAATTCATAAAATGAGAGAGAAAAGCAGAATAATAATTTAGATATAAGGAATGAAATAAAAAAGAATAAGCAAGGAGTAAGGTACCCACATGCTTATCCATGAAACTCTGCCTTATCTCATCAATACAATCCATAGACTGCTTGTTATTGTCAGCTTGAGAAATGTTCTGGTCAAATGAAGACACTCCTGCCATGCTGCTTATAGAGTCTTTCATGCTGGTTTCTGCACTGTTGACATCTTTATCAGTGAATTTTGACCCTCTCTTCCTTTCATTAGATCCTTCTTGCACATTAAGCTTCCCCAAGATGGTAGGATCAGGGGACTCAATCCAAGCACGAAATTTATGAAGCCCCTCTTCTTCTGGGAATGCATTTACAACCTCAATAGCATTAACAATGCCAATCCCACTGCATTTAAATGTACACAAGTTAAAGACCAAGTTACCAGGCTATCACTGCAGAAGAGCATAAAACTAAGAACTAAATATTGATAAAAGAAAGCGAAATTTGAAAACATGATAATACCAAATCAAGCAATTCTAGAAAAAGTGTTGGCAACAAAGGGTAAAATGATTTTCATTTAATTCATGAAATCAGTGGAGCTAAAACGCCTCCATTATTTACCTAACTCCCTCAGTATAGTCACTCCCAAGAAGCAAAGCCATCCGTATTAACTTTTCCCTTGTTAATCCAAGCTCTTTTTCAATGTCCTGGACCAAGAGACAGGCAGACCAAGAGAGATAAGCAAACAAAAAAATTGAAGGGGAAGGGGAGGGGGAGAAGAGAAACAACGTACTGAACACAGCAAGCAGTGTATGCAGGCTTAAATACTGCAAAAACACCAATAGCAAAAATCTTTCTTGAAATAATAATAATATCAACAATGCAAAAGACGTACAGTGATAAGGATGTAGAGATTCACTAAAAGAAAAATGGAAATGAGAAAATCGTAGATCAAATCAAAATCATCATAAAGATTCTAGAAAAACTATAAAACCTTTGAAAAAAACAAAATCCACCAAACTGACGGCACCCATTTACTCTTATGAACGCCTCACTAAAATAATGAGAAAAATGTGTATAAACTAAATAAACATTATGACAGAGTTAATTAAAATAAAATGAAATTTAACACAAGAAAATCAGAACTGCTCCGTCACTCTGTCAGAATTCAGACCTGCATAAAGTAAGTCTCCACATATTTCCGATCATCAAATATATTCTTGTAAACACTTCGTGCCCCAAATAAGAATACATCAGAATCATCAGTGACAACACCATCAACAAAGTTAGTTAGCTCCATATAAGCACATTGAGCTTCTGCCTCCATTGGTGCAATAACATAGGGTAAGCCAAACATTTGCAGCAGTTCCTGCAGAGCATCATGTGCACCAACTTATCAGCAGATATAGGCAGAAAGCATTTTGGAGAGAGAGAAGATTCAATAGAAAACAACATCCCAAAACACCTAAAATTCCTAAATATTGACCATAAAAAGTTAGATGCAGTTCTTGTGTCTGTTCTCTACTATGTATATCCCCCTTCTGTTCACCAGCTAGCCCCCTAGCATGTAAGTCACAGGAGAGAAAAATTACCAAACAGGTGAGGCAATGAACAAATCCCAACTTCTAAGTTCAATGCCTCATGAATTATTTTTATGTGCATACTAATTGTTCAGACAAGAAAAATTAAGTAAATTTTTGGCCTCAGACCCTTGTAACTCCATTGTAGACTTGAAATGCTACCTTACCAACTATTTTGCTTCCACAACATGTTAGCGATGATTTTTGAATCCATAAAAAATAACTAACAAGACAGTCCAAGCAATAAGTTGAACATGATTAGAGACATACTTTTGAAACAAGATGAAATTCAGAACACTAACCTGACATTCTGCAAACATCTCACTACTGACAGATTCAGCATTTCGTTCAAGCTTCCTCTGCTCATCTCCTAGATTCATACATTCTTGACCGAGAATTAGCAGTTCCTCATCCAAACTAGCCTCAGTGAACTCAACTTCTATGCAATCATTTCCCTTAATGCTAGACATGTCAGTATCCAGCCCTGCTTCATTGACACAATTTTCATAAGTTCTATCTCCTGCCAATTCTTGCTCAATGTGAATATCAGATATTGCTTTATCCTTAGATGATTGCACCGGGAAAATGGATGAGTCAACTATCTCAATTGATTGATGCAATGGTTTAGATTCAAAATCATTTTTCTTATCTTGAACCATAATACACGGTTCAGCTTTATTACTACTTTTCTTATCACTGACCAAAGTAGATGCTTCACCTTCAGAATCATTTTTCTTATCAACCAGAATGGCACCAGGAAGGTCACCAACAGCATATGAACTGTGAGAACTATCCTTAGACCAACTGTTGGAGACGGTTGACAATCCATCAACTACATTAGAAGCATCCAGGTTCTTTCCTGCAGGAAACTGGGCCTTCTTTTCCAATGTTGTAACTAATTCTGTACTTGCATTCTGCATTAATTGTTCAGAATGGGCACCATCAGATATTTCACGAGGTTTATTTAATGGTGTCCTGTTTTTATCACAATTATGTGCTATAGGTGACAACCTCTCCGGAGAATTACAGGTTCCCAACATGCTTGGTTCATCCACACTAAACAGCTTCTGGACTCTATCTAAATTTTCACAAGATTCATTTTGCTGATTCACATTATCCCCTGGAAAACTTGATCCATCCATATTACTTTTTTCATGCAGAGATCCAAAACCTTCATCTACATTTTCTCCAAAGTTTTTGGATTTCTCAAGTTCAGAAGGAAAATAATTAGATTTTTCAACACCTACATCTGTGAGACTTCTCCTTATTGCCTCCAGCAGATCAGCCTCCTCTTCTAAATAACCTTTAGAAAGCATTCGTCCTGATTCAACATGACCAGAGGAAGCCTTGGGAGCATCAGAAGGTTCTTCTTCCCATTCCACTTCACTCTCATCACTAATATTGCTTTCTTTATTCGAGGGATTATTTTCAGCATTCATTCCATGAACACCAGCATCCCATTTTCCTTCAATTGCTCCTTCTTCCCACTCACAATCTGAATCAGAATCAGAAGCCTGCCTTCTTGTAAGGTTATCCTCAGGAGAAGGTAGTGCCACAGGATCACCTGCAGCTAAACGTGCAAAGATATCAACATCATCATCAGAAAACTTGCTCATTCCATCATCTTCAAAAGTTATTTCCAAACAAGCTTCGTTTTTAAACGCAGACTGCTGATTACTCTCATTCAAATTTACAGATTCACAGTTACCGTCATGTGAAGCTTCTACAAACTGGTTTTCACTAGACAAACTCTTTGAAGTATTCACACCCTTATTTGAATTTGTTCTTTCATGTTCAATCTCTTTCATAAAATCCAAGTTCCTTTGTAAATCACGGGTCATACGAATCCCCATGCCTCTCACTCTACTGACACGTACACGGCCTCTCTCATCCAAATAGGTCCCAACATCTTCATAAGGATCACTAGTAGGTTCATTAGGGACTGATTCTGTCACAACATTGGACTTACGGATTGATTTAACACCATTCAGAGAACCTGAAGGATGGTTAGCATGTATCCCTTCTTGCTTATCTTTATCTCTCTCTTCTCTAGAAGATGTAAGTACCCTGGCATATTAAGGATGTATTAAACCAAGAAAGTTATTATTCCAGTATAATAAAAACCAAAAGAGATAACAAGCTGCAAAGAGCCAGCGCCTTGTTTGAAGAAGATAGATACCGTGCACTAAAATCTGCTTTTTAATGATAACTCATAAGTTCATGGTTCTATGGTCATGCGGAAAACAACAACAAATCACCACTTACTGTTTGTCACCGGTAAATGTTGATGAGAAAATAAATTCTCTGTTGGCTTCAGAGGCTATCCTTGAAGTTTGTACACCGGCAACCCCTCTGCCAGCAGCAGTTCTCTGCACTTGATCTATCTCCCGGCGGAAAGCAACAGTTTTAAGATAAGACTGTATTTGTAGCTCAGAGAATTTTTCAGGTGCCTAGAGGTGCAAAACAGAATCAAAGAAAAAAGACCGATAAGGTCCAAATAGAGCTACCTGATCAGAGAGACTATGGTAAAGAAACAAATCATTAATGTGGTTCAGATATGTATTTTTAAAACAAAAATTAAAATCAAATGACACTAAAGAGACTGTTCTACATCCACCCAAAAATAATATCTCCCAATTTAGACCAAACTTCATGAATCATAAAAATCTAGTTCAACCATACTTTTCCTGTGTTAGGTTGGACCTAGCAGGTGCATTAGCATATGAAACAAATCAACTCTAAGACTTTGTGAAATTAAAATATATTCCAACCATCACATGTTGCATCCACCATACTGAAACAGCTCAGCATTCATTGTCTATAGAGACAGAGAGGAACAAGCTTCTTAAACTAAAAACCAATTAGTATTCATTTAGTCATTGTTTCTTTTAAGTTAAAGCATGTTGAATACGAGACATAGCCACAAGATACTCCATCAAGTACATCTTCAGGAGAATCGAATAGCTTGGGCCACGCAATATGGTAAACATTTTGAATTAACACGATCCCATTGCATATTAAATCATCAAAGAAAATACCTTTTTGACTTTTTGGTACTTTTGTCTGTTTTCAGCCATCAACCTTTCTCTCATCTATAAAAGAGGACATAGAAACAATAATCAAAAGATATTTTGAAGGAGAAGCTGGAAATCCACAGCTGACAAGAACAAATACCATATATATAATAGATATCATCACCTGAACAAGAAGATCAAGTTGCAGAGATGGAGGCAAAGCAGCTAAAACAGCTGGATCAACATTCCCATGCATTGCTGGCTAAAAATGGATGAGATTAAAAAAGTTACATCAATATATATATATATATATATATATATATATATATATAAATCAGCTGTCACAGAAGGACTTAATAACATAAGATTAATCACAAAGAGAGACTGTCTTTAGCAAATAGGGCAATAAGACAGTTCAGGACCAGAGTTTTCATATTTGTCCACACTGAACTGGCAAAAATGATGCATAATTTTCTATATACATATTATCCTTCATTTTCCCAAATGTTACATTAGCTAGGGTTCAGCATCAAGTTAGATTGAACAGTTTCTTATGATAACACTTATAACCATAAAAACACAATATGCATTAAGTATTATGTCAAAATACAGGAAAAACTTTACAAGTATCATCTCTTCATCTTCATCATCATCATCCTCAGAAGGTAGGGCTGCAGCTGATGTTGATGCATTATTAGCTAAATTGCTGTCTTCCTGCGCCGCGAGAGATGCTGCCAACCTAATTTAACTCATCAAAACAATCAAAACAAACTATCCAACCAGAATAGTTGATCTATTCAATTGCAAACGTTGCTCACATTTCATCCAGCTCTTCCTGATTGTAACTACTTGAAGCCATAGCGTCATCTTTACTCCTCTCCATGTTGGATTGATTCAGGTCATTTGAGAAAATCTTCTTACCTTTACCGTCAATCTGCAATTTAATCAAGAAACTAAATGATACCAATATCAAAAGCCAAAACAAAAATAATATGGAGAATGAAAAACTTGGAAAGCAGAAACAATAAAATCTCTCAACAGCCTATTTTATAGGTCGCACACCTGACAAAGAAGTTGGCGTTGCAGTGACTGCGGCAAGGCAGCTAAAATATCTAAATCAATATTTCCATCAATCTCTGGCTGTAAATGAATCAAGTAAAATATCCATCATAAACTACATAAGTTAAAAATGTTAAAAGCAATGAGTAATAAACCAAAAAAAGCAATGCTTCCATAGAGATAACAACTTGAAGCATATAGTTTGTCAACTCTTACTAGTATTATCTCTTCATCTTGGTCTTCATCTTCATTCTGATCCCCATCCTCGGAAGGAATGGGCACTTCTGATCTACATAATATGAAAAAGCCCATTTAACAAGAAATCAGAAATGTAGTAAAAAATATCCTTACAACAACCAGCCAACTATTTAATCTGCAGCTTACTTTTCTTTCAGTTTTACATTATCAGAATTTGTCAGTTCCTCAGCAGCATTGCATCCTGCAGTTTTGGGATCGCACGGTTTATCAGAGGAAACCTTCTCACCCTTACCATTCTTCTTTTGCATTTTCTTTTGGTTCTCAAGATCCTTTGCCAGCTCTTTCAGTCTCATTTGCTTAAGCTATTAACCAACAAAACATAGAACAACACCATCCAAAAAATAAAGCAAGGACCCACAAAAAAATAAAAAAACCTTCTCCACCAAACATTCAGAATTATTACAACTACAAGGCAAAAAATAAAAAATAAATTAATAAAAAATTTAGTAAATTTTCATTCAATTCCGTTACTACTATTTTTAGCAAACTTCTTCTAAATTTTAAAATAAAATGAAAAAAAAATTGTTTGGATAAAAACAAATTCTATCATTTTTAAGAATTAAAAATTAAAAATTACTTTTATTTGAAGCATTTGCGTTCAAGTATTTATTTTTTAATTATATACTACTACTTTACATTGTACTTTTATTTTTCAATTGGTAACAAAAAATAGTAATAACCAAACTTAGCCTAAAACCACGGCATTTCAAATTATAATCTAAAGGGGAAAAAAAAGAGAAAAAATATTACGTGATTGAGGAGCAATTTTTCAGCGGTTTTACGGATCTTAGCTTGGGCGTTATCTCGCTGGCGACGGCGAGCAATGACGGTGCGGCGCTTGAGAACCGGTGTGGCACCATCGAAGACGAAAACAGGTTTAGTTTTTAGGTACAAAAGCTTGCAAATTCTCCTAAAAAACCCTAATAAATGCGCGTTTCGAACCATTTCTCCTTTCTCGTCTCGCATCGCTTTCATGAATTGAACCATCCAAATACTTGCATCTTCGAAAATTAAAGAAAAAAAAGTAAATGATCTGGTAAAGAAATTAGAACAGTTAGGGTTAGGAATCTGAGGTTACCAATGGCCAGTTTCTTCCCGGCTAGGGTTTCGACGGACACGCGGCGGCCGACGGGAGCCAGTAGTTCCCATAGACCATGAACTCCCATTTTTTGGGCTTGCCCTGCAAGATTTTAAATTATTTTTTTAATTTTGATCGATTTATTAGCTATTCAAATAAAGTACGTTAACATTGCCGCCACGAGGATCAAAGATGGATAGAAACTACGTCGTTTGGCTTTTCTCTCTTCCATCTCATATTCAATGTTTCCTTGACTTCTTTTTTCGTCAACCTTACTTTTCATTCTCTTAATTATTACGGATTTAATCTTTGACGATTTTAATTAAAAAATCGCAAAAATAGTTTTATAATAAAAACATTTTTATAATTTTATTTTGATTCGATTATTCTTTTATAATAAAAGATTTATTGGTTTATCTCTTTCTCGATTCAAATTAATCAAAATTCTCTCATAATTTTATAATTTTATTAGGAGTTTATCTTTTATGTATAAATAGCGTATAATTTTTATATATTGTTACTCAATGATAAATTGTAATCTCATTAATAAATAATATTTTTTTAAGGTATTTGGATAATGATCAAATTTTAGAGTCAACATTATTTTGAGGGTTTTACTTGAATATCACTTTCGGTCCAAACAAATCTTTGATCGTAAAACGAATGATGATTCTTGTAGCTATATCAAAAAATCTCATTAATAAATAAAATTTAATAATGCATTGACTCTTAAAAATTAAAAAACTTATTAATATTTATTTTAAAGATCTGTATATTTTTTAACTTTACTCATTAATGAGATTACATTCTGTAGTCAGTCAACTAACAGTATATAACTTCTATATACTATCATTACATCTAAGGCTATAAACAAGTCAAGTTATTGAAGATTTACTTGAGTTCAGTTCGATAATTATTCAAATTTGACTTGTTTATTTTCGATCTCGAGCTATTCAAGTGATTGGTTGTGTCGAGTTTAAGCTTCTGAATACCAAACTCGAGCGGCTCACGAGTTTTATCTAATTTTTTTAATATATAATTTTTTAAAATATTTTATTATTAATTTACTTTTTTATCTTGTAATATACAATTTAAAAATAATAAATCGAGTTTAACGAGTCAAATTTGAACATATAGAGTCGAATTCAAGTGGCTAGACTCAAGTATTCTATCGAACCGAATTCAAGTTTCAAAAGTTAAATTCAATTGAGCTTGAGACGAAATGCAAACCTTGAATTTTCAAGTCATAACTCAAACTTGATACGAAAATATCTCGACTTAACTCAATTATAACTCAATTGCATAAAGTATAAATTGTTTTGTTATACACCAACAATGGTATGATTTGTTTATAAAATACTGAATTTTTAATTATCGTAACCATAATTCAATCTTTAGACTATTTCAATTATAAAAATAAAAAATAAAACAATTTCATTATACTTTGGAGCAGTATACATAACCAATAAAGAATTTTTACAGTGCTCTTCCTTTTAGTAACAATAAATTAAGGAAAGTGCTAAATGCATCGATTCATATATCAATACATATACCCTTGAATAAATTAGTTCTACAATAACAGTTTGACTTTAGAAACGATGATGATTTCTACTTCAACTATCAAAGTATCATATACAATGTAATTGTTTGATGTGTCCCTGAGCACCCCCAATGACATGAAGTATCTCCTGCCGCGTGGAAGACTCTCTGCTGTAAACCAATTTGAATCTACAGAAGGGGAGAATTTAAAGAGATTAAAAACAAAATAGAAGAACAATTTAAGATTCTTATTGACCTAAAGACTACGTAATTGTTGCTATCCATTTAACAAGGGTTAAAGCTTCATATTTTATGTAAATATATGTCACTTTCATTCCAAACGTGTTACACATATGTTAAGCGAGCTTGTAGTGAAATTAAAATTGATTTTAAATTAAATTTTTAATATGTTATCAGAATTTATATTTTATTTTGTAATTTTTTTTGTTAGTTGCTTTTTTTGAATTTGCTACGTGATAAATTCATAAGTCTCTAGTTATACATAATAAAAGTTTATTAAAGTGATATTGTCTAATATCTATTAAATATTAATTATAGTATTGCATTCAAATTAGATTTTTTCACCGGATTGGTTGAATGCTTAAACAAAATCTAGTGGGCCAATAAGTTGTTCTTTCAACAAGGGATCGTTTGGATAAGTGGAGATGAGCTAGTTATTGTAATAGTGAAATTGAGTACTATAAGATGCAAGTAGTGGTGAGAGAGATGAAATAGAGTGATAAAATAATCATCAAGGAATTAAGTTAAATTTTGTATATTATGAATTTATAATATTTTATTTGATAATTGTGAGATTAATAAATAATAAATAATAAAAATTTGCATAAACTATTTTATATTTAATAATATTTTCTATAATAAATGTGTAAAATTTGTTTAAAAAATAATAATATATTTAGATATCTTAAAATAAAAATTATTTATATTTATTTATGTTATTATTCATGTAGTTATTTATTTTAATTATTTATTTACTCTAAAATATTTATTTTTTATTTGCTTCTGATTTATTTGATAATAAGATTAGTTTTTTTCATATTTATTTATTAATTAATTATTATAAATTAATATAAAAAAAATTGAGGTTAGTATAAAAAAGAACAAAATTCTGTCATCGTAAGCCACTGAACCCTTAAGGGTCCAATGACTTTTTGCCCCAAGGCACGATGAGAAGGATTCCACTGTATTGCAGCTGGGCACTCATGGGTGGCCAGACATGTTTGGGGTGCAATTGCATCCAAAGGGATCCAAGGTTGATTACCTTCAGCAGATTCCTTCTTGTTGGAGGAATTGTATTGGTCTTTGACTCTAAACTTGTATCGTGCATACACTTTTCCCTTAGGTGGAAGATTGTAAGCCTCGACCAACTCCAGGAAGACAGAAAGTGCCACATTCTTAAATTCTCCAAATCCTCTAGGATAGACTTGCAATCTCCTGTATATTTTCATCGACAAGATTCAGTACAAGTGGAAAAAAGATGATCAAGCTTGAAATAAGGCAAAGTGGTCTGCAATAAATAAATGGTAATTCGTATTTATTATTTGTATTTGTATCGTGTAAATCACGAAAATTTTGTATCAAAATTCATATTGATACGAAAAATATAAATTTTTATTTTTAATTTTTACCATAATCATATACAAGTTTTATTTAATTTTTAACCGAAATTATTTTTATATTTTTTATTCTATCATTTTTTGTTTAATGTAAAACGAATTGTGTCAAAGATTATAAAATCTTACCATTTTGAATCTCCAATAATTTGAACATGAGAGTAATAACATTCATTGTATGATTTTGAGTAATTTTGGAGCTTGAAAGTTATTATATTGTTGGGA
This sequence comes from Firmiana major, assembly GCA_033439115.1. NCBI lineage: Eukaryota > Viridiplantae > Streptophyta > Magnoliopsida > Malvales > Malvaceae > Firmiana > Firmiana major. The sequence goes on from CM065904.1 coordinate 69,987,974, forward strand.
GGCTGCATTATCATGGAAAGACGCTCCAATTTTCCAGTACGTTTAAGCACAAAGATTTCTACCCCAAACGTGCAACAATCATCAACCAAATAGCCGTTTGAAGCATCCGTGAAGTGATCAAGAGAGAGTACTTGTGCAATGCCCCATTCAGTTTTCATTTGGTAAAATCGCTTAATCACCCCATCACCTTCTGCAAGATAATTAAAAAAAAAATTATAAATAGTTAAATTATTTATAAATTATTCGATTTTAATTTATTTATTTATAAGTCAAATTCAAACTCGAATTACTCAAATATTAAATTGAATTCAATTTAAATATTTTAATATTCAACTTAACTCGTACATAATCAAACTTTTTTAACATATACTTTTAATATTTAATTATTAATTTAATATTTTATCCTCATAAAATTTGGTTAAAAATGAATTCGAGTTTAATATTCAAATTTTTAAATTGAATTAAATTTAAAATTTTAAACTTTAAAATTTCAAATCGAATCGAATTAAATTCTAATATTAAACCAGCTTAATTCGACTGAATTATGTTCCCGAAAAAAAAAAAAAAAAAAGATAGGAAAAGATACACCTTCAATGGTCAAGTATTTGTCACGAATTTGATCGAGCACGAAGAACCTAAAGTTGACATTTACTTCCCATGTACGAGGAAGATATTCTGTCCCTTCAATTTGTAAGTAAAGGGAGATGAAGCCAATGCCATCGCTTTTCTTGTTTCCATTTGGGTAGAGTGACAAACTCCTGCAAATTCCAGAGAGAAACTAGGAGAAGAATGACAGAGCATTGAAGACGAAGCATGGTTTTTCCAAGCATTTTAATAAATTTACCCGTCTTCCAAAATTTACTTTTATGATTTAATATAAGAAAGTTTTAATAAATATAAAATAAATTCATTGTGATGGTTATTTACTTTATAATTTTTTTTATAAAAAAAAAAAAAAGACAAAGCTCGGGAAAGAGAAAATGCAAGCATTAAAATTAAAACTTTAATTTTACGAAAAATTATCTCTTTAAAAGAATGAATAAATCATTCGGATTAAATCTCAAAAAATTCTAAAAATGTAATAAATTTCTCAAAATACTAAATCTCACCAAGTGTAGCCCTCAACTTGAAATGCATGGGATTCATACTTTTCCACCCCTGTGTCAACCAACAAAGAGAATGACTCTATGTTGAATACATAGTGAGCTGGTGGAAGATCTCTTGTAATTCTTTTGATTTCTACAAACATGAGTAACAATTTCATTACTAAATTGAGTTAGGGTTTCATTCAATCTATTTTATCCCTGATCTCAACTAACTTACAATAAAAAACAAAATTGCTTGCTTTTTTTCCCCCTTATTGCTAGTAAAAGAGGAAGACAAGATTACAAAATTTTCATAGACAAATGATTAAAGAGTGGGGTATTCGTATTTCGATTTTAATCAAATTAATTGAATCAAGTTGATTTAATTCGATTAATCAATCAATCACCAAATTAATTTTAGTCAATTACCGAAAATAATTTTCAAAAAAAATTCAATTTTCTATTACTTAATTACTTTGGCTTGAAAAGTGAATTAAACTGAATGGATCAAAGTTTTAACGGAATACAAAAAATCTAAAAACAAATCTAAAAATACATAAAATTCAAAGATATGTTTAATTTTTGAAGTTTGGTTGATATTTTAAAATTAATATTATTAGAGTTTTAATTTAATATTTTAGTATTTGAATATTTCGTTAGATGATTTTATTTTGTTTGTTTCAAATATAAAAAATCATGAGTTTTAAATATAATTTAAGTATATTTTATTATTTAATATTCATCTGAAAATAATCCAATTAAATTCAATTTTGAATAATATTATTCAAATTTAATCAAACTGCCATAATGAACACCATTCAACTCAAAAAGCATTTGCTAATATGGAATCATAATATTCTCTTTAACAAACGTAAATTTGCATGCAATAAAATGATGTTCTTTATGGAAATGAATGGTATCTTAATTTGGATTTCAACCAACCAACAAAGCATGGGAAAGAGAAATTTAATATTGAAGAGAAAATAGAACATACCAGGTTTTCTCAGAATCCCTTCCATGAGAATTTGTTTACCTTTCCACTTGCCAACTATATGTAGGAGAAGAAAGGATTTAAAAGGTTTTAGTTGCCCTGTGTCCATGGGACATTCTTTTTTATACATTAAAATCCTAGGCATTACATGGGATTCTTACCTTGTAAAACTTCATCAGAAACACCTCTTTGGGGTGGTTTGCTTGTCTTGTAAACAGAAAACATCTCATTAGAAAATGCCAATTAATTTAATTTAGTGAATAAAAACATTTTATTGATTATACAAAAAATTTAAAGTGGCCCCAAGTTTTACAAGTTATATAGAAGAAATTGAGATCTAAGTTTTTTTTGTTTAACTTCATTGCATTGAAAATGGAATAGCTAGAAATTCTTTACTTTGACCAAGGGAATCTTATCTTAAGGGTAAGGCAAAGGAATTCAAAGGTCTAGGAATCACTATATCTCCAATTTGAATTCTATTAAGTTATGTTTTTCTTTTTCTTTTTTTTTTTTACAATAGAAGCTTTGGGTATGAAAAGGATAATGCAATTGCAAAACTCGAATCTCATTCGTGCTAAATTCTCATACCTTATAGATGAGATATGATCATTTAAGTCGATACTCAAGATCGATATTCAATTTTTTAAGGTTTGATTTAGCTTTCTATCAATTATTCATGGATCAAACCTATAAAGTTTGGTAATTTTATATTTTAAAGGCTGAAAAATCCAGCACTAGCTATTCAATCCCAAAAGAAGTCTTCACAAATTCAATGATGTGACCTATGCTTATGCCTAAGACTAACCAGATGATAGCATGTAAATTTGGTATACTACCAAAAAAAAGTGAAGAAGAAAGCATTGGATGCTTTTCTTTGGTTAAGAAAATGCAATGTATTCTCATTGATACCAATCCCATATATCAATCTTTTCATCCTTCTTTTGGGAAATTGCGACAAGGAAATGTCAGTTATCAATTCAATACCATCGTTCTCCCATGCCTTAAGTTTTATAAATGGTAAATTTCATTAATATTCTTAAGTAATAATTTTAATTCGAGATTAGTATATTAATTTGAAAACAGATATTTTGATATAAATTTATCAATTTGATAGTACAAAAAAATTATTCTATTAAATCACTGTTAAAAAATTTATTAATCTGTTTGTTACTCATGAAATATCTATAATGCATTTTTTAGTAATAAAAAGTAAAAAATCTTACATAAAATTTTTTTTAAATACCTAAAAATAATAAATAGTAAAATTTCATTGTTGATATTTGAGAATATACTATTATTAATTCTAGTTTAGTAATTGACGGATATATGTTAACATCATTTATGATTTCGGAGTGAAGTGTTCATTTTCAAAATTAATAAATTAGAGTTGAATTATGTCAAAAGCCTAAGAATCTAAATGAAATTTATAAACATAAATCTTCATCAAAAGGAAGTGACATAGATATGACTAAATTTAATGATTTCTATGTGAAAATTAAAACACCTACACATTGAACAATTGATTAGGTGAATTTTTATTTACACACATAATTAAAATCAAAGCTGAAGTCATGATTGATTAGTCTTTTTTTATATTTTCTTACAGATGATTCTTAATGAGTTGATGCTACTAATAAAAAGTGAACAATTGATTAGGTGAGATATTTGTACGAATGTTTACTAAAACCTTAATGGCTCCCCATTAAGTAGGGATGTAAACATAAGCTGAAATCATGCTTATGTTTCATGATTATGATCAGGTATCGATATATTATTAGTCTCACTAATATTAAAATCATGTTGTATTAGTACATATTCAAACAATATTGATATCGTTATATATAAATTAGATATAATTGGCTTAAAAAGCAGGATTAACTCAAGTTCAAATATGCAAGTGTATATTATATCTATAATATTGTGCATTTTTTACTTTAACATACATTAAACATGAGTATATGAGATTCAAACAATTAAACTATTTATGCTTATTAAAATTATATTCTTATTAAGTTTTTTGTGAGGTCATATCAAAATCTTAATGTATTTTTCCAAATCGATAAAGGCTAAACCTATTATTTATACTCTTTAAAGTATACTATAGTACTATTTAACACTCTAATTGAACGTTTAGTAAGCTAGTCATACGATTAGATCTAATGTAATAAAGTTGGCATTTAATTTATTTCCAGGACAAAAAAAAAAAAAAACAAAGTAAATGTAGTTTAGAAATTTCAATAAAAATTATAATATATATTGATTAAAAGCCAATAAAACAAATTGGAAAAGTAAAAAATTAAAAATAAAATTTTGTTGAACTATGTGGTTAAGTATCCAATTGCCGGATGAATTATAATATAATTAAAATAAACATTTAATATAATCTAATATCATAGATTATAGCATAATCATAAACGTAATCTAATCATTATTAGAAAAAAAAAAAAACCTCATGACTATTTATAAAAAGTGTAGTCTAAGACAAAAGACTACATTTTTCTAATTGTAATCTATTCTAGTGTAGTTTTGAGGTATTATGGACTATGGTTTTTAAACGCAATCGAATATATAAATAGATCATGTTTTATGGATAAAACGTAGTCAGACTTATAGAATTCATATTACGCTTTTAATTTTAAACATTGTCTAGCTCGTGTTTAAATTTTTTATAAATTTTAATTTATTTGAAAATAAATCGGTATTTTATATCAATAGACTACGTTTCGCTGTTAATCATAGAATACATTTAATTAAAAAGCTACGCATGTTGGATAAATCATGGTATATTAGTGAAAAAGTAAATGACAGTTGAAATAGTAACCAATTATTCAACCATATAATTTCATGACACAAATCATAACAAAGTAACCACTATAAAATATTTTTATACCACATTTTCATAACAGTGAACGAGGACACTTCAAGAGTTCAACACAACATTTTGGTATTCTCCTTAAACTTCATCTTCACCAACCAAAACTTCTTTTGCACAAGAACTCTCACAAATAATGAAAGTCGGCATCAACCAACATCTTAATTAGTTTGAAACCTCTCTTGATGAAAAACCATTAGATGCACAAAATCTCCTACAAATAATTAAGGCCAACTTCCGTTAACATCCTAAATTGTATCACATTCAACACAATATATATATATATATATATATATATATATATGTGTGTGTGCGAAGTTACAGATAAAAAAGATATTTCAACAACAATCAAGAAAAATTTCAAACTGTCTTCAAGACTTAACTGATGAAGATTTTTTTCGCTTAGTGTTGCAACTCTCCTTTGCTAGTTCCTTATTATACCTTCTCTTTCTACAAATAACTGAAATCAACAACTGTTAACATCTTAATTTGTATAACCTTCATCTGTCATTTTTCTTGAAAGGCAGGTTTTCGAGTTAATAGACGACTTCTCAATGGAGATGAATGCATTATACTAGGTAAACTATTCATCATAATTTATACTATAACATTGTCTGTGTGCATCTAATTTGCTTTGTGAATGCAACATTGTTGTTTAATTACTTTTTGTCTAATCAGTTTGTAAAAATTAGAAACTATGATTTAAGATGATACAAGTTAGGATGTTAAAAGATCTTTACCTTTGTTATTTGTGAGAGTTTCTGTATAGAATAAACTTTGAATGCTTTCAAGAAAGTATTCAATTTTATTATAATTAAATTATGATTTCTTTTTATTTTCAAATTCATAAAATAATAAAATAAATAAACTTTAATGAGTGAATCAAACTGAATAATTATTTTATAAAACATTAAAACTAATCCAATAATGAAGCCTTTTTATGAGAATGAGTGGGTTTCTTTAATACTTTTAAGGTAAGAAATTTCTTTTAGGAGTTCGATCAAAGTGTTAAAAAATACCTAAATGAAGTTTTAATATTTAATTGTAAATAGAATATTTAAAAAGTTTGAGATAGACGAGGAACGAGAGAATATTTAGATTAAGGCTATCAAAGATGATTTATGATTTGATAATACCGTATTAGGACTAATATTTTCCTCACATGTACGAACCGTACTCTTAACCCCTAAATTTGACATGTAAATCAGTTTTTATCCTTAGTTTGAATATGTGACCAATCACATCTTAGTTAGAATGATTGATGTCGACTCTTTAGATTTAGTGTCCATTGTTAAGATTCCATACATTACGACAATAATATATAATTTAAAAGAATTGAATCCTCTAACTACTTTAATTTGATATTATGAGTTTAACCAAAATGATAAATCAACACAATCAAGCCATGTTAGCACAATCAACGCCATGTCAAAAAAATAACTCAACATCAATATTTTTAACAAAAAATGTTACCGAATTTGATTATAATTTTTAAATTATAATATTATAGGAATTTAATTTTTACAAATTATATTAAATAATTTAAATTTCATATTTCGTGATAATACGAGGATGCAGCGGATAATTTGACACTTTGGAAACAATGGTGATATCTGCTTCAACTATCAAAGTATCATTCACAACGTAGTTTGTTAATCCCTCTATGAGCTCCCACCATTGCATGAAGCGTGGATAACCGCGAGAAGAAGTTGCTGATGTAAACCAATACGCAACTACAGACGGGAGAATTTAAAGAGATTAATTAAGAACAAAATAAAAGAACAATTTAAAAGATTCTTATTGACCTAAATACTATGCAATTGTTGCTATCCATTTAACAAAGGTTAAAGCTCCAAATTTAACTTTGCATTTTATGTAAATATAAGGTTTTTTTTCACTGTATTTAAGTTTTCGTAGCATCATATTTAAATTGAACCCTTTCAATATTTAATAGGATATCAAAATTTAATTTTTATTTTGTGATTTTTATTTATTACTCCTTTCAAATTTGTCACATAATAAGCTTTTTGGTCGCTGCCTACACATGATAGAACTTGCTAAAATATATTATTTCATATCTATTAAATATTAAATTTATTATAATCTTATATTCTAATTAAATTCCTTCACTTATTGTCTATTAATCAAAATCTAGTCGAAAAATTGTAAATTGTTCTTTTGACAAGGGTGCAGTTTGGATGACAAATGGCCATCAATGTGGTCTGATGGGATACTAACGGATGAAATAGCTATACTTTAAAATTATCCTTCTACCTATACTTTAAAATATTTTTATTATTTTATTGAAAAATATATATATAATGATTTTTTCATCATTTTAAATTTTACCGAAATCAATTTTACTGTTTATCTAAACTAATTAAAAATCGATTACCTATAGGAGATTCCTTATTGTTTTTGGAATCGCATTGGTCTTTGACTCTAAACTTGAATTGTGCATACACTTTCCCTTTAGGTGGAAGCTTGGAAGCCTCTGCCAACACCAAGTAGACAGAAAATGCCTCATTCTTCCATGCTCCTTTTCCTCTAGGATAAACTACCAATTTCCTGCATATTTTCATTGACAAGATTCAGTACAAGTGAAAAAGAGATGATCAAGTTTGAAACAAAGGAGGGTGTTGTGCTACCATTTTGAGTCTCCAATAGTTTGAACATGAGAGTTATAATATTCATCGTGTGATTTTGAGTAGTTTTGGAGCGTGAAAGTTATTGTATTGTTGGGAGGCTGCTTTATAATGGAAAGACGCTCCAATTTTCCAGTACGTTTAAGCACAAAGATTTCTACCCCAAACGTGCAACAATCATCAACCAAATAGCCGTTTGAAGCATCCTTGAAGTGATCAAGAGAGAGTACTTGAGCAATGCCCCATTCAGTTTTCATCTGGTAAAATCGCTTAATCGTCTCGTCACACTCTGCGAGATGATAAAACTTATATAATTATAATATATAGAGAGGGTCAAGTGAAAATATAAACAAGTCAAACTCGAGTTTCAAGTTTTTTGAATTGAACAAAATAACGAGTTTTTAGATTGAGAATCGAACGAAACTTAAACATAATTATTTCAATTCGACTCGAATACACTCTCGAGATAAAATTTATTAAAAAGAATTATGTATGAGAATATACACCTTCAATGGTTAAGTATTTTTCACGAATTTGGTCAAGTAAGAAGAACCTAATGTTGGCATTTACTTCCCATGTCGGAGGAAAATTTTCTGTCTCTTCAATTTGTATATAAAGGGAGATGAAGCCAACGCCATTGCTTGTCTTGTTTCCATTTGGGTAGAGTGACAATCTCCTACAAATTCCAGAGAAATTAAGAGGAAAATTACAGAGCTTTGAAGACAAAGCATGTGCAAGAAAATAAATAGTTTTTCCATTAGTGACTCTTATTCAAACATTTTAATAAGTTTGTCCATCTTCCATAATTTACTTTTATGATTTAATATAGGAAAGTTTTCATAAATATAAAATAAATCTATTTCAAGGTCATTTACTTTATAATTTTTTTATAGAAAAAAGAAAAAGCTCGGAAAAGAGAAAATGCAAGTATTAATATTAAAATTTCAATTTTACGGAAAATTATCGATCTTTTTAAAATAGTAAATAAATAATTCGGATTAAATCCCGAAATTTTAAAAATAAATGTAATGCATTTCTCAATAAACTAAATCTCACCAGGTGTACTCCCCAACTTCAAATGCATGGGATTCATACTTTTCCACCCCTGTGTTAACCAGCAATGAGAATGACTCTATGCTGAATAAATAGTGAGTTGGTGGAAGATCTCTTGTAATTCTTTTGATTTCTACAAACATCAGAAACAGTTTCATTACCCAATTGAGTTAGTATTCCAGTCAATCAATTAATCCATGGTCTCAAATAACTTATAATATAAAACACAATTGCTTACTTTTTTTTTTCTTCTTTTTGCTGATAAAAATGAGGGCAAGATTGTAAAGATTTCAAAGACAAATGATTAATGAGTGGGATGTTTATATTTCAATTTTAATAGAATAAACTGATCGAGTTTATTTAATTCAATTAATCGATTGGTTGCCGAATTAATTTAAATTGATTATCAAAAATAATTTGAAGAATTTCTCTTTTCACTGAATTAATAACCAAATTAATCGATTTTTTAATGCAATATAAGAAATCCAAAGATAAAACAAAGTACATAAAATTCAAAAATATGTTTAATATTTAAAGTTTGGTTGTTTTAAAATTAATATTATTAGTAATACTTTAGTATTTGAATATTTCCTTCAATGATTTTACTTTATTTGTTTCAAATATAAAAATTATGAGTTTAATATATAATTTAACTTAAATATATTTAATTATTCGATTCATCTGAAAATTCACTAAATTAAACCCAATTGATTATATGTTTTTAAAATTAATAAATTTGATTCGATTAATAAAAATAAAATAAAATAATTTAATTTTGAATAGTTTTATTTGAAATAAATCAAACTGACCCAATGAACACCATTCAATTCAAAAAGAGTATTGCTATTTGAAATTATAATATTCTCTTTTAGAAAAGTAAATTTACATGCAAAAAGAAATAGCCAAAAAAATGCTTTTTTTTAATGGAAATTAATGGCATCTCAATTTGGTTTTCAACCAACTAACAAAGCATGGGAAAGGAAAATTTAATACTGAAAAGAAAACAGAACATACCAGGTTTTCTCAGAATCTCTTCCATGAGAATTTGATTACCTTTTCACTTGCAAACTATATGTAGGAGAAGAAAGGATTTAAAAGGCTTTTAACTGAACTTTGTTCATGGGAGATTCTTTTTATACATTAAAATCCCAGGCATTACATGGGTTTATTACCTTGTAAAACTTCATCAGAAAGGCCTCTTTGGGGTGTTATGCTTGTCTTGTAAACTGAAAAGATCTTATTAGAAAAAGCCAATTAATTTAATTTACTAGAAAATTAGAAATGGAGATCTAAGCTTTTGGTTTAACTTCCTTGCATTGAAAATGGAAGAATAACTAGAAATTCTTTACTTTAACCAAGGGAACCTTATCTTAAGGGGAAGGCAAAGGAATTCAAAGGTCTTGGAATCACTTAAATCTCCAATTTGATTTCCATTGGGTTATGTTTTTCTTTTTTTTTTTTCCTTTTACAATAGAAGCTTTTGATAAGAAAAAAGGATAATGCAATTGTGAAACTCGAATCTCATTCCTACTAAATTCTCAAACCTTATAAGTGGATATATGATCATTTAAGTTAATACTCAAGATCGGTTTTCAATTTTATTTAAGGTTTAATTTAGCTTTCTTCCAATTATACATGGATCATATCTATAAAGTTTGGTAATTTTATTTTTAGAAGGCAGAAAAATCCAGCACTCGATATTCAATCACAAAAGACTTCTTCACAAATTCAATGATGTAATCTCTTATGCTTGAGCTTAAGAGCAACCTGACAATAGCATGTAAATTTGGTATGCTACCAAAAAAGTGAAGAAGAAAGCAATGGATATATGCTTTTCTTTGGTTAAGAAAATGCAGTATATTGTCATTGATTCCAATCCCATATATCAATCTTTTCATCCTTCTCTTGGGAAATTTGCAACAATGGAATATCAATTATCAGTTCAGTTCCATCCTTATCTCATGCCCCAAGTTTTTTTAGCTTAAATCTTCATCAAAAGGAAGTGATGTAGGCAAGACTAAATTTTATGATCGCCATGTGAAAATTAGAACAACATATTGAACAATTAATTAAGCATATTTTTTTTCTGTAGCCCTCCTCTTTTTCTTCTCTCATAAGTGACTCTCAATGGCTAAATACTAATAATAAGAAGTGAAGGGGGACTTAGCCATATAGTTATATGAACATTTATTAGAACCCTAATGATCCCCCATTAAGGGTTTATGGAATCTTAAAGCTTAGACAACCACTATGCTACAATGATCTCAATAAACTGAATCGGACTTACTTGCATATTTTGTATCAGGACTAAACTATCAACTTATTTTTTTAAACCATAAAACTACTAATTAATATTAATGCATTCTGATATCTGATAAGGATTTGTGAAGCGGGGATAAGCAGTTGGCTGGAACTGAGAAGTAGATTTTCATTACATGCATAATTGTATTATATTCTGCTGAATCACTGATGAAGAAGATAGGTCTGGGGCATCAGAAAAGGTCAAGATGCTCGGAACTCAGAAACATAACAATGTCTTATGCACCATTGAGTACTTTCTGTATCTTGATGAATATTCCCATTGAAAAAGACATAACATTAAAATTCAAGCTTTCCTGTAGCTGCCGGCTCCATTATTTCAAAATATAAGTAAATTTGGAGCCAAGTGGCCTATTCTCTAACTCTATAACGGAAATCAAATGCATAAGAATACAAATTCTTGTTATATATTCGGCCATTGGATTTTTTTTTTTTAACTAATTCCAGCAGTCACCAAAGCATAGAAATTTCCTCCTTGTTCCACAATCCCAACCAATGAAATACAGTTTCATATTTACTACAGCTTCAACTTATCTTGTCAAAGTTCTTCTTCAAACCTGTTTGAATCAAACTTCAAAACTGAGAGCCTCCAAAATGAAACAAATCTCCATCTGGGTACTTTCTGTTTCATTTTTTCTCTTCACTCAAGTGGCAAAATCTGTGGATGATGAGGCCAGGGATTCATTGGTTAGATTCCTTGCAGGATTGTCTAACAACAATGGCCAACCTGACCCGAGTTTCGGTTGGAACTTATCTTCTTCAGATCCTTGCAACGATAAGTGGAAGGGTGTGATTTGTGATGATAAGAACAGTTCTGTTAGAAAAATAGTCTTTGATAATTCTGGTCTTTCAGGTTTTCTTAATGTTAGTGTTCTTTGCAATGTGCAATCTCTTGCTGCGTCTCTCATTGTTCTTAATCTTGCTGTGAACAACATTAATGGGGGGATCCAAGCTGATATTACAAATTGCAGACAACTCACTCACTTGCTCTTAGGTGGGAACCAGTTCTCTGGCAACCTTCCAGACTCACTTGCTATGTTAAGTAATCTGAAACAACTTGATATATCAAACAACAGATTTTCTGGTGACTTGCCAGGTTTGTCCAGGATTTCAGGTCTCACAATGTTCCTGGCTCAAAATAATCAGCTTACAGGAGAGATACCTGAATTTGATTTCTCCAATCTTGATCAATTCAATGTCTCCAACAACTTCTTCAAGGGTCCTATTCCTGATGTGAATGGCAAGTTTCCTTCAAGCTGCTACCTTGGCAATCCTGAATTATGTGGAGAAATATTGCAAAAGAAATGTCCACCTTCACAAAAGAAATCAAAAGGAGTTTCCAAGAACCAGATTCTTATGTTCTCAGGGTATATTGCATTAGGCTTGGTCATTGTTGCTATCATCCTTTTTAGGCTCAAAAGGAAGAAAGGAGAAAAGGTTGAGGCTCCAAGTCCTAATAAGGTAGCATCAATTGATGATGTTATTGACAAGCCTAGTGCTACATCGACCGAGTATAAAACAGACGTGGGTAGATCAGATTTTTCAGTCAATTCAGCCGAAAGTGCATTAGTCTCATCTACACTAGTCGTTCTCGCGAGTCCTGCAGTAAGTGAGTTGAAATTTGAGGACTTGCTTAGAGCTCCAGCTGAGTTGCTTGGCAGGGGAAAGCAAAGTACACTCTATAGAGTCATGTTTGGGAATGGGATGCTGCTGGCTGTGAAAAGGATTAAAGATTGGACAATTTCAACTGATGAATTTAAGCTAAGAATGAAGAGGCTAGATCAAGCAAAGCATCCAAATGTCTTGCCAGCTCTTGCCTTTTATTGTTCAAAGCATGAGAAGCTCCTGGTCTATGAGTATCAGCAGAATGGAAGTCTCTTCATGCTTCTCCATGGTAACCCGTAACCATACTCATTTTCATCCAAATCATGTAGTCGGTATTTGTATTTATGCTTGGCTAGTATAAGATTTTGTGATTTGTTGCCTCAACAGAACATGCTTTTTCTTTGAAAATATGTTGGTATCGAAAGACTGCTTTTTTCATCTTCATTCCTTTCTGAACATGATAAACATAATCCAAACAACATTAACATGCATTATCAGATCAGACTTAACATATATGCCCTTTTTGTAACTCTGAATGCTCTTTTTTTAACCATATAGATAGGTCTTGAGGAGCTGCATGTGTATTTCAGGAAACCAAAAGGGACAAAAATTTGAATGGGCCAGCAGAATTAGCGTTGCAGCCAGAATTGCCGAGGCATTGGCATTCATGCATCAGGAGCTTCATGGCTACGGAATTTCTCATGGTAACTTGAAATCCTCAAACATTATGCTTAATAAGAATATGGAACCTTGCATAAGTGAATATGGTCTTATGGTTATGGACCCTCAAGAATCCTTTTCAAGTACCAATGTTACTGGCCTCAATGGAACACAACAAAGCAAGGATAGTGCATTTAATGCCTTCAATGCAGACATATATGGTTTTGGGGTGATTCTGCTTGAGCTACTAACTGGAAAGCTAGTGCAGAATGATGGAGTTGATTTGACATCATGGGTTCACTCAGTGGTTCGTGAAGAATGGACTGTTGAAGTTTTCGACAAGTCTCTAATTTCAGAAGGTGCAAGTGAAGAAAGGATGCTGAATTTGCTGCAGGTGGCTATAAAATGTGTTAACCGCTCTCCTGAAGCTAGGCCAAGCATCAACCAAGTTCTTTCCCTGATCAACACCATAAAGGAGGATGAATATAAGTCACTAGTCCAAGAACCATAATCAGGCAACTGCTTCCTCCATTGTTCAGATGAAGATTTGCTTGAAGATGATACAGGAAATCACTTGGTCCATATGTTTTCTTTCAAGTCTTTCATTACAGTTAGTCTCAGCATTGAGTAAAACTAGATTTTGCGGAGAATATATGTACTTTGAATTCAATAATCAAGTGGTAACTCCTGCATTCACTCTCATGTCTTAGAAGTTATTAGAATCTTCATAGAAACATCAACGTCATGCCACTAGCCTATGCATTTGCTGATTAAAGATTACTACAAATTCTAGATTCCATTGATTTGATAAAGAAGATATAATCTATTAGTCAAGATGCTCTAAATTGATTATATGGAACTGCACCCCTCCATCGAAAAGAGGCCATTTTCCACCAACATGGGCTCTATCAGGCCTCTAAACAATTTTTGGTGTCCTAGGCTGTTGGCATGTCAGCATCCATTTCTATTGATGTTGAAAAAACATGTTAGCCCAAAGTCATTGTGGGTGAAAATTCTACCAAGAACTCAATGGATAATTAGTGGTATGAGGAAAGCCATGAATGATTAAAAAGTTAAGGTCTGACCACCGAATTGCTATCACAGGAAGTGCCACACTACTAGAGAATACAATCATGGGTTTGAGCACTTGTTTGGTTTTATACAGAAATTTCTTACATTGCTCTGCCAGTCAAGCAAAGAATCATGGAATCTGAGACAAATGCTTCTGCAGAATGAACAAATACACTGATTCTCACAAAATGTAGGAAGTCAACAGATAGAATCTATCCTTCATTGAACTATGCAAAAACCTGAAAAAATATCCCATATTTAAGAATTGGAACCAGTAGGCTTAACATTTGTTACCAGTTTAAACAGATTTTGGGTGATCACTGCCAAGTTATACTTGGCAGCACCATTGGCAATACCCAGATGTAACCATTATTCCAATTCTCCAACTCATGAGAAACAGTATTAGCTTCTGATGACAAACTTTTGTTCATTAAAACATAAAGCCATGGCAGATCATCATAATTCATCATCAACCAAATCATGTTTTACAAACTGAAATAATTAAAGGAAAAAAAGCACTCTTAAATTCTATGGAGTGGCCAACTACAGAAACCAACCCTTATCACCTAACAGTCATCTGTCCCTTCCTTAATTATTTATTTGTTTTATTATCTCTCTTAATTAAAATATTCAAACAAATCTCTTATTTTCATCCAAATCCCTCACCTAATTTGCCTTTAGCATTAAGATAAAGATTCAAGAAGCTTTCACATCTCCCATACTTCAATGACAAACCTAAGTTAGCTAACAAATACAAGTTATATATAAATTAAAAGATAAACCAAAAACACTCAAGAAATGTGACAAATACACTATATTTTGAGTGCAAAAGAAACCTAAAATTTAGCTCAAACTGGGATACTGTTTCTTAATCTTTGCTTGAATGGGCAGTTGATGAAGACTGCTGAATCATTGATTGCATAATAAAAGGAATTAGGTTGGATTTTGATAATAAAAAGGTACATTGCTCTAGTGTTGTTGTGGATTTTTATTCTCATTTTTACCAAACAGCTATGCTTTTACCTTTTACTCACAAATTACTGAATTTTTTTTAAAAAAAAATATATATTCCTCATTTGATGCATGAGAAATAAATAAATAAAAGTCCACATAAAAATCAATACACTAATACAAGTAATCTTGAATAAGGTGTTGGTCCATAAATGTGTGACCAAAAAAATCATTTATGGTACAATATATTTAAAGATTATTTGTGTGTATGATATCTTTTCAATACTCATAAGCCTCATTCTTCCATTTTTTTTTTCTCTTAAATTTCCCAAATAAAGAGATTTGATTTGGAAGGGATGGCTATTGGTTCTAATTATATTTCCATTATTATAAACAAAGAAATAAGTCACAATATTTTAATTTTTATTTTCATTTATAAATATTTTCGGATATTAACTTCTTACAACCTTAAAAAAAATTACTTTTGTACTAAAAATTTTTCAATATATTTATTAACTATTTTGATAATAAACGATCGATAATGTGTGTAAAAAATAATGAAAAATAATTTTTTTATATAATTTTTTTTTTTACAATTTTTTTCCAATCAAGTCATTTTCATATTATTAATCACAGTCACATCTATATGTAATCTCAGATCCTAATTCAGTAAATGAAACTAGAAAAATCTTGATCAAAATCCACATGACATTAGACTTCCATGACATTTTAACCGAAGCTCTCCGAAAAGGCCAAACATTAATAGGACAGCATCAAACTGTCTGTTTGTGGTTGACCATTTGAAACCCACGCGCTCATATTGGCTAGTGGGGCCAAATTCCAGTGCTTCTTTTTGGCATCCTTTAAAGTTTAACCTCGCACCTCGGAAGCTAATGCTGCCGTGTGTTGCCACCCTCTCCTGCCTTTGTTCTGTTCTACCAGACGCTAGAAGGGAAGGAAAGAGTCACTTTTGAAAGAGAGAAGAAAAGAACAACAAAACCCAAAAAGCGAAATGTGTTTTGACATTTGTTTTCTTCATAAATACTTAGATTAGGTAACCCTTCTTCACTTTCCTCTTCTGTTTTTTTCATTTTAAGACTTTTTTTTAGATATACATTATAAGCTTTGGTATAAGTTTTAAAGACTAAAACTCTAATAAATTTCTTTTCTTTTTGATGTTATTCCATGGAGTGTTAAAAGAAGGATTTTGGAGTATATTGGTGAAAAGGGGAAGAAAACTTGTGGAGTATATGGTGTTTTTGTGTTAGTGAGAAGGAAATGTTTTCTTTTGAGAATCGTTCTTGGGTTGAAATACGAAGTGGGTTTGAGTTATTTTTGGCTGTTTTAAGTTTTGGGGTTTTAGAGTATGGTTTTTGAGTGCAGCTATATGATCTGTGGGATGTTAGAAAGGAAAGCAAACAGTTTGCTTTTGGAGCATAGCCATTTGAAGATGTCTTGGGTTCATCATCTTCATCATCAGCAAAAAGATGGTTACTTTCAATATCCACCTGGTATTCCTCCACCCCCTTTCACTACTACAGCTTTTCATAAAGATTCCAACCCTTCACCATCATCTTCTGGGACTAGAATTAGTCCTGCAGTTCTTTTCATCATAGTAATCTTGGCTGTACTATTTTTCATCTCTGGTCTTCTACATCTGATTGTTAGATTCCTTATAAGGCATCCATCTTCATCTACCTCTTCTCAATCCAATAGATACCCTGAAATGTCTACTTCTGATGCTCTTCAAAGGCAGCTGCAGCAACTGTTTCATCTCCATGACTCTGGTCTAGATCAAGCTTTTATCGATGCTTTACCTGTTTTCCAGTACAGAGAAATTGTGGGTCTGAAAGAGCATTTTGACTGTGCTGTTTGTTTGTGTGAATTTTCTGAGAAAGATAAGCTGAGATTGCTTCCTATGTGCAGCCATGCTTTTCATATCAATTGTATTGACACTTGGCTGTTGTCAAACTCAACATGCCCTCTTTGTAGAGGGACTCTTTTTACACCTGGGTTTTCAATGGAGAATCCAATTTTTTATTTTGATGACTTAAGGGAAGATGATTTATGTGCTGGTAATGGGGAAAATGGATACACCTCTGTTCAGAAAACAGTGGAAATGGAAGAAATTGTTGTTGACAAAGGGGTTTTGCCTGTGAGGCTCGGTAAATTCAGAAGGGTAAATGGTGGACCAGGGGAGGCAGGAGGAGAAACTAGTAGCAGCAATTTAGATGCTAGAAGGTGTTTTTCTATGGGCTCATATCAGTATGTGCTAGGTGATTCAGATCTTAAGGTTGCCCTGTCTAATGATCAACGTAGTGGCCGTGATACTAAGCTATCAAAAGGTTTGGAACAGAATGGGAGTTCTTCCGTTGAAAGGGATGCAGAAGGGAAAAAGATTAGTAGTGTGACTAAAGGGGAGAGTTTTTCTGTTTCTAAGATCTGGCTTTGGTCTAAGAAAGGAAAATTTTCAAGTTCTTCGGAAGCCGAAATCAGTATGCCTTCTTTTAATAGAGACCTACCATGGTTGGAGAAAATACAAGAAAATGAAAGGTAACTTATTCGGTAGCTTCTGGTTTACTCATTATTCAATTAATCAAAGCTTGTAATGCTTTTGCTTAGCTCCTCTTTTGTGAAAATTTTTTGAGATGCTAATTTGAAAATTATGATGATTGGCTGTGACATATTTTTGTTCTGAACCTGAAAGTAAAATGACGTGTTTGCTCAATGTAACTTGAGCGGAATGAGAGAATAGAATTCATGTAGGTAATCTCCTGCTGTTGGGAGCTAATTTAAATATTGCTGTTTATAGTTTTTCTTCTTGTTCTATTTGTGCTACTGAACTCATGATGTCTTATTTCTGTAAATGATGATAATCATATAATATTCTCCATGCTTTTGCACATCTCAGCAATCTAACTCATCCGGTTCTCTTATCTCATTCAAAGGGTTTGCTTTGTCCATATAGTGTGACTAGAAATGTTACTCCTCTGAGCTATTTGACCATCCTGTTAGTATTTGGCTGGAACTCCTTTATAATGTTGTATAATTGTTAGTTAATTTCGACATTGCTAACAGAATAAACAGTAATCTTTTTTGCGACATGACAGTTCTGTGGTTAATCCACAAGTCAATTTGTTATAGAGAAGGTTATGGTCTAGTAAAATGGTATGATTAAGTTTGAAATGGTTCTGATTTTACCTTGTAGAAGTTTTCAGCTTTAAATCTTGCCATTTTCATTGTTGACCTGGGTGTATGATAATTGAAGTCAAGTATCAAAAACGAATCTGAGTGGTTTCAACTTTCAAGCAAGGACAATGTCCCGTAACTTCTGGAAATCGTAATTCTACTTCAAGATGCAAAGCTTTCATGCCGAAGACAGGCATTTTATGCTTTAGTCTAGTCTTTTAATTTCCCCTAAGGATGTTGAACTTATAAACATCTCTCTCTCTCTCTCTCTCTCTCCCCAACATGGTCCAGTGATGTTTATATATGTATATAAACATGATCTAATGTAGGAGCCTAGTGCTTTGCTTTTCTTGGCTTTTGATGTGTTGGGTTTTTGGAGCGAGCAGTTGCTCAATGATGGTTAGGATTCATGAAAGCAGTGTGACAATTTATTTTATTTTATTTTTTTTCCAGTCTTGTGATCAACCCTTTAATCCAAAATCTTGGCTGTAGTAGGCAGCTAAACTGTGGGGTCATCTTGTTGCTCTTCCCATGTGGCTTTGTTGAAACCAAGACCCTTGCATTAAATCTAAAAATCCATTCTTGTTTAAAAACCCAAGGCTATCAACTGCATTATTTATCAGTCAAAACTCAATATGCAGCAAATTTGAGGAGTTGTTTAGTGTTTACACGTGATATAGAAAAGAGTCAAAAGTGAGCAGAAATAGGGAAAGTAGAAAAGAAAAGGAAGAACAAACAAACAAATGCTAATATAGTAATATGAAATTAGGAAGGGATGCTATTACAGTCGACCTGGATGGATTCTATGAGCAAAAGAAATATATTATCATCTCCTTTTTTAAGCATTGTTTATATTTATTTGTGTAAATTTCTAGGGTATTTCTTGTTACAATATTCTTTTTTAAAATATGTACATGGTGGGTGCTGGTTGTGATGTAGTGTATGTAGTAGTATTTTGCTAAAGAGATACCCATGTATGGATGGCAAAAATACCTGAACCTGCTAGCAATCTTTTGATCGAGTAGTTAAGAAAGAGCTGTGGCATATCAAAATGTTTATGTTCAAATCTAAGCAATTTCATCTCATCTCCAATAATTAAATATTTCTCTTGTTTGATAGGGGTAGGTTTTTTTTTTTTCTTGGGGTTCGGACTGAGCAGGTTTTATCAAGGAAAAAGTCGGGGACGGGGCAGGGACGGATTTGAGACCCTCTCGGCTCTTGCCCTGATATAATTCCCAAAATGCCCTTGATATATTTATTATGTGACTTGTATGCTCTTTATATGCATGTATGTAGAAGATTAGTTTTTTGCCCGTTAGGGTTTGTTCTTCTCAACTCATTTCTTAGAAACCACTCAACATTCAAAGCTACTATAATTAGATTTCAGCAGCTCCTCACCATCATCTCCTAAGGGTTTACATCATTTCACCATTGGTTATGCTCGACAGCTCATCTTTCTTCCTTTCAAAGGTCCTTATTTTCATAGTTTTTGTTTGTATTATGTTAAATAAATCTAAAGCTGTACAAGCACCTATATCTTCCCCACTATCTACTCTCGTTCATATTTTTGCTAGGTTGGGCCTTTGAGTCTTTTGTCCTTACTATTTTCAAGTTTAGTTGCTAATATAGAAAAAAAAAATAATACTAGAATTTAAATATATTTTATATCATTAAACCATATTTTCTAAATTTTTTAGAGTGAAAATGAATTTCAGCCTCACGTGAGGCTAAGTGTCCAACAAAGACTGTTAAAAACTGAAAGTGTCATCTCCAAGATCCAAACGTATATATAAAAAGACATTAAAGTACTTTCATTGGTGGGATCCATGTCCCTGCCTGTTAGAATCTTGTGAAGCTGTGAACCATTAACAGCCTCCTCAAAATCATGTCAATGTAACAAGAATGGGGTCCGTTTGTCTCTTGAATAGAAAAGGGCCAAGCCTGCAGCCCACTTTCAGGTTTAGGCCTAAAACCCAAAATAAACAGAATGTGTACTTGACCCAGTTAGACACCTTTTACCAACCCTGTTTTTCAAGTGAAAAGGTTGTGTAGATCTTCCTAGTAATAAACAGATTAGATATATTGTTCAGCATAAAATAATGGTATTTCTGCAACATGATCTTGTGTTATTAATTATCAAAAACAATTTTTAATTATCAAAAAATGCTAGGATGTGTTGTTGTGATGAAATGAAAATCGAATAAGAATATAACAGAGATAAATATTTAGAATCTAAAGTAAATGAAAGTTGTTGAATGGCTTAGCAACAAAGATATTTGTGCTTGAAAAAGATTTGAGGTGGAAGATGCATTTTCCTATATCATGAGTTCATACATATACAGTCAAATATGAATAAGATATTTAAATTGTATTAACATTTATTTAAAATTATTGTAATAAAAAAAGAATCAATGTAAAACAAATTATTTTACATAATTTTTGTAACTTTGTATAAGATCAAATATTTTTACAAATTAATAATTAAATTTAACAATTAATTTGTATTTATCTAGTAAATTCTCTAGTTAATCCAATATTTTTATAATTTTAATCAAGAATAATTACACCAATTATCTAATTATTATTATATAATTTTATATATTCTATCACTCAATTTTTTTATGAACTTTTGAATTATTTCTAAGCATAAAAATCACAATATATAAAGCGGGCATTAGATGCACTGTTTAACACCTATGCGGTGCAATTGAGCACTTAAGATAAAAGTATGTGACGGCAAAAAATTATCCTTTTAACATTTATTTTTAAATATTTTTTATTATATTATTAAAATTATTCTTTTTTAATGGTATACTTTTCAATTTTGTTAGAACCAATTTCAACGTCCAAACTAATTTAAAATATATATAATATAAAAAACTGTACAAAAAAATTTAAACAAAATGGTCAAAAATGGCCCTCAAAAAATGGATCAATGAAGTGCTTAAATTTTAATTTGTGCTCAATCGAATCTTCTTCATTATGAGAATTGTTACATTTTTTGATATTGTGTAATGAGAATCATGTATAGACGTAACAATTTTTGTTCACAGAAAAATTCAATTAAATGAAAATTAAAATATAAAATTTAATTAATTACAAAAAAAATTAACAGCTCAGTTATTAAAATCATTTTCTCCGAAGGTTTTTTTTTACCGCTTTACCAAAAATTTATATCAAGATAAGTTAAAGGGTCAAACCCTTGAAAAAAATGTTTGGTAATTGAGTCTTTATATTTTTTTCAATAATTAAACTTTTTTATGAACTAAAACTATTATGTTCGTATATGATTTTCGTTACTTGTAAATAAAAATATAACTATTTTTTTTATAAAAAGAGTTTAATTGAATGAAAATTGAAAATAAAGATTCAATTGCTAAACATTTTTTTCTGGAAGGCTTTTTAATTATTTTTTTCAAAATATTTTGATTATTTTTACATTTCCCACTAAAAAACAATTTTTTTAATTAAGCAATAATGATATTTTAGATTTAATTTAATAGACTCTTTCGTCAAAGCATTATCTCCCGATTCATTTACGTCGAATTCGGACTTATGAAAATTAATTGTTTTTATCACTTGAACCATCGACCATTTTTACAATTAAAAATTCTCATCTCCCTCATCTATCAATTAATCAATGTAAGTAAAGAAAACCATTAAATTTTTTATTAAGACAAAAACAATTAACCTTAACTTACGCCTCCCTGCCCACCACCGACCATTGGTTAAGCACATCACGTGACAGTCAGGTGAGAAATGGCCCGTCATTGCCGAAATCCATGGAGGATTTGGTGGAGACGGGCAACGAGGCGTACCTGGAAGAGAAGTCTCTGAAAAGAGAATCCTCGTCGAAATGACCGTTTCGCCCGGGCCCTTCGTCGAAATTAAGGGAGTAACTCACAGGATCGTAATGGAATTTCTGTCCTCCGTTACCGGTTTTGTTCTTGTTGAACCGCCGTATAAACGTCTTCCATTTCGGTCCAGCCACCAACTCTGACAATTCTCGAACCTTCTTCCACCCTCGACTCCACCACTGATTTTTGGGACTTGTATTTGTGGATGCCGCGGAGTTTGTATCGTCGGTCGCGATTCGTTGCCACCAGATTGATCTGACGGCAGAGCCACAAGGCATCCATAAACAACAGCCTCCTTTCGAGAAGTTGAGGTCGTGGATGTCATCGTCGACGCCGACAGTCGCTTCCTCCGTCGTATGCAGTGACGGCATGTTTGGGGAGGAAGCGAAGAAACGATTAGGAAATTCCCGTTAACGTTAACGAGAAAGTGATTGAATTTTCTCTCACATTCTCTCGCTTTCTCGAGCGAGAGAATGTGAGAGAAATCAAGAGTTTTCTCTCGAGAGAAACACTTTCTCTCTTAATTAAAAGAATATTTTTAATTAATTTATTAAATTTTTAACGGAAAAGGCGCGAAATGAGGAGGCTGTAACCGCTTTACCAACTAACAAGAACAGTTCATGAAGCTTTGGATACGGTTAATATTACTTTGTTTTTCTTAATTTAAAATTTGATTAAGTTTTAAAATTGGCTTTAGAATTTGGTCTAATTCTTTCAAAGTTTACTTGTTTTTTAAATAAATAATTTTGAAATAAATTTAAAACTAACTTATATGAATGCATGAATCAATTTTAATTATTTTAATTTGAGTGTAAATACAATACTTTTTATATTAATATTTTATTAAATGATAAATTATTATATTATTAATAATTTTATATTAATTATTATATAAAAAACAAAGCATGAAATAATATTTTTAATAAAATAAAATAAAATAAAATAATACATTTCAAATATTTACCTATTTTATAAGTAATTCACTTAATTTATACTAAATGATATGATGCATAAAAATTATGTTGAAGTTCAAATTTTTATGTAATAATTTATATAAAAACATATGTATACTTATCATTTAAAATGTTTTTGTAATAATTTTATCTTTTATTTTTTATTTTATTAAAATAAATTCTTAAAAAATTAATCAATTTTATAAACTAAAATTGTGGACAAAGTAAATTATTAAATGTTTATATGTCATTTAAAGAAAATATCAATGTAAACGTTCACATAAGCAAACTTTATCATATTTTTATGTATAATATAATATAATAAGATTTTGTTTTATTAAAATAAATTCTTGAAATATTTAATTAATTTTATGAACCAAAAATTGTTTAAAAAATAAATTAGTTAAATAATGGTTTAAATACATGAATAATATATTATAAATGCTTGTGTATCATTTAAAAAAAAGAAGAAGCATATAACTAATTTGATAACAAAAATGTAAGTTTATGGGCTTTGTTGGATTTACTTTGTTGAAGTTTAAACTTGACAAAGCCCTGAGTCCAGTTGAACTTGGCCCATGATGATTACAATCACAGTGGATTTTCATGAGGACTCCTGTTTAATTCATCAGGTTTTTTTTTTTTTTTTGAATAGTTAATTTTTTTTTTTAATTTCAAATCTCATTATTTACATTTTTTTTATTTATCCTCAAATTACAACTTCTTTTGTAAAAAAAAAAAAAAATACTACTTAATTTATCCAAGTTTACGAATTACTATATTTATACATCCATTAATATATTTGTTTTGAAATTCTTAATACTTACATAATAACAATGTTCAAAACTTAGAAAAATAATATATGTTATTATAACTATAACTAATTTTATAAATCATTAAAGTTTTTTCTTTTAGAATAAAATATAAATCATTAAAGTTTATAAAATCAAATAAATACAAATAAGATCTAAGTCAAATTTTGCTACCTCCGCATGTTATCTATATATCAAATTTAGATTCCGCAAACAGAATTAAGATGATAATCCATACTCTTAATGAAATATTAAAACAATAAATAATAAATAAAATGATATATGTTTCATAATCTAAGCCGTACTTGTGGAGTATAAAAGCTCTACTGAGAATAATAATCTAATAACATAAGTGAGAAGTAGAAAAATAAGATTATGATGTCATGTTTTGTGCATAAAATGAATATAACTTAGGTATATAAGATTAAAAATAGGATTGAATTAACCGATATCATTTTATGGTGTGTAAAAAGATTGAAAGCAAGATAAGATGAGTTTTATATATTTTCATCAAATTTGCTACGGCTAAAACAGAGAATTAGATAATGGTTTTTTTATTTATCAAAAGTACTCTTATTTAAAGGAAATATAATTTAAATTTAATTTTTCTTATAAATATAATTCAAACATTTTTTAACTAAAAAATATAAATTATTATAATTTCTATAGTTAAGAATTAAATTTTTCTTAATTTTTTCAAAAAATTGATTTTTCAATAAAATTTTTTTAATTAAATTTTTTAATAAATCAATTTTGTTAAAAATTAATTTTTATTAAAAATATTTCTCTATTTTTAACTTTATTTTTTAATTTTTTTATTATTTAAATATAAAATAATTCTTATGATTTTATGCTAAATATATTTATTTTAGAAAATAAAATTTTAAGAGAATAAGTTGATTTTTTTTTAAAAAAAAAGTACATTGATTTTTCAAAAAAGAAATCTTATTTTTTTTTAATTTTTCTTCATTTTCTTTCAATTTCCTACTACAAGAGAAAAAAGAAAAGAAATTAAAAAGAAAAGGGAAAAATTTAATCATATGAAAAAAAATGCTAGTTAAATTTATAATTCAAAATTTTATAAATAAAAACATATAGCAGCATCATCATTATCAGAGTTTTTTATACCACTACTGAGTTAGCTATATGAACCAATATATGAATTCACCCTAAATTTTTAGCATGAATTTTTATCTTACACTCATTTTGATCTAAAACAACGTATTTTTCTAACTCCTATTTCGTCATATCTTTTTTATGTGTAAGAGTTCAATTTTTAAAAAAAATGATTTTAAAAAATTTATTATTTTTCAAAAGTACTTTTTATAAATTTTTAATTTTTTTTAAATTATTATTTTATTTGTACGTATTATATTTTTCTTTATTCAGGAAAAAAAAAAGAAAGAGAGAAAAAGGAGGTAAAAATAGAAAAAAATAAAAGGAAAATAAAAGAGAAAATAATTTGAATTAATTATTTATAAAATAATCATTGGTATCTTATTAAATTGTTTAAGTTAATTTTTAAATGTAAATTTTGAAAGATAAAATATAAGCATCTATTACCTTATCATATGAGATTAAAAATATCCTACATTAAGAGGATGATTAATCATATTTGTAGTCCAATACTTCTTTTTATGTGTGTATCTAAAATAAGATAAAAATTATCATATCCTATGATTCATCTTATATACTAAACATGACCGAAGAGTAATAGTTTGGTCTTGATATAGCAAGATTAGCTTGAAAGCACTTGAAAAAAAAGAATTCTACATGGAAAAAAATATGGTCCCATTCTTCCTATAGTCCAACATTAACAAATTCTTCTAAAGAATTGACTCTCCAAAACTTCACAATCTCTTTTGTCTTAAATGAATTTGCTTTCATGTTTCCTAAGTACTAGCACAATTCTCATACGTCTTTGAACTATCCAACATTTTCTCCCACTATTACTAATCAAACAAGTTTATCATCTTTTCCTATATAAATCACACCCATGCAAACTAGCTAGCCACCCATTCTCAAAACAAAATAAAGCTTTCAATTTTATTTTTTTAAGCCTTTGAAGTATATATCCATTTGCCATGGCCATGAAACTCAAAACCCTTCCTGTTTTTCTACTATTCATCTTGTTCTTGAGCTTTATGTTGCAGGTTTTCACGCCGGAAGCTAGCCGGTTGGCTCTGGGCCATTTTAACCACGACAGTGTGAGGGCTAACCCTATCCGAGGAGCTAAGGGTGGACTTCAATTGGATGATGAAGTTTCCGAAGTTCTCAATCTTCTTGGAAAGAAGGATACTTCTGGACCAAGTCATGGCGGGGAAGGGCATTGATATGTAGTCATCCATGGTGCACTCAAAATGCTCTTATTATATATAGTTAATGTTCAAGACAATTACAAGGTGTTGTAATGGTTGAAAATAAGTTCCTTGATTTGGCCATTGATTGTATAAGGTCATAGAGGAAATATCAAATAATCCTTTTAAGGCATAATAAAATTATTTAGGTCAATATTTGTTTTTCAAGTATTATTAGTATTTTTCTTTTGAGATAAAAATAAAATAAAATAAAACGAAGTATCCCTTTTAAAGCTTGATTGGCAATTTGTTATGTCAAATATGTTTTCCTTATAGCCAGCCTTATGCAAATTGGCTTGCTTCGAATGGTAATTTTATATTTTGCCTAATCATTATCGTTATTACGGTGAATTAGTGACTTTATCACTTGTGATTTAGAATTATTTTTTTGATTAACAATCATTAATTTTTCATATTTAACTTTGTTCAAGATTTTGATGTCAAAATCACAAGAAAATTCCCCAAAACCACACTTCCTCCTGTGTAACTAAACATTTAATTGAGTAGGTGTATGATAGTCTTTCATGGGAACTACTACTTAATCTAAAATCATAAATTACTACATTCATAATTAGAGAAATGAATTATTATTTAATAAATTGTCAGTGAAAACTTTAAAATTTACAAAAAAAAAATTAAAATGATAGTACATATTCTATTTTATTGAATTGTATAATTAATGAAAGATAGTCCTTTTTTAACCCATAATTTTTGTTTGTTTCAAAATAAATTTTAGGGTTTTAATTATTGGAGTGTTTTGAGATGATTCATGGTATAAATTCCATACATTGATACCCATTAATTAGTTAATTTAATAATATTTATTTTTAAAAATTTACTAATTAATGAAATATCATGATATGATGAATAATGATGTATGAAATTTTTTCAATAATAATGCATCAATATAAATTCTTGCTTTTTTTTTTTTAATAAATCAAGATAAATTCAAATAAAAATATTATTTCAAATTGCAATATTGGATTATATAATTAGAAGTGGTCCTCTTGAATCCAATAAATTCCACCCCTTTTGTTTCAAAATTCCAACTCAAGACTTCCAAAGTGAAATCTTAAGTTCTAATAATCGGGATGTTTCTTTGAAATGATTCACGGTATTTTTCAAGTAGAACTACATTTTATAAATCAAGATAAATTTATATCAAAATTTTATTTTCGAATTCAAATTGGATTATAAAACGAGAGAAATAGTCTTCTTCCATCCCATAAATCTCACCCGTTTATTTCAACATCTAAACTCGAAACCTTCGAGACAAAATCTTAAATTCTAATAGTAATCTATAATATTTTTCGGATATTGTTATATCTTATAAAATATAATAAGTTCATATCAAAATGTTAATTTCATATTCAAATTGATCCATATTACATATACATGGAAAAACTAAATGAATGGTCAATTGGTTAACTTAAAACATTTAGACTAGAATCTTAGTTTCAATTTCAATGGCCCTCCAAATTTCTAGGTCAAAAAAGTATTCAATTTCCACAAATGATTTTCCTTTCCTGCTTCCTTAACATCAGCACATTTCTCATTGGTCTTTGAACTAAGCTTCCCTTTCCCACCATGTTCCTAGTCAAACCAAGCTTATCATTTTTTGCTATATAAGCCACACTCATGCAAACTTGCAAGTATCCCATACTCAAAACAAAGAGCATAAGTTTATTTAACCCTCTCAATATCCTCTACTCATGGCTTTGAAGCTCAAAGTAACCCTCCCTTTCGTTCTCCTAATAGCTTTCTTGAGCTTCAAGTTACTAGTTTCAACTCTAGAAGCCCGTAAATTTCATCCGAATCATCTCCATGATGCTGGCCAATAACAGCAATGACTTCAGTTCAATGAAGCTTTTGAAGTTCTCGATCTTTTGGGAATCAAGGATTCCTCCGGACAAGTGATCCTGGAGAAGGGCATTGATCATGATATTATAGTTAATGGTTGAAAATAAACACCTTGACTTGGCCATTGTAGTTGTAAAAGACCCATAGTGATCATAGAGGAAATATCAAATCCATGTCAAACATACAAAAATACAATAAAGAACCCATTTTTGGATTTTATAGGCAGATTAAAGCACAATTTTTCAATTACAATAGAAGTAAAAACCAAGAAATCATGAAGATTAAGGAAAATTTTGTTGAATATTAAGGAAAAGTTTTCATCTAATTGATGTTTTTATTTTATTTTAATTATTTTTCCCTACCTTATCTAATCCAAGCATAACAGTGCTTTACATTTCCTTGGTGATTGTGCCTCTTTTGTTTAATCTCATCGTCAGAGTACAGCCTGTGATCCCCACCCAGAAGCTGAGCAAGATTATTCATATTTACCGTTAATAAGTCCAAAGAAGTGGATGAAATGGATAAGATACATTAACTTGATGCATTGGTAAAGGAGCCCAATTAACCTCGAGCAGTAAAATATTAGCCTCAATCAATAAAATAAGTCATCCCTCTAATAATAGTTTTATTAATAATTCGAATTTAATTTATTTATTTTTAATTAAATTTAAATTTAAATTATTTTAATAATAAATAAAATTGAATTAAAATATTTTAATATTTAATTAAATCCGTTTGCAAACCTAATATATTTTTTATATATGATTATTAATTTATCATTTTATTTTTATAATATATATTAAAAATTAACAAATTGAATCAATTAAATTGAATTCGAACATCTTAAATATTTTATTTAATTAAATTCAAATATAAAAATTAAACTCGAACAAAACTATGAGATTTCAAATTAAGCTAAATTTGAACTTAATTATATATAATATTGACTCAATTCGGTTAAACTTCCTACCTGCAATACAATGGACATGTCTATTGGCAATGTTCTTCAGTGGAAAAAATCACGTCATATGGCTCGGTCTAGCCCTTCATACCTTCTATGGAAATCAAGTCCGGTTTTGCTCTACAAGATTTGTGTAGCATACAGGTTGATTACAAGATGTCCAATGTGCAACTGCAGTAGCTTGATTCTCTTAACATCGGGTCAAACAGAAGACATATTACATCCTTTCATGGGAAACAAACTTGCGGAAAATCAAATGAAAAACTGTAAAACTTTCATCATCCAGAGTCATATATCCCCATGTTCGTAGCATAGATATGAACATGAAAGATTCTTTTGTTTGCTGTCAGTTGATTAATAAGCTCTAGCAGATGGTCAATAGCCATGGGAGTAGCCCATGTAATTCAAACGAGGTCGAAGGTTGTGGCGGTTATAAACAGGATCCCCATAGTCTACAGCTTTTATCACCACAGCTTCGCGCCTTCCATCCTGTTCTTGAACTGCTCCGAATACGATCTCATTTGTCTCACAGTTCTTCTCATAATAAGTTTGTGGATTGGATGAATAATGCTTATGAGGATACTGCTGCTGCTGTTGATGGTGATGCATCTGCATTTGATGCTGTTGCTGGTAGTTATCATCCCATCCATTATAGTGCGGCCGGCTTTGCTTGATTTGGTGTTTTCTGTCAAGGTCTCTGGTCATAATTGGGTAGCTTCTCTGAGTTGGATTTCTGGTTTCTAAGGAAGGTGGCTCATCTTCATCAGGAATCACAAAGCTCTCTTGCATGGGCCATCCTCTTGAATGTATGGCTGATTGCTGGTACTGATGTTGGAACTGATAGTGGCGAGGCTTCCTTCTGAAGCCTGAAAATAATCCCCCAAAGATTTCAGCCACGGATGAGCCAGTGTAGTGGACAAGCCTACCAATCAAACTAAAGAAGCCCTCTTCTGCTTTTTCGGGTTCGTCTTCAGCCGGAATTAAGGGAGGCCTGATTGATTTAGAAGGCCTCTGATAAGGTGCCATAGTTGCTCCTCTCTTTGTTGGAGTTCTTGAGTCCTACAATGATTGGAACTTGCTTGGTTATCTCATGTAGAATTCAGAAAGTTGGAACTTTATGATACTGCATATGTATCAGAACAATTGTGTAACATTCATTCAGATAAAACCAAAAACAATGAATCATATTATATTCCGCTTTGAATGCATAAGAAACGAAGACGAAAGAAAAGTAACTCCAACGAAAGAAGGATATGGTTATCGACGCATGCATCTACATTACGAGAAAGGAGAGAAGAAATAAGCTAAACATTTCAACTCTTATAATAAGTTACAAGGAAATAATTCTAAGTTTGAAATTCTCTGATTTTCAATCCATTTGCTATATAATTAGCAAAATTGAAAAGCATTACATAAGCAACAGATGATCAGAAACAGCAGAAAAGCATAAAACATCTGGTCACTTACATCATGGGAAGAGAATATTGCTTGTATCCTACGCTGCAGCAAGGCCAGCATGTAACCAAAGAAGCCAGCGGCAACGAGCACTGCTATACCTACAATGATGGACCCATATCTTGAAGATTTTCTTGATGTTGAAAGAAATGGTATGAACAATAGTTCGAAAGAGTTGTACCTAAATGAAAACTGCCATCATACTGATACAAACAATCTTCGTCGTTGAGTTGAATCTCACGAATTGCCTGGTTTCCTCTATCTATAACCATAAGAGAGCAGCTACTTCCAACATAAACCACATCAAAATCATTTGAAAATTTTGCATCTTCACTTGGACCGTCGACATGCCCTCCTCCTCGGCTCCATTTTCCTCCTCCGGCAATAGTTGTAACCCCTGCATAAAGATATAAAATAATTTCAGCTACGACGCTGTGTTAGACTAGCACAACAACTCTAAAGACAGATTTAAAGGAAGTCCATTCTTTGATTATCAGAAATGCCTTGGACATGTCTGAATCACCTGATTCACTGATCTTCCTGACAGCCATATTCATTGTGTCTGCAATGTATACATTTCCACTGTCATCCACCGTAAGCCCTTTTGGATGATTCATTCTAGCTTCTCTTGGTTTCCCATCTACGTGTCCTATGTATCCTTCCGATGATCCAGCAACCAACTTAGGTCTGCTATCTGCAGTTATTCATCCATGTCAGCAAATGAGAGAATGATAGGCTGTATTGTAGGGAGAATATTACTGAGCACCAAGAAAATGAACGAGATAGAAGAAAGGGATCCCGGGCATTTCACTGTCTAAGAACACAATGTAAAGTCTCATTAGTTCTCCATCTTTTACAAATTGAAACTGCAAGTGAACTTGGACTATTCACTATTCAAATTAACAAAGGTATTTAAGCTTCAAAGAGAAGCTCAAAGGTGTACATTTCAAAAAGTGAAAGCACATACACGAGGCTTAGATCATGTATCAGAAAGATAGAGGACTGGAACATGTGAAAATTAGAAGTTCAAAAAAAATGGAAAAGAAAAAGACTAGATCTTCAAAAAGATGTAACTGGGCGGGCAGCAAACAGTATTAAAGATCTAAATGTCCTTCTAAAAGTAGAGACTTCTCCTGAACAAAAGTACATCAAACTCAATCATAACCATGTTTAAATAATGCGTTAAGAATCTATCAACAACTTATGAACCAAAAAAGAAAAGAATCTATCGACAATTTATAAAGAAAGAAAAAAAAATTCATGTTCCAAGTACCAAGCTAAGTGCATCCTGGAACAATATTAATCAAATATTTCTAACTTTCTTCAAGTTTCGATAATCAAGTTCGAATTGTGCGGTTTGTCAATAAGCATTTTTATTAAACTCAAATCTTCTTTCAAAAGAAAAGAAAATCTTAAACCCCAGAAAGAAAATTTCTTCAAAATTAACTTACATCTAGACAATGGCATTGAGATCTTGTAAATGTTACTATTTTCAGAATCCAACACCAAGAGCTCTCCACTTGGGGAAACCTCAACAGAAAATGGCTCAATCCCAAGCTTGCTTCCATCAAAAACCGTTTCCACAGTGTATCCACCCTCAAATTTCATCATGGAACGAGTAGAAACAGCTGAGAAAACAAATCCCATTACTCCCATTAGCTCGAAAAACCAATCTTTGGAGCTTGGACTCCATAAAAAGAGACTAGAAAACCCACAGAATGAAACTTTGAAGTAAAGGTACCAGTTTTGGGTGCTGACTGTAGTGACCATAGCCATTTAATAAGAGCAGAAACCACATTTGAGACAACTGAAGTTACAATTTCTGCAAAAACATCATAATGCACAGGAAAATTTAAACAAAAATGCTAAACAAATACAGAGTAGAAAAACAAAAAAGAAAAATCATAAGAGAAACTTTTTTGATACTTACTTGCAGGTGGAGTGGCAGAAACTGAAGAAAACTCATTAAAGAAAACCAAAAAAATGAGAGTAAAAACTACCCATTTCCTCACCATTGCTCAAGATTCTCACTTTAACATGGAAAACAAAGAAGGAAACTTGTTCAGGCATGAAAGGTTTGAGCTTTGTTAAAAACAAAAATTCTGCTTTTATATATATATAGATCCTTAAGAAGGAGACCCCACAAACAATACTGTTTTGCTTTGCCAACTTTTTTTCCTTTTACATATTAATCAGTAGAAGCTTTTTGAAAGAGACAAAGAAGGAAGTAGTGATTATGGGAAGGGTTTATATACCAAAGAGAAAGGGAGCTCTGTTCAAGAAAAAAAAAAGTAAATGCATAAGAGAGAAAGGGTGGCTCAGAGTTATTGTCTCTTAGACCAGACAGTGAAGGCCAGTTAAAGCAAGAATCATATTCTGTGGTTTTGTTTTAATTGTCTTAAAAGATAGCTTATTGCTTTTTTTTTTTTGTTTAATTTTTTAGTTAATTGATGCTTTTTTATTTAATGCTTTACTTGTGAAGCTAAAATTTTAATTGAATCTTTTGGTTTTACTCTCTGCTCTATGGTATCTACCTACCATGTGCGTAGGGTGGATAGAAACTTAATTCAATATTAACTTTTTTTTTTCTTTTTTTGGGAATATTTGCTTTCATGTTTCTTAGAATTCTTTTCTTTGAAAAGAGGATTTGTTTAGTTTCTTTTCTTTTTATTGGGGTTTGTATTAGCAATGTCTTTCACAAGTTCACAGAATTTTCCTATTTACTATTGAAACTTGTTCACCATTTTTCTCCTTTTAATATAACTCCAGAGAATCAATAAATTATCATTGATGGAGATTAAATTTGTTTAAAGATGGGATTGTCTGTACAAATTTTAAGGTTTGTATATTTTTTATTTGATTTAGATAAAAATATTAAACTCGAGTTAAAACTTACAAATCAAGACCTGATTAAAAAAGGGTTAGGTTTGAGTTTTCTGTTTCAAG
This sequence comes from Firmiana major, assembly GCA_033439115.1. NCBI lineage: Eukaryota > Viridiplantae > Streptophyta > Magnoliopsida > Malvales > Malvaceae > Firmiana > Firmiana major. The sequence continues at coordinate 70,021,616 of CM065904.1, forward strand.
TCTAAATCCGACTCGATCCGATTTTATTTATTACTTTTTTATTTTAGTGTGTTTTTAATTGTTTTGCCATTTTTTATACAATTTAATTTGAGTTTGTTTTTTTATATTTTCATATTTTTTAGTTTTTTTATAAAAATTTATTCGAATTTATTGTATACTTAATAACTGTTATGTGTTTTTCTATTTTATATTTTATTAAAATATATTTTTAAAAAATTAATAGAATTTGGACGGATTTGGGCTTATCAAATATATATAAAAATGAGTTTGGACAAAAAAATTGGGGTTGGTCGAACTTGAGCATACTTTCACTTTTTTAATACCTTACCTAGATCAACTCGAGTAGGACTCGAATCAACCAATAAATAGATCTAATTATACTTAATAACTATTATGTGTTTTATTATTTTTATATTTTATTAAAATATTTCTTTAAAAAATTAATAAAATTTGAACGAGTTTGAGTTCATTCATTATATATAAAAACGAGTTCGAGTAAAAAATTTTAGATTCGAAAAATGGACCATACTAAATTTAAATACACTTTTACTTTTTTAATATTTTATTTAGACCCGACCCAATCCATAAACAAATCTAAGGAAGACTAATAAGTGGTCTAATTTTAGGTGTAATCAATGTTTTTACTTGGTTTTTATTTGAATCTTATATAATCATCTTACCTTTGAAAATCTAATCTTATAGTAAAAATGATATTTTCATTATTTTTTGTACAAAAATTCTACAAATTTAATATTCTATTTTTAATATCTGCATTTTTATTTTCTCATATAAAAAACTTTAATCGTAAAAAAAAAAAAAAATCCCTACTCTGTTCTCACTCAACTTTATCCATCAAACTATGATTTAGAATGCAATTGCAGTTTTTTTTTTATTTTTTGCATATTTGTATAGATATCATTTTCTGCTTTAACTTTCCTTTTTTGGACATTGTGCCTTAGGATGATTAGTACTACGTCTTATTGCAGTGTTGTACATGTCACCGGTCATATTCTCGATGAGAAATAAGTACTATGACTATGATAGTGCTACTGAGTTGACTTTGCTTCTAATCTTCATCTTTTATAATGAACTAATCTCTTATAATCTGCATTCAGATTACCATCTCAAAAAGCTGTGTTCTATCATATACAACTGAGACTGGAAGAACTCAAATCATTGAATACAAAGACTGAACTGTATACTCAACATTCTTATACCTGGTAAATCATCCCAACCTCTATGGTAGATGCATGAGGAATGCTTAAAGCATATGTTGGTCCTCTAGAGTTTCTCCTGAGGAAATCATAGGCCAAATTTATCACAAGCCTCTTAACCAGACTTGACCCTTTCTTTGCTCTTACATATGAGTGTCCAAGTATGAATGCCATGCCTGCCTCCCTTGCTTCCATCAATTCCTGCAGTTCTTCCATTGCTTCCCTATCGATCCGCGGGCTTTCCGGGACAACAAACCTCACTCTCCTCCTTTGCCTGTCAGGGGACCTTGCCTGCTGCCTTAGCTCTGAAGTGCATACTATTTCATCCTGATCACCATCTGCACACATTGTAATGCTGTCTACCGTTTCAGCACCATCTTCACACATTCTTACGCCCTCAGAGTTTGATGATGAAGTTCCAATGACTGCCATTTTTTCATCGTTTTCCAAGTGTTCTATACCAATAATGATTTCTGCTCTCTCGGACCGAATGAATTCTGCAATGCTACGAACAAGATCTTTCTCAAATTCCAAATCATCTTTGTGAATGTCTCGGTATCCATACCGTGCTATGCATCGATACAGCCTGTATTCCTTTGGACCAACTCTTCCTACGAGGAACCTTTCCTTGGGACTAACATGTGGCACAGGAACTGATTTGATGCAAAGGAACACCACAACTTGGTGGAACGCAGGCAGGTTGGTGACAAAGTGAGAAAAAATGGCTGGGATTCCAGAAACAAGCTCGGTATGTATAAGGCCAATGCCCCGAACTCGTACAATGCCAAGTGTTGGACCTAGAGCAAGGAGCCAGTTGATGGAGACCTTGTTCTGAACATCAAACTCGTATTTCTTGAGTGTGCCATAGTGCCAGACATACATTATGGCTGAAAATATTAAAGAAAGGGCAACGGGAACCCAAGCCCCTTCAAGGAACTTGATAAGAGATGCTGAGAAGTAGAATGCTTCAATGGAGCCAAAGAAGAATGTAAACAATATAGCAAGGAATACACTCTTATGCCAGCATAAGACAATAACCAGGGACATTAGGCATGTTGTAACCAGCATAACAGTTATAACTGCCAAACCTGTTGGATAAAAGAAGAAGATGCTGTCAGAATTGGAACTCCAACATCACAGTAAGATATAATAAAAAGAAGACACGATTTGGAGGATTTTTCTCCAATTTGAGAGCAGTTAATCTTTATCATATCAGAATGTGAAGGCGGTACCGGATGCATTGCCCATGCGTTTTGTGTCTCTAAAGCCAATAGTCACAGCCAAGCATAACAGCAGTAAAATCCAGTTGATCTCTGGAATGTAAATTTGGCCATGAATTTTGGATGAAGTATGTATAATTTTGACTCTTGGGAAGCAACCCAAAGCAGAACATTGTTTGATAATTGAGAATGTTCCAGTAATGATGGCTTGACTTCCCACAACCGCTGCAAGTATGGCTATAGCCAGAACAGGCCATCTTATTTTCTCTGAAACAACAATGACGTTAGCAGACAACAGTATTGAAGATCAAAGAAGATGAGTTTAATCCATGAAGCACCTACCAGGTACAGACACATAGAATCCAATCTGGTAGTCATTTTCAATATTATGATGCTTAGAAATATACGCAGCTTGCCCCATATATGCTAGGATTAAAGATGGGTAAACCACAAAGGTGAAAGCAATCTGCAGGAAAGTTGCATTTAATTAGTTAAGGAAATGACAATGTCACCATTTCTACTAATAAGGTAATTTATCATGAATTGCAAATGAACATAACAGAGTCATGTCAGCAAGGAAACATGAAAACTATTTTGTTTTAACAGTGCATTATGTGCAAGTTTAAAAAGCCCTTGTTCTATCCCAACAATCTTCTTGTGAAGCGAACGTGACCATCTTGTCCAATCAATAACCAGCTTGTCTGCTAGAAATGTTTCACAAATGTTCATTAGCATTCAGCAGCAACAAGAGAAAGAAGGTTGTCCCATTTGAAAATGAACCAAATAGAAGGACTTGACTGCTTCTTGGTTCTACCTATCCATTTCCTCACTGCATACTTCTGGACATTGTAAACAACCTTTCAGACATTCGAAAGGAAGAAGCCTATGATAGGGAGATACATTCAGAGAAATGGGGATCCTTGTTAGAGTCACTGCACCAAATATTGTAGATGCATTTATGAAACAATGAATATATAGCAAGAAGATTGTGTTCTTCATCCTCTACTTAACAGTTGTCGATCAGCAATGCATTCATGCAACTAAATTATCTATTTATGCAGCAACACATAAATCAGCAAGAGTGTAGATGGAAAATCCATAATAAGCATTACCTTGATAGACAACTGTGAAAAATGTCCAAGATCAGCAAACATAGCTTCTGAGCCTGAAACAATGAGAAGAAGTACATTAAAACAAGGAAGAAAAGACTGTCCAGTCAATGGCTGAAGAGATAGCTTAGTTTATAGTCTATTTTACCTGTTATACAAAGCAGGATTCCACCCAGTGACATCCAACCCCTCCTTTGGGTCTTCTTCAAAAACTTATACATGTAATAAGGAGAGAGTGCTTGGTAGACATTGGGGTTCCAATAACAAATATTATACACCCCAATTGCACTGATGCATAAAAGCCATGTTATCACAACTGGTGCAAACAAGAATCCTACCCGGTGGGTCCCATAATGTTGGAGGGCAAACAGGAATACCAGTATGGCACAAGCAGCTGGGACTTCAACATCTGCAGAATCAATAAACTCTGAGGAAACAGAAGCAGTGGTTTGAGTTTGAGCTTTTAGAAAATAAATTTTATCTGGCTAGCATAAACCAAAACCTTAGTAACCTATATGGTTTAGGATTTGTTTTGTCAATTCTCAAGGTAAAAAGATTACAGCATTTGGAATAGAAACAGGCTTACATTAAACCATATATGATGACAGTGAGAAAAAAGGTTGAACTATTATGTTAATTGACAATTTAGAAATCATCTTATTCTTATCTATGTTAGGGATATTTTATTAAACCATGATTCCATGATAGAATGTTCAATGGACTACATGTCACCCACAAACAGAAAATACCGGCAAACCAAGGGTGCAGGGAGACAGAAGAAAGCCCACTAGTGAATAGAATAAGCCAAAGGAACCAAACGCGATAAAAAGATTGGGAAATCAAAGTGTAATCTTTATCTTCAAATATCATCCAAAAGGAGATGATTTGACCACATTCCACTGGTAACAGTGAATCAGAAAATGATTATTTCAATATTGTAATATATGTCAACAACCATAATATTGAAATATTAGAAAGTTCTTCAGGTATGGTTGAATCCATAGGCATGAAGATGTTCTCTTACAGGGGACTTTTAGCCATGGTATCTTTTTTTTCTGGTTGACTAGTCTAAGAAAGGAACTCCTGCCAAATGGAGTAAGTAATGAGATAACATGCTGATTGTACCAGACTATTCCATGTATTGTTTGTTCTGAATTTCTGACTCTAATCCATACTAAGCTTACTTTCTTTTTTTTTCTTGACTTACAAAGACAGCTTAACTTGTGAAAATTGACACCTTCTGTAATCTTCTAAGCCACATGTTTCACCTTTACTTTTTTTATATACAGAAAGCTATCAACTTGACCCTCTCCACTATGCATTTAAGCATAATTTTATTAGCTTGATGGTGATTTGAGTTTTATTAAAACAAGGAAGCAGCCTTAGGCCTCTAATTACATTTATGGGGGACCCACAGAATGCAGAAGCTTATCACAAATTTGGCAACCTCTGATTGTCCTTCTGCACATTGACAGTGAACAATAATAAGAAACCGTGCAATTTCATTTCAGCCATTTTTGAACTTTGAATATGTAACAATGTATTCAACTCTTGGCTACCTAACCATGATCAGACTCTTACTTTGCCATGAAAATTACAGTACTGAGATGTGGAGGAACTGTCCATAGATGCTTAAAGCAACAAAGAAAGAGACCGTGCAAAGAGAACCTTGTTTTACTTGATGCCTATCAACTAATAAAAATCATTTGAAAGACTAACTATGAATTATATTCTAAATTACCTATTTCATTTTATCCTCCGGATTTTTAATCAAAAGGGGCATGAAAGAATCTTAGAATCACATTTATCTGCAAACAATATGTTCAACTGCTGCGATAGGAACTTACACCGATGTTGCTCTTTGGACGTGGAAAGCTCCAGCCCTGACACTGCTGAAAAAACTGCAGAAACCGAGAAATCTCAGTTACTAATCAATCACTCAAGTTTTCCAAGTATAAAACAAAAACCCAGATTGCATTTTCAAGTACCAGAAATTGCAGGTGTGAGCACCCCATCTCCAATGACCATGCAAGTTCCAATCAAGGCCAATACAAGCAATACCCTTTGCAGCATTTTGTGTTTCTCTAAAGTTGATTTCAAACTTGAACCCAGAAAACTCCTAGTGTTTGATACTATCCCATCTTTCTTGTACTCTGATAAGTCCTCATCTGCAAGCTGACAATTAGGCAAGGAGTTAACCCTGGCATGCCTGCAGAGCAATGAATATAAGGCAAAAGTGCCACCTTCACCATTATCATCAGCTCTGAGCACAATAAAAACATATTTCACTAATGGAATCAATGTTAATGTCCAGAACACAAATGACAACACCCCATAAATCTCTTCGTTGGTATCAGAATGGTGAATATCCTCAGCAAAAGCACTTTTGTATACATACAAAGGAGAAGTACTTAAATCTCCATAAACAACACCTAAACTTTGATAAGCCAAAGTTAACACAGTCTTCCATGATTCCCTCTGCAACAAAACAAACAAAAAAACAAAAAGCTGAGATTTTGAAGAGAGTAACTACAAAAGAGAAAAAACAGTCACATGTCTTACCTTGATTGGAGTCATGGGGATAACACCTTCAAAATCCATCATAAACAGCCACAGAATCACTCAAAATCCATTATTTCAGCAAGTAAAACCAAATAGAAAGACTTCCCAGGCCAGTTCTTACAAGTTCAACAAAGACACAAGAAAGAAAGAAAAAAACAAAAGGGTAGGTAGGCTTTGCTTGGCTTGGTAAGAGAGTATATAGGAATTAAGTTGGTGAAGAACCAGGCAATGTAGACAAGTCAAGAATAAACATCAAACACCAAAAAGATGAAAATATTTATAGAGAGAATGGTATTGAAACAAGGGAAGGTGGTTGGACTTTGAGCTGAAGAATAAAAGAATATTATGTTAATGTTCTAGACAGAAAACTAAACATGACGGATAGAGAGAGAGAGAGCAGTGGTGATAATTTTTAAGATTAGAAACTTGGGTTGTCTTTTTAAGCTTTATTTGGTAGTATTTGAGATTCTAGATAGCATAAAAATGTTGTTAATGTTTATTTTTCATCTCCACTTACTTTGTCTTTGTATGAGAAAAAAAAATAGTACTCTATTATTTCTGTTTGTTTGAGTGGGAAAGAGAAGTGCCCTTGTAAACTGGGCATGCACTAACTGAAAAATTGAATATTTTCTTTTATTTTTTCTAATGAAACCTAACACTGACCACTCACAGAAACGTCCCTTTTTCGAGGTTTTTAAAGTTGTTTTTTTAATTGTTTTCTCTGACAACAAAGTTGATTAACTGTTAACTACTCTGAAAAATGGGAACATCAGATTGTGTGTCTCAGTTGAGTTGGCTCAGACAAGCAAACTTGTTTGATTACAAGTTATGTTTTGTCTAAAACAAGCCTAAGCAGCTAATGAATGGCCATGAAATCCTATACCAAGTTCAATACCAATCCAATCTAAGAAAACATATTCACTTATCAGCTTGGTTCAAGATAAGATTGAAGAAATTTTCTTCTATCAACAGAAGAGAAAGTTTAGAAACAGTTTGAAACTCACGTGATAAACCTGGCCTAGCCCGCAGCCATATGTTAATAGTAGAAGATCACTGTGTTGGAGAAGATTATTCCAGAGAAAAGGTGAAAGAATACGGAAATATGATTCATGAAAGGGAGCTTTCATTGTGCATTGATCTTAAGAATAAACGTGACAATTAATAGAGAGAGAACAAATTTTCTACATTCAAGGTCATGTTTATAGCATAGTAAAATTAGAATAACTTATAGTAAATCATTTGGGGCTTCATCTCCAATCCTCTATAAGGGATTGTATCTTCTTGATCTCCGTTCACTGATAATTCTAGGTAGGTTTCATAATGACGAGTAGCGAGAAGATCTTATTAACTCTAAATAGGTGTTATATGAGTTGAACTCTATAAAACTCCAAAAACTCTTTCACATAGATATATGCAAGTGGTCACACAAAGGAAGATCAACCGCCTAAGCCTAACCTTACCTAAAAACTCAACCTTCTAATAATGAAGCCAAGCCTTTCTTTTACTCTGCTGCATCTTGAATACATGAGTTAACATATAAGCCAAAGGCCTTTGATTGGTTAATTTAAAAGCTTTGACATTAGATGAGATGAGAATAAAGGCTTCCACCAGATCAAAAGGGTATGTCTATATTTCGTAAAACACAAATGTGTCGGCCAATTTGAGCTGCATCTTCTTGTGTAATTGTTAACAAAAATCAAAGGAAAAGTGAAATCACTTTCTAATATCTACCTTTGGCAGTTGGACTAAGAAGAAATCTTTGAAACAATCCATAAAATCTGCATCTTGAACATTAACAATGTACACCAGTCAATTCTTCGAGCATTAATGCAAGTAATTCTATACCTTTAGCTGAAGAATAAATCCTTCAAGAATCAGATGCTTTTAAACATCAGAAATTCTGAAATGCCATTAGCATCAACTCAGGGAAGATTAATTGTGTCACACCCCGAAATGCGAAAAATAGGGTAAATTTAAAACTTTTTACTCGTTAATTCACAATTAAAGGTGCATTCCTGTGCAGTGTCATACGTCATCATAATTATCATTTCTCAGGATCTCATCACTAGAATTTATATGCCATATCAAATACATTAATCCATCTCAAGTTAATTAATCCTAATACATCCCATATAATGTTATACATCAAGCGTCTGCAATTACAATAATAGTCTGGGTACATGAAAAGATAAAATATACCTCAAGATACAATATATATGGCCTGGAGCTTAAATCCTCCACTAGCCACTACTCCGTACGTCGCAGGGAGATCCTTTTTCACTTGAAGAACTCTGGGGGGGAAGGAAAACAGGGTGAGCTTCTAAATCGCTCAGTAAAGGGGGTAAGGAACTCATTTCATAAACCAAAATGCACATCACAAAATGTTTATTTGTATGTGAAACTCATTTGAAAACCATAGCATGAAAGTACTCAAAACGACATTCTCATGTGTCAAGTCATGTGAAAACATGAAGTAAAAGGCTCACTCTAGAGCAATAACAAAGCATGTGAAAATAACGCGTTAAACACTTTCTCAAATAACGTGATAAAATCACAGTAAAAATAATGCACGTGGCACAGCCACTAAACACACGTGGCATAGCCACTGATTTAAATTCTCACATGGCACAGCCACTAAACACACGTGGCATAGCCACTGATTTAATTTCTCGCGTGGCATAGCCACAGAATAGGGTTTCTCAACGTGGCAACGGCCACCAATGGGGTATAACGTGGCAACGGCCACCAATGGGGTTTCTCAACGTGGCAACGGCCACCAATGGGGTATAACGTGGCACAGCCACCAATGGGGTTTCTCAACGTGGCAACGGCCACTAAGTATACGTGGCACAGCCACTGAATGGGTTGTTCTCACGTTACCAGAATGGAGAAGAAATCGGGCTTACATGCTACCAGAGCAATGCCCGGTGTGTACTCACAACTACACACCTAAGTCTTATCACACTACAAGAAAACATACTTTCAGCGACGGAATTTTAGCGACGGAATAATTCCGTTGGTAAAAAAGTAAATTAGCGACGGATTTGCGACGAAATTCCGTCGCTATTCGTATCAAATATAAAATTTACATTTTTCGACGGATTTTGCTACGGAATTTCGTCACTGAAGACGATCGAATACGCTGAAATTTTAGTTTCCTATTATTCCGTCGCTGAAACTAATCAGCGACGGAATTCCGTAGGTGATGAGTTCCGTCGCTGATAAGTGTCAGCGACGGAATTCCGTCGCTAATTCAACGAAATTTTTTTTATTTTTTTAATATTCGATTCCGTCGTTGAAACTTATCAGCGACGGAATTCCGTAGGTGATAAGTTCCGTCTCTGATAAGTTTCAGCGACGGAATTCCGTCGGTAAGTCAACGAATTTTTTTTATTTTTTTTGAAAATTCTATTCCGTCGCTGAAACTCATCAGCGACGGAATTCCGTAGGTGATGAGTTCCGTCGCTGATAAGTGTCAGCGACGGAATTCCGTCGGTAATTCAACGAATATTTTTTTATTTTTTTTGAATATTCTATTCCGTCGTTGAAACTTATCAGCGACGGAATTCCGTAGGTGATGAGTTCCGTCGCTGATAAGTTTCAGCGACGGAATTCCGTCGGTAAGTCAACGAATTTTTTTTATTTTTTTTGAAAATTCTATTCCGTCGCTGAAACTTATCAGCGACGGAATTCCGTAGGTGATGAGTTCCGTCGCTGATAAGTTTCAGCGACGGAATTCCGTCGGTAAGTCAACGAATTTTTTTTTTTTTTGAAAATTCTATTCCGTCGCTGAAACTTATCAGCGACGGAATTCCGTAGGTGATTAGTTCCGTCGCTGATAAGTGTCAGCGACGGAAATCCGTCGCTAATTCAACGAATTTTTTTTTATTTTTTTTGAAAATTCTATTCCGTCGCTGAAACTTATCAGCGACGGAATTTCGACGGTGATAATTCCGTCGCTGAATCGTATTAGCGACGTAAATTCCGTCGCTAATGAAAAACATGTTTTTTTCATTTTTTTTGAATATTCTATTCCGTCGCTGAAACTTATCAGCGACGGAATTCCGTCGGGAAAGGCTTTTTTAAGTTCCCAGATTTCTCTTCTTCCCCCGATTTCCCCCTCTCCTCACCCGATTTCTCCTCTGCTTCTCTCGCCTGTCCAGCCCCGATCTCCACCCTCTGTCACATTTTTTGTCTTCACCGGCGACAACAACCACCGGAAATCGAACGACTGGATCTCCCCCTCTTTCTCACCGTCGACGATCTCCCCTCTCTCCTCACGCGATTTCTCCTCTGGTTCACTCCGATCTCTGCCCTCTGTGCTGTTTCTCTTGACCGGCGGCAACAGCCCACCTCCACCGAACGTCCATCACTCCCTCTCTTCCTCACCGCCGACGATCTCCCCCCTCCCTGGCGTTAATCGAATTCCTGTCAAAAAGGTTAGATTTACCTTTTTTTTTTCATTTATAATTTCTCTACATATTCAATGTAATGTTTATGAACTTAGGAAGAGACAATGTTTATGAACCTAGCTTGTAATTTTGCATGCTGACCTACATATTAGACATGAGATTCATTCATAGTAGCAGTAGATAATTATATTACATGTATGAAAGTAAATAAAATTTTAGAAACATTATATACGAGATATGTAAATTAATTATGATATTACTTTATTTTACAGCTATAAGTGATCATTTTTTTTATTTATTAGTATTATTTATGCAATAATTTTTTTCACATTAAAATAGTTTTGATTTTCTCAATTGCAGCTATAAGTGATCAATTTTTTAATGATTTTATTAATATAAACTTAAAATCATGTTTTAATATTACATATGAAAAATTAATGAACTACATCAAATAAATAGATAAACTAACTAAACAGCAAACACATGTATTGTTGAACAAATCCAACATAAAATTACATTAAACCCATAATAATGACTTAAGATTGCAAACTTTTCTAAATGTCATTAAAAGTATAGAATTCATGAGCAATATATAAAAAAGATTATTGTTATACGTTTATTTAATAATTAAATAATTTATTACTTTTTAAATATATCTTAATAGATATAAGTTAATTTTTCAATCTTGTAAATTTTACAATTTCATTATCATATAAGAAATTATCATTTTCTTGCTATTTATACTTAATATTTGTAATGAGATTGTTATTATTAAAGATTTTGTATTTAAAAAATTATATTCATATATGTTTATATTTGATGAAAAAATAATTTTAAGTTCCTTTTCATACTTTCTTATTTTCATTGATTGAAAAATGTGAAATAATAAATAATTAAAATAGATAAAAATTTGAACCTTTCAAAAAAATTGTATAATATTAAAAAATCAATAAAAATATAATAAGAATTAAGATTTGTTGCGTAGTTAGTTATATTAACCTCATATATTTTTTTTTGGGAACTATTCCATAAAAATACTTTCTCTCATCATCCATATCCCTTTTTTTTTCTTGGAGTTGTTGAGAAATTGGTAAGCCGTTATCCCTTTCACCGGAAGTATCTGTTTTCTTATTTGATATTGAGTCAAGCCTCATGCTCCAGCTGGTTTTCTTTTTGGTGCAATCACGAAGTCCTTTGCCTGACACATCCGCTTCACATCTTTGACTCAAAATTGATGATACCCCTAATTATGTAAATCTGCAAGCGTAACAGAATACATTTATTTTCATGATCCGTCTATTCCTTGAATAATTCTTAGACATGAAGAAACAACTAAGATGGTTTGAGAAACTTTAATCATCAAAATAAATAGGTAGAACATAAAGTATGATGATGGAGTCTAGCTACTTTAGATATCCAAATTAGGTCACCTACAATTGTACAGCCATATGATGATGGAATACATTTTTTTATATTAAACTTCAAGATCACTTTTCGCTGAAATAGAAATATTTATGCGAGAGCTTTTACACACAATTTATAAATTACTTGACACGTTCTATGTTAATGAAAAATTTTATTATAAAAATGTCTTTGTTTAAAATTATTATTTTCCCCTTCATAAAACCAACTCAATTTTTTCCTCCTCTTTTCACTTTAACAACCAACCAACCTCAAATTTTCAATCTCATTTTAAATTAATTTCGTGATTGCCAAACATGAACTAATAAACATGAGAGGTTTTATTATTACGATGAGAAATTATGATAAGAGATCGAAAGCTGTGTTTTGTGAAGTTGGTCAATTGAAAAATCTATAGGCTTTTTAGGTAGCAAAATAAAAACACATGGTCGTTAGCTTTGAAAGTGACATTTTTTTTCATTGGTATCCAAATGGGTATTCCAAAAGAGTAGTTCTTTTTTTTCTAAAAAAAAAAATATTTTTATGTCAGCAATATTACCATTAAGGAGAGGTAATAATTCATTTAGAAGACAAAAATTGTCAAGAGAACAATCTTACAAAAATTTCTTTATGATATTGTGGTTGTTGATGTGATTGTAAATCCTTAGTTATTAGTTGTTGATGTGATTGTAAAACCTTAGTTATTAGTTGTGGATAACTAAGGTTGTTGAGATGATTTAATATGCATGATTTGTATTGATGATTTGGACTGCTATATAGTATTATTTGTAGGTTGGGTAGAGACAAATTACAGTCGTTATGCTGCCGAATTTTCTAAGGAACTTAGGACTTTAAATAAAATACTCCACACATTCAGTTCGAATATTTAAACCTAGATATATGTATGTTACCTAATTTGATTTATTTTGTAATAAGGATGGATTTATCGTTTTCAGCGACGTATTTTGTTAGTGTAGATGTTAAATTTTCTTATATGCATGTTACAAATTAAATTGATTTTACTTAATTGGAAAAATTTATTTGGTGATAGAGTGTGATTGTTATTCTATTTTTTCAGATACTATATTCTGTGTGAAAAATGGATAAGGATAGATCTTGGATGTATTGTCGATTAGATGTAGATGGATTCATTAGAGATGAATTTTTGAATGGAGTTGAAGAGTTAATTAGTTTTGCATTTTGTCATCCTGAGGTAGTTAGTGGAAATAGAATTAAATGTCCTTGTAGCAAATGTATGAATAAACAATTCTTGGAAGCCGATAAGGTGCGGAAACACCTTTATTACAAAGGTTTTGTTGTTGGGTATACGACTTGGAATCAACACGGAGAAATTGAAGAAGGACAGTCATCACAAAATATAAATGAAACAGTTGATCCACTATCTGGGGTGAGACCTGAGGGACTAAATCCATATGTTAGAATGGTTACGGATGCTTTTCAAATGGATGATGACGTAATTGGTAATTCGGTTAACAATTCAAGAAGTGAGGAGCAACATCCAGATTCATCTGCTACATACTTCTATTCATCCAGATTCCTTATCCTACTCCTGGTGTGATGGGTACTCCTGACACAAATTTAGAGGTGCAGCAAGTGAAAGAGGATGTCAGAGTCATTTCAAACAAGATTGATAATCTGGAAGGAAAGTTGTCTGATTTTATGGATCAGATGATGAACATGATGGTAAGGAATGCCAATAACACTGGAGCACCTGGAGTTGGACCGTCTGGATCTGCAGGTCACCCTAATCAGTGAGAGTACACATTTTATTTTATTTTCTTATGAATTCTAGATGATATTTGTAATTATGATTTAATCGGACTGTATATGATGATGATTTGCAATTAATAGTTGATGTTAGTTTTGACATATAATTGTGATATATATTTTATGTTTGTTTTTATCGATTTCTACAGCTGTCTTTCATTATTTTAGGTATACGGATTTAAGAAAACAAATATTAAAAAATATATATTTAAATTAGCTACGGAAATCCGTCGCTAAATCCCATTAGCGACGGAAAATTTAAATAATTAACAAAAAATAAATATATAAATTAGCGACGGAAATCTGTCGCTAAAACATTTTAGCGACGGAAATTTCATTAAAAATCAGCGACGGATTTCCGTCTCTAAAATGTTTCAGAGACGGAACTATTAGCGACGGAACTTTTCATCTCTGAAACACTTTACCGACGGAACAAAACAGCGACGGATTTTTCGTCGCTGATATGTATCAGCGACGAAAATATTACCGACGGATTTCCGTCTCTGATTATTTTACCGACGAAAAATATCCGTCTCTGTTTGTCTTCACCGACGGAATTATTAGCGACAGAAATCCGTCGCAGATGCAATTTAGCGACGAAAAAAACAGCGTCGAAATTCCGTCGCAAAAAGTTTTCACCGACAGAATTTATTTGCGACGGAATTACCGACGGAAATTTTCATTCAGCGACGGAAGACTTTCAGCGACTTCAAATTTAGCGACGGAATTAGCGACAGAAAATTCCGTCGCTAATTCCGTCGCAAAAACTCATTTGCAACGGAAAGCTATAATTAGCGACGAAAATTCCGTCGCTAATTCCGTCGCTGTTGCCTCTTTTTCTTGTAGTGTCACATAAGACTGGTTTGCCTTCACGTAGAACTCATAATGGTTTTTCTCTCATAAAACTCATTTGAAAATCGTTTTGTACTCAACACAAAACGTAATAAAACCGAGTTCCAACCGGCAAAGCACACACACACATTTCTCAAATCTCAATATTGCCTTAACGTAGAGCCCAGTTATAAACTCATAAAAACATTGGGCTCCAACTAGCTATAAAAATCGTGTGCAATTAAATCTCAACACAAAACCCAACATGCTTGTTTTATAAACCACAATTCATGCTAAAATAGTTTACAATTCACATACACAAATGATTTAGATTTCCCTTACCTCTTTGCACCTCGTATAGTGCAATCGTTTCCCCCGTATCACGGACTAGTCTCGCATTCCACTCTGGAACTCCCGAGCTGTCCAAACGATGTTAAAACATCAATACTCAATTATCTCATAAACCTCAATTCTCAAAATCGAGCATAATTGCTCATAACTCCTTACATCTCTTGATTCTCGTAACTCTACCCTAAACTACAACCTCATTCACAATATCTCAACGTCCTACATTTCTCATGCCAATTATCTATGCTAATTCATCCCATTGTCTAAATTTCCATTTATAGCATAAATTCTCAAAATTGCCAAAATTTCCAAATATCAACATTACTCCAACTACATTGCAATTTCATCAATCCCTATTCATTTCTCAGCTATTTCAACACAATGACAACAACCAATATCATCAAAATCATCTCAAATATCAAGATCGAGGTTTAGAAATTACCCAAAGCTTGTGAGACGCACAACCCACGCCTCGATCCGATTCGTCCTTCGATTTCCAAGTATGTTGTTCTCCCTTTGATTAGGAACAACTTTCCTTATTGCCACAACCTCTGATTCGGCTGGAAATGGGTGATTTGGATGAGTGAGAAAGTTAGGTTTTCGGTGGAAATGGGGTTGGAAGAGAGAGAAAGTGAAATTGCAGAAGAAAAACAGGGGTTCCTTATATAGACTGGAGGTAGGAGATCGATCTGTCGAGGGGTGAGATCGATCCGCGTTTGAATTTTGGGGACGATCTGGGCAATTTTATGCCTAGGAGATCAATCTGTCGAGGGGTGAGATCGATCTCTTTATGGCTTTATGAGGTCGATCTGCCCTAAGGAGATCGATCTTCTCCCAAACAGAATCATTTGGAGATCGATCTCTTCCTCATGAGATCGATCCTTTCTCAAACAGAATCATTTGGAGATCGATCTCTTCCATTGGAGATCGATCTGCTCCTCAAATTCCTCATTCCTCGTCATTTTTAACTCACCAGATCGATCTCTTCTTCTCCCAGATCGATCTGTCCTCATACTTCATGCTTATTTTACACACTTAACATATAAATCTCCAATTATAATTCCCACAATTCACTTAGCTCAATAAATTACACTTCAAATTTTTATTACATCATTAAAATATGTCTGAAATTTTCAGATCTCACAAATTGTCTGCTTTGTTCATGCTTTACTATTCTCAGCTAACATTCTGCAGGATTCTAACTTGGAATCATTACATAAAAAAAGCAGTAAGAATCATTTTAAATTGTTGCTTAAACTTAAATTCTAAATCATATATTTCTTAATTTTATACCAATGTTTTGGCACATGAGAAGCCTTTTATAATAGACACTGTCTGGGAAATTTTTGGTTGCATGGTCCCCTTGGAACCCCACTTTCCAACAACTTTGTTACTACACGTGATCAAAGGTCTGTAATTAATTTCTTTCCAACCAAACCGAAAAATCAAAGAAATTTGATCTGAGTTTGAGTTAACTCGAAAGACTCAGCTCTGAGTGCTACAGTTAACCTTACCCAAAAAAAAGTATTAGAGATCAAAAATGGAGACAAGGATATCTGCTTATGCCATTTTTGCATTAATTTTTTCTTACAAAAAATTAAGAGAAAGATTGAAGAGAATGCAGGGAAGTAACATCATTTGAACATGGGGAAGAGAAAACAAGTTTCCATCAGCAAAACCAGATGGTTCCCAAGAGCCTGGTATTTTGTCTTGTCAATTTATCAGTGGGTGACCACTTTCCACTACTGGTTAATGTCTTGTACCCTACCCTTTGGCTTTTTTCATCTTCTGTTTTGATTTTGATTTGAGTTTTTGGAAGCTGAACTGGAGTTTCTAATATCAAGTTGGATCCCATTACTCCTTTTAGATATCATATTTTTCTTGTGTTATCATCATTCATCATACAAATAAAGAAAACCCGGTTTTGGTTTTGATTGAATTCACTCTCTTCTGGTTACTTTGGATGCTTTTGCAGAAAAGAAGTTGTAAGCTAGTAGTGATGGCTATGGCTATGACCTTATGAACCATAGTATTAATTTATTTGATGGAACTAATGGCCTGCTTCATCATAACCGCAGCAAGATATCACTTAGAAAGGATATTCCTCCCAATATTTTGAGTTTTGGGAGTTGGGACCAGTAAGTTTTCGGACTAACAGGACCAGTGTCTTGCCCAAATTGATTTTGATTTAATGCTCAGACTTGGCAATGTTGGATTCTATATTGAGAAGGGATATGAAAACGACTAAAGATATAAAAATAACATGAGTTAAAATTTAATAACAATTATATATAAATATGAAGCTAAGAAAAATATTATGTTTAACGTGTTTAGACAAATTTCAATATACTCGAATTTTCAATTCTTAACACTAAGTTGTGTGGTTCAAACAAGCAATGAGAGTAAGAAGTGATACATGAACTTTGTGGTGATGACTAACTTGCTTATTTCATCTCTATATTCAACTGTAATTAAAATTACAGGGAGTTGAAAGTTGAAACATGTTGAAAAAGAGTAAAATAAAAGGTAAATACTGTCAGTTGATAACCATATTAACTGCCAAATGGACCCACTCAAATCCTTTTAGGAGCAGAAACAAGTGGTGCACATCAAAGCTTTGCTGAAACAGATAGCACTTAGCAATGCACATCAGAAAAGAAAAAGCCAAGGATATAAGGTATCTGCAAAAGCATATTTCCATTAGTGCATAAGATCATCAAGCCATTATCAAAATTATCATAATGTTATGTTGATTGATGTTAAAATAATGAGAGTGGAACTGTGCTTTGCTGACGCCATGAATGAACTGTGAATTCAACAATTGTATCATTAATTCTAAGTCCTGGTTAAGAGCTCCAATGCTTGAAAATGCCCTGTTAGTCTGACATCTGGTGTAAATTCAGCTCATATCACAGATATGAAGGGTATCTTTAGATTAACAATGTTGAAAATTCTTTCCTCATACAACAACATGTGCCTAGGTGCTCAAATTTCAAGTTTTCAATGTCCAATCACTGCATGAAACATAACTTGTTTGGATGGAAATGATAAAGTCATAAGCAGTACAAATTTTTATTGCAGAAAACCAACCACAACCAGCTGATTAAGGGGTTTAGCCGGCCAATATGACTTTGGACAAAATGGGTTACTGTTTTTGACATTGTTTTTAGAGAAAAGTCTTTGAGGCTATCCTAAGCTTCATTCAATTTAATTAAATTTAAGCAGGTTTGTTGGCTTGTGGTGCTTATTTACTAGATGCCTTAAAATTCTTTGGTAGGGTTTTGTTTCTGAGTTCGGCCCGATTAATGCTAGCCACTTGCCACACTGTGGTCCTGCCGGCAATGTGAGTGTGGCTGACATGAATACAAGACTCAGACAAACCGACAATCTTAAGAGCTTATAGTGTTAGGTTGTGTTTGAAGTTCGGGAGAACCGAGAATGGGTATCTAAAACTATAAAAACACCGGCAAGGAAAGCTTTGTCTCAGGCAATTTTTTGTTGGGAAACAAGGGTTTGAGACTATGTTAAAACTGGGACTTGACCATGGAATTCCACTCTCAAAGCTCAATCATGTTACAGGTCTCACTGATAATGAAGGCAATTAGTCTATTGACAATGACTCTTAATCACAATTATAGGCGGAGTCTATTGCAGATATTGACATTTCTTTTTGTGCTAACTATTACAGATATAACTGATTGTTTAATAGGCTGAATCGAAGTTTGATGATGGAAGAAGAAATCATAGATATTAAGATTTAAATTTCTAAATCTATTTGATAATTATATGAATTATTTGATTTTTGTAGTATATATTTCATTGTTCTTTTTAATTTTACTCTTACATTTATTGAGAATATCCGTTAATCGACACGTAAAAATATAAATTAAAAATATAAAAATAATACAAATTAAAAATAAATAAAAATAATATATGATTATGATAAAAATTAAAATATAATTTTTTATATTTTTTACATTGACTTAAATTTTAATATTATTTTACATAAGATAATTTTAATAGCACGTTTTCTTAAGTAGATCTCCCTAAGGCCCAAATATATTGTAGCCTAGGGGCAAAGCAAAGGGCCAACAAAATTCAAATGCAGAAGGCCGTACAAAATCAAAATAAACAGTATGAGAAACATGGGCCTGTACGATGAACCGACAAGGCTAACTTTTAGATTTACGAAATACATGTCAACATTTGGATTTAGCCTTAAAGTGTCTGCCAACCTTTTTTTTTTTCGCTTGTTCTAAATTACCCATTAAGGAAGTTCGATTTATGGCAAGTCTCCTCTTTAAGTTACAACCATGAGGTTCAGAAGTCATGACTGTCGAAGGACTAAACAAAACAAAATCATCACCATTTCCATGCACCTTCCACCAGGATACGATAAACCATGTGATGGTGGTCCTACTGTCACCGTCCACGTGTACCAGGATCGACCAATCAGAGATCGCCAAGTGTCAAACACAGGAAAAGCCACGTGGCTGCTACAGCGTCAGAGCCTCACGCGACAGAGTAGCGTGGTAGGCGACACAGTATGGCGACAGAGACTCTTCCGCACAGGTCTGTGTGGCACAGTAGTCCCAACATACCTCTGTCGCATAGACCGCGGCAGACCTCTGCCGCCTGAATTGCGGCAGAGGTTCATACATACGCTCTGCCACCCGCTGAACTCTTCCGCAAAGTCGTCCAGCTCCGAACCGCGACAGAGTACAAAAGACTCTGTCGCGGCCCAGACACGCGCCTGGGCCTCAGCTCGAACCGACTTGGAGAAACCTATAAATATCCAGGTGAGCTCTCAAAAAAGAAAAGAAGAAAAGAACAAAAAGGAAGGGAAAAAACTTAAACTCTCTGAATTGAGTAATACATTCTCTTCTTCATTCATTCATACACAACTCCCGATTTCTTACTTAATCATCGGAGTGCGCGTGCAGGGACAAATCCCTGCCCCCTCTGACTCCTGTTGTTTTTGCAGACTATACGAAGAACACGAGGAACAAATTACCATTGACGTCATCTCCTCGTCATCAGTGCAATCCGAATACGTGGGAGGTATATTCCTGTTGCTGCTTAGCCAGGTTAACATCAATTGGCGCCGTCTGTGGGAAGCTGACAAAAAGTCAGGTTCTCTATCCAAATGGTGAGGACACGCTCTACAGCAGAGTTGACAGGAGGGCAGAATTCTGTGAGTCCCCCTGTCAGACCAGAGCAGAGACGAAGACATAGTGGAAGGGGTGACAGAGAAGCCTTGGTTTCTCTAGAAGAATTTGAGACCCTGAAACGCAAAAATGAAGAGACTACGACAGCATTGAAGGCTATGGTGAGCTTCTTCAGAGACGCTCTCTCCCAATTCAGCTTGCCCCATGAAGTGCAGCAGTTAGTGGGGGAAAGCACGCCTTGGCAGACCTACGAGAGAGGTCAGCCCTCCACCCTGGTAAACGCTGGACAAGAGGCAGGAACACAAAATAATGCCACTGCAGATCCAGCAAGACAGAGTTCGCCCACAGCACTTGTGCGGCAGAGCTCACCCGCAAACCTAGCGCGGCAGAGGTCTCCCCCAGCGGATAGGCGGCAGAGCTCAACTGCGGACCGTAGGCGATAGAGTTCGCCCACAGCACCTGTGCGACAGGGCTCACCCGCAGACCTCGCGCGGCAGAGGTCTCACCCAGCAGATAGACCACGGAGCTCGCCCGCAGCTCAACGGCGGCAGTGTTCACCACTGGCCGATAGGCAGCAGAGCTCGCCAAATGTGCAGTAGAGCTCACCCGCCGACCGCAGACTTCAGAGCTCTCCCGCAGCAGATAGGAGGCAGAGCTCACCCGTAAACCGCGGGCGGCAGAGCTCTCCCACAGCAGATCGGCGGCAGTACTCGTCCGCGGTCCGTAGACTTCACAGATCTCCCGCAGCAGGCATACCGCAGAGCTCACCCGCGGACCAAAGGCGGCAGAGTTTGCCATCAGCACCTGTGCGGCAGAACTCACCCGCAACGGAAAGGCGGCAGAGCTCACCCGCAGTCAACACGTGGCAGAGGTCTCCCGCAACACGTATGCGACAGAGTCCTCCCGCGGTCTATATGCGGCAGAGTTCTCCCACAGGGCGCGGTACTTCTCCCGCGGAGTTTGAGCATGAGTTAGGAGAACATCGGTCCGGGGAGCGTCGAAGACAGAGGAATTCTGACCCCCGAGATTGTCTCGAAAGGTCGAGTCACGGAATGGGAGGCGCTAGAAGGGGTGCTTACCAGTCGAACTCTTCTAGGCCCGAAGAGCCGTAAGAGCCTGAGGTGCTATGCGTCACTGTGGCCAGGCGTATATTCAGAAGAGCCTTAAGAGCCTGAGGCGCTATGCGTCACTGTGGCCAGGCGTATATTCAAAAGAGCCGTAAGAGCCTGAGGCGCTATGCGTCACTGTGGCCAGGCGTATATTCAGAAGACCCGTAAGAGCTTGAGGCGCTATGCGTCACTGTGGCCAGGCGTATATTCATAACAGCCGTAAGAGCCTGAGGCGCTATGCGTCACTGTGGCCATGCATATATTCAGACGAGCCGTAAGAGCCTGAGGCGCTATGCGTCACTGTGGCCAGGCGTATATTCCGACGAGCCGTAAGAGCATGAGGCGCTATGCGTCACTGTGGCCAGGCGTATATTCCGAGGAGCCGTAAGTGTCATACCCCGCTTTTGTGAACCATTCTATCCATACATTCTCTACTACGGTTGGGCTGTGAGAAGATGCAATTACTAAAAATTCATTCATTTACAGCGGAATATTTAAAACTTTAATTCACACTCCCAGGTGTGTGTGTAAATACACAAAATTAATTGTATAAATACCAAGTGTTTACATATCATCCCCATAATACTGTTTACAATTCCAAGATATAACTGTGCGATACAATATATTAGATACAAAATACTCGTGTATACAAATCTTATACCTTTGCGGATTGTGGGAGCTGTTAAACACAAAAGATCTAGAGATCACCGCTCTCTTACTTCTCAGTACCTGGAGGGGGAAAATAGTGGGATAAGCAAACCACAGCTCAGTAAGGAAATGTATGCTAGCAGGTAGATATCGTACTACCTACATAGCCCATGCATGCATAAACCAAAACCATGTTTTCGTTATAAATGGAAATATCATACGAACAATGCATTTAAACACATGTTTCTCAATAGCATTTTCGTGTAAATCAAATGTCAAACTTCCATTTAAAACATGCTCATAAATAGTACCCTCATGGCACAAATGTAAAATCAGAGATTTATCAAAAACACGAAATCTCTTTCACTTCTCAAATCGTTCTTTCTCGCAAATCTCTTTCTTTTCTGAGATTGTCTCTGTTTCTCGAATCTCTGAGACAGGCATGGAATTTTCGGCAATCAAATATCCACGACTTATGGCCATAGTCAGTGATCCCAGGTCTCACTGATCAGGTGTGCACAGGGTATCACTTCGCCTGAAGGGGGATGGGTCAGTCCTACCCTCCGGCTCATCTCAATCCACCTCATCTCCTCGTATACTCACGGTGAAGATACGTCGTGTGTCATCTACGCGATACTCGTACTCACGTGCACCCAGCACGGTACATAGTATACCAACGGGTGACTACACTGTTCTACGTACGACCGTGGACCCAAGTCCATACTCCAACTCCGATGGACTTTTTATCCTTAAACCATGTCTCATATACCAGGCGAGCAAGCAGCGTGACACACAGTCAACGCAAAGCTCCAGCGCGGTACGATCTATCGTTAAGGCCCAGCCCGTTCAAATGGCCGTCGGCTGGTATCCCCTTGGGTCCCAGACCCCCAGGTTTACCTCAACTCAACAAAACAGGTACGAGCAAGGTTCTCGCACTTTCTCAAAACCCTCGTGCGAGTTAAAACTCCCGCACGGTACATCAAGGCATTAAAACGGGTGTGAGCTAGCGCTTCAACACCAAATCTCATCTCAAAACTGATAGATGGCTATTTTCTCTTTTAAAACTCAAAACACGTTTATTCATACAGCATAACTCTTCATGCTAAAACATGTAAAAGTAGCCAACCTATCATCGACATTTCTCAATCATCA
This sequence comes from Firmiana major, assembly GCA_033439115.1. NCBI lineage: Eukaryota > Viridiplantae > Streptophyta > Magnoliopsida > Malvales > Malvaceae > Firmiana > Firmiana major. The sequence continues at coordinate 70,044,578 of CM065904.1, forward strand.
ATAACAATATAAAATTGAGAACATCATTGAAAACATGCATATCATGCTATTTCCTTACTCTATCCCATTTCTCAATACATATATACATCATAGCACTTTTCATACTTCCACATCATTTCATACAATTATAATATCGTACTAGTCCTAGCAATATATCTACGAAATTGCTGTAATTACGTACGAACATCTCTATAGCTAACACACAGTCCCTTACCTCGTTTTACTTCTGTGCAACTATCCGCCTTTATGCTTCTCACGTTCTCATCTCGACTTGCTCCGACGTATCATCCGAAACTGAAATTCATCCATCAACATTTGAGTTAATGTTTCTAACTCTTATTCAACTAAGCATTTATCAAATGCCTTAATTACACATTTTTACCCATTGTGGTAAATCCCACAATTTTATCCCAATATCAACATGTCCAAATCATTCTCACAACATGTTCCTCCACTCAAGATATCTCATTCATCATAAACACTTCCACTCTCCACTTTCTCACACTTGACTATTTCCAAGTTATATTCATTTCATACCATTCTAGGTAGTTCTATCATGTCTATGCATACTAACCATTTCCCATATCAATATCCAAACAAATGTACTTGGGTATTTGCATTAGAAACTTACCTCATTGGATTTCCTCTTGCTCCAATTAGGATTGCCCTTTATTTCTTCAATCCATCAAATGGAGAAATGCCTCTAGACTATGTTGTTCTTCTTTTTGTTGTGAACAACTTTGTCTTTAATAGACTCTCCTTAAATCTCACTGAAAATGGCTGGATTTAGGAGTGAGAAACTATATTTCTTTGAGTTGAAGTGAGAGGAAATGGTTTATCCCGAAATTCTGATGATCCAACTGCTCCCATTTATAGTTTTGACTTGAGGAGATCGATCTTCCTTGGGTGGAGATCGATCTGTTCCTCTAAAATCCCTCTTTTCTAAGACGTTTTAAAGGTAGGAGATCAATCTGTCGAGACTGGAGATCGATCTGCTGTCAAACAGAAGCTTAAGGAGATCGATCTGGTCTTAGGGGAGATCGATCTGCTTCCAACCCGAGAGCTAAGGAGATCGATCTGCTTCCTTTGGAGATCGATCTGTTCCCTTCCATTTCTCACATAAGGGCATTCTGGCTCTCCCAGATCGATCTCTCATCCTATGAGATCAATCTGGCCTTCACAAATTCCAGATTTCTTGCAGTTTTTCTGCAACAACCCTTACCAAACACCCTTAATTTGCTTCCATGATCATTTCCTCATTCATTCATCTTTGAGACTTGAAAATGGGATCCATCCTCACTACATACACATTAAAACTTGTGTAGAATCTTTGTATGACCAAATATATACGATATTACTCGAATGGAAATATACACTTATGTAAATCTTTCCTTCCATTACTATACTACTCATATTCCATTTCGATCACATTCTTCTCGTGTTCAAGTTTATTTCTTCCTACTCATTCATAATGCAACTTGTACGTATAATCACAATTCTTACTACAAGTGCGTACATAATCTTATAAACTTACATTGCATATACTTCACATTACAATACATCATCTTACTTATGATTCTATTTACATTCCCATGTTCCTATATACAACTATACATGTACGGGGTCTCACAGTAAGAGCCTGAGGCGCTATGCGTCACTGTGGCCAGGCAATGGAAACATAAAGGCCGTAAAAACTAAAGACGCACTCGCGTCGTGATAGTCAGGCCTCAGAAAGGTATGTAAAATTCTTTCCGAATATATATCTTTCTATTAAGAATCCTCTTTCGCAGGAAAAATTCCTACCAAAGAGTGGGGAGCAATTGATGGTGGTCCTACTGTCACCGTCCACGTGTACCAGGATCGACTAATCAGAGATCGTCACGTGTCAAACACAGGAAAAGCCACGTGGCTGCTACAGCGTCAGAGCCTCACGCGACAGAGTAGCGTGGTAGGCGACACAGTATGGCGACAGAAACTCTTCCGCACAGGTCTGTGCTGCACAGTAGTCCCGACATACCTCTGTCGCATAAACCGCGGCAGATCTCTGCCGCCTGAATTGCGGCAGAGGTTCATACATACGCTCTGCCACCCGCTGAACTCTCCCGCAAAGTCGTCCAACTCCGAACCGCGACAGAGTACAAAAGACTCTGTCGCGGTCCAGACACGCGCCTGGGCCTCAGCTCGAACCGACTTGGAGAAACCTATAAATATCTAGGTGAGCTCTCAAAAAAGAAAAGAACAAAAGAACAAAAAGGAAGGGAAAAAACTTAAACTCTCTAAATTGAGTAATACATTCTCTTCTTCATTCATTCATACACAACTCCCGATTTCTTACTTAATCATCGGAGTGCGCGTGTAGGGATAAATCCCTATCCCCTCTGACTCCTGTTGTTTTTGCAGACTATACGAAGAACACGAGGAACAAATTACCATTGACGTCATCTTCTCGTCGTCAGTGCAATCCGAATACGTGGAAAGTTTATTCCTGTTGCTGCTTAGCCAGGTTAACATCACCATGGAAAGTCAATCTCCTGCAAAGACTTGCATGGAATACTTTCGACCTTCATCTGGAATCCTTAGGCTAAGGCTCCTCACAATATGAGATCATCGAAGTGTTTATGAAAAATCCTTTCTTTAAAGCTTGATATCATCTTCAAGCTTAATATAAAACAAAATCAATATCACAACAAAAGATGGAAGTTGGGATTAATTATCGAAGTGACTTTCTCGTGTAGCACTTAATTATAATAACTTTTGTTTAATTACTATTTTTAATTATATTGATATTATATAAAGATATTTATATTTAATTTACGAGATATTATCTTTTTTATTTAAAAATTTTATAATTTTATTTTAAAAAATTATAAATATAAATATAAATATCTACGTATATAATATATATAATAGATTTTCTCAATATCTTAATGCGAAATCAAAATGTTACATATATATTACCTCAATAAATATTTTGTTTGTCCTATTTTTATACTCATTAATTGTAATAATATTTGAATAAAGTCTAAACAACTTCAATCCGACTATCTAATTATTTAAAAAAAAAAATTGAATGCATCCCTTCTTCTTTTGTTATTCTAAACATAGCAGTTAATCCAATGGTAATATCTCAAAAAAAACTCTCTACTACCCTCCAATAAACCTACGTGCTCCATGCATTTTCTTTGGTTTCCCGCAAATCTCTCCATCTCTTCCTTAACCAGTTTCTCTTCCTCCATCCGCCATCTCTTTCCTTCCCCTCTCTCAAACGACTTTCCTTTGCATTCTTCCTCATTCTCATTGTCATCGTCATCTGCCGTCACTGCCATTTTTTTTTCTTTCATTTTACTTTATTGATTTGTTTGATATTTCAGGGTAGGTTGCTCTTTTTTTCATAAATTTTCTTTCACCGCGGAATCCGCGTAACATCGGAATCCGCAATGGAAGATGAATAGCATACTCCCTTCCTTTCGCTACTTACCTTTCACCTCCTCGCCTCATTCTCCACCACCTACCACAACCAACGCTCCTACTGACTTCCTCCTCCTATGGCGCCATCAAATTTTCAACCCGGACAGCGACATTGTTTCCTATTGGAACCATGTGTTCTTGATCGTTTGCATTATGGCACTCTTCATAGATCCTCTATATTTCTTCCTCCCTTACGTTGGAGGCCCTGCATGCTTGGCAGCTGACGCCAAAATGGGAGTCGTCATCACGGTTTTGAGGTCTATGGCTGATCTTTTATACCTTTTAAACATGCTTATAAAGTTTAGGACAGGATTTGTTGCGCCGAATTCTAGAGTTTTTGGAAGGGGTGAGCTTGTTATGGATGCGAGGGAGATTGCAGTGCGGTACTTGAAGTCAGATTTTGTCATTGATCTTGCTGCTACCTTACCACTACCTCAGGTTCTTCATTGTTTAAAAAAATTGTCTCAAAATATGAGTTTTTTTTTCTTTTTTTATATAGTTGGACGTCAATTATTTTATACAATGAAGGGAATGTAGATATTGATATTTGAATCATAAATTTGAAAATTATCTTAAAGAAATTGCATGAACCAATTAGTTATACCTCTAGTTTACCCTATTAAAATTTTCAATGGAAGCTAGAACATAACTTAGATTGCATGTATAATTTTCAATTAGAAATATAGGATTTGAGTTTAGGATCTCTTGAAAGAAAATTTTGGGTATAGCTTTTGATTAGACCAAAATTTACCTTCTGTCTAGCATGTAGACATTCCCACGCTCTTTTTCCGTGATGTTGTAGAGCAATTGTGAGTAATATTCCTCTTGAATATTACTAAATGCGCTTAATTATTTTATAGCCTTTTGTTTTGTTTTGTTTTGCTTTGCTTAGAGCTTAGTTTTTGTAATTTTTCTGCGTGCAGTTTGTCATCTGGATAGTTATTCCAACGGCAAGAAACTCCAGAACTGATCATGCCAACAACACTCTTGCTCTTATTGTTCTCCTTCAATATGTTCCAAGGTTGTTTATTATTTTCCCTCTCAACAAAAAGATCATTAAAAGTACTGGGGTTGTTGCTAAGACTGCTTGGGCAGGAGCTGCATACAATCTCCTTCTATACATGCTTGCCAGTCACGTAAGCATCGTGTTATTGTCTCTTTGCTTGTAATGATTTTACCCTTCATAAACTGTTGTAGACCTTTCCATTCAATTGGTTCTATCCCTTTATTGTTGGTCATGTAGGTATTAGGAGCAATATGGTATTTGTGTTCCATAGCAAGGTTGTTTTCCTGCTGGAAGGTGGAGTGTGCAAGAGAGAATACCTCAAAACTTATTGCTTGTATCCCAAGTTTCCTAGATTGTAATAGCTTGACAAGACCTGAGAGGCAATATTGGGTGAATGTGACTCATGTGCTCGCTAACTGTGACGCGAGGGACAAGAAAGTAGATTTCAAATTCGGAATGTTTGCAGATGCTTTTACTAATGATGTTGCTTCCAAGAACTTTGTTATAAAGTACTTGTATTGTCTTTGGTGGGGTGTAAGAAATTTAAGGTATGAATATGATCTCAAATCCTTGATCCCAATCTGTATAGTAAAATTCTTCTGTCAGGTCTCATCCATGGCAGAACTGCCCTGCAATTGTATGTCATTTACCTCCTCTATCATTCAATTTTCTGTTTGATACTATGGTATCATAAGTTTCGCAGTGAATAAAACAAAAGACAGAAATCAAAACCTTTTTCTTGAATTGCCTTTGAGAATTTTTTCTGTTTTTGTCTGACATAGTTTACTACTAAATGAAGATATATGTTTATTATCATTAATAGTTTCATTCAACTTTATGCTTATATTTTTACATGTTAAATTTCTTAATTTGCAGTTCATATGGGCAGAATTTGGAGACAACCATATACATTTGGGAGAATTTGTTTTGCATTTTCATATGTATTCTTGGATTGATTCTGTTCTCCCTGTTGATAGGCAACATGGAGGTAAATATCTTAAGCTACCACCTTTACTAGTTTCTCATTCCTGCAATTCTGGTTGCTTCAGTCCCAGCCTAGTTATAATTTTACCTGCAATACTAGATTTAAACAAGGATAGTAACATTCAAATAGTAGTGAATAATTTGAAGCTGATGTAACAAGGTTTTCTGTTTTTGTCCTTGAAGACTTCTTTGAAATCCATGACAGTAAGAATTGAGGAGTGGAGGGTTAAACGAAGGGATACAGAGGAGTGGATGAGATATCGTCAGTTACCTGAGAATTTGCAAGAACGTGTTCGTCGGTTTGTTCAATACAAATGGCTTACTACAAGGGGAGTTGATGAAGAATCTATATTACAATCATTACCCTTGGATCTTCGCCGCGAAATCCAGCGCCATTTATGTATTTCCCTTGTTCGACGTGTATGTCTATCTTCCTACCTTATCTTGATATTAATTTATCACTGGTGCATACTCCATTTCTGCCATTAATACTAAAAAAATCACCATGCCTAATGATCCTCTTCTAGGCAACCATTTTAGTGCTATATGTTAAGGTTCATTCTTGTTTGCCTTGGTTCCCTCTTCCATATTGCTTAAAGATTTTAAGGGTTGCAGATTACATTCTTTCTTGGTATGTTAATTAATCTGTAAAAATGTTAATTGGTTTTTAGCCATGGAGTTACTAGGTTTCTTTGACCAACTCTTATTGCGTTGGCTAGGTTCCATTCTTCTCACAAATGGATGACCAACTTCTTGATGCCATATGCGAGCGTCTCGTCTCATCATTGAGTACTGCGGGCAATTACATCGTTCGAGAGGGTGATCCGGTCGATGAGATGCTGTTTATCATCAGAGGCCAACTTGAGAGCTCGACAACTGATGGAGGAAGATCAGGGTTCTACAACTCCATTATCCTTAGGTCAGGTGACTTCTGTGGAGAAGAATTGCTGACATGGGCCTTAATGCCAAACCCCAGCTTGAGTCTACCCCTTTCAACTAGGACAGTCAGAGCAGTTTCTGAAGTTGAAGCCTTTGCACTCCAAGCTGAAGACCTCCAATTCTTCGCGCATCAGTTCAAGCGACTCCAAAGCAAGAAGCTCCAGCATGCTTTCAGGTACTATTCTCACCAATGGAGAACATGGGGTGCCTGCTTCATACAAGCTGCTTGGAGAAGGTTCAAAAGGAGGAAGATGGCCAAAGAGTTGATTACAAGAGAGAGCAGTTTATACAGCATTGATGAAATAGAAGATGATCAATTAGATTATGATGAGGATCATGAGAAGAACATTGGGAGAACATCCACAGACAGCCCAAGCAATTTCCAGCAACTTGGAGCCACAATTCTGGCATCGAAGTTTGCTGCAAATACTAGAAAAGGGTCTAAGCAGGTTGCTGTGGCTGATTCTTCTGCTTCTGACAGTTTAAAGATGCCCAGGTTGTTTAAACCAGATGAGCCTGATTTCTCTTTGCAACATATTGAAGATGTTTAGATAGACCAAGAAATTAATAGTTAGAAAATTTCCATAACCAGCACCTGTGTAAACTTTACTTATAGAAGAATAGCATTTAAACTCATAGGCTATGCTCAGTTCACACTTTATTTTGTTATGTTCATGTCATTTTAGGTGTCAAAAAATTTAACTATTCCACAAGTTATTATTTGATTTAATAATTATTTGAATTTGATTTGTTTATTTTCAAGTTAAAATCAAATGTGAATTATTCAAGTAATGAATTAAACTAAATTCAAACATCTTAATATTCGATTTGAACTATTTGTGAGTTTAATTGAATTTTTTTAATATATATTTTTAAGGTATAGTATTAATTAATCACTTTATTTACTAATATGAAATAATATATAATTAAAAATAACAAATTAAATTTATCAAATTGAATTCAAGTGATTAGAATATTTTATCGTGTTCCATTTAAATTTTAAAAATATAATTCAATGAATTTCAGTAGAGTATAAAATTTCAAATCGAATTCGAACCTTATACTAAAATATCTTTATTCTAATAAATTGGATCATAAAAAATAACTAGAAAATTTATGAAACCATATAGACAAAATCTTTTTATTGAATATGCCTAGGTCAGATTTTTTTATGCTTATCATTGTTAAAAAATATAAATTATTTAATTCTTCTTATCTCTATTTTTTATTTTCTTTTTTCTTTTGTCTTTTAGATTGAAGCTAGCGTTGTGTATTTAACGTTTTATTTGGTAAAAAATAATTGAATAAAAAAATTATTAATCGGATAATTAAATTATAAAATAAAAAAGTATTTAAGAAATTTAACTGTTCAATTAACAAATATTTTATACTTGTAAAAACCCGAATATGTCCCATATGAATTCGGCCAGATAAATTGACTTTGGGTCGGGTCTTAACCGGCAGCCCGTTTTATGTTTTCTTAAGGGATGGAAACTACGTCGTTTTTTGAACTTGTAACTGATTTTAACCCTAAAACTCCCTCTTGTTTCCGTCCCCCATCCCTCACAGCCGTATAACCTTCCCTCTCTCTTCTAGTCGCGGCGGCAGAAACTTAACCGACGGCGACTCCTTCTTTTCCTCCTTTTCTTGATTCTCTTTCCTTGTTTCCCAAACCTGAAAGAACTCTCTCACTATATATCTGCGTTATCCCAAAAGATAAAAAACTGAAAACTCGCAGCCACCGCTGCTGCTGCTTTCGGAGTTTTATCCGGCGTCGGCTTCCTCGGAAGTCCCCCTTTAGCCAAACATCTGCATTTTCCTGAAGATGGTGTTGTAGATGTGATTAAGTGGAGTCTTTCAGTTCTCGACCTCCAAGGCTTCAATAATTCGTAAACAGTTGCTTTGGTAAACAGCGCTGATTTGCAATGGAGGGGTTGCAATATGCTTTCTTTACGAGCTTCGCAAGAAAATCATTTTCGTTTTCTGATTCGTCACCATCTTCTATTGTAACACTCCGCCAAAAGCATCGCAGAAGTACTCTAAAATCAACATTTCCCAGAAAACTGGTTATCTGTGCTTCATCTGGTTCTAGTTCCGGTACTTTATCTCATAAATCTGGTTATAATTCCAGTTCTCTATGTCCATACCGGAAGATACAAAATAGAATGAGCAAATATGTGTTTAATTATTTTGGTGTTTTTTCAGGTTCAGTCGTGACGTTGCTTGATTATGGAGCTGGAAATGTTCGGAGCATAAGAAATGCGATTCACCATCTTGGCTTCGCGATAGAGGACGTAAGTCATTTTAGTCTACTTTTGTTTTTCTTTCATTGATTGATACTTTTATTTATTTAAAGTTTTAGACTTTGCAATCCAATTTTCAAGAGTAAATTTTCTCTTCAAAGTAAGAATCAGAGATAGATACAGAGTTCATCTATTAAAAGATTACTTCTTTTTGGTAGTATATCTTTTTATGATTGCATAACGTTGCTACTTATTTCCCACTGAAGAAATTTGATGAGGAGTTTTTGTTAATTAAGTTTTTCCTCTTTTGAAGTATGTGGTGGCATGATTTTAAGAATATGATGATAATTTGTATCATTATTATACGTATTAATGTATTATTTTTTCTGAATTAAATTGTAGGTGCGTACTCCAGAGGACATTTTGAATGCAGATCGCCTTATTTTTCCTGGTGTTGGGGCATTTGCTTCAGCCATGGATGTATTAATCAAGACAGGGTATGACTTTTTACATGACTTTTTTTTATGAAAATAATTATTTAGAGCAGCATTCTTTTTGTTATTTGAGATTGTAGATTATTTGTGATGTTCTCCAACTTCGGACATGGATTCTGGACTTGGAAGAATTATTATTAGAGAATTTCTTGCATTACGGTTCTTAAGTCTTAAGGTGCAACATAATGAACCTTAGGTCTGACTTCTAAGAAGCCTATGCATGAAGCTTTGGGATTTTTGTCTTTTCTTCTTTTTTACTTTATTTATTTAAGAATTCAGGTAAGAAAATTGACAAAAACTAGATTTATCTAGCTATCTTACAGCATAGGTCTAAGCCTGGCAAATGTTGGTCGATAATTTCAGTTGTCATAATAACGATGTTTGCCTTTATTTTTTACCCCAAACTTGAGTTGAAAATAAGAAAGAAAAACGTTTCAGTAAGAAAAATGTATTAATTCCAAAGTATGAGTACAGCGCCTAAGAATTTTTAAATAAATAAAATGTTCTTATTTTTTTTCACCTGTAAAAACTTGCTTCAAATGCCTTAATGACTTGTCTTGAATTGAGTAATTTGGTCTTCTTTTTACTTGGACAAGATGGGAAAGCATTTTCTTGGAAGCCTTAGAATTGTTGGAACTTTGGTTCTTTGATTTCTTGAAATTCTTGGAATCCTTGAGACTTCAATCATCTGACCTTTAAGTCTTGATTTATCAGAACTTTGGGCAATCTTTGATTCTTCAAAGGCTTCTTTCTTGGCTGAATTTTTTTCCTCCTATAGAACTTTTATGATAGCTAATTATCTCTTTTGTTTAGCTCTAAATTTTAACTTCTTAGCTAAATTGTCAGTTTGGAAGTTTTCATTTGTCAATTTCTGCAGGATGGTTGAAGCACTACGTACCTATATAAAAAATGATCGCCCATTTCTAGGCATTTGTCTTGGACTTCAACTACTTTTTGAGTCTAGTGAAGAGAATGGACCAGGTCATTTTTCAAACTACTCCTTTTTTTTGTAAATCTTCGAAAGGCCTATAGATATAATGTTAATGATCAGGACGTGATAAAGTTTCTACACTTGTAGAATATATGTCCTAACTATTTTCCCAAATATATGTTATGTTATAGTATGTGGTTTAATGCGCATCTTTCTTTGGTGTTTTAATCAAATTCTTTTTTAATTTTATCAATAAATTTTTAGTTAGCTTCAATAAGAGGTGTAGTTAGCATAGGAAAATGAAGGAATCGGCAGGAGAAAAAAGATAAACCAATTAATCTTCATTTTGCAAATTGAGAAAAAAAAAAAAATCCTTTGTAGCACGCATTCATTTCTCTTATAGGTTTTAGCTTTTCAAATTGACTCCATGGTGCATTTGTTTCAGTGAATGGTCTCGGCTTGATACCTGGTGTGGTTGGGCGGTTTAACTCTTCTAATGGTTTTAGGGTACCCCATATTGGCTGGAATGCTTTGCAAATTGCAAAAGACTCTGAAATTTTGGATGACATTGGAGATCATCATGTCTACTTTGTTCACTCCTACCGAGCCATGCCAGTATGCACTTGTTTACCTCTTAATTCGATTCTCACCCTTGTTCATTTATATACCTGTTGCTAAAACTTTCAAGAAGCTACTCTGTGCTGTTCGGTCACCTATATTCTCATATTTTTGGTAGTCTGATGATAACAAAGAATGGGTTTCATCTACATGCAATTATGGTGATGATTTTATAGCATCCATCAGAAGGGGAAATGTGCATGCTGTTCAGTTCCATCCAGAGAAGAGTGGAGGCAAGATATTTTGTCCTCTTAGTAGTTTTTGTTTTTTTTTTTTTCATTGCCTGTTACAAATTTCAAAGTGTATAAGTTTCTACCTGTTGGTATGGGAATGGCTTGTCACATCCATATGTCTATTGAATAATATTTCCTTCTAAGATTGTAATCTTCTAGTTTTCTGGGAAAAGAAGAGATAATTATAACAATCCATGTGTTTTTTTCAAAGTAATTACTTGGTCTATCTGATTATTGGACAAGTTTCTTTGCAAAATTGCCAAATATACTTTTTTGTCCTTTTTGGAACAAATGTCAGACATAATAGCTAACCTGTTTATTGACAATTGATACATGGATAAAATTGTTTCAGATGTTGGTCTTTCTGTATTGAGAAGGTTCCTACATGCAAAGTCACAAGGGACACGGGTAGTCTTTGTAGCCTTGGTTTTAATTCATCTAGTAACTCTTATCAACTTTTATTTTGATCCATCTACTGATCTGAATGATTCTCCTGAATACAGAAGCCTACTCTGGGGAAGGCTTCAAAACATGCTAAGAGGGTATTAGTTTCTGAAACTCATTATTTGTGTGTTATTCTTGGTTTTATTTTTTTTATGCTCCTACTTTACTTTTACATAGCTCTAAATGAGTACTTTGACACGTTCTGCTTGATTTCGAGGTTAGTGTGGCTTTATGCTGAGTGATATTACTTCCATTCAGGTGATTTCTTGTCTTGATGTTAGGACAAATGATAAAGGGGATCTTGTTGTAACCAAAGGGGACCAGTATGATGTAAGAGAGCACACAAAAGAGAACGAGGTAATCCAGAGGAGGCCATTTATTTCTCTAATTCCATTATCTATTTGATTTTAGTTTTAGATTGGTGGATACCTAAATCAAATTTTAATTTTGCTTATCAATCCATCATAATTACGATACATGACAAAAGTGGAATGTGCCCTTAGATATGAGAGGATATAAGAGATCAATTACGTGGTAACACTTGCTTGTTTTCCTCTTGGTATCCTATATTATATTTAATCTAGAGACTTAGATTTGGATGCCGGTTTAACTCATCAGAAACTTTTACAGGTGAGAAACCTAGGCAAGCCAGTAGAGCTTGCTGGACAGTATTACAAAGATGGGGCTGATGAGGTATGCTTATAGCTTTTAGACGTTTTATATTTGTATGCAATATCAGCAATCATTATACCTTGAATTATTGATTTATTTATACATTAAATTTCAGGTCAGTTTTTTGAACATTACTGGTTTCCGAGACTTCCCATTGGGCGATTTGCCAATGTTGCAGGTTTTTAACATTTAATTATGAATATATTTTGACATGCATCATAATTTATTCTTTAGTGTTTGTATGTTTTCTTATTTACGTGTATATTTATATTAATTTCTGTGCTTTGCAGGTATTAAGGCGTGCTTCAGAAAATGTTTTTGTCCCTCTAACAGTTGGAGGTGGTATACGAGATTTTACAGATGCAAATGGCAGGTGTGCCTCTGTTTTATACTGTGATCTAGTTTTCATGTATCTTATGATTAAGACTTAATTTCTGTTAAGGTGATTTATTGGACATTCCCTGATACTGCAGTTATTGATATTTTTGTAATTAACCAGCACATTTTTGTATAGAAATTAATTTTATATTATATATTTTTCAGGCACTATTCTAGTTTGGAAGTTGCTTCAGAGTATTTTAGGTCTGGGGCTGATAAAATTTCTATTGGAAGTGATGCAGTTTATGCAGCAGAAGAATATATAAAAACCAAAGTATGCAATTTCACCTCATTAAAACTTGTAACTTGTGGAGTTCAGATGGTTATACATGCATATGTATTACTACTTATAGTTCTGTAAATGCTTCTTTTAGGTAAAGACAGGAAAGAGCAGCATAGAACAAATTTCTAGAGTTTATGGAAATCAGGTGATTCCTCTTGTTATTGATGTGTTGATGCCAATACTGATATGTATCCATGTAAATTTGTTAATCTTCGCAACTGTATGCATACTTTGTGTTCTAGATGATTTTGAAGTTTTTCCTGGTTCTTGTTTAACACTTTAAATTGATGTGCATAAATAAACCATTTAGAGGAAAAATAAATGTTAAAGAACAAAAGAAACTCACAAATTGTGGATGGTTGGATTAGAGAGTTTAAAGTGATATATATTTGCTTGGGCCTGTGTATAATTTTTATCTTTTTTTTATTTTGCTGCTTTATTTTTTAATTTAGTAACATGCATGTTAGAACAAATGGATGAAAGTTGAAGACTTTTCTGCATTGCAAGCATAGGCATTTGGTGAGGAAATTGTTCTGTGCTGGCAATATTCAATACTTTCTTTTTTCATTGGAGCTGTAGATCTCGTGTTTACTTTTTCCCGTACACAACTGGTGTCAATTTTGTTGCAAATTTTTGCTATTGCTTGTAGTAAGCCAATTGTCAATTTATTCTGTTGGCCAGTTGCTTGATTATATTTGCAATATCAAGAATGAATTTGTTACAAGTTGATTGAATGTTTATTTGACAGGCAGTGGTTGTAAGCATTGATCCTCGCAGAGTGTACCTTAAAAGTCCTAGTGATGTAGAGTTCAAGACTATAAGAGTCACAAAACCAGGTAAAGAATATTTTACTGTTTTTGGATTTACCATTCATATGAAATTTAATTCGTGTCCATGGAAAATCTTGCTGTGTATGGACGGAAGATAGAAAAAAAATTATTAAGACATGTTTCAAGAAATTTTACACTCCTAGATTTCACAGGGATTGTTAATTTGAACATGCCTTTTTGGTGTCAGGTCCAAACGGAGAAGAATATGCTTGGTATCAGTGTACGGTAGGCTTCTTTGCTCTCTGCCTTTTGCATGATCATTCATAAAGCATTTATCTAGATAACCTTTTTAGAACATTGTAAGAATCTCGTACAAAGCAAGCAACTACCTCACAAAATGAAAAGCCCCATCAAACACTTAATCCCCCCGACTAATATAAATCACAGCCTCTCAAAAAACTCACTTAAAACCTAGGACCCATATACAGTCAATACCCATTTATGCTATTCCAATTATGTGTTTGCACATCAATGAGCAATCATAAGCCTAAGTAGGTTTTTTTTTTTTTTTCTTCCTTTCTGGAATATCTGAAGCTAGTGTATAAGAGTATAAAGACGCGGGGGGAGGGGGGGAGGAGAGAGAGAGAGAGAGAGAGAGAGAGAGAGAGAGAGCTACCAAACATAGGTTTTAGAGGGGAGAAAGGGAAGATAGAAAAATGCATGATAGGCATCAGGGTCAGTACTTGACCATGAGTATGACGAGCAAAGAGAGTCAGGAGAAAGGAAGACTAAGAAACAATGTAGGAACATGTATTAAGTTTGTGATAATCATATAAAATCTTGAAAATTAGATGAAACCTAAATGTGCAAACATAACAAAAGAAAAGCCAAGATAGGAAAAGAAAATTAGCTTGAAGGTGCAATCTAAGAAATGTGATGCTATAAGGAACAATAGCATCTAAGCAACAGTCAAACCCCTTGATATGGAAGAAAAACATGTGAGAAGAAATATGTAGGCAATGATAAACTAACACCGTCCACAATGAGTGGTGCTTTGCCTGGCTCCCAAACTTTGGAGTTACAGCTGAAAACGAAGCAGGAGAAAAAAAAAAAAAAAAGAATAGTTGACCGAGAAGACAGGAGGATGACAAAGCAAGTGCAGATTTGACTGCAATTAACCTGTTGTACTTGTACCTAATTCCACACTTGCAATTAGGTGACGCCATTTTCAAACACTAGCATTGTAAGGTCACTTTCACAGGAAAAGGATATCGTTTTGCATTTTCATTGTCAAAATGAATCATGTCACATTCTGAAGGCTTGTTTAGTGGCTTAATGTATCTATAAATAATACATGGTCATTACTTTACTGTTTATATTTCAGAAGTCTTTTATCTTATGCTTATCTTGAATGGCTTTCTGTTCCTAAGGTTAATGGTGGACGAGAAGGTCGACCAATTGGAGCTTATGAGCTTGCAAAAGTAGTTGAAGAACTGGGAGCTGGTGAAATACTATTGAACTGCATTGATTGTGATGGTATAAATAACTTTCTTGTCTCTCAAACAATTCGCCCATTTAAGTAATTGTTTCCTCTATGATGTTAATATTTCAGATAATTGCATTTTTTTTTTTTGGAAAATTATATGAAGAGTCTTTTTTACGTTTACAGCCTATGGTTAATTGCTATTAATAATTACCTATCCAGAGTATGCCAATTTTTTCTGCTAAATAAATTGTCATCAAAGTTTTGTGGTTTCTGTTTGATGTTATCAATCATGCCCATGGGCATCTAAATGGCAGTAGATTTGATATTATATTGTTGTGACTTTGCTGTTTAACCTACCAGAATATTTGGTTTATTCCTAAATCCTGGTTTTTTCTTTTGTTTGTTTTAATGCCTACTTGCTGACTTTGCAGGTCAAGGAAAAGGATTTGATATAGATTTGATAAAGCTGATATCAGATGCTGTCAGCATCCCTGTAATTGCTAGTAGTGGTGCTGGTGCTGTTGAGCATTTCTCGGAGGTATTCGAGAAAACAAATGCATCAGCAGCTCTTGCTGCTGGCATTTTCCATCGGAAGGAGGTAATTATTTAAGACTTTTTGAGAATTTCAGTTTCCCAGCTTGATGGAATAAGGAAAAAAATATATATTTGCCATTAACAGCAGCATGCAAGAATCCATAAATTTAAACTCTGATATTACAATTCTTTGATTCTTTGGGTTTTAGGTTCCCATTCAGTCTGTAAAAGAACACTTGTTGAAGGAAGGCATTGAAGTAAGGATCTAACCATATCTGTTGTTGGGTCTATTAGGCTCTTGAAATTTTCTTCCTAGAATGAGTAGGGTAGAAATATGCAGACGTTAAATCTTATTTGTTTTGTATGTTTTATTGCATTTTTGTAGTTTTTGGATTGATTTATAAATGATTTTTTCAAATGTAGGCAGCATGGATTGGCAATTTTGAATGTTTTGTTAAACAGTAACTGTAGAAGTTAAAAACTACACTTCCATGGTTCTCTTTTGACACCCCGCTGCCTTCTCATTCTCTCTTTCCTTTTGTGTAAAAATGCTCTATTTACAACTTTGTGCATGGCAAACTATTGTGAAGCTAGAAAGTCTCTTGCTGAGCCTTTTCATAGCAAAGGCTGCTATTATTTGTTCTTGAATTTAAATTTTATAACATGTCATAATTTTTTCTTATTCACTCAATCAAGAGAGCGTTGGCGATAAGAATTTTAAAATTAGTTGCAAATAAGCTGATCATCTTCACCTTAATCTTTTAAGAATGCAGAGTAATATACCTTGGAATTAGAGTTTTGCTGGAATTTTTGAAAAGCTGGGAAGTTTTGTTTGTCTCCCCATTTAATCTTCTTTTTAAGGCTTAAAGTTGCTCTTTGAACTACAAGAAAGCAGAATGTTTCCCAGAAGTATAGCAGACTGTTTTGCAGCACTCGTACACACTGCAAAAAGTCTACTAAAGCTTGGATTACAATCCTAAAATTAATATCAACAAATGCATTAAAAGGCAGAAATGAGACAATTTTACTGGCTTAAGTCTTGCTTCCTGATGCTTAACTCGTTAATGAGCAAATCTAATGTTTGCCAAGATGATCCACTGTTCTCCTCCATGGCCATCCTGGCCAATTCTGCAAGTTCTTTCACCTTTTCCCTCACTTGCTTTCCCATCTCATCTTCCATCAACTCCCTCACCATCTTCATTAGAGTTTCCCATTTAACAAAACCAACTCTCCCATCACATGGCTCCAGTCTCAACCCTACCTTCTTTCCTCTACCACCATTTTTGCATTCAATGGCTGCTCAGCTAGCATTGGCCATGCAATGCTTTCCAACATTGAATTCCATCCACAGTGACTCAAAAACCCTTCAACACTTTGGTGCATCAGTTTTTCTCTCTAATCAACCCACTTTCTCACCCCAATACCTCTCTCGCTAACCCTTTCTTCAAACCCTTCTCCCAATTCTGATTCTTTCTTCCTTGTAATCCTCAAGAAGTTCACCTTTGATTCTTCCAATGCCATTGCTATTTGTTTGAGTTGTTCTGATGAGATCTCTGCCTGAGAACAGAATGCTACATACAAAACTGAGCATCCTTGATCTAGCTTTCCATCTAGCCACTTAATCCAATAGGGTTTCTTCTGGGGTTAATTTTCATGTTCAGACTTGGGTGGTTCAGCCAGACACAGTGGTCCAACACACCATGCCTTGAGCCTTTTCTCACTGTTAATAATATAACCATAACTGTTTGATGCTGCTATCATTTGCTCAATGGCCAACTTTGTCAGAGGACTGTTTGGATCAGATCTTGAGAATGTTCGGTAAAAGTCATTTCTAGTTACCTTGATCCAAGGAAACTGAGTGACTGTAAACAAATCTCATCATCCGACTTAGGCCCAAGCAAAAGCCTGTCTTCACCTATAGCTTTGAACACACTTGAAGCGTACTGGCCCATGCCATAAAACACCAACCTTGGGAAACCAAACTTCATTGCAGACTCCAGAGTCCACCAAAGAACCAATCTGACACCATGAAGCTCACAGGAAGCAGACTCTGGAGCTTCCTTTCGAACTCTGGTTGCGTGAGCTTTGTGGCTTTACAAAACGGAACATAGAGTGACAGTGAAGGCAGTTGCATCTGTGCTCTCAACACCAACTGGAATTTCGGGGATGTTTTCAGGGTAAGGGATGTCAATGATAGACGCATAAGTCCCAGCAAGAGGCTTTGCAATGAAGGGACGGTTTCCTGGCGTGGTGAACACCGTAACAGCCATGCCACGATGGAGTAGGAGGCGAGATAGGTGGAGAATTGGTATGATATGACCTTTTGACACGAAAGGAAGAGAACTACATGTTGTGATGAAAGTTTAGATGAATTTGTATCCATGTTGCTTTCCTTTTACTCCCTTTCTACCCTCTTCGGCTGTGGTTGTGGAAGCCATTGCTGGTGCAAGCCTTTTATACTAGGTTTATTTGAACTTGGACCATGCATGTATTGCTTCCATCTACAGGTTTTTTTTTTTTTTTTTTCACTTCTTAGGGGAAAAGGAATGAAATTGAGAAAGAACTGGAAGATGGTATATTAAAAGAGCATCAGATTTTAGATGCTGGGAAGAATCCAAAAATAATTAAAACTTTGTGCCGAATGAGACTAAAAGTATCGGTAATTTTAGACATGATACAAAACTGATATGAATATAGTAAAAAATAAAAAATAAAATATTTTGTTTTTTAATATTTTACACGACACAAACACAATTTTATAAGATACATATATGAATTAAAAATACCTAAGGAATAGAAAAATAACTGCAATAATATTACTAATAATTAAAAGTAAAAATACACGTTCAAAGATTGGTTAATTTTAGATTTAGAGATAGTTTAAATAGACGATGAGATTAACTTTAATGAAATTAAAAAAATAAAATAATTATTAAAATATATATTTTTAGTAAAATAATTAAAAAGTTAAAAGTCAAGATCAAATGAGAAATTTTTGCTTTAAATTTTTTTATCCTTATTTAAAAACATATTTGAGATTAAACAAATTTTGTTTTTTATATGAGTTTTGGACTATGATTGGAGTACCAAAAAACTTGAGATGCTTCATTAATCCAAAGAAAAAAAAAACATTAGCTGAGTCGGCTTTATTGATAAGTTGATTGGTGATACTGTAGAGACAAGTTGCAAAGAAGGTAAGCCATAAATTCGGAATCAACATTGCCAATTGACTCGGAGAAGATTCATCGAATAGAATTACTTATTCTTATCAACTCAGAATCCAACAGGACAAGGATTTCTATCAATTCAAGAACACGATGAAGAAATGAGAGTTCTCAGTATTTCTTTTTGTGATTCAAGGTTTTGACCTTTTACAACAAAAACACTTTATATACTTTGACGTATCAGAATCAATAGTAACGTTTTAATCTCATATTAAAATATTAAAAAATTTTATTACGATATATAAGTAAATATTTGAATTTATATTTGTGAAACGCAGTAAATAAATACTCTGAGATTTTCGGATTTCTAAGATATTTCCCACTGACACCTATGGCAAGAAAAGGAATTTGGAGTGATAACTTGCATGCTTGATCATGCTGGAAATTTAAAAGGAGACAATCTTGAACGCTTGTTATTTGGCTGGTAATTGAAAAAGATGATCTCCACATGAGTCTCATTCAATGGAGATTTCTTCCACTTCTCAAATTTTATCTTAAAACTTTAATTTATGCACTCCAAAGTCTGGAGTAAATCACACAGTCAAAATAATCTAATAACATATATCTTATAATAAACATATAAAGATTAGAAATTTTTGTTTTGGTTTTTATGGTCAAGGCATCTTGGGTTAGTTTTCATATATTTCGAGACTAATCCCTCTCTAAACGATTTTAAGAGCACACTCTCACATTGGTTTGATGTTTTTAAGGATTCTGAAACTCTAAATTTAACCTACAAAATGACACTTACTTACGAGTCAATCCAATTCTTAAGGTTTAAAGATCAATAATTAATTGTGATGGTGTAAATCTCTACATTGAACTTACGAGATATTATCCATTTTGATAAAAAAAATTTATAATTTTATCTCATAAAAAATGTCTCACAAATATAAATTTAAGTTTTTATTCATAAACCATAGTAAAATGTCATAGGTTGAACCCTAATACAACATTAAAAGTTGATTGTTTATAATAAAAAAAAATTATAGGTTCAAGTCACGAAAACGACCTATCTTCTGATGATGAGAAGTGACAACTGCGTCTATATGATACCACAGAAGAATCTATATTTTATGATATCTTGTGCGAGATTGAAACGTTAATTACCGAAGAAAATCAATGTGGGAACAAATTGAATGGCTATGAAACTTACCCTATGAGAGTTTTCCGGCGTCTTGTGAGATTATAAGGTCAAAAATCGATGTGGGGAACAAGACCAAGATATAGACAAGATTCCTCTGCCCACAAAAGGGACAAGGAGGGACAATCATCTCAGCAGAATATTCCGTTGGCCATGAGAGGATTCTACTTTAGAGTTTTCAACATAAAAATCTGCTACATTTGTATTTATAAGCTCTTAGGTCAAGGGTCCAATGTTCGGACTGTCTACTATTGTGATAATTTGTGTATTTATATTATATATATAATGTAAAATATGAAAATTTATGCTATAATTTACATCAATACCTCATACATTAAATTATTTTTTCAATTAATATCAGATTCATATAAATTCTTATTAAAATTTTAACATGTATTATTACTTAATTTGTTAGTAGAAAATTTTTTTTATCAAGAAGAATGAATTTTCGCTGTATTAATGTGTATAGACTTGAATAATTAAAATTCAAATTTAGGAAAGTAAAAGTAATGATATTATATATATATAAATAAGTCAAAATTTAAAGACAAACTAATGCCTAATTCAAACATTTTTTTTAACTTTTTAACATTTAAAATGCAAATTTTACACCAAAAACAAAATATATATCTTGCAAATTTTGATAATCGGGCTTGGGGAGGACTAGGATTGGGTCCCAAAAGATCTTGCTTAGTGGGCTCAAACTTTTTGCCCAAGCCCGAGAAGCAGGCTGGTGTCATTGTGCCAATCCCACCATGATTTTCCCTTCATAAAAATGGAGGAAAGGAAAAAAAATCGTCCGAAAGGATTATTTATAGGTAAGTATTTTTTTTATTTAAATTATATCATATAATTATATTATTAAAAAATAATAATTGATTTAAATAATATGATTAAGAAATTATTATAAGACATTTAAATAATATTCGGATTCTAAAGTTGTGATTAATAAAAAAAATTTATTTAAATATTATTCTCGACTCGAACAAAATTGATCTCTGTCAGACATCATCCAAATGGCTACCTTCCCTACTTTGGTTCTCTGTCAACTCAACAACATTTTCACTGGAATGCCTACTTTCCTCACCTAAAACCAACCCAGACTTGCCTGAATCAGCACTGGTCCGACAGATAGGGCAGATGGGGTTCCTCTGAAGCCATGAATCCACACATTCAGCATGGAAACTATGCCTGCATACTGGCAGCAGCCTGCACTTTTCACCCATCCTGAAGTTTTCCAAGCACACAGCACAATCCAATTGGCTACTTCCATTGTCTTTTGCCATGTAATCATAGCTGGGAAGCTTCTGCACATCATCCTGAGACATGCTTCTGCTTCTGCTCCTGCTGCTGTTCCTGTCAAATCTTCCATGGTTTTCAGACCCTATCCCGAGGGCTCTTCCTATTATACACAAATGTACTAACACCAGCATTCCAACAACTACAAATAGCAGAATCACAGCTATGACAATAGCCATTACCATAACCAGTATTGCAGCCTCAAGAATTTTACTGCCCATCATTCACAATCTTTTCCAAATCCCCTTCATTTTCATGGCACAAAACAAAGAAACTTCCAGTCCTTTTCGAATCTTGGAGTTATCATTTGAAAGAGCTTTCACAAGATTAATCTCAGATCGAAAATAAAAAAACTTCAGTGTTTTTCATGCACTAGAAGATGATAACAACCTGAAACACAAAGTGAAATGACAGGATGATAAGATTTTTGTTCAGACTGAATGGAAACTGTGGTGTGATTCAAGACTTAACAAAAAGCCGATGTGATCAGGTGTTTGTCTGTTCTTGTGCAGATAAAAGAAAAAGGTGTAAGCCAATGTAAGCAGGTGAATGTAAGATCAATCAATGTCAACTAGATAATTTTCGTGATGGAGTGGGTGGAACAGGTGGAGACTAATACCATGGGAAGATTGATGATTCACACTTTTCTTCTTTGTCTGCTTTCCTTCATATCTCTCTTTATTTATTTTTTTTTTTTTTTAGCTTTAGTTGGCATTATGCGCTTTGACCACTTCTTTTTTACTGACAAATTAGGCGCCCTCCAAGTGAAGAGACAAATCCGCTCTTCATTTGCAGCCCTACTACTGCTCAGTTTGTTTGGCAGCATTGACCACCACACTATACATTTTTAGATCAGAATTCAGGCAAACTTCACTTAGGAGATACTTCATAATTCGGAAAGCATAAATGTTCTGTCCAAGTAACAAGCCAAATTGATTTTATCTTTGTCTTAACACCACGTTTTTGGGTTTCTCCCTCTCTCATGTTAAAGCAGTCCACGAAGATTATTTTCATTAGTACTATATTGGATATAAAACTAATTTTGATTCATGTATGTTAGATGTTGATTTAAAAAAATTTGATCTAATAAATATTTGAAACGAAACCCTCTATTATATATTATTCTTAATCAAAAACTCAATAGGACCTTATATTACTAAGTCAACTTTTTTGAGTCGATAACACCATGTTTTAAACAAATTGCTTAAGTGCATCACAAATTGAAATTAGTGTAATAATGGGAGTTTAGATTAAAGAGATGTAATTGCTTCTCTAATTTTAATTACTTCTTCTCTTATGAAATAGATTGCTGAAATTAGTCCCCATGGTGGGGTTTGTCACCAACCAGGCTGGAAAATGGACAGTTCAATAACAGCTCCTCTTACTGATTGAGAAAAAACTTTTATAATAATAAGTAATTTATATATAAATGTCAAATTAAGTAAAATGCACTGTTCAATAACATTTTTAGAAATTCGAGAAAATGGATATAGAAGTTGGGCCAGAAATTTTAAGTTTTAGCATATTTGTTATTTGATATGTTTTAGTATCTCCCGCATCTGCATTCAACATTCAAGAGAATTCTCAAATCAAGAAAGGAAAAAACAATTAAATTTAATTAAGTTCAAGTCGAATTTCAATTTTTTACTTTTTAAGTCAAATTTGAACTTAACATTAAATTGTCTCGATAAGATTTGATTACACCTCGACAATTACCCAAAAGCCAGAGCCAATAACTGAGAAATCTACAAGAGGACAATAAACCTGTGGCATTTTATTGAAACCTTTTACATCAGCTGCAAATAGGTGGCAATCAATTTTAAAAAATTAAACATGATATTAACACATCTAAACTAGAATCCTACTCTTAGATGAGCACTCCATAATTGACATTATTGGATCTTTTAGATCTGCAAATTGCAATCACATTTTTTATATTTTTTAAATGGTATGTATCATTCCGTTAAATAATAAAGTCCAGAAATTTCACCAACAATATATCAAATAATTTCTCTATATACTATTGCAACCCATGACATTGACATAATGGAGGAAGATGCGAGAGGGAACCGTATGCAAAGAATATCATTTGTACGATTCCAATCCGACTAGACTAATTTCTTAACCAAGATCGAAGACTTATCGATGATTCAAGAGAATTTACAAGGAAAAATGATGACATCAAAACCAAAAGCATTAAGAGGTAATCGTGGACTCTGCTCACAAAAGCTCATATATGTGTTTATAATAAGAAAGACATTACTTGCTGCGAACTCATATATGGTTTATATAAAACTCACCGTTAGGAACCGATGACGGGACCTTCCCGAGCAATGTTTGTGACACGAAGCACTGCTTGTGCACTTAAAGGAGAGAGCTTTGACTGACAAAAGTTCTCCCAGGAGCTCATCTCTGGATGCTCAGATACTGTTGTTGAGAGGTCATGGGATTTCTCATATGCAGTTTGCAGTTCCAAAAGAAGGGTTCGAGCAGCCTCCCGGGACTCTGGGAGCTGGTCACTGAGCTGGGATGCAGCTACTTGTATCAATTGGTCAATTCCATATTCTTTAATTCCTTCAACACTCTGTGAAAATCCGAATGACAGCATCAATTAATAGAAAAGTGTAGAAAGAAAATTTTTCTTGATGGAAAAATGTTTACCAGCTAAGAAGAAATACGAAACTATTTGACAGGATATATGTCAGTCAGATCTTATAAAGTCGTGCAAATGCTCATGAGAATATAAGTGCACAAAGAAGGAAACCAAGACTACTTTCCAAATAATACAAGGCATACAAGAAAAAGTGGTTGCAAAGAGAATAAGAATAAATGGTAGCTTATATCCACATATAGCTATACACCAACTACTTTTTAAATGAATTTAGTTAATTGAAATTTAAATGTTTAATGTTGCTGCAAATATAGTAAACAAGGTACCATCCACATCAATGGCACAAATTGAACATGATTAAGACTGGGAAACCAAGCCCCTTTTCTGAACAAATAAAATAGCAGTAACCATAGCAGATATCATTTGCCTACCAGTTGTGGAACACTACGACTAAAGCACATTGATGCCTTTGCTCGAATTCGTGGATTTCTGTTCTTAAGATAGGGTTGCAACTTGGATAACAATAACTTAGAGGAAACTGAAGTAGTCATGGCCTCTAAAGCTCTCTCTGCAGCCTCACATACAAATCTTTTGTCGTGTGAAGACTTAAGAAGAAGCTGTACAAGCTGTATAAATAATATTGGAACAAATCAGAAAAGTAAGAATTTGTTCACTCTTATCTCAAGATGAATAAACATTCATAAAAGAGATACTAACAAAGATGGCACTGTACCATCCAAAAATGCACACAAGCTGCACCCAGACAAACGTGGCAGTAAATCATAGAGATTGTGAAAGTACCAGGGGATCCAAAAAATCAATCAAATCATCATTATATGCACTGAAAATGTCTGCAGATGTCATAATTGCAGTTTTACAAACAGCACTTCTTGGATTCTTCAAGGACTTAACTACAAGAGGGATTAAATCACCCCTGCATATTAGAACAAGGAAAGAAGTACGGTAGTCAAATTAAATCCAAGACAACAATAACTGATTTAACAGATGGAAAATCAGATTGAAACTCCATCCCCTCATATTTCCAGTCAGATAGTCATGTAAGAATTTAAGACTTACAGCATACTATGCATTGCTTCCCTATGGAATACTGATAACCGACGAACATTATTGAGTGTTTCAACGACCAGAATCCAATCTTTAGAGTCAAGTCCAGGTAAGAGCTTCTGAGATAGGTAAATAAGCATATTAGCAAATGGTAGATCACCAAGTACCAGACGAGAAGTGTATGGATAAGAAAATAGAAAATTTTACCTCAAGGCATGTATCAACATCTTCTAGATCACTCAAGTTCTCAGATTCAATGTATTCTACTTCTGCTTTAGCTATCTCTACTCCAGCATTTACAGTTTCACCTCCGTTTATAAGAACAGAGGCAGGGCTTTCCTTTGGCTGCTCTTCAACATTTCCAATTATGTTTCCATTGCAAGGTTTAGTAATATTTCCTTTACCAGAGCTGTCATTCTTCCTCTCAGACGTATGTAATGTATTAAGATCTCTCAAAGCATTCCCCGACATCATAGAAATTAAAGTCTGAAACCAAAAGGGAAGAATAGATAAGCATCAACATATTCTGCTATAACACGATCAGCTATGCACAACCTTATTAACAGACTTACAATGAAATTAAATTAATAGCTTGGCTTAAAGAACTACATTGCCAAAAACAGTAAAATCTTTTTTTCTTAGTCGATGATTGCCCATCTTTCACTTTCTCACATCGACAAAGCAAACAATGGTCTGAGCCAGGCACTCTAAAATGCTTATACAATTATTATAGTTTCAATGCTTTTGCATTTTTCATTCTACAAACTTCATCTCATGTTTAAAAACTTGCTTCTGTAATGCCTACTTTACGGCCTAACTTCCAACATTTTCAACCCACATTTCACATGTTCGGCGATAAAGAGCCAACCAACTGCCTACTTCCATTTCAAATTACAAATTGAACACCAAATATCACCAAAATTCGAAAACAATACACTAATTACTGACTCTAAAACCCCAATTCAACCAAATTTAGCATCATTTCACCACAGACAAAAAATGCAAATATACACAACAAAATTTTTTATTTAAACAATTAATACATGCACCGAAATTCTTCACATTGCAGATATAATCAACAAAAACAAATAAACCTGAGTAAATCTTCATAACTTGATTAAATTCAGATCGAAATCCATGGATTAATACAAATTATGAAATTTCCAAAACAAAAATAACTTTTAAAAAAGAAAAATAAAAATCAAAGCAAGCAGAGAGATCTAGACCTCGAAATTGTCATTACATGAAATTTATATAACAAGAAAATGAAAATAAAGCAAAAAAAATAACAAGATCTCGCCGAGAAATGTGTCGTCGATTCTTAACTTTTCTTGGAAAATTAAAATTAACAAAAAAAATAAAAATAGTAATAAAACTAGAAAGTGAGTACCGGAGAGAGAGCAAAGTGATCGGCGAATACTGTGACTTGCGCTCTCCTGAGAGACTCTTTTTTATATTATATAAGAAAAAAAAAACCTAAAATGACATCGGTTTAGGCTGTTTTGGGAGGAAAATCCGACCGCGGCCAGCAGGCACGGCTTATTGCATTTGAGACCGGCTTTCTTGTGAATTTCTATTTGCGACCAATTACTCTATTTAATATATTTGAAAAATCTTGCGGTAAAGTTGATCTTCTATTTTATATTTATTTTAAATTTAATTTCATAATATAAATTATAAATAAATATAAAATTAATATCAATAAATATAATTATATGATTATAAGTATGTATATAAACAAATAGATGAATCTTTTATAATTATATTTGATTTTTGTTTATTTATATTTGATTATTATTGTTGTTGAACAACACAACAGATGATGAATTGTTGACGTCAGTAATTTGATCTTTTGACCATGTTATTCTGTAAAAATCAGAACAATCAGAAGAACTCAAGGGGTTTTCCCTGTATAAGTACTTCGATACTTAAATCAGAACGAGATTTTGACAGAATTTCAATCTAGTCAAAAATTAAGTTAAAAATCATACATGAACTGTATTTATAGAGAACAATCCACTTTTTAATGACGTATTTACCCAGTAACATTAACGGTAAGCATCTAGGGACAAAATCATCCGAATCAAAATATTAAATACAGAGTCTGTTTTTATTTGTATTTAATTTTAATGTGACACGTGACGCTTTACTTAGACGATACGTCATATTATTATTATTTTTATTTTATTTTGTTCATAACAATTATATTTAATAAATGATTACAAATAAAAATATAATTTATTTATTTATGTTAAAAAATTATTTATAATTTATTTAATAAATTATTTAATACTTATTTGTTATCCAATAATAATACGGGATTCGGTGCTAGTAGGAAACTGCCAATAGCCTGCCACGGCACGTTGAGACAGGTAATTTCCTCTGCTACAGTTCCGCTGTGGTTCTTTGATGAACATGTAATTTTGCCTACTATCCTTTTGTCCCGGTTACGATCCTCCTTTTACTCTTTTTTTTTTTTTTACTTCGGTCTATTTGGGGAAAACAAGGCAGCGGTGAGTTGTTTGGTTATGTTAAGATGATGTAAACTGCAGGTACTGGCATGGTCTGATTTGGCCTTCAAGCCCTAAATTTTTTTAATGACATATATATATATATATGAAATTAATTATATTCAAACAAAAATAATATAACCCCACTATATGATTTGATTTATTATGGTTGATGTTTTACCAATTGAACTCTAAAGCTACGATGTTGGTAATATTGTCAAAGTGCATATATGCTATGCAGTGAGAAAGTAAGACGGAAAGGACGAGATGGAAGTGGGAAAGAACAGATTCTGATGAATTTTGTCTGCAAGTGGTTTTCTGAAGCCGATTTGTGCCGCTTCACACGAGCTGTCTTCATCGAGTGGACGTTTCGAGCCCACTTTGGGAAGAAAATATTTGACTCTAAACAATTCAAATATCACTTTGGTATGTTGGTCTTTAATCACTTTGATATCTCTTCTTCCGTTGCAGTTCACTGTCAAATTTGAACTTATTCGACTCAAATTTGATTAAAAAAAAATTAAATAATTATCAAATTAAATTCAAATAATTCATAAATAATTTAATTTATTTACATTTTTAATCGTAATTTTGTAAAATTAAATTTGCCGGTGTTGGTTACTGGCTGTGAACTAAGTGATGCTTAAATAGTTGCATTTCGAATGAATCTTGATCTATTCAGATATTTCATCGATAACATTCTAATTTGTCAGATTTTGAATAATGAAAGGCTTGTATTGTTATTATTTTATTTTATTGAGCAGGAATCATGTACCGACCATTGAGAATTTTTGTTCTAAATGACTGGCTAATACTTTACACCCAATTCATTGCTTGTTCTCTTTACATTAAAGCAAAACCATGCTTGTCTGCATTTGAGAAATGAAATGATGGTTGATTTTATGTAATAAAAAGACTTGATATAGGATGAAATCTTAATGCAATAGTAAATATTATTTTTTTATGATATAGAGATTTTGAATTAAATAAAAATAATTTTTTTATTAATAAAAAAATTACGTATATATAATTTTTTTTTAAATTACACTGTAAAAAGTTCATAAGTGCATTGCTTTTTTTTTTTTTTTTTTAAATTTGATATTGCTTAATAAGCTAAAAAAGAGGGCGTTGGTGTAACTTTAAACAAATTATTATTGGCACTATGCCATGTTTAGACAGTTTTATTCATATGGGAATCTGAAATTACTTTTATTTTTATTTTTTTCATAATAATAGTACAGATAATATTCAAAGGATTCTTTAGGACCAAACCCACCATTCTAAAGGCTCTTCATGCTGTTGCTCCTCCTGCTCCGTGACTGTGAACACATTGGGGAAGTAACTCCGGCCATCATCACTGCCATCGTCCTCTTCCGGTTGAACACCATCGAAAGGGCCAACGCATCCAGGGTATTCATTATCCGCCACCGCACTCCCAGCACTGCCGGTACTCAGACGGTCCTCAACCTCCACACTGTACTGAAGTGAGGTAACAATCCCAGGTGAGAGGGGTTCAGCCTTTTGACCTCTTATTGCTTCTATGATCACATCTTTGGCTTGTATTTTTTCAGTCAAGGAAGCCACCTACATAGGGCATACAATAAAAAATTATAATAAAAACATGTTAAATTGTCATGATTTTTTTTAAAGAGCTAAACACATAATAATTTTTTATAATTGAGGTAAAAGATCAGATTCTTTGAGTTCGTATTTATATTTTATAATAACATATCATAACTTTTTCTTAAACTCTGATGGTTAATGGTTAGTAAGAACATTCATATGGTTTAGAGTTTAGCATTATATGAAATTTGATTGTATTTGTATTTTTTTTTTTTTTATGTATGTTAATACATGAACATTAATTTAAACGAGAAGTTAAATGGGTGAATTACCTCAGATTTCAGCTTCTCATTCTCCTTGACAATAGAGTCATAATTTGATTTAAGGGAGTCATGAGAAGATTTAAGGAGATCATAGTCCCTTTCAAGCTGCTTTGTCTTCCACCTAGCCCGGCGGTTCTGGAACCACACAGCCACCTGCCTCGGCTGCAGCCCTAACTTCTTAGCCAACTGGGTCTTTCGCTCTGACTCCAGCTTGTTCTCTGCCTCAAAGCTCTTCTCCAGCAGATGCACCTTCGTATCAAATGGAAACATCATTCTTATCAAATTCCCATGTTTTCTAATCTAAATGCCACCACTACCTGCTCCAACCAAACTTAATTCCAGGGAGATTTGTCACTAATGATACAATTTTTTTTTTTTTTTGGTTTATTTAGATCTCTACAATCTCAAACTAACATCAAAATAGAAGAGAACTTGATTCTTTGATTCCGTAAATATTGACAAAATCTTCAAAGGGTGGTGGAATATGTTCGTATATCGTATCATATCCAATAAGCAAGTTACCTATGTAAAAATAACTTCAAACACTATCATTTACTTACCTGTTCTGCTGTAAGGCGACGTTTTTTCTCCGACAACTGCTCGTCGACGTACTCATCATACAAGTCCTCCGACAAGCTGAAGAAGGGTCGCTTCTTTGAGGCTTCTTCCATGCTTATCATTGTTCTTGCTCCTTTCCATATGTACCACAAAATCAAACAAGTTACTATATAAAATTTTGATGTATACACCACCACGATTAACAAAAAAACAAAAAAAAAAAAATTGTGAAAGAAATGGTTTAATAAATATTGAAAATTCTAAACAGATTCAAAAAAAATTATCTTCCATAAGATTAATAACAGAAAACAATTGTTAAATGATCTTTGAGGGTACTATGACTCAACCAACGTTAATAAAAACAAAAGACGACGAAAAGCAAATCACCTCCACAGATGGCGTCGCTATTCCCTAGGAACAACATGTTGCCGTGGCGTGTGGAGGGATTGAAGAAAAGACGACGGCCAGACTCCATCCTTATATCTTCTCTTTCTCACGCTGTATTAATATCTGTAATTGCTTAAATTTTGTGTAACTCAAAAAACAAGTAATTTTTTTTTCTTACACAGAATATTTTCTGTGTCTTGATTTTGTATGAGCTAGAAGATCATAAGCTTATGGCGAAAGAAACTAGTCGTCCACAGCAACCTTGCCGGAGCCTCCAAGGGACAGATACAAAATCCCATCACGCCACTTGTGTTATCGTTGCCCTTACTATCACCCACCGAAAGAAGTTTTAGCAAAGAAAAAAGGAATTGTTTCAGTGATAGGAAGTCTAACTCTCCTTTATGGAAACGAAATTTTTCTGGCCTCCCTCAGTCGTCTTCTGACAGAGTTCTTGGTGAGGAAAAAGTTTTAGCTATGAAAAATAAGAGAGGAAAGGAGGAATTATTTTGTCATCATCGGTGTCGCTTCTAGGTGTATTTTGCAGGTAACGGTTCTTTAGAGGACGCTGAGGATGATTTATACTGACGTGGGCTTGTCAAAGAACGAAAATATCCTTGGAAAATGACATTTTCTATTTCGAAAGGAGGGGTGTTTTGGTAATTTGGGTAGCATTTTTCTTACCTGCCTGATGGAGGATAGGTGTGGGCTTCGCTAACTTGCGCCGGAGGTGGAGTGGTGTTCTTTATATCTTGACCGTTTGAATATTTGTTTTTCGACGGTTGTGATGTAATATTGGATATATTGTAGTTTGTGTCAGAGTGTTTACAGGTCCCATGCTTTGTTGTCGGGGACTGTCGGATCTGGTTGACTCAATCTTGCTGGGCTCATATCAACGGCTGTATTTCTCCCTGTTTTTACTCTTATTACATCAATTCTTAAAATGAATTATGATTTCGGTACTTTGCTTTTATTTGTTTTGTTGAGAAGATTAAAAAAAAAAATGTAGGTAGGTTTGGCAAATTGTATATATATTTTATGTTAGTAAAGTGTTTAATACGTGCTAAACATAAAAAATATTCTATCATAATTTGTATCATATCTTATACATATAGGACATTATTATTTATTTTTTATTTTCATACATTATTTCCTATGTACCACGTGTTATTTTATTATTTATTTCATATTGTATCAAGTCTACAATTATCAAATTTAAAAAAAATTGAATAAACAAAACAGTATCCATAGGTTTTAATTTTACTTATGATTTTAATACGAGGCGAATGGCTCTCTACTACATTAGAAGTCATGGTTGAGTAAAACCTTATATATATATATATATATATATATATATATATATATATATATATATATATATGTCTTGATCTAATGCTTATTATTCTTGTTTAAGAAGACTTAAGTTTAATGTTCAAATCTCTTTTTTTATTTTATACATTCCAATGAAAAAAGACAATAAGTATATTTATTTGGATAAATATGTTAAAATTACGTAAGAATACTCATATTTTCAATTTCTTTTCTCTAATATAGAAAAAAGATAGAGTCAATAAAATTAAATAGGATATGTTAGAAGATTAATCATCTAATTTTTATCAAATTTTTATTTTTATCACTCAATTATTAAATCAGTGATTTTCATTAGATTTTTAAAGAATATTGAAATAATGATGTGATCTCGTTTTATGATCACTGTTATCATATTTGACAAATTACGTCATTAACAAAATAATTATAAAACATTGGTTATTAAATCGTTATATTTACAATTAAATGATCGAAATAAA
Organism: Firmiana major; assembly: GCA_033439115.1. Taxonomy (NCBI): domain Eukaryota; kingdom Viridiplantae; phylum Streptophyta; class Magnoliopsida; order Malvales; family Malvaceae; genus Firmiana; species Firmiana major. The sequence continues at coordinate 70,076,550 of CM065904.1, forward strand.
AAAAAAGATTAAAATTAAATGATCAATAAAATAATTTACCCAATATATCTCACAATCACATGGTAGGGCTTGGAATTTGTAAAACGATGGCTAATTCATGATGGGTTTTGTTTATCAAAGAGTTGGATACTATTGTCTTGTTATTGTCATGCATTTCCATTACACAAATTTTGGATTCGTTCCAAGTAGGGGTGTAATCGAGTCGAGTCGAGTCGATACAGTGAGGTGCTCGAGCTCGAGCTCGACTCGAAACTCGGTGCTCGATACTCGGCTCGAGCTCGATCGAGTCTTATTTTTTAAGCTCGAGCTCGGCTCGAGATCGAATTCGAGCTACTCGAGCTCGCTCGATTAGGCTCGATTAGGCTCGATTATATAAGCTCGATATTTTGCTCGAACTCGATTAGGCTCGATTAGGCTCGATTAAGCTCGATTAAGCTCGAATAATTATATAAATATTATTATATTATTAAAATATATAAAAACTCGATACTCGATTAGGCTCGCGAGCTACTCGAGTAGGGTATTTAAGTGCTCGAATTCGGCTCGCTCGATAGCTCGAGTAGCTCGAGCTCGAGCTCGACTCGACTAAAATCGAGCCGAATTCGAGTTTTGCTCGAGTCGAGCCCGAGTAACTTGCGAGCACCACTGTATCGTTTACACCTCTAGTTCCAAGCACTTAAAAAGTACAAAATAGATTTTTTTTTTAATTTTCCTTTGACGTGGGTCATATGAAAAATTGGAGGTGTAACTTTTGAATTTAGAATTTTTTACCTTTGATAATCACACACATGTTATTATATGATATGTATATAATACGTACAAATTTGATATATATATATATATATATATATATATATATATATAAACTATTTGATATAAACAATATTATTATATTAGAATTCGTGTTTGATGCATAGATAATACAAAAAGTAAACTCCACATGTTATTTCAAAAAAAAAAGTTATTGGCAAAATTAAGAAATTGTCACGTATTTTTTAAATAATTTTTATTAATTTTTAATATTATTTTTTGATATAATCATAGATATTCTCATTCATTTTAATTTGAAACTAATCATATTCGGATTAAAAGTGATATTCAAGTAAAATTTTTTTAACAGTAATGATTTCAAAATTTGAATATTATCCAAATATATGAGGAAAATATATTTTTATTTCTTTCAACCAACCATTGATTGATAATTTTTAATATTATTTTAAGGAATATGTATCATGTGTTAACCCTATTTGTAAATTTTAAAAATTTTATTATCGATTTATCAAATAATCTCTCTTTATAATAAATAATTAACATTATAAAGTACAATAAATAATTAATATTAGTTAACCTACCAATGTGCAAATGCAGACACAAGCAAAACCTTGAGATGGTGCCAAAGCATGTGTCTTCACTTTCGTTGACTCTGATTGGATGTTGGTTGCTGAGTGCACGACTCCACTTACACTTGATCAACTTAACATGCAAAGAATTCTTTATTTTTTATAAATACTTTTATCAATATGCATTATATCGAAGAGGTATAAATAGGATTTTGTTTAATCTTATGGCCACCCTTAAGTTTAAATTAAAAAAATCCAACTATATATACCATTAATTAACTGTATTATTGTACCTTTATTTTACTTTGTTTCTAATAATCCAACTATTTTTTGGTATTTTAATCCAACCATAATCTATATAGTGCGACAGCATCATACAAACTCACATGAAGAACATATACAAACATGAAATATTATCTAATATATTGTCAATAGATAATAGTATTTGTTATTATTTGAACCCTATTTGTAAAATTTAAAAATTTTATTGAAAATGTATTAGATAATAAATTTTATATATATATATATATATATATATATATCCACTTATATCAATTCAAAATATAACTACTAATTAAATATCTATGCAAAACTTTGAAATTTTGATGCAACTTTATGCAAATATCATCTCTCATTTTACTGATGACCGTATAATTTTTGAGGTTTAAATCTTGTTATAAACATATTTCATATTAATTTTTTATCAAATGTATAATAGAAATGTAATTACAACTTTAACTAATATATGTAAGTTCATGGTACATATATTTTTTTGTAAAAAAAAGAAAAATAAAGTTTTAAATTCAAATCTTAACATTTTTACAAGGTAATATAGATTATTATCTAATATATAGTGAGCGAAGTTCTTAAACTTCACAAGTGGTGTTAAAATCATGGCACACTCTCCTCTTAATTTATTTTTTTAATATACATTGTGAGGTATGTGTTATAATTTTAATCTCATTTGCGGAGTCTAAAAATTTCATTGATAGTGTACTTGATAATAATTCAATTAAAAATTAATAAAAAAACAAGTTATTTTATTATATTAAAGTTCAAGATTTAGGATTTAGAATTTAAAGTTTGAGATTTGGTTGATTATCTATGGGGAAAAGGATTTAAAGATTAGTAAAAATATATTAAAATGAACTGCCAAAAGTAGGGAATAATTTAATAGGTGTTCTTGTATGTATTCATGGCCATTTGGGGCAAGGGAAGTGAGAACCATGGCAAAGGGACCCAGGGAATCAAAACTTTTCTTTTGGTAGTGGGAAGGAAAAAAAGAAAGAAAGAAAGAAGACACCACAAAACCATATATAATTTTAAGTTAAGAAAGAAAACTTTTTTAAAGAATGTTATTATATATTATTAACATTTTGGTCAACTTTTTAGCAAAAATAAGAAAAAAAATAGAATAATTTTTTTTGTTGGGTGAATAAAAGATAGAGTGATATAATAATCCTAATATTAAAACCTCAATTTTCCTTATCGTTATGTATTAAATTTACTTGAAATTGAAGTCATTGTCATGCCTTAATTAAATTAATTGAAATGTAAAGAAATTTTTTGGACACCGAAAATAAAAAAATTGAGTTACTCTATTTTGTTATATAAAAGAAATAAATCAATTGGTCAATTTGGCCAAGATTACCTTCATGTGAAATTTTAGGTAGAAAAGCTTTGACTTCATCAAAATGGGGGAAATTATTTTTCATATTTAATAATAATGCATATGATCTAAGCATTAAGGAAATTGAAGTTCTAAGTGACATTTAAAAATAATTTAAAATTCAGCTTAAAAATAAAACAAAAACATATATAGCCATTTCTCCATGTGTAATTGTCTCCCTATGGCTAGTGATGTGAGAATATATATCATCACCACTAAAAGTAATAAAAATACAAAAAAAAAAAAAAGAGAGAGAGAGAGAGAGAGAGAAGATTTTAAAGTAATTAATAAATGAGGAGTTCCCATCCTAAGAAGGAGTGGGTTTCAGTTCTCCCCAAAAGATAACAAGGCCTAAAGAATCTCTTTTTATTCTCATATCCACCATACTAAGCATAATTTCTTACACAATTAATGGAATCAAGGAAACATATTATATTCCTTAACTTTCTTTGCATATTGCACTGAACACCAACCAATAGTCCTTATGCATTTGTCTTGGAATATTTTCTTTCTTTCTTGATTGAGTCTAAGTTTTGTCAAATTATCAAAAAGTCTTGAAATTTTAAAGCAAATATTCTCCACTTGACAATAATCTCAAGTAATCTCAACCCTAATTCTAATTCTAATTGAACACTTTTTATTCTTATTAATTATTTTTTCATATAAAAGAGAATAGGAGAAGAATAATGCAAATGTTGGAAGAGGGATTTGAACCATATATTTCTTGAAAACCACATCTTGAAAGGATTGTATTTGTATAAATCAATAAAGATAAATATCGAACTCCTAAGTGTATATATATATATATATATATATATATATATATATATATATATATATATATATATATATATAAAAGAATCAAGCACATTTGTGATCAAGGTCTAGTTTGAGAGAATATTTTCTTGATTTTTGAAACATATAACAAATTCTCTATCTCATATGGGAGGGAAGAATAGTTGCTTTTGTTATTCAATTCCTTCACAACTAAGGCAAAAGGACCAAAATCATGGTATCTTTTGACTAGGAAAAAATGTTTTTCTTTTCTTTTTTTGGAGATTGTATTTACTTTTATTTTGTCTTTTATTTAATTTTATATAAAGAACAAGTAAGGATAACAAAGGATAACAAGGAATTGTTTTTTTTTTTTTTTTTGAAATGATAACAAGGAATTGTAAAACTTGGAAATTCTAAAATGGGTTTAGAAAGAGATGGGAAATTGAAAATTTATATATAAAAAGAAAGGCTAAGGCAGCATTAGAGAGATCAGTGAAGGATCAACATTGCCTTTTTTTGGTTTTTTAATTGTGGGGATATTTTTGAATCAATTTGTGTACATATCGAGATTAATCTCTTTCAAGACAATCTTAAGGGTGCATCCTACACATTGATCTTATGCATTTAAAGAAATTAATTTCCTTAGATGTTGGCCCCAAGATTTAAACTCTATTTTTAAGATTATATGTTAGATTATTCATATTAAAATATTATCCAATACATTATCAATGGAGTTTTTAAACTCCACAAGTAGAATTGAACTGGTGACACATACTTCACTTTATTTTTTGATATTTTTTAAAATGTATATATATTATCATCTTAATTTTACTCGTAAAGTTTGAAAACTGAATTGACAATATATTGAACAAAATTCTTTATATATTTGAGAGAATGTTTATGCATATTTAAGTATCTTTCACTTAAAATTGATAGCTTTTCTTATGTCTTTGTCTACATAACTATTAACTAGTCACATACTCTCTTGGTGCATGCTTCTCTTTTCATTCAAGACCATCCACTGTGGTATAGAATCAACCAAATAAAGTTTAAATGAATGGTGTTTGTCACAAGACAACTATTCAATTTTGAGTCTTTAGAGTGATAAAAGGCATATTGTTTTATGCGTGTATATTGCGCGGAAAATAGGATTAGACAAAGATACTATTATTCTTAATGTAATTTCAATAATTGGTCTTTCGTGTTACTCAACAAATTAAAATTATACTTAATTTATATTTGAGTCAAGGATAAATGCATATTTTTTTTTATTGAAAAAGCAAATTCAAATCTCTCAAATATATATATATATATATATATATATATATATATATATATATATATATATATATGTATGTATGTATGTATGTTGCCCCAACTGTTCTTTTTTTGGACTTTCGGCTTGTCCAAGAGGGAAAGAAACCTATTGGTGGAAGGGGAGATTATGAGGTTGATATGTGGGCTTCATTAGCTTTTCAGTTACAATCCCTTTGTGTTGTAGAACAAGCCCACACTTCTTGCTGGACAAATGAAAATATTGGAACTTCAATCAGGGAGATGTGTGGCCTAGATTGAATGATTTATAAAATTTCTTTTTTTCCATGATAATATTTTGTACACATAAGAAATATATATGTATATATGTATACATAACCATTTTGTAATGTTATTTTTGAAAATAAAGGAATAAGATTATCTCTTTAATTAGGTAAAAAAAGTTGATGAAAAAAAGTTTTATGTGTACATATATTCTTTTGTGAAATAAGACATACATACAAAAAATAAATCGATGAACAATCATATAACTAATATATTGAAATTGAATTATCGTCACGGGTGCTCGAATTTGACTCGGTGATTAATGCATGATCTCTTTCTCCTTCAAATCCTCCCTTCCCTAAACTCTAATACCATGACCAATGCTTCAATTTTTTATTTTTTTTTTCTGTTTGGTTCTTAACTTATAAGTTAATCTAATCCAAATCTTCTAATTAAGTTTATAATTGATTTTCTTTTGAATGCAAACAAGTTGCCAACAAAATAAATGGAGATTAAAATTAATACCCTAATAATAGCAAGAAGGCAAGAAAGTTATTTCGGATTAGCTCAAATGATTAAGAATTAGGAATCATAGGATGGGTCAATCATTATTTTGGCCGGTGAATTTTATCCCCTATGACTTTCAATTCCTTTATGTGTCCGTTACTCAAAAACCATGACTTTATAGCCAATGGAAATCATGAAGATAGCTACAAAAATCAGATAATGACATGAAACAAATAATCCTTTCTTTTCATTGCTACTTGAAGCTCATAAGTTTCATTGTCGAGACCCCCTACCTAACCTGCAATAATGCACCGAATTTCATCAAAACTCCGTAAGTGTGTTTAAGTAAGAATAATATTATCTGTTTTAATCTAAAAGTTTTATAATTTAATTTGAAAAAACGTTTTGCAAGGATCAAATAGAATAAAATTTTTACAACTTCATGTATGATTAATAATTTTAAACTAACAGTTAGATTTAAGTATACATTCGTATCCATCGTACCCATAAAATTTTAAGTAGATTTGATATATGTACCATTTCGATCGAGAACAATATATTTTTTAAATTATATTAATGATTGAAATTTTATTATTATCGAACTAATAAATAAACATTTTCAATTAACTTAAAATTTTATATGCATAATCTAATTGAATAGAGTATAATACTAAACGATCGGATTAAAAAAATATATAAAACGTATAAAAAATAGTGTAAAACGAAGTTGTTTTACACTAATATAACTTGAATTATCATCTCTCTGTATAATATAGTAAAATCTCCCGATATAGCTAACAAGGAGGTTGGTAAGAGACCGAGAAACCTTTAAAAATCTCATCCCATCTTCATTTAATCTGCTAGGAACTGCAGGTTTCAGGTTAGTCATTTATGATACGCATGCAACACTGTCCAGGGTATAACAACTAGCAGCTACAGTAGAGGTGTTTAAAGTTCGGTTGAAACCGAATTAATTGATTGATCAAATTGATTTCAGTTAAATGATCTGTCACTAAAATAAATTATGTCGATTAACGAAAGAAATTTTGATAAAATTTTGATTATCGATTAATTCGGTTCGAAAATTGAAATTAACTAATTAATCGAATTATTATTCGAAATTGATATCCAACCTAAAGTAATTGTAATAATTTTCAAGAGAAAAAATTGAAAAAATTGTGTATTGATGCTTTAAGTACACTTTCTATTGATGCTTTCAATAATTTTAGTTACAAATTTATATGAATGCTCTTTGTAATTAGTTTAATTTTAATTAATTATAAATTCAAGTTAAATAATTAAAATAAAAATAACTTTATAAAATTTAGATTAATCGATTAATTAACCAATCAACCGAACTTCATTTCGATTTGATTAATTTGAAAATATAAATTTGGATTCGGTTAACAAAAATAAAAACATAAATTTTGATTAATGTCAAAAATATAAATTTTGATTCTAAATAAATTTTGATTAATGTCAAAAATATAAATTTTGATTCTAAATTAACCGAACCGGGAACTAGCTCTTATCAAGAATCTTTTTGCAGAAGCGTTGCATTGACTGGAATTCTTCTCTTTGAACAGGAATAAATGTACTTATCAATATTGATCCAAATGTTCGGATATCTTTAACTAGGATAAAAGAAGGCATAATTTTCGTATAATTGGAATCCAATATGATAATTTCAATCTGAAATTATGAAGTTTCAAGCTGGCTATGCCGCATAAGGTAATAAATTTCCAGCTGTTACTTCTTGACAATGAGATTTTCCCAATCTCTTCCAAACGATGAACAATATAGGCCTTAATTACTTACTAATCACCATGCATTATTGCCCATTTTGCTCAAATAAATGTCATAGTCAAAGTTTTATAGCTTACTGTTTAAAGAAAATTTCCATTCAATTTCTTCAAAATATTCATCATATTTGCAGTCAACCGATGCATTGAATGTGTGGATTTTTTCAAATTTTTGTTTCTTATAATCTTGATAAGAAATTTTAGCTGCTTTTTATGGCAGAGCTACTGCATTTCCATGGCAGTCCTAAGATATAACAGGGTAGTTTAGCCACATATCTCAATGTTGTTCATAACCATGAGCTTATCTTGGGCAACACGTTTGGATTTGATAGGCCCAAAATTCAAGGTTTCACTTGAGGGTTTACCAGGCTACCAAAACTATGGGTAGGAAGCTCTTGAAGTGAAGCATGAGACTGCTCAAGTCATGGGATTTGAATGATATTTGTTCCACATTATCATCATTCAACATGTGAAATTAATGAGATAGAAAAAAGGGCTTTTTCTAAATGCTCAAGGGAAGTAAAATCACCATTTCATCTTTAGATCGAAGTGAATAATATCTTATAAATTAAATGTGATTTTCGATATGGTATCAGATACCATTGATCTTATATAGTCTTTCCCATCCAAAATTCTTGCTCAAGGCTGAAACATCTGGAAAGTGTGCACTATTCACTACATCTGAAAGTGTACAACTTTTCTTCCCATGAAGTAATATTCATTTGACATTCTCGCTTTATTTGCTTTCCGTTTTTGAGAGGAAAAATTGAATTCAAATTGCTTCTTATCCCATCAGCATCAAATTAATTAATGCTTTTCATGGCTAAGATATTGGTAAGATTACAATTTCTGCAGACTTGGGAAGCTTAATCTGATTGATCAGTTTTTATTCTATCCAATCACAGCTTACCGCATTGCAGTCTCGAGGACTAAGTAACTTTGCCCTGTTTGTATCCAAAATAGGTACTTCAACCATATTCCTCAACTCCAATGGCATGTTGTGGAGGGATTTAACTGGCTGCTTTATAATAGCTACAGTGATCTCAACTCAACTACACACGGTTATTACATGATCTTTACCATTCATGTACTGAAAAATCTCCATGTAGTCCTTACCATAAAAGTTTTCGCTTGGTTAAAAGGATAAAGATAAGCTAAATTCTCAGTTTGGAAACACTGAGTCATTGCATTCAATTCTTTAGGGATTGTAATATCAAATACAAATTCACCAGCCAATATAAATCTGTCTGATATTTGTATTTTGCAAAATATCACTGCTGCCTTGTTGTTTTGGATTCTTCGTTATCTTCTTGCAGAACTCTTCTTCCTCCTTTCTCTAAGCTTCAAAGATGGTTAGTGCTGATGTTGCAAGGACTATTGTAGGGATCATTGGTAAGTTATTTTCCAGATGGTTGCATTGCATATAAAATATTTGCTATACAGTTCTTGTCTTCTACTCTAATGGCAATTTCTTGAGATGTTTCTGAGTTGGGGTAGATTTGTCTGGTAGATTCTTGAGAATGATTCTCTAAGAATTGTATGACAAAGAAGACATGAATTTCTTATGGCATCTACAACATTCTGGTATTCTAATTGTCATGTTTTGGTTTTGCAGGAAATGTCATCTCATTCTTCCTATTTGCATCACCAATGTAAAATCCTGTCCCCTCTCTATCTCAAACTCTTCCTGTGTATGTTTATCTTTGTGTTTCAAGTCTATGTTAAGAACATGAAATCTTGGTCTTCCTGCTGCATTACACTTCATTTGCATGAAACTCCTAACCATATGGAAACCAAACATTTTTCTGTACCTTATTATAAGAAAAACAATAATCAATAATTTATCTTTGCTTACCTTATGAACACACATTAGAAATGAGATACAGGTTGGGGTTCAAAGGTTTCGGATAATGGGTTCAGGTTTTTTTTTTTTTTTTTTATTACCTGAATTAAAAGTTATTCATATTTGGTTATAGGGTATTTAAGAGGTGCTATCTACGAATGATAAGATTCCTATTGAAATCCAATAATTATCTGAATATAATCTACTTAAATTTGACATAATCGGTAGAATAATGTCGACTATTCGATTGTAAGCTATCCATATATGCATTACCATCTCAATCTTTTCGTTGGTCATAGTTTTTTCTAAAGGCCTGTTCTAGGTCTTTCACCTGTTAGTTCTACAGGGCCCAGTTCTAGACTCTTTCAGTTTCAGATCATTTTCAAGTCCATATCATGGTTCCATATGCTGGACAGGATTATGTCTCAACCCTACCTTCTTATCCAATGTTCCCTGAATCTACACCAGGCAGGCCCCAATAAATTTGACCATTTTCTCCTATCAAAAACCCAACAATCCAACAAAGAAAGAATATATAACATTTAAAATTTGAGTTTCAATACAAACAATTTCATCATCTAATCTTCAATTATCCAAAAAAAAAAAAAAAAAAACAATGGCAATTGAAATCTTTTGTTGTTACTGCAGACCAACATTTGTGAACATCTACAAGAAAAAAACAGTGGAGCAATTCAAACCAGATCCATACATAGCAACTGTTATGAATTGCTTGTTGTGGATTTTCTATGGTTTACCAATTGTTCATCCTGATAGCACCCTTGTTATCACCATTAATGCCGTTGGACTTGCAATGGAGCTCATTTATCTCACCATCTTTTTCATTTATGCTCAGAGAAATGACCGAGTAAGTAGCAACTCCACATTTTGATTGTCGAATACTCACAAAAAATAAATCTCACGCTATTTGTTTACGAATCTGATTGCAGCTCAAGGTTATTGGATGGCTTTGCGTAGAGATTGTGTTCTTGGGGGCTGTCGCCTCATGCACATTGCTATTGCGCAAAACTCATGACCAAAGATCTGCCGTTGTTGGAATCCTTTGTGTCATTTTTGGGGTGCTAATGTATGCTTCACCTCTTACCGTCATGGTAGGACATCTTTCTTTTTTTTAATATGCTTTCAATTACAGTAATTACAGGTAGATTCGTAAATTTAATAATTTTTTTATATCGATTAATATATGAATAATTATTTAATATACTATCAATAAAATATAAAAACTTTACCGATGATATTAAAATGATAATACATATACTTTAAAAAATATTTAAAAAATAAAAAATAAATAAAATGAGGGTATATGTGAAGTTTATAAACTTCACTAACGGTATATTTGATAATTATCCTTGATTTATTTGTTTTTTATTTTGTGTGTATTTTGATTTTTTATTTATTTTACAGATGAAAGTCATTAAGACAAAAAGTGTGAAATACATGCCATTTTACCTCTCGTTGGCCAGCTTCCTTAATGGAGTTATATGGGTGACTTATGCCCTCATTCGTTTTGATCTTTATATCCTGGTAAAAATTTATAATATATTATCCAACACTATCAGTTAGATCCGCTAATTCATATTTGTATTTATATTCGTATCGTGTTTGAAACTTACCATGCATCTTTGCTTGGTGTTGTAGATCGGAAATGGACTGGGGGCATTAGCTGGAGCAATTCAGTTGATTCTCTATGCTTGCTACTTCAGGTCTACACCGAAAGACGAAGACGACGTCGTCAAGCCATCTGAACTGCAACTCTCCGGTGGCAATGGACCGACTAGACCAACAGTTTGATCATTGATGTCTAAAGCAATAAAAGTTGTTTTCTAATTAATTTTTCCTCCAAGAATTATATGAACGTGCATGTAATTATAAAGTTTTTTTAAACTGTTTTAAACAATTTTATTCCTAAACATCTCTTTTTTGTGCACTCACAAAAATTGAAATTCGAGTATTCAATCAAATTGATTTATATGCATATTTTTTAAGAATTGAATTTTAGTAAATCTACATCAACATTGGTATATTTGAAACAATAAATTCTTTGTTTTAATATATATATATATATATATATATATATATATAAATTCTTTAGAAGTTTAGGGTTGATTTAATGATCATTATCTTTGTTTATGGGAGATTAGATTTAAAGTTTAATTTTTTTTTGTAATCAAAAATTTTTTTAAGCGATTAAAACTCGTTATACCAAAAATATGTACTTTTGAAAATGATTAAAAAATATATAAATGATGCATATTAAAATTTGATAAAAATTATATATAATTTTAATAAAAGCTAAAAAATAACTTTTTGTTTAATCTGTTCATACAAATTCATAAATGAATCATTTTTATTTATAATTGAAAATGTGAAAGTTTAATCAAATTTGAATTAATCCAAAATATTGTTTTTCGAAAGTTGAATCCGACGAGTAACAATAATTAATTTTCTAAAACTGTGCTTTTAATCCAAAACGTTAAATGATGCTGACATGGCAAAATTCTATTGGTCAAATGGGAGTCGGTAGCCTAACTCTTCTCTCAAAGTCTATTTAATTCAGACAATGGCAGTCTTCGTAATTTCATTGAAATTCGACACCATTATTTTATTATCATCTGTAACAGCCAACTATACGGTTAGGCGTCTCACTTCTCTCCCAATTCCCCAAAGCCACGACGCCATGCAGTTTCATGCACAGAAAAAAAGAAAGAAACAAAAGGAGATTATTAATAGAATTAAATTCGGATTAATGGATAATTAAATTTACGTTTTCGGGAAAAGGAATTTCAGTTAAAAAGGGTAAATTCTTATCCACGCAGATTTCCACTCCAACTGGAAATCTTTCTTCAACTCTCCTCTTACGCTTTATAGAAATCCTTCTTTACTGCTAACGATAGCTTTCAAACATGGCACTTGCTCGTAATATCGTCGGCATTATCGGTATCTTTCTTTCTCTCTTTCTTATTCAGCTTTTTGTCGCTTTTTTTTGGGGATTTTTTGCAGTTCTTTTAATCTTTTTGTTGATTTATATGATCAGCGAGGAGCTGAAGTGAATGTGTTTTGAATTACTCGAGTTTTCAGCAAGTTTCGATGCTTCGATCGATGAAGATCGGTGTTTCGATAATCGTTTCCTTTTTTTTTTCTTTTGGTTTAATAAGCGAAGAAATTGATAGTTTTCCTAAATTTATTTTCGATTTTATTTTTTAAAATGTGGATTGAAAATATTCATATATAATGTTAAGTTCTTACGTCAACGGATCTTTGAAGATTGAAAATCGAATATTTATTTTTCATTATTTATTTATTTATTATAATTTCTTTTGAAGATTTTTCGTTTGATTATTTTTTTATTTTTGTTCTTTTTTAAACAGGAAATGTCATCTCCTTCGGCCTCTTTCTCTCGCCAGTGTAATTTCACTCTCTCTAATGAAAATTCCATTACCATTATTTTTTATTTAGATCCTACATTACCTAAATTAAACACTAAATATTACTATATATTTCTTATACGCGGTTGATCCATGCTTCTGGCATGTTAATTTTAGTTTGGCATTAGTTAATTAGCCAATCAATTAACATAATTATTTATCTTTTTATCATAAGAAAATACATATATATTTAAAAAAAAAAACAAATGTATACACAATCACTTTAATTTATTGACAAAATAGTAGAATGAATGGATGATACATATCTCGATAAGCATATTAAAAAATTGATTAAAAATGTCAAATGTGAAATAATTTTTAATTTCATTTATAAAGTTAAAATTTCATTATCATGTGGCAAAAAAGAATTTCGTATTCAAAAATGATTATTTTATAAAGTAAAGTCTAGTGTTTTTTTTTAAAATTTTTTGTGAATATATAATTATTATGATGTTTTTGAATGTATATATAGGCCAACATTTTATCAAATCCATAAGAAGAAGGCGGTGGAGGGGTTCCAGTCATATCCTTACTTGTGCACGGTTCAGAACTGCCTTTGCTGGATGTTCTATGGTCTCCCCCTTGTTCGCAAAGACAATATTCTGGTCTTGACCATCAACAGCGTTGGCCTCGCCATTGAGCTGATCTACTTATCCATATACTGCATTTATGCCAATGATCAGAACAAAAGGGTATGAACTATATGAACCATTCTCTTATTAATTACTATATGCTTTAAGAAATTAACTTATGAATTTGTATGACCCTAGACATGTATAGCTTGAACATACATAGCATTAAAGGATAAATCTAATATATATAACACTCATATTATAAGAATTAAAAAGGGTCATATGAATTTAATATTTTTTTCACATTAATTGATAAATTGTTTTCATAATTTGAATTATTCGCTACGTTTAGATTTCAAAAAAACAATTTCTATTGTTACCCGTGATGGATACATACGTTGGCATCAATATTAGTAAAATTTTAGGAGGAAAATATATATGTTAGATTGCACGTCCTCATATATTCAGGAAATTGGAAGAGGATTTTCAGGACTTGGGTTTTTGCTGCCATTGACATGTTGTTAATTAATTTAATCTGTATCGTTTATTTTGAGTCTTGATCACTCATGATTTACTCATCAAAAAGGCAATGCAAATTAAAGCACCCTGCATGTTTATAAACTGATGGATGCTATATATCTAGCTAGTTGATCTAATACTATAAGTTGATTCTTCCTACAATTTTCAGCGTCGTGTAGGCATTATCCTCCTGATTGAAACACTTTTCACATCAGCCGTGGTTGCCATTGCAATGTTGTTCATCAAATTTAATAACAGAGCTCTTTTCGTTGGTGTTATATGTGATGTCTTTAACATCATAATGTACGCCTCACCTCTTGCCATCTGGGTAAAATCTCTCTCTCTCCATCTTTCCTTTCACTCTCACTGTTATTGTATGGATTATATATCGTATAATTCTTATTGGGTTTAACAGAAAAAAGTTATCACGACAAAGAGTGTGGAGTACATGCCATTCTGGCTCTCAGTTGCTGGCTTAGCTAATGGAGTCTGTTGGACAATTTATGCCCTCATTCAGCTTGACATCTTCATCTTGGTAAAATGAAACTTAGCTTATTATTATAAATTATCAGATTCTAATAATCAAATTAAGTTAAAAACTGATGATGAATTATTGATTTAAATGATCATGTTTCTAACTTTAAAATCTGATAGTTTTGTACTTTGAGTACCAACATTTAAATTTTCGGTATATTGAACCGAAGGCTTCATTAAAAATTTGTTTACCCATTTGTTTTGGTTACTCTTTTTGCAGGTTAGCAATGGGCTTGGAGCAGTTTTTGGGGTTATGCAGTTGGGTTTATACGGTTACTACTACTTCCATGGAAAGAGCAATACTAAAGACGTTGGAAAACCTTCAGAGGCTCAGCTTTCTAATGAGACTGCAGTCTGAAGTTTGTATTAAGAAGCATAGAGATTGATGCAGGAGCTTTTGAAGATCCAATCATAACTACCAACTAATGATCATTTACAGTAACTAATTTTGAGTAAGGAAAGAAAGAACAAACTTAGAGTATATGGATAAGTAACAAGAATGCAAAGTTTGTAATGAGGAAAGAACTAGAAAGACGGGAAACCTCTGTATTTTTATTCACTTAGTATAATTGTAGTGTATGTTTATCAGTAATGAAAAGAGAGAGTTTCTCGTCCCATTGTACAATTGTCAATAATAATAGAAACTCAACTAACACTATTAAGTTCGTTTGGTTGACCGACAGAATTCATTTTTGACATGGCAAAATTCTATTGGTCAGGGAATTTGGAAAGCTCAATTTAATTCAGACAATGGCAGTCTTCGTAATTTCATTAAAATTCGACACTACTATTTTGTTATCCTCCGTTTCTCCCCCAATTACCCAAACAAAGCGACGCCATGCAATTTGCATGCACCGGGAAAAAAAATTATAAATAGAATTTAATTACGTTTATGGAAAATGAAGCTTTAGTTAAAAAGGTTAAATTCTTATCTACGCTGATCTCCACTCCAACTGGAAATCCTTCTTCAACTTTCCTCTCCCGCTTTATAGAAATCCTTCTTTACTACTAAAGCTAGCTTTCAAGTATGGAACGTGCTCGCAATATCGTCGGTATTATCGGTATCTATCTTTCTCTCTCTCTTTTTCAGCTTTTTGTCTTTCTTTGGAATTTTTTGGAGTTCCTTTTGCCTCTTTTTCTTGATTTGCATGATCAGCGAAGAGCTGAGGTGAGTTTGTTTTGATTTACTCGAGATTTCAACAAGTTTCGATGCTTTGATCGATGAAGATCGGTGTTTCGATTTGTTTTTCAAATTTTATTTCCGATTTTTTTTTTAACTAAAATGTGGACTGATTATTATTCATATAAAACGTTAAGTTCTTACAACGATAAATCCTCGAAGATTGAAGACTGAAGAGATATTCTGCTTTTATTTATTTATTATAATTATTTTTTTAAAAGATTTTTCGTTTGATTTTTTTTTTTTGTTCTTCCTTTTATAACAGGGAATATCATCTCCTTCTGCCTTTTCCTCTCGCCAGTGTAATTTCACTCTCTCAAATAATATTCTAACTAATGGAAATTTCTTTGTCATTATTTTTATTTAAATCTTACATTACCTAAATTAAACACTAAATATTATATATTTCTTATACGTGGTCCATAGTTGATCATTTTTTTAGCATGTTAATTGTAATTTGATATTTGTTAATTAGCTAATCAATTAACGCAATTATTAATCTTTTTATCATAAGGAAAAATGCATATATTTTAAATAAAACAAATGTATAGTTTATACTGATATTTTTTAAGTATATATATACACACATACATTTAGAACATTGGTCACCTTTTTAAGACAAATAATAGTTTTAAGAATGTTCATTCTGGTCGAAAAATATTATAACACAATCAATTGAATTTTTAGACTTCATTGACAGATTAGTAACAAATATTTTATAAGGTATATTAAAAATAGAATAAATGAAAAAATGAAACATGTGATAGTTTTTTAATATCATTAGTAAAATTAAAAATTTTATTATTACATAGCAAAAATGAACTCAGTATTCAATAAAATTCTTTTATAAAGAAAAGTGTAGTCTTTTGTTATAAATTTTTGTGAATATATAATGTATTATTATTCAATACATCGTCAATAAAATTTTTAGATTTTACAAATATAATTAAGATGATGACATATAATTCTTTTAAAATAATTAAAAAATAAAAATAAAATAAAATAGAATATGTGTTACATTGTAATATGGAGTCTAAAAATTTTATTGACAATATAATAAATAATTCATATATATTTATTATGATGTTGTTGAATATGTATAGGCCAACATTTTACCAAATCCACGAGCATGAGGCGGTGCAGGAGTTCCAGCCATATCCTTACTTGTGCGCGGTTCAGAACTGCCTTTGCTGGATGTTCTATGGTCTCCCCCTTGTTAGCAAAGACAATAGTCTGGTCTTGACAATCAACAGCTTTGGCCTTGTCATTGAGCTGATCTACTTATTCATATACTGCATTTATGCCGCTGATAACAAAAGGGTATAAACTATTTTAACCATTCTCTTATTAGTTACTATCTTATTTATAAGAAATTAACCTAGCGGTTGGATATATGAATTTGTCATGGCCCTAGACATGTATAGTTTGAACATATATTTGCATCAAAAAATAAATTTAGTGCACAAAACTCTAATATTGTGAGATTTGAGATAGTTATATATATAACTTTTTCTTTTCGTATAAATGGAAAAACTATTTACATATTTGAATTTGTAATTTTTGAATAAAAAACAAATTTTACCATTATTCATGATAATGTTAAGATGATAATACATATGTTAAATTGCACATACCTGTCAATATTAGGGAATTCAGATGAGGATTTTCAGGATTTGGATTTGGGTTAATTAATTTAGACAATCGGATTATTTTTAGTCTTGATCACTCATGAATTACTCATCAAAAAGGCAATGTAAATCAAAGCACCCTGCATGTTTATAAACTGATCGATGCTATATATCTATCTAGTTGATTCTTCCTACAATTTTCAGCGTCATGTAGGCATTATCCTCGTGATTGAAACAGTTTTCACTGCAGTCATGGTTGTCATTGCAATGTTGTTCATCAAATTTAAGAACAGAGCGCTTTTCGTTGGTGTTATATGTGATGTCTTTAACGTCATAATGTACGCCTCACCTCTTGCCATCTGGGTAAAATCTCTCTCTCTCTCGAGCTCCTCAACTCCATATTTCCTTTCACACTCTCTGTTATTGCATGGATTATCTTATTGGGTTTAACAGAAAGAAGTTATCACGACAAAGAATGTGGAGTATATGCCATTCTGGCTCTCAGTTGCTGGTTTAGCTAATGGAATCTGTTGGACAATTTATGCCCTCATCCAGTTTGACATCTTCATCCTGGTAAAATGAAACTTAGCTTATTATTATAAATTATATATGTGATTCTCATAATCAATTAAAGTCACATATTTACTTTAAGTATTAATTCAAAAGATTATATTTTCACTTTAAAATACGATAGTTTAGTCTTGACACTTACATGTCTTTTGTTCGGAAACAAAAATCCTTTTTTGTACAAAAAAAAATATTAAGCTAAAAATTTGTTTACCCATTTGTTTGATTATGCTTTTTCGCAGATTAGCAATGTGCTTGGAGCAGTTTTTGGGGTTTTGCAGTTGGGTTTATACGGTTTCTACTACTTTCTTGGAAAGAGCAAAATTAAAGACGTCAGCTTTTGTAATGAGAATGCTCTCTGAAGTTTGTATTGAGAAGCATAGAGATGTCATTGCAGTCCCAAAGGTGACAAACTTAGATCTCAATTTTGCTTGCTTAGACCCAAGTTTTTCTTAGTTTGGTTCATGTTGGTAACTTGGTTACTTCCTATATACTTCCAATTTTCTACCTAATTAGGAAAGAATTCATTTTGTATACATTGACATTTGACAATGAAACTTTTTACCTTCATATACGAAATTAAAAAACTGTCATGTTAACTGCTCATAACGTTGGTGGTCGTTGTCATTAATGTTATATAAATAGGAGAATAGGAGAAAAGTTTGAAGGTACTCCATTTTTGGTCTAGAAAATTTGTATCCTTAAAAAACTCTTTAATAAGCTGGAATTGAAATAAAAAATTACATAATTGAACTTAAAACTTAATTTAAATAGTTCATATAATCATTCTTAAAAAATAACTCTACTTGTAAAATTAAAAAATAAAAAAACTTCATTTTTAGTATAATGGAAAATAATTTATATTTATATATAGATTAGAAAAAAAACTTAATATCAAAATTTGTTCGACTTTTTTATTGAAAAAAATTTACATTAAACTTTTTGAATACATTTTATATATATAACATTGATCTAAACATTTGGATATAAGAAATTATAATTGATTTCTTTCTTATCCGATGTGTTTTATGGATATTATTAATTAATAACATCTTTTGGCATATGTTTTGGACTTCAACTTTGCCCTTTGTTTTTGTTAGTTAATGTTGTGATTTGATGAGTGATAACTTACTAATAAGTGGGAAAGGAAAGGATTGGGTTTTAGCTTTGGAGTTTGAACGTAAAAAATCTTGTTTATACCCTACTTTTTTGGAAAGAATTTAGTGACGAGAAGGATAGCTAATTAATCTAAGCCACCAAAGAAGAAAATTGCCATTACTTCTTTCTCCCTTGTTCTCCTCTTTATTCTATTCTGGACGACTTGAATTTCTACATCTCGTTAACTTCATGCGCATGGGAGTATTTGGTTCGACTATTTTTGTACAGTTTTTATTTTTAAAGGTGTAAATGTAAATGAATTAAGTTATATATAAATTATTTGAATTCTATTGGATTTTTTTATTTTGATTTGTTTGTTTTCAATTTAAATTGAAGTTCGAGTCACTCAATTAATCGAATAAGTTGAGTTCAAATATTTTAATTTTGATTTGAACGGTTTGCAAAGATATTTAATTTTTTAATATATATTTATAAAATTTGATTATAAATATAGAATAAAAAATAAATCGGGATTACTAAATAGATTTTTTTTTATCAAATTGAGTTTATATTTTAAAATTAAATTTAATTGAACTCGAATTAAATTTTAAATTTTCAAATTTTCAAATTAAATTAAATCCATACCTAATGTTAAATTATTTTAATTCAACTTAGATACGTGTAGGAATGTTGACAGGATAGTTTTCTTCCTTTACTATTCTACACTTAGGTTCCAATTTAAGGAAACCCTTCATTTCTACACCCGAATGGAGTGGTCACTTCCCTCTACGTGACTGCTTATAAAAGCCTAGGATTATCAACCATTGTTATTGTCATAGAAATATTAATTTATCAATTAATTAATGTTGCAAAGAAGAAACATAACATAATATGATTTGCATTCAAATTTAAGAAATTTCAACTCTTAGTTTTGATTATCAAAAATTAATTAGTCCTAGAGAGAGAAATTTTCAATCTTAGATTTTGCTAGTTTTGATTTGGAATCTCTAATCCACCTATTTAAAATAAGTGTCTGACGAGATTCCTAAAATATGATTTATAACATAAAAAAAAAATAAGTGAATTACATTACATATCAATGATTTTTGCACAATATTTTTTTCTCATATATAATTTTAAGAGTTCAATTTTTGAATTCAAGATCTTTTTTAAAATGTTTTAAATTCGTTTTTTTTCCTTACAATATAATAAAATTTATCATCTCATCACCGTGCAGATGTTATTCATTTGAAAAAAAAAAAAAAAATCAATGGTGGAAGAACATAGATTCATGATCTTTCACCGACTCTTAAAAACCCTAAAAAATATTATTAGTGTTTAACTTAGAATGTGAAGTTGAAACACTAATTATAGCATTTGCCAAAGCTTCTTTACCCATTTATCATTTCATTGCTCCAATAAACTGTATGCAAACCAATGTTGCCCTGTTTTATTCACTGTGGTGGGTCACAAGCCTATACCAATGGTGGATCCAATCCACAATGGGATGGGCAAAGAACTGAGTCCAGAAATAACAAAGATCAGCTGCTGAAGCCCCATGGCAAAATATTCCAGTAGACACTGATCCAGTGGTAGTTTTACCAGCAATATTTTCTTTGTACACAATCACACTTCACAAAGAAAATAAAGTACAGTTGAGAAGGATGGAAAACAGAGATCTAATATCCAAATAAGAAATCTTATCTAGAGCGTGAGGATGATCCCTATAGCAGCAAATTGTTGTTAGCTAACGTTCTATTTATTTTCTGTCTGGGCCCAACAACCTTATCTTTTCTCCATCTCAAAAAAAAAAATAATAATAATAATAAAAAAGGGAAAAACTTTCTGTAGAGGAAAAGGTTTTATTGCCCATTTTTATTTCTTAGACCTTTGATATTAGTGTATGTCAGTTCTCAGCTCTTAACATGGCAGCTATTATCTCTTGTAACTGTTACTCTTTTTTAGCTGTCTCTAAATGGATTAATCCAAGACTGCCGACCAAAGGTTCAAGCTTTCTAAGGACTCAGAAGAGTAGTTCTTGGTGGAATAGCCAGTTCCTGCCCAAATTTATTTCCCAGAAACATGTTCAGTGTCAGCTTCAAAATGGGCAGGTTGGGTTTTTTTTTTTTTTTTTTTTATTATTGCTTTTGAGTTATGGTGGTACATTTTTGTGGTTTAGCTTTTGATGGATATAATTCAGTACGGAAAAGGCATCATTTTTATTCTATTTGTATCCGATCTAATAATATGAGCGGTGAATGCCGTTGCTTTGAATTATAGAAATGATATACTAGGGAGTGCTAAAGTTAAGATTGATTTTTTATGCAAATTGGTGCGTTACAAAGGTTGGTTTTTGAGCAGAAAGGGAGATCATTTTCCCTGAAGGAATGTGCAATCTCCATTGTTTTGGCAGCTGGGCTAATAACTGGAATGCCTGCACTGGATTGGTCTCCTAATGCTTATGCAGCTAATCCTGCATTGCCGGATTTGTCTGTCTTAATCTCTGGGCCTCCAATAAAGGACCCTGGAGCATTATTGAGATATGCACTGCCAATTAACAATAAAGCTATTAGAGAAGTGCAAAAACCGCTTGAAGATATATCAGAGAGTCTCAAGATTGCCGGTGTCAGGGCACTTGATTCTGTTGAGAGAGTAAGACTCCCTAGCTTTATATGAACTAGAAGTTTGATATTTCTATATGCTTCTGTGGTAGGCTTAGCAATTGCATTCAAGATAACCAAGGCCTTATTTTTGCATGAAATGTAGAATGTAAGGCAAGCGTCTCGAGCCCTCAAGCAAGGGAAAACTTTAATTATCTCAGGATTAGCTGAAGCAAAGAAGGACCAAGGAGTGGAATTGCTTGACAAGCTGGAAGTTGGGATGGAGGAACTACAACAGATTGTGGAGGATAAGAATAGAGATGCAGTGGCTCCTAAACAGAAGGAGCTGCTTCAATATGTTGGAGAGTGAGTATCTCAATCTTTAAAACGTATTGCTGAACATTAGATTTTTGCTGCTTAGTTTATATACCCTCCAACATAGACTGGGGATTGGAAATTATATAATGCTTTAATTTCCAGTAGCTTTTCAAAATCAACCCGAAATGATCCTTGTATATTGTAGGTTTTCTAAGTTGCCGCTATGTGAAGTTAGCCTTGATTCCGACTTGTCCCTTTATGTTGCTAAGTGCATGTCCTCAAGGTTGCTAAAATGTTTTTAATTTGTCGGAAAACATAAACAAATTTAATCAAAGTGTTGTTTGACCACCAACAAAAAAACATGCACCAAGTTTGCCTAAAATGCCGTTTGGCCTGTCATCTAGTGGTCAAGTTTGTATCATCTAGTGGCAAATTTAATCACTCTTCTTGTGTCTCTGGTATAAAAAGTGCATCAAAATGGTTCTAGGTCTGCAACTGCAAGCATGTGTAGTCACTATGACAAACAAGAATATATCAACCATGCCAGAGCTGTTGGACCAAGCAAGGCCCTAAACGAAAAATGCAAAACTAACAAAATTTACTGAGGTTTCCCAAGGTGCAGTGGGCTGCTCATAATGCCTTAAAAACTGTACCGTACTTTCATCGTAAAAGTTGGGAAGGACTAAAAAGTTAAGCCTCTTAAAATAAACTATTCTCATAGACACCTTGTCATTGACTGCAGCTGAGATCTTCCTGGGGCATTGGATGCAGTGTTGAAGAGGATATGATAGATGGCTTCCCATATGAAGTACCCGAAGAATATCGAAGTATGCCACTTCTGAAGGGGAGAGCAGCTGTGGAAATGAAGGTCAAAGTCAAGGACAATCCTAATCTAGAAGAGTGTGTGTTCCATATAGTTCTGGATGGGTATAATGCCCCAGTAACAACCGGGAATTTTGTTGACCTGGTCCGAAGGCACTTCTATGATGGGATGGAAATTCAGAGAGGTAACTTTTAATTCTTCTGTATTGTGTTCCTACTTTCATGGCTTGTGGAAAAATATTCAAAGGTTGCTGACTATCTTGGGAATGGAAGCTTTTCAACGATCCTTGTATTACTATCTGTGCTTATTTGTATCATTTCTTACTATCTGTGCTTATTTGTATTACTATCTGTGCTTTTCAACGATACTTGTATTACCATATGTGCTTATTTGTATAAACTCAAACAGCATTGTTGATAGTGCCGTGTTAGACTCTTACTATGCATTTTCTTGGATTTGCTGCAGCGGACGGGTTTGTTGTTCAAACAGGAGATCCTGAAGGTCCCGCAGAGGGCTTTATTGATCCTAGTACTGAGAAAACCCGGACAATACCATTAGAACTCATGGTTGATGGGGAGAAAGCACCTGTCTATGGAGCAACACTGGAGGTGTGCTTTCTTTTCTCTAGTATTACCGTTTATGGCTAAACAAAATATAATTTGTATCAAATCCATGCTTTAATCGAAATCGAAACAATTGGCTATTTGTGTTCGGACAGGAGCTTGGTCTATACAAAGCTCAAACGAAGCTTCCCTTCAATGCATTTGGAACCATGGCAATGGCTAGAGACGTGAGAGTTTATTAACACTGATTTTATATCACTTGTTCTTATTACGTTTCTGACATTCCCTTTTTTCCTGACAGGAGTTTGAGAATAATTCTGGTTCAAGCCAGATATTCTGGCTATTGAAGGAAAGTGAACTAACCCCTAGTAACGCCAATATATTGGATGGCCGGTATGCCGTGTTTGGTTATGTGACAGAAAATCAGGATCTCTTGGCAGACCTTAAGGTTGGTGATGTTATAGAGTCAATTCAAGTGGTTTCTGGCCTGGATAATCTGGTCAATCCAAGTTATAAGATAGCTGGATAGAGGTTTTCTGTAGTTTTGGAATTGCATGTTGTGATTTCTAACAAACTAAATAAGACAGTTTGCTGCTGCTTGTTCATTTCATTCTGTAATCTTTCAATTTGACAGTATTGTAGTATTTCAGCTGAGAATGTATTCTTTTGTTGAATAACATACTGGTTCCCAGAAGAGAGTCTTTGTTTTTTGGGTACAAAGAAAGCTGCAGCCTGAAGCTAGAGGGAAAAGAATTGTAGGTTGATCAGATAATTCGTGTTCATGTCATGTAAAATAAAATATAAAAATTTAATGGGAACGTAGTCAATACAATCTCTTTTAGCTCTTAGTATAATCATAAACATTTCTTTATCAAATCTTAATTTTTGTCACATTCGTGTTTCTTGTTCATGTTATTTTGGTATCATATTCATGTTATTTTAGTATCATATCACTCCAATAATGTCTAATATTTGTATTATATTATCGTGTGGTGTTTAAGATTATTAAGTCCAATTGTAAATGCTGGGATTTAAGTTCCGAACATTTTCATTTTCATTACGAGTAAAATAATGTGATAATGAAATTGTATGGAAATGATTCTTTTTGAAGATAAAAAGCTTTTACATGACAAAGTGATTTCCATATCCTTTATTTACTAACATAAATACACTTCACCCTAACCTTATGAAAGACTACTGTCAACTTCATATAGCGAGCAAAGGCTTAGTTGTATCAGAAATGTCTGCAAAATTTTCCCATGGACAAAACCATTAGCCTAACAATCCCAAATACGACACAGTGATATGATGTACAAACGACACAAATAAAAAATTTAATGTCGATACAAAATTTAACAAGAAAATTTTATACTTTAAACAACATGAACATAAATTAGATACATAAATTATCAGTCTAAGTAATCTTACCAGGCATAATGATCCCCCTAAAAACCGAAAGGCGATGCAAAATAAGGCTGCAGAAGATCAATATGGATAGAAGAATTACCATCAGCTTTAAGCATTTGTAAGATTTATAAGGAAAAGCATTTCTTGTATGAGGAGATAGATGATAACCCATTAATCATCTTATGGTACATCAAAGCTACCGTGAAAGCATGTGCCCAATCTGTTACATAACTGGCCAGTGGATCAGATACAGAAGAAAGAAAAGCTTTACAAAATGCATGTTCAAATAGCAGATACTGCGGAGCATTTGTCAATGAACTCCACAATTTCCTACTTTCAGCTCTTACATTGCCATCTTTCCAATTCAATTAAATATGAATAAATCGGACTCTACTCTGAAAGCATCATCAACTCAAGGGCTAATGATATCAAGGTCCGCGATATCTTCGGAAACACAAACAACCCTGAGGCTGATCGTGGGGGATCATGCCTCCGCCCTTGGATGTGTCGATAGCCTCTAACATGGACACCACTTCATCCATCTCCGGCCGTTTGTCAGGGTTGGCATCCCAACATCGTTTCATTACATTTGCAAGAGAACTCGGACAGCATCGAGGTATCTCTGGCCTCAGATTCTGCAGTTTAAAGTTTATGTTATTATCAATCTTTTAGCTTATATAAATTCTATAACTGTCAGGAGCAGAGAAAAAGAACAATGGAGAGTTTTTTTACCACAAGCCGAACTTAAATGTACAATCGGTATAGGATCATCTTAGTTTATCGTTTTTGCAAACTCAAATCATTTACCTGGCGAACGACAGCAGATGTCACTTCTGAGAAGCTGAGATCAGGATATGGCATGTCACAGCAGTATATCTCCCACAAGCAGATACCGAAACTATAGACATCGCACTTTCTATTGTAAGGACTGCCGTTAAGGACCTGTCACATTTCATTTCATCAACGTTAGATGATAGATTAGATGCAAATGATACTGAATAAGTCAGCATATAATCTCATTTAAGCAAAGCTGAATTATTAATGACTGTGCACATGAACGGAAAGTTTTGAGCACACAGAAGTAGCAGCAATCTACCCCAATTCCTTTTCTTCTTTTCTGCTCCCCACTCAAAATGCCTAAAAGAAAGTTAAATAATTTCTTTCTTCGTTGTAAAACAGCTAAAATGCTTCCTGAAACAAGCCAAGATTCTAATAGTTGCCGTAATTCAGACAGAAGACCCTACACCTGTTAATTCTAGGAACAAAAAGTAGAGCCTCAACTGACTTGCTGCCATGCATGATACATATGTCCCCTCAGGACAAAGCCAAGCCAATTGTATCAGAACTTTTCTTCATATAAGAATAAATAAATAAACAATTGGCTCTGGTGTACAGACTCAGGCTTCAAAGGGTCAGAATTTCTAACAGGCATCTGTTATATGATTTTGTAGGAAAATGCAAGGACATGCACAAAAAAAGAAGAAGTCAAAGATCTGATCTCTTTCCTAGGGCTGCTATAACAATGCCAACAGCAGGGCAAACACATAAAACATGCTCTTCAGAAATGGTGTAGTCCAAGCATGTCACCTCTAAGAATTAACCCATAAAGCAAAAAGCATGCATATTCTTCAAAAGTTTGATTCAGGGCCCCTCAGTCCATAAATTCAAATAAGAAGTTCTAAATGCTTTTTCAATTCTTGGGCAGACCATAATACCAAACAGGCCATTCACAAACAAGAAGAGAGAGAGAGAGAGAGAGAGAGAGAGAGAGAGAGAGAGAGAGAGAGAGAGAGAGCATATAAGCTGTATACCTCTGGTGCCATGTAGCCAAGTGTTCCAGTCTCTCCAGTCATGTCATTAGGGTTTGAAGCCTCAAGGCGAGCAACCCCAAAATCAGCTATTTTCACAGTACGTGTCTTGTCCAGAAGCATGTTTTCTGTTTTTACATCTCTATGGACAATCTTCTTGGAGTGAAGATAGCTCAACCTAAAAAGTACAGAAAGAAACAGTGTCAATTTAATTTAAGCTTTACAATTCGAATATGATTCACATATTATAGATTTAAAAGAATAAAATAGAGTATAGATGAGGCACAGGAATTCGACCCTCGAGCAAGGTCTAGTGCCAATTGAACAACTACTTTAAAGGCCAGCTTCCTTCTCCGATTCTTTATCAAGTAAGATTTCAGTGCACCCCCAGGACAATATTCAACAACAACACAACAAATGTTACTTGGCATGCCAATATGACCATTTTCTGTCATTATGTTCAGCTCTGATGAGCCCATTGTCGCTCCTATAAACTGCATAAGAAAATTTAGCACACATATTAAAGACAAATATCAAAGAGGGCCCAGTTTAAGCAATCCTGGCTTCTGACGCTATAATGACCAATAATGCCCATATTACAGTTTATTTATTCTGGTCAGCATCAGATCACACATACCCAGTATACTCTCACTGTTGTCAACAGCCAAATTACCAAGTTGACATTACTTAAACGAGTAAAATCAGAGAAATAATAATATCTTACACTGTGATGAGTGCAGATGAAGCGTATTTATGGAAATACAGTTCCTGAACCTGTTAGACTAGGTGCTGCTTCAACCCTCAAGATAAAAAAAAAAAAAAAAAAACTAACTAAACGATTATGCACTAAGTCTAAACAAGCGAGTTTTGGGCTTGGGGTCAAGAGGAGTGAGGAAAGGATGATGGTCCAATCTTCGTCCTTCCAGTGTATTACACTAGGCTACTTTAATTAGATTTCAGGGATGTGGAAAAGAGTGAAGAAACCTGAAAAGGGTAATGATACAGGATAAGAAACATTACCTTTGTTACATTAGGATGATCAAGCTTATGCCACACAGCAACTTCTTGTGTAAAAGCTGCTCTAAGTGAAGCTATTTCAGCATCTGATCTGTGGCCTTCTTCTCCCCAGTCAAGAAGTTTAACTAAGCATGATGGAAGAAATAAGAAGAAAAAAAAAAAGTAAACAGTTAGAAAATATAAAAGCAAAGTTTCAACAACTCTTTATATTTTCCGCACATAATTTAACAGAAAAGCAACAGAAAACCAAGAAAGAAATGCCAAATAAACTTTCTCCATGATCAATCAAAGAGCTATTTATAGGTCCCAAATCTAGTCAAAGATTAATGCAGCAGTTAAGTCCATATAGCTCACTGAAAATACTTGGGTGGTATTTTTCTAGTAGATGAGATAAGGTCCATTTGGCAGCTTTAAAGCTAGCCAGAACATGCAAGTTCACAATGTCAATGAG
Source organism: Firmiana major (assembly GCA_033439115.1). Lineage (NCBI taxonomy): Eukaryota > Viridiplantae > Streptophyta > Magnoliopsida > Malvales > Malvaceae > Firmiana > Firmiana major. The sequence goes on from CM065904.1 coordinate 70,104,555, forward strand.
ACTTTAATTTTATAGCTTTTATCTCCAAAAAGTTGAGATCAAAGATGAGTGCGTATCAACAATAAATTAGGACACATGAAAGGTTAGAAAAAAGAATAACAATCATTTAAGTCACTGCAGGTAGTGCACTAACTGCCACCTCAAAAAATCCCGTGAATCACGGATTTCCAGAAGTTGATCCACAAGTTTTGATCACAAACTGCCCTGTGAAAATCAACAAATTCACATAACAGGAAATCGTTTGCTACATTAGCAAATCATTTTCCGTCTCAGCCAAAAAGTCTGGGGAAGCAGAGAGAAATTATGGTAAAGATAGATGTTTCTTGTTGCTTACTATTAAGAAGGGAAAAACTCATTCCAGTATTAGGTGTATGCATTGGAATTGCTGTTGTTCTTAGAACCAACTTATTAAAATTGAAGATTCAAAGTTCTGGTTTCTTTTCCCCTTTACCAGCATTTTCTCAACAGCCAACAAATGGAGCAGTTGTAATAAGATCATCAAAACAGAAGCTGAAGAACTTAGAAACATTAAAACATTAGATCCCCTAACACGTTAAGCCACAAAACACCCTTTAACTTCAACTCCACTTCTGCAAACCTCAGGCAGCCCCTATGATAAAAATGACAGTACTAATAACATTGAGAAATTCTAAATTTGGTCAGCGATTGTGGAAGAACCCTAACCAAATCAAGCCATGGACAAGTCAAAACCACTGCCCTATTTTGGAATTAACAGTTTCATTTTGCTTAACCTCCCAACCAAAAAGGCCTAAAGTCATAGCTTTAGCTTGAGTGCATAATGCATATCCCTGTAACACTTTACCATGCACAGAAAGTTCATCAGGAACCAAAGGAGAAACAGAAAAACGAGTGACATCTATAGTTTCATAATCAGCAAGTGAACAGAAATTTCAAGAAAAATGTCATTTTGAGAAAAGTTTAGTGTTTGAACAACAAATGGGCACTCGGAAACATATGTTAAACAGAAAAATAAGAGGAAAAAAAATCAATACCAGCAACATCTTGGCCATCATAAATGCCACGGTGAACAGTACCAAAAGTGCCACGAGCTATGACACCTTTGATTATAAGCTTAGAAGGATCAATCTCCCACTCTTGTCTTCTAGCAGTGTTGCTTGGCCTTAGCTGTTCACCACCACCACCACCACCACCTCCCCCTCCTCCGCCTTCCTCGCCTTCTTCTTTCCTGTTCTTGTTCTTCTCCATCGTCCATGCTCTACTAAGATGCCTTTGAAGTTGCTCATCCAAGCTCTTCAGATCTATCTGATCCGCTCTTACATACCCTCCTCCACCACTCTCACTTTTCTCCTTCATCTTCTCAACCCCAACTAAAAATCACAACTCTACTCCTCAAATACGAACTAACGGTCAAAAAAAAATAAAAGAACAATCTTTGGAATTTTTTTCAGTTTTTCTTCACTTCCTTTTCTTGTTTGAGCTATTTCTGATACTGGGTCTCTGTCCAAAATCTATACTAAAAACTAGAACTTAATGATAATCTTATATATATATATATATATGAAAAATAAAAAGTTGGGTTTTTTTGGTTTTGTTTATTTGTTCCTCTCAAAGCACAGAAACAGCCATGTGGGCACATGGATTTTGCCTGAAGACGACGTGTGTTGTTGTGACCCACTTTTGGATTTCTGGTGTTACTGCTTGCTGTTGTTATTTGTTTCTGCTTCTTTCTTCTTCTCCGCTGCTTCTCTATCTTTCTCTAAGTAGCCTTTTTTCTTCCTTTTTTTTTTCCTTTTGTTTTTTAAGTATGTTTTTATGGGATTCACGGTCAAATGTACCTTTTTATAAATGTCTTTCTAGTTGTGTTTGCAACTTAAATGTCCCTTTCAAAGAGGGTACCCTGCCTTTCTTCACTTCTCATGATGTTGGAAGGATCCTCCCTAACAGTTGCACAATAGGAGTTACAAATTTTTTTTTTTTTTTTGGAAAATGACAGTAACTCTTTAAATTTTGTTTTATATTTTCTATTAATTAATACTCAGTTGTTTGAGATTCACATAAATCTTACTTCACAAATAATTAATAATAAGTTTTTTTATTTAAAAAATGAAGTTAATTAAACAAGTTTCCTTGTATGTAAATTTGATCCAACTTTATGATACATTTATTCAATTATTATTTAAAAACCGAGTAAAATCTGTTACTTTTGAGAGGCTAAGCATGATAGTTTGCTATGATAATTTTGTCCTTATTTATTGAAGAAATATTTCTGAATTAGTTTAGTCTTTAATATAATACTAAGAGATAATGTTTTTTTCTTATACTATAAAGGTATATAATAGATAATGTTCATGCCTTATCAAAAGCAAAAGAGTGTGTATGCGCATGGTTCATACAAGTTTTGGCATCAAATTATTGTCTTATTTTGGATATTAAAAAAAAAACAAATATGATGATAATTTACAATATTGATATCTACATGACTAAATCTTATCTCCACTTCTTAAAAACAATCCTTATCTCTTGGACTCATGCTATTGTCAATAACATTTTTAACATACATAATTACTAAACCTTTTGTCTTCCTTTTTTTGCCAATTTAAGATCTTAAATATTGCTTCAAACAAACTTTTTTTTTTCGTTCGAAATTCAATATCAATATTTTTTTCATTTTTCATGTAAAAGATCTTCATTTTTATTTATATATATATACATCAATTGTTTAAGAACATGATAGTTAGATTTATAAATTTCAAAAAATATATATCTTTAAAAAAAATTGACTTTTTTCCGACTTAATTTTTTATTTTTTAAAGATATGACTGTTAGTTGCCAGACTAGTAGGCTGGCTTTGCATGTGATGACTCTTGTTGGATCCATAGCAAATCATTCATAACTTCACAAGATAGAAGATAAAACTTTATGCATAACTTGATCCATTTGAGTGCATAAAGGAACCAATCATGTGCTGCGACATCAGCTCTAAAGCTTACGTGTCAAACCATCATTGGATGATAAATAAGTCAATTATTAACAGTTCACGGGATCCAATTTTTCAGATTATTCAAATGGCCATTAAAATAGAACTTCCAAACCGAGGCGTCGGCCAAGATTTTTTTTTTTTAATTTTTTTGAATAATTAATAATAAAAGAGCTGTCAGCTGTTGATTGGGTAAAAGCAAAGAGTGAACTATTCCCTTTGATTGGGCCCTAGTGTTTACCACTTATATACTTAAAATGGAAAGTGCAGTTACACGATTGCATAGTAAAAATACAGTTCTATTTAATAATTAAAAAAAAAAGCAGAAATCAAATAAGAAAACGAAACCTATAAATAAAGGAGGGGAAATTAGGGCGATGTGAGAAAGGTATTTTTGAGAGTTAAAAAAAAATTTGATTGAACCAAAACTTAATCCGTTCATTAGATTTATATATATATATATATATATATATATATTAAAACAAAAAAAATTATTGCATTAAAATTTATAATAATTCACTAAATAAATTCTTTTAATTTTTGTTAAATTTATATATAATTTTTTTAAAAAATTTTCATATTATAGCAAGCCTACCATTCATAAAATCAATTTTTATACTCTCATATTACTATAAATTTTTTTTTGGGTACAACTCATATATATATATATATATATATATATAAAAACAGCTGACCCTTCGCTGTACTAAATAAAAGAGGTCAAGTTGATGTTTTTCTTCTTATTTTTTTTAATTTAGGAACAAAGTTATTAGGATGTCAAGAAAAATGCTAAAAGGGGAACGGGGCCAAAGGGAGTCCCTCCGTGCAATCCAAGAATAGAACCTAAAACCCTATTGATTTTTAGGCTTTAAGGCCATTGGTTTCGAAGATGTAATCATCAGAATTTTGACTGAGAAAATAAAATGAGATAAGACTCTATGACTTAATATCTCATAAGCGATTTTATTCCTTTCTTGTTCATTCAACAAAAAATTTAGATGCCATTTCTTGGGTTTACATATTCAAGATGCCAATTATTGGGATTTGAGAACAAAAAAATATCACTAGTAATAACAATAAAATACCATTAGACATAAATTAAAACTAATTTTTTTATTCAATATTTAAAAGATTACTAGTAAAAATAAATAAAATAAAACATATATTTTTATTTTAAACTCATTTATAAAATCAAAAAATCTTATAATTATTCATATTTATTTAAAAAATTGATGAATGTAATTATAAAATTGTACTAATAATTATTAGTATGCACCAAAATTCAACTTCTTAGATTTGCGAAAAAACTAAATGGATAATAATTAAAATTTATACTTAGTTTAAACATCATCTGCACAATAAAAATTCTCACAACGCTGTAATTTTAATTTTATCTTTAATTTTTTATTTTAATATAATATTTTTTATAATCATTTTATTTCATTATTATTTTTAATTTCATTGAAATAAATTATAGTCTATTCAAACTTTTAGCTTAATCAATGTTAACTCTCTTTAAAAAAAAAAAAAATCGTATCTCACAGGACCATGCATTTGAGATAGCTTTGCGAAATTCAACTTCTTAGATATAGCCTAAGCCCCCTAATATCTAACTGTCGGCCTGACCCTTGACGATGGAGCAACAAGGGCGGCAGGCAGATCGAGATAAACCCAAGAAAGAAAGTGACCACTAAGCCATTATCTTCCACAAGAATTTAACACTATTCATTGCTCTTCTCAAACATCATCAAGCACGTGAAGTTGTGCTTTTGTTGACTTAATACAAAGCAAGCATCAGAAGATAGAGGAAGGGTGTCACGGGACCAGACCAGAGGCCCCAATTGTTTCACCAGTTTTCCTCAGGGTAACTGGGAAATAACTAGAGACCAGCCAGTAATGCCCGTGATTTTGACTATCAAGAAGGCTCAAGGGCCTTATCCTTTCCTTCCCCAATAGTCAAACATCCAGAACTCGTTTCACGATATATATTGTAGTTTGGCCAAAACAAGAACACAGACATATAATAATGAAAAACAAGATAAAATAGTAGTACCGATAAAATGCACTTACCGTATTTTCTTGTCAAGCTCCTTTGATGGCAGCTCCCACGGCTCCCATCTACAGAAGCAAACGCAATACACAAGATTACGTCGAACCGTGATTAGTACCATGTTGCTATGAAGAATTATGAGGATTATCCTCACAGCAGGCATCTACTCGGACTTTTCTTTGATTGCATCAAGCAGAAATTAACTTAGAATAGATGAGAATTCACCATTCAGTGAACATTGTATACTGAGTATACTCTTACCTGGCAAAAGAAAGAAACCAATTCTTTAGAGTGCTCCATGGCTCAACACGTACACACACACACACACACAATAATAATAATAATAATAATAATAATAATCTAAATGTGCAATGTGAGAACTTCATTTATGAATTGCAGAGAGTAAAATATACAACATCCATAAACCACAATAAAACCATCATATTGAAAGTTAGTTCGATGGCTCAAAAACATACAGTTCTTCCCGGCAGCAATTATAAATTCAGTTCAAATCTTCGCTTAAGATGATGGTTCATACAAAATCCCCAATATCAAATGACCAACTATACAAAATGGTTCATTTGATGTCATTATGATTCTCTCTTCCAAGTTGAGGGAAAACTAGAATGGCTAATATCATTTACTTAACCATCTAGTGTCTAACTTTTGAACTGTATTTACCTATTGTGTGGAAAATGAAAATACACTCTATATGTTTTTGGGACAAAAAGGGGCTAACAAGAAGAAGTAATCAGCACAATGTAAACTCACAAGCACCGTTTCTTCTTCTCCGGTGTAGCATGAAGTTGAGCTTTAACTCCATAGATTTTTAGTTGAAAATTTTCAAATGCCTCTGAGACAGCTGCTACCTGTTCATTAGCACATAAAAAGAAACAAACTATTGTGACCAAAATAATGGCAGAGAAATAACAAGTAAACAATAATTTCATTTGGATTCACGAACCAATTCAGGTTTTTTGGAATACACCCTTACTATCATATCCTGATAAGATGTAGGCAGCAAATGACTGATGCGATCATCTGGTATGGGGAACTTCTTCTCACTCTCATAATCCTGTCAGAAACTTGCACATGAAAAGAAATGACTCAAAATGCCTAAGCAATATCAGGATCCAGACTGCATAATACCAGGAATTTCCTGTCCGTTAAGTAGAGCCAATATAGGTCCGGTTTTCATGTTTGCATAGCCATTGAATAGGCAGACAGTTTTATCATACAAGCCCATGGTATCTCATGGGTATTTACTACTATCCCAAACATCAAGATATTATGAAATGCCATAACTTGCACCTGGTGGTTAACGTAACAGACAGCTTAAGATAAAATAAATATTATCGCATGTTTGAATGGAAGATGTAAGAAAAATCCATCATTGACAGAAACCAAATAAAAATTTCAAATGTCAATAACCATCCAGCCTAGTGTTCACTTTCCTACTATCCCAAAGTTTCAAATTTTGAGTCTAGACATGAGTATAGAGTGAGTGAAAGGATGAGGTGAGCACCTTACATTTTAAGCCAGAAAAACAGCAAAAATGAGAACTAAAAGCAGGGTAAGTGATTTTCCAGTACCTTGAAAAAATTGATGCTGCAAGAGTAGAAATGAAACAAAATGAACAGGAGAAGTATTGAAGATTATAGTCAATGATTAAACCCAGAAAAACAGGGAAAATTATTTGCCTCTCCAAATTGAGCATAAAGGCCTCACGGTACCTTTCTAGAGGATTTTGTTTTCCACGAGTCAAATCAATTCTGACATTGCTAACAGCAATATCTTCTTCTTTTAGCAGCACTCCACCATTTTTCTGTTAAAATGAAAATGCCTGATATCAGTATTGGAGACTCTACTCAATCCTTTAGCTAAGAAAAGATGCATAAGATAATGCACATGTCAATGGAAACTATCAAGAAAGGACCTGAGAACAAGCGATGTCTTGTGCAGTGACATCTTTGAAATGTTCTAGTTTGTCTTTGGGAACTGAATACTCATTACAGAACTGTCAAAGAAGATAAATCATTATAACAAAAGCTTCATCTTTCACATAATCAAAAGCCAAGGAAAGAAAATAAATAGAATAGCAAGCTTATTTGCAAGTGGCCATTATTAAAACAAAAAGTCAAAGTGAATATAAGCAAACTTTTCCACCTGATATAAATTTCTCCTACGAATGCGCAGAATCAAATCTCTAGATTCTTGGAGTTCTTGGTCAGGAGCTGTCTCAATAGTTTTAATTATTGTGTCATCTAGCTGGATTCGAAGAGAAGAGAGCACAGTATGTCATACATTTGGACTCTAAATTATTAGTAACTCAAAAGAAAGCTAAGCAAGTTCTCCAACCTTCCAGTACTCAGAAGGATCTTGAATGGAAGAAGAAATTTCAAGATAACTATTTGCTTTCAACAGTGCATCTACTACCATATGCTCAGTTGCCTGCAATAAAAATAAAATGAGACCTTTGCTACTTCAGATGCAAAGCAAACTTACATAATTAATGACACAACAGAAAAGACAAGAGAAAAATCAACATTATAAAAAAATATTGTTTGAACAAGATGATATAGAACCTAAGGAATTAATCCTGGGAATACCTTCACTTTAGAGTGGGTGTAGACAATTCGATAAAGATCAGCACGAGTAGCAAATAACTTGTGGATGCTAAGATCTACAGAAGTACCCATTACCCGATATGAAGCATGAGATTTAAAAAAAGAAAAAAAAAATCAAGCATGCACTTTGGAACTGATAAAAGAGATGATACTAACAGTCTTTAGCACGATAGCATATCTCATCACCCAGAACTCGCATTGTCTCCATCAACCTGCAGGTGGTATAGTATATATATAATGGTGGAAAAAGAGGTCCTCGAACCCTTTTTTTTTTTCTGCTTTTGCTTTTTAATCCATCTATTGATAACCGAAACTATTCGCTAAATGCCTAAAAGATTTAGCAAGAACCTATGGAAATCAAAGTTGCATCCCAGGCCACAAGCTCGACTGTCGCGGACAATGTAATCAAACCTACACAAATAGAATTTCAAATTGTTATATTCTAGTATTTCAATCAGAGCTTGATTTGGAAGGAAGATGTGATGGACAAATAATTGAATTTTACTTACTTATCCACATCAATTCCATTCCGACCATTTGCCACAATTTCATCTAAGAATTGCTTCTCCTTTGCACTCTTCAAAATAAACACAAAATCGTGAATGCATTAATAATATAAAGAAAAGGAACAAAAAACATGCATACCTTTTCTAAATACTAGAGCAAAAAAAGTTCTAGTGATCAACATAAGCCCTATAAACTGGATATTAGAAACAAACACTTACTTTTGGTAGTGCAAACTCAGAGCTAGCTAGTATCATTTCCTGGAACATAAATAATAAATATGGATAAACACCAATTCTAGAAATAGAAAATCAAAATTGTTTCTTATTTCCATACACAGATTAACGTGCCCCTTTTTTTAAGTCGTCCTCTATTCAAAAGAATTCTTATCATACATAAGGATCAAAGCAAAGTAAAAAAGACAGGAAAGTTACAAGCTGGAATTCCAAGGATATATGGAGGAGGAAGAAAATAAACAGATAGACATAAGAAAGTTTCCGATTCCGCTCACTGCCAAAAAAATATAGCTTTTGTTAAACTTCTATTCAAGACACAGTTTGCAACTTCTCAACTGTAAATTTTTTATCATCATCATCAGAGCTTTTATCTCAATGCTGAGGAGAATTAGAGAAAGAAACCATATGGTTAAGTATAGCTGAAGATTCAAAACCATAGGATTTATTCGCATCTAATTTCCTCACACTTCTAAGTTTAGTCGGGAATATTTGCAACATCGGCGCAAATGACTCTGCATAGAACACCAGTTGTGAGAATGCTAGACGTGCCATAGGAAAGAAAAAGAGTCATATAGAACCAAAAAAGAAAGAAGATTGTGTTAGAAAAAAATTCCTAACAAGATCAACTTACCTTTACTCTTTTAACCATCATAGATTCAATATCAATATGGTGCTCATCAACAATGTAATCAATTAGCTTCGCTGACATTTGCTCATGAGCCCTATAAAATTCAGATATGACATAAAATGGATGAAAATCATAAATTTATGGATCACCAAAGAAAACACATTACTTTCAACCCTTAACATCACCCAAGGGAATACAAAGGTGATGTACTGATTTACTTTGAAAATATCATTTTAGCAAAAGACATCAAAGCGATACACATGAGCTCACTGATTGATCAATTTCTCAATATTAGAACAGAAAAAACCAGAAAAGAGGAGTAAATACATCAAATAAAATTATTTAACATTTACCATTTGAAGCCATTAAGAACTTTGGGGAGAAACTCGTGTTCAAACAAGTGGCTAAAAGGTCCATGGCCTACGTCATGTAGAAGTCCTGCAATTGGAGGAATAAAATCCATAAAGATCCAACTGAATTGAATTGAATTGAATTGAAGAAACCTTCCGGGAACGCAAGTACTTACCTGCAACTTTCACTGTTTGAACATCAAATTGATCAATACCAAGCTCCAAACCCTACAAAAAGGGTATCTTAGAATATATACATAGAATATGGTAGGATAAGAACAAGTGAGCCAGTTCTATACCTGATAGGTTTTGAGCTTTTGGATAGCTTCACCCGCAAGCCAATACACACCAAGAGAATGCTCAAACCTGGAATGGACAGCCCCTGGATAAACCAAGTGTGTCAATCCTGAAACACGTTAAAAGTTAAGTCACATCAGCAAGTTACAGTCTGCCACCTGAGCTCGGTGAATTATGACAAACTAAATACTAGAAACCTTGGATAAATTTAGGTAAAATCAAAGCCAATGAAATGAAATGGAGCTAATGTTGAGTCTAAAAAAAAAAAAAGTGAACAAACCAAGACCCTATGAAGAGAAGTATATTTTACTAATGACAATCTGTACGATTGATAAGAAAGCAAGACAATAAAGCAAAATGTTCCTTTTACCTTACAAACTGTTGATATCGTCATTTTAATAAAGAGCTAACATGCTGCATCATATGCTAAGAAAATGCCAACTCTCAGATCAATTTTATAGCAAATGGTTATTTCTTTTCCACAAAAGATGAAAACAGCATTTGTCAATTCATCCTTTTAAGAAGCATGTGACGGTATTCATCATCCCAAACAAAAACATAGACAAACGGAATGAAAGTTATGCATGCATATGTTTCATTCCAACATCATAATTCTTACGTAACAAAGACACAAATTCATAGACATTTCAAACATATCCTATGATAACTTGTTGTGACACTAAAATACATTATATGCTTAATAAATAAATCAACCATCTCAGCTACACATATCCATTTGATTCAATTCATAATTCACAAATATCAATTCTCGCAGGAAAAGGAAAAAAGAAGATGAACTTACCAAGTTGTTTCAGATCACGAAGCCTGTATCATAAAAATCGAAAAATAAAATCAATAAATGAGATTTGAAATGAAATGAAATGAAATGAAGCTAAAACAATAACGAAATAAAAGTCTACTTGCCTTTGAAATTGCTCTGTGTCAATAAACTTCAAAGAGAGCTGCGACCAAACGGAAATTTTTTTAAACAATGATTTATCTATCACACTAAAAAAAAAAAAAAAAAATCAGCTAGTCATCTTCGGTCTTCACTCACCAGTCAACAAAGACAGAAAAAATTAGAACACAGTAATAATCATATTAATAAGAAAACTGATTTAACGTATCGACATAGTGAAGAAAATCAAAGCTCCAATTAAATATTAAACAAAACATTTCTCGTGAATTTTTCTACTCATATGCAAGGCACTTTACCAAAAAAATAAAAAATAGCATAAAATTACGAAAAATAGAGAAAATGAAATTACAGGGTCGAGGTAAATGTTTCCATGAACGTTGTCATGGACGTGTTTGGAAAGCCGGAGATCGTGCGAAGGAGAAAAGTCACAAGCCGGAGAAGAAAGATTTTCATTGCAATAAGCGCCCATTTTCTTGAGAGGAAAAAGAGAGAAAATGAAAATTTCTTAAAAAGAAAATGTTTGGAGGAATTTTTAGGGTAGTGGAAGGGTGGCAAAGCCGCCGAGAGCAAGAGCATCCTAGTGTATGGGATTTTGTGCAACTGAAGCGGGAACACGAATAGAATATTCTTCGCTTTTCTTTGTTTTTTTCGCTCTTCTTTATTTTTTTTTTTAAATTTTCAAATTAGTTTGAATTAAAAAAATAAAATAAAATTGGAGTAGTATTTATTTGATAACTCTTTAGATTGAGTTTAATATAAATTTTAATAGTTATTTATGAATGTTGTGTATGATAAAAAAATAATAAAAATGCATTACGTGACACATGAAAAAAATATAGAAAAAATAATACAAGTTCGGAGTAAAATAAAAATAGTAAAAATGTAATTAATGACAAGTAAATCCTAATAAATAGGGGTAATGTACGATTTGTTAATTTAAATCTCTATTTACCCTATGGAAATTTTGCATAATTCTCTGGTTGACTTAAATATCAGAATGTCAACACAGAGAACAACTCTTGCGTCCCTTTAATCATTATTTTTCTTGTAGAGTTTTCAATAATACGTGACAGAAAGACCGATAGGGATACGTCGACAATACATTAGTGTTGTATTTGACAACAACAATAAATTTTTTAAAGATTTTAATAGGAAAGTAAATCATTTTATTTGAATTTAATCCTTAATAATTTATACCCTTACTTTAAGAAAGTAAAATTTAATTAGTCACGAATTTAAAATTTATTAACTTATAATATCTTCCCATATTCTCGAACTTCAAAAAATTTTGTGTTAGAAGAAAGTTTGTTTATATATATATATATATATATATATATATATATATATAATTTTTTTATTCTTTCGCGCACTTTTTGGTGCACTATGCATCCATTTTTACGGAATCAATTATTTTTTAATTGATAGATTGAAATATTTTTAAATGTCTGTTTTTTTTATATTTTTTTAATGTATTTTAAGAGTTATAGATTGTATTGTTAATTTACACCATGAAATATATGTGATGTAGGTAGGAGATAATTTTTTTAATTCCGTTCATGAAAAATAAAACTTATAATATAAGTTTTTTAAAAGTAAATATGTGTGTGAATGGTTTTACTATTGAGCGCGTTAAAATTATTTAAAAACAATATAAAAGGAATGGAAAGTTAGTTAATAATAATACCATTGTCTTTTCATTTTTTGATAATTTTGTAGGCAATTTTTTTTATTTTTTTATTAATTTTTTTAGCTTATAAATTCAGATTTGATGGTTAAAATGCAAGACACATTTGAAAATTAAATAAATAAAAATACTACATTTTGTTCAATGATTTTCTTACGTTTGAACTAGAAGTATTTATGAATTAAGGTCGAATTTAAATATAATATTAAAAAATTTATAATAAATTCAAGTTTAGCTTGACTTTTTATTTTTATTTTTTTGTTTAAGTTTATTTTTACATAAAATGAAAAAACTCAAACTCGTTTAAATTTATTCAAATACTATTATAAAATATTAAAAACATAATAGCTAATTAATATAATACAATAAAATAAAACAAAATTCTCCCAAAAATATTTTAAAAAATGAAAATTTTAAATTAAAATATAAAAATAATATAAATTCAAATTAAATTACACAAAAAATTAAAAGCAATTAAAAATAAATTAATATAAAAATAAAAAAAGTATGATTAGCTTATCAAGCAAAACTTTGGATTTGAAATAATAAATTTAAGTTTGACTCAAATTTTTTATCGAACGTTGATTTTTAAATTTAAATTTATTTAATTGACTTAATATTTTTATGAAAACTTATCTAAAACTTGGACAACCTTCAAGTTTAAACAAATAGTTGACGTTGAACAATTCAAAAACATTTGATTCAACTGTTAATAATTTTCTATTTAAAAGTATAAGTTTAATCCTCTTTAATCAAATAAAAATATTTTTAAGCAAAACTAAAAGGGCAAAAAAAAAGTGGTACATTGAATGGGCCAGAAGCCAGCCCAGCCAAGGCCTTCAATGAATTAAGCCCAAAAAGGCCCAAAATAAGCAAAAGCACACCATTGCAAACATACACAAAAATGCAGAGAAGCAAAACTCCAAAGTAGATGACATATATAAACGTGCGGCTGAAAACGCAACTTCGAACTCCTAAAATCATACATCCATGGCAGCTCTGCCATTGCCATCATCTCTTCATAGTCACCAACTTCTCTCCTCATGCAACCAAATTTCACCTTCACTTCTCCATTTCCATCCGCTTTACAGCAACCCAACAAGGCTGCCACCTAATTCAAAACATTCAAACTCCTCCAATGGCTACAGCTTGGTCATCAAAGCTTACATGGAAAACCCAAACTCCATCTCTGGTTTTGCCAAGAAAGTCATTGGTTCTCTCCCTGTAATTGGGCTTGTAGCCAGGATTCTCAGTGAGGAAGGTGGTGTTGGTGGGGATATTATTGATTTTGCTGAGTTTAGAAGAAGGGTTGGCAATAAATGCACCATTACTGATTCTAGAGCCTTTTATGAGTTCCAAGACAGGAGAGGCAAGGTAATTTGATTTCATTTTCTTTTCCTTTTCCCTTTTTTTCTCTAATTTTCAATGTTTTTCAGAACTTAATCGAGATTTCGAGGTGGGGTATTGTTGTTTTGCATAGGCTGGGGATCCTTTGTATGTTCTGCTATGCTGTTGGCTGGCTGCTGTTGGTGCTGGTCTTCTTAAATCTGAGGAGATATTGGAAGGGGCAGCAAGGCTTCGGATTTCAAATGATATTGAATTTGAAGAGCAGAATTTCATTGCTCTGATGAGCGAGGCAAGAGAGGTCAGTTCATCTCATTCACAGTGTCACACCTGATTGAAAAAGTATGTAAATGCCAGCCTTGATTAAATAAGAAATGAGATAAAATTTAATAAAAATTGTAAAAGAACGAGATAAAAGTTAAAATAAAGTTTCATTGTTTATTTGTCGATACGACATTTAGATAACGTACTCATGTCTCATACTTGACTGTTACTAGTAAAGTTGAGTATCATTATGACAGGAAAGGAAGTCCTAACCAAGTTCAAAAGATCAAAGGGATTTATATACTATAAACAGTCTGGTGATTCACAGTATCACACCTGATTGAAGTAGTATGTTAGATGAGTAAAGTCTGGATAATCTTAAATACGACAAGAATAAAAAATAATGTGTAGGTGACATGAGCTAAAATTTAATAAAATTGTGTTCCAATATGACAAAAATTAAAACAAAAAAAAAGGGTTTGGCATGTTGACGACAAACTAAATTTTCTTATTTTACAGGACACGAACTCGATCTTATATAAAACACTCATGCCTCATACTTCACTGTTACTACTAGTAAAGTACTATTATGGCAGGAAAGGAAGATTTAACCAAGTTCAAAGGATCAAAGGGATTTATATACTATAAGCAGTCTGGTGCTAGCTAGATTTTGTGGATAGCGTGACAGTGCTTTCATGGTTCTGTGCCCGTAGATTTCATTGACATCATATACAGGCTTCATTTGGTCTCCATTTTGCTAAACTAAAGATCAAAATAGTTTAGAACATTGGCAGTCAATAGCTTTTAACTGGAGTAACAGAACAGTGAATAACTGCTTTATAATCTCCATCCTATGTGGGTGCATGTTTGTTTGTGTTTCCATTTTTATGCTGTACTTTGAGTTTTTGAGCTCATTTCGGCTTCTGTTGTATTATGTGTATGCTTACTGATATTCTTGCTACAGAGGCGAGCGAAGTTGAATGTGGAAACCCCAACTGTTTCGATGGAGGTTCGAGCTGAGAAGGCTCTAGATGCCATTTATGTCTGTTGCTTTGGGAGAGAACCCATTGAAGAGGAAGACGAGAGCTTGCTAAATACCATGCTTAGTGCTGTTTTCCCAACCGCTGAGCGATCAACGATACAAAGAATTATCAAGGACAAAGCAGTCAAAGTAGCGGAAGTTAATGATGCAGACAATGATCCAGAACCAAAGCCGTTATCAAAGGAAGCTGTGCAAATGCAAATGAAAGACCTTGAATTCCTTCAACAAAACAGGGAGCCATGAAGAACTGTTTAATCAAAATGGAAACCTTTTGTTTCTTCACACTGCACATGGTATCAGAAACTGAAGCTAAGAAAATGACTCCATGGTTTCGAAATTGGTACTTCACCATCGACATAGACTCCATGTTCAAATTGCTCCCATGGCAGATAAATCACGTTGCCCCCCATTTTCCCTTTTCTCTGTTTATGTTCTTGTTGTTTCTTGTAGTTTGAAACTCATTTTCTGGTGCAAGCTTTTGACAAAGGCACCATAAAAGGCAACTGTTTGATAATGAAATACAGGTTCAAAGCTCTTCTGCTGATCATGTCAAATTCGAACTTGCTCCACTTATTGCCAATGGCTCGAGATTTTCTTAGACTAATTATGTCCTCCCCTATAGCTAATGAAAACGCTCATTCAGTTTATACTCGCTGGAATAATGTAAGTTTATCAGCTGTTTTTCAGTTTTTCAAATAGAAAATCAGATTTAAAAGATAAATCAAACATTGTCCAGAAACTCCAGATATATGCATGCAAATCTAGTTAACACTCCGCAAACTTGAATCGATTTAGAATGATACGCCACTAGGCATGATCAAAAGTTTTCTTATTATTATTACAAGTCAACTTAATGGAACTCGATTAGATAATTGTTTGAATTCAACTCGTTTATTTTTTAATCAAATTCGAACTAATTCAAATAACGAGTTGAACATAATTTAAACTTTTTAATACTTTGTTCGAACGACTCACGAACCTAATCAAAATTTTTAATGTACATTTTTTAATATTTTATTATTAATTTAATATTTTTTTCCTAATAATATATAATAAAAAATGATAACTTAACTTGAATTAAATTTCAAACCGAACTAAAACTTGATATTGAATTATCTCAACTCGATAAGTCGACTATACTCTTAATTACGATCTTGTTTTTGTTTACAAAACAGACTATATGATATAAAGTTCTTATCTTTGTCGAACATCCCTATTTAGCAATATAAAAGATATGATAAGTTTAAAAATAATTATTTTATTTATTATTAATGTAGTTTTTTAATTTTATAATTGAGATTAAGATGGTGATACATGTTTTTAAATATTTTAAAATAATAAAAAATAAATAAAATAAAACATATATCATCATTTTAAATTTATTTACAAAATTAAAAAATTTTACTTATAATAATAAAATAATTATTTCAAGTTTAATGCAAATATGTCGAAAAACAGTAATTGACAATTTAACAGAAAGACTAGGGAAGCAGAGGAGTTCCTTACAAGGTCCGGAGCACATGTTCTCCCCGGTCTTCTTTACAAGGTTCTTTACTGCCCACTTACTCTCTTGTCATGTCAGCAAACCTATCACATGAAAACATGAAAAACACCCATAAAGGAATTTAAGAATCCGTTGAGTTTTATTAAGGAAAATTAAATCCAAAACTTGTTATTATTTATGAGATTTTGATAAAACATGTTTTTTTCCCCTTTTTTTTTTAAGTACTATTATGTGTGAGATTTTAATCTTATTTATTTGTTATTTTTATTTTTTTATTTATTTTTATTTTTAAAAATTAGTATAATTGATTATTTTTTTCTTTGATATAAGGGAGAGTATACGGTATTTAGTCAGGAAAAATCTGAAAACTGAATTAATTGACATACAATTGATCTAATGAAATTAAAGTGATTAACTAAAATAAATATATTATATTTATGGATTTAAAATAATATATAAATTATATTAAAATTATTATTAAATATATTGATACTGAAACTTTTAAATTTTATAAATAAAATTAAAATTGTGGTACATCCTCTTTAATAAATATCAAAAAATAAAAAATACATAAATTATATCACAAATTTTTTTAATCATTTGATAAAAAAATTATTGACATTATTAATTTATAATTTATTTAATAGAATCATTTTTTTTTTCAATTTATTCATGTCCCAATTAACTCACCAGTTCGACCGGATTAAAAAATTACAAAGTTAAATTAATTTTTAATTTTTTTATTATTTTATTAAAAAATATATCTTAAATTTTTTACCCTTTTAATTTTTCCGAAATTAATGTCCCATGTTTCAAATAGCACCTGGACAGACTTCGGCGCCACCTGCTTTGATATCTTCTAATGAAAAAAAAAAATATATATATATATATATATATATATATTTCACTAAAAAAAATAAAAAAATAACCCTTATTATTTTTGTATTAATGCAGTAACATCTGTCTTCTTCAGTTCCGGTCCCCATTCCAATCGCTAAATAGGCCAGACGCGGAGACCTTCGATCTAAGTTCGCCCTCAAACTGTAATAGCCAGAAACCTCAATCAATCCACCTAATTCAGTAATGGAGAACGAGAAACAAGAACAGCAACAACATCATCAGCAAGAAGATAAACAACAAGATCATCAAGAGGAAGACGATAAACAACAACAACAACAACAACAACAACAACAACAAAAACATCAAGATGAAGAAGATGAAGAAGAGAAACAAAAACGTCAAGAACAGCAGAATCATCAAGAAGAGAAACTGCAACGAAAAGAGCAACAGGAACAACAGAAACATGAAGAAGAAGAAGAAGATAAGCAAAAGCACACGGTGTCACAGTTTCCATTAAGCAAGAGGTCAACACCACCAAGGACTAGTCCAAAAGCTCAATCCCCACCAATACCATCTGATCATTCTCCTGCTGATTCTCATCTTTCATCTGATGACTCCTCTCTCAGCCACGGCTTCTCTCCACCACCAGTAGCCTCTCAACCTTCTGACCCCAACTCCAAGCCACCAGCGGTGACAGTTTCCAGGGCGGTGTTCACATCTGAAGATCACTCAACTGCTACTACTGTTGAAGTTGAAGAGCAGATTCAAAAACTTAGTTCTGGTAGCGGTAAAAGATTGAGGCCTGATTTGTCAATATTGAGAAGAACAAAGAGAGAAAAGAAGGTGAAAAAGGCTTTGTTGGGGTTTAGGATTTCTGGGTTTGTTTTTTGTTTGGTTTCTTTCTCTGTTTTAGCCGCTGATAGAGATCAAGGCTGGGCTCTTGATTCTTTCTACCGCTACAAGGAGTTCAGGTTGGTGGCTTTTCTCCCATTTTCTAAAGTAATCTGTTAATACTCTGCAAAAAGATGTTTTCCAGCCTCTGTGTGTTCTTTTTGCAAGACTACCATGGTGACTTTGTTTACCTTTTTGGATTATTCTTATTTGAAACGAACATTAATTCAACTGTTGAGCCTTCAAGTTTATTAATTAAGACTTGGGCTTTGCTATAAAATGCTATCAAACTAGTTATTAAGGTCTGATTAGATGTTCAGCCACTGGCTTAATGGTGTTTATTGTTTTAACTGTTCATATCAAATCTGTTTATTGTTTACTGGATTGCAGATTCTGCATAGCAGTGAATGTGATAGGATTTGCATACTCTGGGATTCAGGCATTTGATCTAGCTTACCAATTGGCCTCCGGAAAAAAGAAACCCCGGAGTCATCTCCGGTGTTACGTAGATTTTGTTTTGGATCAGGTAATTCTTCTTTAGACTAAAGGCCCTTACTTTTTTTGTTCTTAATGTTAATTATTATACCTAACCTAGGCCAAAGTTTAATCACGCACTGGGCTAGGATGGCTGTGATGAGGTAATTTAGGGGACCACTGCCTATAAAGGTGAGTGCAGGACTTCAATGGCCGGTGCAAGCATACTAGTTTTTGCAAGAACCAGACACACGACTGGTGTGTATGTGTGCATCTTTCTATGGCTCTGCTTAGGCATGGTTTCACCAAGAACTGATTAGGCTATAATATTTTTTTGGACCAGTTAGTTGTTGGAAAACTTTTTGATGACCTTTTTAAAGCCTTTTCTGTGTGATAATGCTGCCTTCACTCACTTTCTCAACTTCTTTCCTGTATGGTATTGCCATATTGTGGCAACCGGCCAGGAGAAAAGTTGGTACTTTTTCCTAGTGGGGAATTTGGGGTAACTTTTGCTGTGTCAAAACGCTTCATTTGCAAGCAATACTTATAAAATCGTTGGTGGGCATGTAAAAGTGACAATTAACTTCACCTCCCACGAAGCCTGTTATAGATTTTGAGATGAGCATATAAAAGATTCCTTTTAGGTGGCTTTGGACATACTAACAAAAAGGAATTAAGATTGCAGCATGTGACTCGGGAGCCACTAAGCAATGCTAATTTGTTCTATTATGATAAGGTGCCAAGGCACAAAACAGACCAGATGCTTTCTATGGTTTTTCTCCTTTCAGTTTCTTTTTTGGGTATCTTTTCTCAAACTACGTTTATCTTTAGTGGCAAGATACCAAAATTCTTTAGCCACCAAAGTCATTTGTGCTGCTGTGGCTTTAGGACTTGGCCTGAAATTTTCTTAAGATGGAGAAGTGAAGTAGATTATACATGGTGTCGAACCTTTTTTATTTTTCCTAAGAGAGGAACATTGATGTAAGGTAAAAGTTGCTCTTTTGTGACTTGAAGTTCATGGGTTCAAGTGGAAACAGCATCTTTATTGATGTAGAGGGAAGACTGCATCCACATGACCCTCCTTAAACCCCACAATGTGGGAATCTTGTACACTGAGTTGCCTTTTTTTTAAAATGGACTTGATTAATACATCTGCATGCTGAAGCACTTGAAAGTGAAACGCTGAACTATTTATTTGATTTGGCAGATGCTGGCTTATCTTCTCATGTCAGCATCATCTTCAGCTGCTGTTCGAGTTGATGACTGGCAATCCAACTGGGGAAAAGACAAGTTCCCGGAGATGGCAAGGGCCTCTATGGCATTGTCACTGGTGGCATTTATTTCCTTAGCCTGTAGCTCACTTATATCTGGTTATACCCTTTGTACTTTGAAATCTATATAGCTGATAATATACTTCCGGGATCTACAATATCAGTTATGTAAAGACCAAATTGCTTGAAAAGAACAATTTGTACTGGAACAGGTGGCGCGGGGGGCTTGAATAGTGTATAGAAATATACCCTTGTTTCCCTTGGAATATGAACATCCTCAGGTTTTCCATGTCGACTATAAACCCAAACAAAAACACCTGAAACATCATCCATCACAGTTTTCCTATTGATTTATATGACTTTGTGCAAGAATTTACTTGAAGATGAATGTGTCTCTCATTATGGCTGCTTTGTAATGGAAAGAATCAAACTATCAGAGAAAACAGTAGAGAATTGATATTTGGACACTCAATAAAGTAGAAACAGTGTAGAGTTATTGAATTTTCCTTTGCTTATGATGGCTAATATAAGGGCTGATGCAAACAGGATTCATCCTATGAACATTCCTAGCTTTACAAGCAAAGTTGGAAATGTAATTTGAAGACCATTATTTGAACTTTCCTAGGTTCATAGTAGAATTAAATTAAATACATTCTTAAGATAACAAAGGAAACCAAACCAAAGAAATAGATATAAAACCAGTCTTCAGAAAGGGACTCAAATAGAAGGCAAACCCAAGAATTGGTGATTTTTTTTTTTTTTTAAACGTCTGTACATAAAATTTATTATCGGGTGTTAACATGTAATTTTTGTTGGTCTTTTATTTTTCCTTTTTTTTTTCCTTAGATAAATCTTGTTTTGATAATCTTGTAGTGTTACCATTAGTTTTAGTTCATAAACTCAAGCTTTCAGTGTAGAGGAACGCAAACAACCAACTGAACTTGTAATAACTTAATCAGAAGCAACTGTAATGAACTAGAAGAACTAAACAATTCTGGATATACACATATTTATACATAAATAAAGCAAAAGGAAAGAAACCCATGTTGTTTATTTATATTGAAAGCCGTACGGGATCTACAATGAATGGAATTGCAAAATGCAAATGAATTAAAAGCTTGAAATATAGATAGAACAGATTGTTTTCCTTCTGCTGCATCATAGGACTTCGGTGCAGATGCTGGTTGCATCCTAGGCCTTTGTGGTTGCTTAAGATTCAAGTTTTTCGTGCTTTAAAGAAAGAAATCAGTCTTCGAGTCGTGGTTGATCCATGAATTGAAGGTATGGAAAGCAAAGTTGCTTGGATTACAAGTATCTAAACAGCTTATATCAATGTTACATACTTTTCTTTGATTTTTTCTCTCATTGGATTGGGTATATGACCACTCTTCCTGAAACTTTTCCAGTTTCAACATAGGAAAGTGCTTTGACAGTTTGAGAGAAAGGAAAAATGCCTTTTGGATCAATGATTGGCTTCACTTTCCCACTTTCCAGGAAAGGTTTCAGTTTATCCAGAACAGCACCATTTGAAGTGACAATGAACTTGAATGCTGGTACAGCAACAGCACCTGCTATTGTCACAACACGACCACTTTCTTTCATTGCTTTCACAGCCCTTTCACATTGCCCTGTTTTTTCACCATGAATAGTGTTAATTCTTAGTCTAACAACAAGAAAATGTGTCCAGAGAGGCTACTTTCAAGATTATAAATAAAAGCAACAATAATCCCATGTTCTTACCAACACAATCATATACTAAATCAAATTTCTCTGGAAGATCTTCGAAGTTTTCCTTAGTGTAATCAATTGCCAAATCAGCACCCAAGCTCTTCAACAACTCCAGTTTTCCTGTACTTGAGGTGGCTGCTATTTTGGAT
Organism: Firmiana major; assembly: GCA_033439115.1. Taxonomy (NCBI): domain Eukaryota; kingdom Viridiplantae; phylum Streptophyta; class Magnoliopsida; order Malvales; family Malvaceae; genus Firmiana; species Firmiana major. The sequence continues at coordinate 70,126,316 of CM065904.1, forward strand.
GCTCCAAAAACATGCCTGGCTAGCTGATAGTGAGGCAGAATTAGAGAAATATGTAGAATCCAAGTTCCAATCTTTCAAAATAAACCAAGTTCTTATTAGAGAAATATACCTGAATAACCATGGTGCCAACCCCACTAGCACCTCCCAAGACAAGAATAGATTTACCAGAAGAAAACCCAGATCGTTCAAGGCCTTCATATGCCGTTTCAATGGCAAGAGGCAGTCCAGCAGCTTCATGAAAACTCAGGTTTTTTGGTTTGAGAGCCAACAGCTTCTCTTCAACAGCTGTGTACTCAGCTAGAGTGCCATATTGTTTTGGATGATCCAAGCCTTTCTCATGAACGTTCCCATATACTTCATCTCCTACCTTCAAATTCCTAACTTGGCTGCCCACTTTCACCACCACACCAGCAACATCATAGCCTGGAACAGTCTGAAAAACACAGAACAAGAAAAGAAATGCAATTCTGAAATGCTAAGGTTTCAATTGACAGAAAAAACAAACTGAAGAAAAGAAATTAAGGATTGACAAAGAAAGTATAAGACTTACAGGAAAGGGAGAATCAGCATGTATGAATATCCCAAGCATCCTCTTGGAATCAGCTATACTAATCCCTGAAGCAACAACCTTGACAAGAACTTGATCTTCATGAATTTGGGGTTTTGCAACATTTGAGTCCAGTTTTAGAACATCCTCAGATTTTCCATGTTGACTATAAACCCAAGCCTTCATTGTAGAGGCAACAGCCTGAAACACTATCCATCACAATTTCTTATTGATCTGCAAGACTTTGTGCAAGAATTTATAGGAAGATGAAATGTGTCTCAATCATTATGGCTGCTATGGCAATGGAAAGAATCAAACTACCAAAGAAAACAGTAGAGAATTGATATCTGGACACGCAATAGACTTGAAACAGTATAAAGTTATTGAATTTTCCTTTGTTTTTGATGGCTAACGTAACGGCTCATGCAACCAGGATTCTTCATCCTATGAACTTGCTAGTTTTACGTGCAAAGTTGGGAATGTACTCTTCATTTGATTCATTGAAAATGATTTTTAAAAAATATTTTTATTTTTTTAAAAATTTAAATATTTTATTATTTAGATGAATCAATAAAAAATATTTTCTGTTATTTTTTTTTTTGCAAATCTATTTTTTTCAAATGATATTAATTAACTAATAAAATACTAAAAAAATATATTATTTAATAATTAATTTATTAATATTTAAAAATAATTATATTTTAAAAATAATATTCAATATTAAAATTTATATTATTAAACATTTAAAAGACAAACTATTTATTATTGCTTATATTAATATTTTAAAAAATTTGAAGTAATGATAATATTTTAATATATATAAAATATTAATAATATATTAATATTTATTTTTTAAATATTAAAAATATTTATAGTATTAAATACTTATATATGAAATTAAAATATTAATAAATTATTAAATAATAAATATATTATTTATTAAATTATTATTTATTATTGAAAAGTAAGAATATTTAAGACTAATATTATAAAAAATATTTAAATTAAAATATTAAAAGATTTTTAATGTTAATATTTTAATTTTTAAAATTTTTAATCTAATTAAATAAAAAAATATTAATATAATAATATTTTATGTATGGGTAAATTATATTAAAAAATAAAAAAATGATATTCAAACCATAACTTGAATAGAATTGTACTCATGAACTTGGTAAATAACTTTACAAATAAACTTTTTTTTAATGTTTTTCTTTTTAAAAAAAGTAAAACAATTTTTTAAAAAATAACCTAATTTTTTATTGATTAAAAAATTATTTTTTATTAATCAATTAAATTTTTGTAAATCAAATATTTAAAAATTTAAAAATTATTTTTCAAAAATTTTGAACCACCCCAAAATTTGAAGATTATTATTTGAACTTTTCTAGGTACGTAGGAAACAAAGGAACTTTCCTAGGTTCATAGTAAACAAACCGAAGAATTAGATCTAAAACCAGTTCAGAAAGGGGCCCAAATAGAAAGCAAACCTAACCCCAAAACATATTGAGAAACCAACCAAACCCACATCCAAAAAACCCAAGAGCGTACCAACCCAGGCCTAATAACTGGCTGGAGAAGTGGAGATAAAGAGAGAACTTGGGACTATGAGTTCCTATCATGGCTTGGCTTTGTTTAGTCTTTGAGACTAGTTGGGCTATGATATTTATTGGGTTTTCTCCTTGGCCCATTTGTAACAGTCCAAACACACTCAGCCAACACTATCCAAGTCATCACCAACAAGTCTAAATCATGGATTTCTCCATTTTTTTTGTCTCCTCTAATGGCCCATGAGGTTGTTTTGGAGAAACTGAATCCATTGGTAAGGTAAAGCCATTGATGGATCCAATGCGCATTTCCATTTTCCCAAACCCTGAAAGCATTTTCCCTTCTTGAAACTGGAAGAGCAATTGGAAAAATGGTCATATATTAAGAATCATTCTCAATGTATTCTTGTCATTTAGGTGGCGTTTGGTTGAAGGTAATTTTTTTTTTTTGTAATTTTTTTTTCGTCATTCGATTCTCCTGTTTGGTTCGTTTCTTTTCCTCTTTACCAGTCATTTTATTTTACCTACAATGCTCAATTTTGAAAAAATTTGGGGTAAAATGATTACCTTCGAATCATGTGGTATTTTTAGATTATCTGAGTCAAAAATTTTTTCATTTGGATCTAAATGAATTTTTTTCCCTAGAATTTACCCCTTAAAATTTTTTTCCTTGATAAAAGGTAATTTTATTTTCCAAGGTAATTTGTTTTTCTCCCGAACCAAACGCACCCTTAGGGTATTTTAATGAGATTTTGGGCAGATCTTCAAGTTTATCTCTTAACTCTTTAAATTAATCATTTAAAAGTTTTTAAGGATGTAAACAAACCAAACATGAACGAACGAATTAATGTTTGTGTTCGTTTGTTTATTTTTAAGTATTGTTCGTGTTCGTTCGTGTTCGTTAATGTATTCGTTTGTGTCGTGTTCGTTCGTTTTCGTTCGCGAATATGTTTGTTTACATGTTCACGAACAAGTGTTCGCGAACTTATTCATTTACATGTTCACGAACAAGTGTTTGCTAACCGTTCGGGAACAAGTATTCGTGAACAAGTGTTTAAGAACCGTTCACGAACACGTATTCGCGAACAAGTGTTCAGGAACCGTTCGCGAACATGTTAAATATTAAGATAGGGTGATTATCATCATATTCTATCCATCATCCTATACACCAAATATGACCTTAGTATTTTAGTATATATTATAATTATACAACATATAACTTATATAATAATATAATATAAATAATTTTAATACTTTAATAAATTACAAATGAATAATAAACGAATACTAAACGAACAACAAACGAACATAACCGAACGAACAACAAATGACACTTTAAACGAACAAACAATAAACAAACATAAACAAATCTGTTCGCGAACATAAACAAACGAATCACATCTCTGTTCATGTTTGTTTGTTTAATAAACGAACACAAAAAATATTATTCGTGTTCGTTTGTTAAACTTAATAAATGAACATAAACAAACAATAATCAAATGGTTCACGAACAATTTACCGAACATTCTATTTATTTACACATCTAAAAATTTTAGACTGAGTTTGTTTCTTCAACCTACTACATTATTCTTTGCAATCTAACGAACCCAAAACTTTTGGGAGGCTAGTGCTCATTTAATAGTCAAGCTTCACCTTGTGTCAGCTTGTCCACACTATAAAAAAAGCTTTGCTTTTAAAAGAAAATAAAGAATAAAATGTTTATCTTTAAGGATTAGGTTAAGTGATAATCATACTTTAGATTCAATCAAGCATGCCGGCTACCCAACAATGGTCATAAGATGTATATTAATCCTACAATGAACTTGGACTGAAAATAATTAGACTACATACGTAGCACTCTTATTCTTTTTCTTTTTTTTTAGTGGGTTTTTTTATACAGATAAATTTTAATTTTTTTTTAATTTTTTTTAAAATTCATTAAGGGCTGATGATGTGTCATCATCATTGATTTTTTTTTAGATAAATTTTACATTACTAATATTTACACTTTTAATGGTAGGCAATTAAATATACAAAGATTGAATTGATTTGCTTCGGCTTCTGAGATTGAGATCAAAGAAATCTAATTTACAGGCAACAACAAGAGCAGCATAATTTTTGTAGCTGATTGTTATGCTGCTTCATAAGGAATTTCACCCCACTGAGGACATCTTCACTTATATATCTTCTTACATTTCCTGCTTTCGTATTTTCTTAACTGGTTACTATTTTTTATTAATGAAAATATTATTTATTGGAAATTTTTTTTGTCTCAAAGTACTAAAGCTATTAATAATGAACTACAGCTTGAAAGCGATTTGTTTGTTGATTGTCTATTTCCATTTATTAATTATTAACAAATGTCATCGTGGCACTCCACCCCTCATTTTCTTTTTATTTTATTTATTTTTAAGGTTTTTTTAGTCAATTATTTTTATTTTTTTATACATAAAGATGGTGATAGATGGTGATATATATATATATATATATATATATATATATATATATATATATATATACCTAGCACTCTTATTCTTTTTTTTTTTTGTTTTTTTAGTGGATTTTTTATATAGATAAATTTAATTTTATTTAATATTTTTTTTAAATTCATAGGGCTGATGATGTGTCATCATCATTGATTTTTTTTTTTTTAGAAAAATTTTACTTTACTAATATTGTAGTGTTTTCATTAGGTGTTTAAATCCATTGTTTTTTATTTGATTATTTCAATTGTTGAAAGCAGCCAGAATTGTTTAGGCTCATTCTTTTCCTATAAATAGATTGCATAATCTAATTATGATCATTATCAAACAACTAAGAAACAAGCAAAAAAGAAAAAAGTTAAGTTGCTATTGAAAGATGGAGAATGTTTCAGGTGTTGCTTCTGTTCCTTCTACAATGAAAGCTTGGATTTATGGTCAACATGGAAAACCTGCTGATGTTCTGAAACTGAAGTCAGATGTTGCCGTACCCCAAGTCAATGAAGATCAAGTTCTTGTCAAGGTTGTTGCTGCAGGGCTTAATCCAGTTGACAACAAGAGGATGGTTGGGATATTTGTACAAGCTGAATGTTCTTTTCCAGTAACTCTCTTTCTCTTCCCTTCAGTTTTAGTACAATAGTAAAGTTTATTCGTGATTTGAAGGTTATGGATAATCACAAAAATAGTTTTTTTTTTTTTTATTCGAAGGTCAGGATTCAAGTTAATGTGAAGATAAAATTATGTATATATAATTTTCTCAGTATGCTATAATATGAGAGCTTTTATATGACTTTGACAATTAGTGTATTGAGTTTTTCTTCTTTTCCTACTCTACCTATTTCAGACTGTTCCAGGCTATGATGTTGCCGGTGTGGTGGTCAAAGTAGGAAGCCAAGTAAAGAATTTGAAGGTAGGAGATGAAGTGTATGGGAATGTTCACGAGAAAGCCCTGGATCACCCAAAACAGTATGGCACTTTAGCTGAGTACACAGCTGTTGAAGAGAGGCTGTTGGCTCCCAAACCAAAAAATCTGAACTTTGCTGAAGCTGCTGCACTGCCTGTTGGCATTGGGACTGCGTATGAAGGCCTCCAACGCTGCGAGTTTTCTGCTGGTCAATCTATTCTTGTCTTAGGAGGTGTTGGTGGGGTTGGCAGCATGGTCATTCAGGTATAATTAGCTAATCTCTTCTTACCAGCCAATTCTCTGGGAAAACTAACACTTCTACTAATCTTTGTAATTTTTCTCTGCTTGATCAGCTAGCCAAGCATGTCTTTGGAGCATCTAGAGTTGCAGCTACAGCAAGCACTGCAAAACTGGAGTTATTGAAGAGCTTGGGAGCTGATTTAGCCATTGATTACACCAAGGAAAACTTTGAAGATCTACCGGAGAAATTTGATTTAGTATATGATTGTGTTGGTAAGATTACGAAACACCATTGTTACTCCTTAAAAAAACATTTCTTTGTTCTTAGACCAAAAAGACTAACTAAAATGAAACACAGGGCAATGTGAAAGGGCAGTGAAGGCAATGAAAGAAGGTGGGAAAGTTGTGATAGTTATTGGTGCTGTGACTGTGCCAGCTTTTGTGTTCATAGTCACTTCTAATGGAGCTGATTTGGAGAAACTGAATCCTTACTTGGAATGTGGGAAAGTAAAGGCAGTTATTGATCCCAAAGGCATTTATCCTTTCTCTCAAACCCTGGAAGGACTTGCCTATGTTGACACTGGCAGAGTTGCAGGAAAAGTGGTCATATATCCAATTCAAGAAGACAATTGACCAAATGCAACTTTTCCTGGTTGGGCTTCTTTCAACAATTCATTAAAATAAAAGAGTGTATTACCTATTATTGCCGTTGATCTATCGAGTTAGGAAAGAGTTTCCTCATATGATTCTTGTACAATTATAAATATAAATAAATTATTGAATCACGTAAATTTTATATAAATCTTATTTTATCTTATATGTGTCTGAAAACAATGATAATTCATGATTGTAATGGCTTACCCTGATCAGTTAAAGAGACACTGGGATCACTGATCACTTATATCCTGGTGTGAATGGGAGAATCAGTGCCCTTTGATTGACTTTCAGAAAAAGTAAAGTCAAGCAGGTAGACGAGTCAAAGAAACACTTGGTTGCCACCGCTTTATACTTGGATTTAAGCCCCAGATCCGCATCTTCACATTTTTATCAGGAGGAAATGGAATTTATAGCATCTAGCTAGAGTCTTCTGAGGTTTGCACTCGCCGGTGGTAACCCTTCTCGTTCAGGGTCATATTTTTGGAGCTACAGGTAATGATGTTCTAATTATCAACTTCACCATGATCATTCCTGCAGCTTCTATGATGATCAATCAGTGATTATATCAATGGATCATTGTTGTATCATGCAGTGGTTGATCAGAATTTGTAGCTACTTTGCACTTGCAGTGGCCATCTTGGTAAGCATCTTGGATTCCTTGTTACTCTTCAGCTTCTTGGTGTATTCATCTTGGATTGCTAGTTTTCCTTGAAAAATGAAACTGATTCAAGACAAAGTAAAACAACTATTAACCCTGAAAGATGAAAAGAGAATTCACGCATAATTTTGGAATCATCCGAGAAATGGGCAGTGCAGTTCTTGTTTCAGATTTATAAACCTCTTTTAGTTTTTCCTTCTAGCCACTGATTGTTCCTGACCATGCTTGATATCCTTGTATGGATGCTTCTCAGAAACAGCCTATGAGATATTGTAAAGATCTATTATAATATATAAAAAATCTAAAATTTTCAAATCAAAGTGAACAATATTTTACAAGTTGAATACGGATTTAACTCTCAACACCTCCTACTCCGACGTATAATACTTAGAACATGGTTTTAACATGTTATTAGTATCTTTATTTCATAGAGTAGATCAAGATTCAAGGCTAAAGAGAACTGAGCTTTTTTGAATATCTGATTCTATCAGAAGCCAATGAGGTCTAAGATTTTGTGTGTGGTCCTTAAAGGGGAATCGATTTAAACCTGAGGCCAAGATGGTGCCACAAACATAGAAAATATCAAACTCCACTGAACCTGAAAATTTTTCAACTTCGAATTTGAAATTAACTCCAACCTAATCATCCAGGAAAACTTCAATCACTAGCAACATCATGTTGAATGCAGGCAACAGAATTTCCAGGCAATCACTGGTAAATTTAGAGAATAGAAATGTTGTTATGATGATTCACTTATGCTTCATATTCATAGTAAGTCTATTTATTGGTGTCGAGTTTGTGATTGTGTTCATGAAAGCTTTTACGGTGTCATAAGCACTACTTTTACCAATATAAGCTGGCAAAGGACTTGATAGGGTTTTGAAAAAAAAAAAAAACCCCTAAAATTTGCATAGCTTCTTGATATTGGATTATTATGACTTTCTTCCATGTTTTACTCTATGACAAGGGTTGAAGATCAACAAGGTATAACATTAAGTGGCGGCTAGCTAGACATAATATCAACAAAATATAATAATCAAAGTTTGATATAATTGTTATTATTTTTTGTGATTATTTGATCTAATAATTATTGTTTTTTCTTAAAAAAAATTAAATTCAAAGTTCGATTCTCTTTCTCCTTAAATCTCTCTATATACCAATGCTAATATAATCAAAACATAAGGAGAAATATCATCTTAAAAAACAAAGTGCACAACAAGGTAAGAGGTTTACATGTTGTTAGCTAGATTAGGCATTCACAAATCCGTCCAGATAAAGGAGATAGTCCAAGAATATAAAGTCATACAATAATGCCTTTTATTTAGACTTTTACATTATTATGTAACATATATTGCAGACTTACACAAGAATTTGTTTACTAGCACAAATTAACAACTAGAACACTAGAACACTAAGGAAATAACAAGTGATTTCCTTTCTTATTGCTATTACAAGACATAGGATGAAATCTTGAAAGTCTTATATATATATATAGGCTCATGCAGCGTCTAAGCACCAACAGTAGTAATCAGACCTTGAGATAGCCAGCATTTCTTCTGGGGACATCCGCTCGAGTTCACTTTGCCTCCATGATGCGAAGTTGTTCCGATTTTGAGGGTCGGAAGCCAGTGGATATTCTTCTCTCCTGTGAACTTGGTTCCTCATCCTCAGATAAAGCCTCATTGTTGCAACACAGTCCTCGTAAGGGTCTTGAATGCCAGTTTGGATGTCATACCTGAACATACAAGTTGCATCAGTCTCTTCAACAATCATCAATGGATATGATCATTGGGAGGAAAACAGACAACAAATGGTCTGTAAATAGTTACCCCAGATATGCTTGGGTTAAGTACTTGAGTGAGTTGCTAAGTTTGCTTGTTTTCATTAATGGAGGGTATTTTGCTGTATCCCTGTAAGAAAATAAAGTATATCCTTTGAGCAATTAATCCTGCTTACATAGGCAGAGAAAGATGAATGTGCAATTTAAAGGAGGTTGACTTGAATTCCTTTTGAATGTATATATGCTAGCATCATTAAACTTTACCTTATCATTATTGCTGGATATTCTACTTGCAGACGGTCAAGGTCATGATCAAGACCATGACCCACTAGAATCCTAGCTTTACCTCCTTTAGGTGATCGAATTTTCCACATTGGTTCTCCATTGCAAAGGAAGTCTTGAATCCTTCTTTGCACTTGTCTCAATGGCATTGCATCTCTCAGATATTCCGGTCGAATGCCAGTGGTTTCATACCTGAAAGTAGTTGAAACATGTGAATTGGTTTATTCGATTTCATTTGTTGGATCTTATTATCATAATTCATTATACTGTACCTATAGTTTGTAACGGGAATTGGTGGTTTGACATAAGTATGGAAGATCATATTCTCACTTTCATCAATGATGCAAACCCTTGCACAAAGGTCTAATGAGCCATCACTGCCACCACCAACCATTTTGCATGCCAGTGCAACTACTTGGGGGCCTCTTGAGAAACCATTGTCGATAGTCAAGCTATCACGAAGACCCAAGTTAGCCATTCGAGCCAGTACTCCCTATGACAAGAAATCAAGTAAAAGTTTAAACTCAATTTTAGGGAAGGCCCGTAGCTTTTCAAGCTAAAGGTTAGTACATAATTTACTCCGGAGAGCTGGCATCTCTCTTGATGAACCCTAAGAGCATAAGGGCTATCGAGAATGGCTAAGCAGAATCTGCATCCTCGAATGTTGAACAAATTCTTGCATTCTTGTTTCGGCAGCGGACCTATATATATATAGTACTCAAGAGTCAAGAGTCTGTCTCCCAGAAGGAACAAATGTAATGTGCTAAGTATTAGTTTGTTACTTACCTATGAGATGTTCCCTTAGTGATTCAAACGACCGGCAGTGTTTCTTACAAACTCCGCAGGTAGGTTCATGAACTGAATGATATGTAGTTCTCATATGGTCAACCAGGTGCTCCATTCTATTGAACTGTCTGAAGCATGCTTCGCATTTGTTCCTGCAGCTCCCAACAATCCATCAGTTATCTCAGCATTAGAATCATCAATACGATATAACAGTAATCTTCAAATTTGCATTTCAAGTTCAAGTTACAAAAACAATCTCTTAATTGTGTATACATGATCATGTTCGAACCTCATAATATGAAAATTTGTGCACTAAATTAACCCTTATGTTAATTCATTTGATATATGTACATGCTCATGTGTGTATGTGGGTGTGAGTAAGATGGAGAGAGAATACCGTAGGCTTTCTGCAGACTCCATCTGGTTTGTTTAGGATCGTTGAAAGTTTAGTGTATTCCCTTAGAAGAACTTGCTAAGGAAGAAGTGGGTACGCGAGGGTATTTATATCAGTTAAGGAAGAAATTTTGTGTACCAGTTGAGCCTAAGGATGATTCCTTGAGAAAATTACTTGAATTTTAGAGCTTTTATCTCTGCACTAGAACATTCGTAGTATCCAGATGCTTGGAGCCCCACAGATTAACTAGAATATTTCCTTGACTGTCTCCTCCATATCCTTCACTTTCTAACGTGTGTAGTGTAAGCAAGAATGTACACATAAATGTATGTTTGTACCCGCGTATGTGTATAATTAATTTTATTTATGCGCTTAACAACTTAATAAGTTTTTTCGTAGTATCAATCAATCAGGCCTACAACTTTAGTCATCAACTGATGTTGAATTCCATTCTTTATACAGATTTTCTAATAGCTTTTTAGACATAAAATTGATGCAAAGTAATGAAAACAAGCTATTTTGGTCATAGGTTTCTAAGATGTCATGCGTTGATCGTCTGGACTGTTTCCTTAAGGTTTAAAGGCCATCAAAAGCTACAGAACATGGGATTTTATTCCCATGCTTTGGGATGATTAGAAACCTAGCTAGCTTCACAATGTTTTGATAAGAAACCTTGTCGAAATGACATGGCTATGTGTAGTATTGCTATTGCAGAATGCAAACAGAGTCCATGGCTGACTTTTTCCCTAGGATTTGGTCAAAGATTGCGTTGTTCTCGATCGTTCTCTTTTCTATCATAAACATAGAAGTTCACAAACTTCCCCATTTGCACGGGTAAGGAAAAAGAGCAAAACCTAGTTGGTTGACATGACAAGAATTTTGATCAGCTGGCATGGGCTAAGGGAGATGTTCGTTCTAGTTTAATCTTCTTTACTTTCGGCAAAGGCAGATAAGGTCTTTTTCAAAGATGGATGATGATATTGATTTGAAAAAAAATAAAAGTATACTTTTTTAATAAAATAATAAAAAATTTGAAATTAAGAGTAAAAATTGTAATTTGATCCTTCAATTTTTTTTTTGTTTTTTTATAAAATTTGGCTCACACTATGATTCATTGACTAGCACCCATGAGTCAAATGAAGCAAAGTAAAACCAAGTCTCCAACAAACTCTTAATCAATCACTAAAATAATTTGTATTATGTTCTAAAATTTAGATTTAAAGTCAAGTAATTTCAATTTTCACTTTTTTTTTAGATGATAAACTCTCACCTTCAATTATTAAAAAGAAAATTTGGTCTACAAATGTCAATTTCTAATGAGATAAAATTAAAAGACTTTTAATAATAAAAAATTAATTTAACGATTGTTATCCCTTTATAAGAATAATTAACTCCAAAATTCAAATCTTCTTTTCAACTTTCATCTTTATACCTCTATATGAACAAAAAAAGATAAAAAATTCTTAATAAACATGATCGTTCTAATGGTATCTAACGCATTGATGCTGATATAATCACAGACAATGTAATCAAATAGTTTTCGGGAAAGATTAAGTACAAGAATGAGAGAGGTTTGACTTAAAGAAAAAGACAAAAGGAATGTTAGCGAAGACTCACTTTTGACTATGAGACCCTTGTTGGAGATTCCATCAATGGTGCTTTTTTAGAAGATATATGCCCAGAAAAAAGCTTGAATTGAAACAAGTCAAACAGCATTTTTTTTCCTGCCTTTGCAATTCTGGTCCATACTCCATACAGCCATGCATGGTTCCCACTGACATCACTCTCCATTTCATAGTCAAATAAGAACCCACGGAGAGAAGAGATTGGGGTTCATTTGACAAAAGATAACTTGTTTTATCTCTACCACAACTTGCCATTTCACACTTTTGATATATTTAGGTCTTTTTTTTTTATTGTATGATCAAATCGTTTCCAAAACTAGATGTAAATCTTATTCCTATTGACATTCAATGTATGTGTTCAGTTTCCTTGAGCATTAAAAATTTACATCTAGTTTTGGAAGACATGCAAAATTATCAATAGGAAACACTGATGCAACACTCCCAAAGAGAAACAAAAAGAAGAAATCAGCTTTAATTTGATTCCTTGAGCATTAAAATTTCTCTATAGAAAAGTTCATGATGATGATTCCCCATGTTAAAAGTTCTTTAAGTTTGTGGGTCATGTCAAGTTTTAAGTTATTTTTAAGTTTTGATTGTTTTAGGTTTGAGTTGTTCAAGTCGGTATAAATTTGAATTTAAGTTAGTTCAAATCATTTTTTTTAAATTTTACGTTATTTAATTATGTTAGTATGGGTTTTGAATTTCAAATAGATTCGAGTTTAGATTATTTCAAGTTTATATAATTTTAAATTCGGATTCAAAGCTTTTTAAGTTTGAATTTGACCTGTTTATCAAATCAAAGTTGTTCGAATTAGACTTTTTCTTATAGATTTTCAAATTTAAGTTTATTTTTTCCATAAATTAAAATTTTCCATTCTTTCTAACATTAGTATTGATTCTTTTTAGTAATTAAAACTAAAATATTATAACTAGTAGAGTTTTACGAAATTAAAAAATTATCACATTATAAAATACGTGATAATATTTTAAGAAAGTATATTTCATCTATCATTAATGAAAATTTAAATTCCATTGACCAAACATATGTAACATATGATCCAATATGATTATGAAATCTATGATAGTTGGGGGAGTTTATGTAACGACCGTGTGGCACTTTATTCCTGTAGGATTCAAGAGGTGGTCCTTACAGTCTCATTCATACGCACTGTCCGCTTTGGCGATCTCACAAGCCTTTACGGTTTTATCGAGGTAAATACCCAAATTCGCGTCCTGAGAGCTTCGAACCCAAGACCTTAAAATTTTTGTTCTTACACAAATGATACCAATTGTTCGTGTAAGAACAAAAACTTTAAGGTCTTGGGTTCGAACCTCTCAGGAAGCGAATTTGGGTATTTACCTCGATAAAACTGTGAGAGGCCTGTGAGGCTTCCAAAGCGGACAATACGTATGAGTAAAACTGTGGGGGCCACCCCTTGAATCCTGCGGGAGTAAAGTGCCACACAATCGTTACAGTTTAGACGAGAAAATATGTGAAGAGAATAATCTAGTAATGATGATGGCGGTCCATACATCTTAAAGATAGACCGTATATTATAATAAGGTGAAAATAAAATTACTTTTTTAGGAATTGAGGATTAAATTAATTAAATTATTCATGAATTATTTTAATTTAGTTTGATAATTATTCAAATTTAATTTGTTTATTTTTTAATAGAATTCAAGTTATTCGAATAAAAAATTAATTAAATTTTAATATCTTAATAACCTGCTTTTGTGACTTACAAAACTAATCAAAATTTCTTAATTATAAATGTTTAATATTTAATTATTACTCCCTCCGTCCCAATAAATTTGTCACTTTCAACTTTTAAAATTGTCACATTAAAAATGTCATATTAAAAAAGTCAACAAATTTAAATACTATGTTTCTTTTCTTATCCTTTATTATACTTTAATTTTAAATCATTAAAAAAAAAAAACTTTTAACATCATAACTTTCTTACACCATCTTTTAAAGGAGAAAAAATAGTTTTTGAATAAAAATATTTTAGAAAAATCTTGTCAAAATCTCACCAAATCTCTTATGAAAGTAGAATTTCTCAATTCTTGAATTTTATCTTAATTTCTCTCTTAATTTTCCTCCTAATTTCCCTCTTAATTTAATGCAAACCTCTCGCTAATCATATGTCTCCCTCTTTTAAGGACATTTTGGTTTATTTGCATTGTTTATATGACATAACATGTTAAATTTTTGACCTTCTAAAATTGTGTGATTTGTCAACATGTGACAAATTTTGTGGAACAGAGAGAGTATTTTATTATTTTACCTTTATAATGTATGATTATAAAATAAAATATCTAGCTTAATAAATTGAATTCAAATTTATAAGATCAAATTTAAATTACTCGATTGTCAAATTAAATTTAAATTTTATAAATTAAATTCAAATTAAACTTTAAATTTGTAAATGGAAATGAACTCAACCTTAATTTTAAATCTGATCAACTTAATTACCTATAAACAGTCGGTCATGCATGGAAGACAATGTCATTAGCTATTACTTATTATCTTCATGGTCAAACTTTTTGGCGATACGAAGCGCCATATGGCATATCCTCTCTTTATTTTCAATAAACCGATGAAACTCAAACTGAAAAAAAGGGGAAAAAAGAGTTTAAAACCTTTCAGAGAGGTCAAAAATAGAAAACAAAGTTTGCCCATTTTATTTAGAATATTATTCCGTTTACTAAATTTTTTAATTTTATTAACGGATTAAAAATTTGATACAGTTTTTTTTAAAATTTTTAAAAAAAATATCTAATCATATTAATTTCATTTATGAATTTAAAAGTTTTATTCGAAGTTCATCGTATATTAATAAACCACTATTTTAGTAAACATATATTAAAAAAAATTATCCGCTTAATTTTATCTTGGATTCGGGAAATACTAGAAATATTCGTAACGAAAATAATTCTTTAATTAATAAAATGGCATCTATAAAAGGATGAATTAATTTTTTATTTTTTTAATTCTTTGTAACTATTAAAAACTCCTCATTACAAAAATTCCCTTCTAAAAGATTACTACACAAGTTCGATTCCTATGTAGAACTTTAGAAAAGTTAGGTACACGTTATTATTACCAAGGCAGTCTCCTTTCATTGACATAAGGTTAAAAAATATTCCAGCATTTAATTCAATAATTTATATATAATTATTTTCAAAAAATAAGTTCAACCATTAATAATAACCCACTATACTCAAATTATAGGATTTTTATTTTTTTATTTGAATTTTGAAGTTATCAGAAATTAATTTTTTTATTATAGGTCAAATACTAGCTTTAATTAATTATGTGTATAAGCAATTTAAGTGGCATGACCAGATATTTGGTATATGATGATATATGATATATGAAGTGACATTTTAACACATATTACAGCACAAATTTGCATCTACAATCAACAAGTGATGTTCTCATTTGAGAACTTCATAAAACCATAATTTTTTTAATACAAAAAAGATCGGAAGAGAAAAAAAAATTATAAATGTTAATATTTAAACTTTAAATTTTTTCAAAGTTATTTCTTTTTAAAAAATAATAGTATCGAATTTCGAATTCAAAACCTTCATTTCTCTTAAAAATAATTGATCCACTTTATAAATAATATATATATATATATATGTTAACCTTATATATAATTTTATTTCTTTATTTGAATTTTCTTTTGTTTTCTTATTTTAAAAAAATCTAAAAGATTTGAATCCTGTTATTTGAAAAAAGAGATCATATACCAATTAGTATCTCTAAATCAAATGTCATCAGATATTCAGGTTGAGAATCTGCATGCATAATTCAAATTGGATAATGATGCAATTAAATAAACAATCTATAAATGATAAATTTTATAATAAATGTTTCCTTCCCCCTACTTAACCAACAAAATGAAATTAGTTTGTAACAATCAAGGAATAATATGTATAATTAAGCCCTTTTTTATAAAAAAAAAAATACTTTTAGAAGGCTAGGCACAATTTATATATATATATATATATATATATATATATATATATATATATATATATATATATATATATATATAGGCATGCATGTATGTATGTTCAAAGGATAAGGTGTTATTATGTTATCAATCCTTATTAGTAGTTGGGATTTGAATGTCAGGTGATTAGGGTTTGTCACCATTTTTTTCATATTGATTCCCAGTCCTTTTATAAATAAAATATTAGAAGCAACACTCATTCATGTTTGCTGTTGAAGACGCATAAGATAATTCTATTTTTAATTTTAATTATTGTAGAATAGTATTTTTAGTTGGTGTTTTTTTTTTTTTTAATTTTTCATATTACTAATTAATCATGATCCTTAAGCGTACAACTTAATTAAAATCACTTGATCACAAATCGAAAGGTTTGACTTGAATATAAAATTATAGACGGAAAGAGAATAAAACAACAATCGCATAAGAAAATTTAGGTTCTAATATCATATTATACATTCAATTTAAAATCAATTAAATATAAAAAAATAACTTAATTTGAATATGAAATCATATAAAAACTCAAATAACATCATTTTAAATCTTTAATAACTATATAGGTAAAATAAAATTTTAAATCAAAATTATCTTATCTTTGTAGAGTTATTGTAATGCTAATATAAGAAACAAAATGTAGTCTTAATTAAGTTTCATAATTGGATTACAAGTAATATATGAGAAAGTTCAATTCGAAATTCAGATTTTAGGTCTTTTTTTTTTTTAAATAAAAAACTATTAAAGAAGAAATTAAAAAAATCCTAATTATTTCCCTTAATAGGATTGATTTGAACCTAAACTCATGACCATCAAAACTTTTAAATATTTTGAAAATTGGGTCCAAACCAGCAAGCAAGGTGGGGGAGGTGCAACAATGTCAGAATATACTCTTGTTGTTATGACAATGTAGCTTACATTATAAAAATATTTAATATTTAATATTTAATTTAAGTATTCGACAAAACTTTAGGATTTCTTATGCAAAACAAACCATAGTATAAAAAGAATAAGGGAAAAAATGCAGATATTAAATTCAAATCTCAAAATTTATCAAAGATTACTTTTAAGAAAGATTGTATGAACTAAAAATCTTGTACATTAACTTTAATAAAATGAATATCAAAATTAATATATTTTTAATTTTTTAGAAATAAAAGTAAAATTTATTATTTTAAATTGTAAACGTAAATTATATACTAACTTTGTTTATGGTTAATTGAAAATAAAATTATAAATCGAGTATATAGATTTGACAAATTATTTTTGTATCTTAAAATTATCAGATTTAGTTATATATAATTATTTTTAAAGAAAAAATTATTTCATTTAAAATCTTGTTTTCAATAAAAACAATATCATTCATATATTATCTTAATAAATCACCTTAAATGGATGCTTTATTATTTATTTTTTATTTGTCTATTTTAGCAAAAGAAAAAAAAAAGAATACAAATTTATCCATTTTGGAGTGAAGTGGGCCTTTATCATTTTTGGGCCCACCAATTATTGGGCTGGACTGGGACCACCAAAGATATTAGAAAAAAGAAAGCTGTCACCGAAAAACAGCCAGAATGAAGCTGGATGTGGTCCACGTGGAGGCCTACACTACCGTAAAGCTGCACTCATAATTATTCACGTGTCAATAAGACAACATCCTTTCACCATTCACAACAGTAGAGCGCTGTCGCCTCAACTTATCCCCTAAAAACCTTTCCCCGTTGAGAAGCCGTTAATCGCGCCAATTTTTCAATCGTCTAGCACAGCTACAGAGGAGTGGAAACGACACGCATTGTGTGATTGTTTTATTCGGATAAAATTTACAGCAGGTTCGATTATTTGAATGAATGGTAAATTAATTGTGATAGGATTAAAAGATATATTTTTAATAATATATATTTTTAATAAAATAATAAAAAGATAAATTTAATTTTTTTTTATTTTAATTTTCATCGTATTGAGATTGAACGATGATCTAAACAAATTCTAAATTATTTGATTTATTGAATGAATTGAATTTAAATGTTTATTGTTCGATTAAAATAATTTACTGGATTAATAATTTTTTTTTTATTTTAATATATATTTTTTTATTATTTTGAGTATTATTTTACAATTTTTTAGTGAATATTAATAAATATTTGTAAAAAAAAAAATCGATTTAAATTTGTGTACAAATACAAATGATCAAATTTGAAATCTAATATTAGAATAAGTTCAATTTTTTTACTCGGTAAACAAACCAAATTGAATGAGATTAAATTAGTTAATTTTTTATTTCGAATTAATTTCAAATAAAAAAAATTTGATTAAATAAAAAAAAAAATCGGCTCTAAAATTTAGAATCAATCTTAAAATTTATACAAAATAGATTTAGTTTAATTACACTCCTAATCTCGAAATATATATTCCCATAAAACAAATGCCCAACAAAATTAATTAAAAAAATAAATTGAATCAAAAGGGCAATGAAAAAATTGAATAAAAAAAGTGGGAGAAAAGTCACCTTCTAAATTGCTTCAAAATCCCATCTCTTTATAACCTCTCACCAATAAATTAATTATTTGCAATAATCTACAATTATTCAAATTATTATTTCCCCATTTTGCCCCTACCATTTTCTTAAGATACCCAATTTCTCCTCCATCCTTTTACACTTGAAAATGTCTACATAAATATTTATATAAGCCAAGAGAGATATAAATATACATGACACACCACCCATTTCTTTCTTCTTCTTCATCTTCATCTTCTGTAAATAACACCCAGAGAGAATGTCAGCATTTCAACCTTACTTTTCTTACAAAAAGTCTTGGGATTTCTTCATCAAATAGAACCTATTAAGGTATTGTGAACACTGGCCATTGAATTTTTGTTGGATGATGGGTTGGATGAGTTACTTTGGCTAGCTTTTTTTCTGATAGTATGGAAGAATTTCACTAGTGAAATGGAAATTTTCTTGGGATTTTATGATAATGGAAAAGAGTTTTAAGTTATGTTTACATTCAGCCATATTTGTATGAATTGTTTCTGTTCATATTTTCTACTCTGAAGTTTGCATTGATTCTTTGTAGCAGTCCAATGCCTGGATTAGCTATGGCTGCAATGAAAGGAGAAAGCGGAATGGAAGAACTTAACAATGGATTTTACACTCCCTATAAGGATGGCTTTACTCAGGAAAGGTCTCCGAGAAGTGCCTTGAGTCCACAGAGTCAGCATAGTGATTCCATTGATTTAGCCATTGATGGGGTGATGGAAACCTCCATTGAGCAGCTTTTTAACAATGTCTATGAGATGCAAAGCTCTAACCAATCTCCATCAATGACTAGTTACGGATCATATGGTGAGGAATCAAGGATTGATTCAGAGTTGCGCCATCTTGTTGGGGATTTTGGCATTGTTGGAATAACAAAAGAGGTTGTGGCAGAGAAGAAAGAAGAAGGCAGTGTTGGTGACTTGACTCCTAAGAAAGAAAATTTGTCTACTGACAAAAAGCCTGTGAAGAAGAAGAACAAGAACGAGAACCAAACGCAAGGTGTTAAACGTTGTTCTGGCTTGCAATTGGATTCTGAAGCATCAGCAAAATCAAGTCCAAAGAGAAAATCTTCTCAGGAGAAAACTACATTTGCTAAGCAGTATGAAATGAATTCAAGAAAACTAAATGCGGCTTCCCTTTCGAGGAAACAGCGGAATTTTGCTTTACTTGGTGCAAAGTTTCAGAATGGAACTGGGGATTCTCTAGAGGCAGGATTGGAGAATCCAGACCTTGGACCATTTTTGCTCAAACAGACATGGGATATGATGTTTTCTGGTGAAAATCCTCAGAAAGCTCTTGAATTGGCCCTTCGAGCAACGAAATCATTCGAGAAATGTGCAGATGGTAAGCCAAGTCTAGAGCTTGTCATGTCTTTGCATGTTGTGGCAGCATTGTACTGCAACTTAGGCCAATACAATGAGGCAATTCCTGTTCTTGAGCGCTCAATTGAAATTCCAGTGATTGAGAATGGCCAAAGTCATGCACTGGCTAAATTTACTGGCTGCATGCAATTAGGTGATACTTATGCAATGTTGGGTCAAATTGAGAAATCTATATTGTGTTATACAGCAGGTTTGGAGATCCAAAGACAAGTTTTGGGAGAAACTGATCCTCGAGTTGGTGAGACATGTCGATATGTGGCTGAAGCACATATTCAAGCCCTGCAATTCAACGAGGCTGAGAAGCTCTGTCAAATGGCTCTTGACATCCACAGGGGGATTGGTGCTTCTGCTTCTATTGAAGAAGCTGCTGATAGGAGACTCATGGGACTTATCTGTGACTCAAAAGGAGATTATGAATCAGCTCTTGAGCACTATGTTTTAGCTAGCATGGCCATGGCAGCCAATAGCCAAGAAGTGGAAGTCGCTTTGATTGATTGTAGCATTGGAGATGCATATTTATCATTGGCTCGGTTTGATGAGGCAGTTTTTGCCTATCAGAAAGCACTCACAGTATTTAAGTCTGCAAAAGGAGAGAATCATCCAACAGTTGCTTCAGTTTTCGTTCGTCTGGCTGATGTGTACAGTAAGATAGGAAAACTAAGGGATTCCAGAACTTATTGTGAAAATGCACTCCGGATTTATGGAAAGCCAAATCCTGGAATCCCCTCAGAAGAGATTGCCAGTGGTCTCATTGACATTGCAGCTATATATCAATCTATGAATGAATTGGATCAGGCACTCAAACTACTTAAAAAGGCTTTAAGCATTTTCAGTGAAGCCCCAGGTCAACAAAGTACAGCTGCAGGCATTGAAGCACAGATGGGAGTCATTTATTACATGATAGGAAGCTATTCTGACTCCTACAACACCTTCAAAAGTGCCATTTCAAAGTTTCGAGCTACTGGAGAGAAGTCGTCTGCCCTGTTTGGGATTTCTCTGAATCAAATGGGTCTGACCTGTGTGCAACGATACGCGTTAAATGAGGCAGCTGAACTTTTTGAAGAAGCAAGGAGCATTTTGGAGAAGGAATATGGTCCTTATCACCCTGATACATTGGCGGTGTACAGCAATCTGGCTGGCACCTATGATGCAATGGGAAGGTACCAATTGTATTCTTTTCCTTAGAGTCTAGCGAAGTCATCTAACTGATTAGTCTGTTATCTGAACCAAGTTTGTAGTTCTCATGTTTTTACAAATTTTTTCACAGATTGGATGATGCCATTGAAATTTTGCATTATGTTGTTGACATGAGAGAGGAGAAGCTTGGAACAGCAAATCCTGATGTCATCGATGAGAAACGAAGGTTGGGCGAGTTATTGAAGGAAGCAGGCAGAGTTCGGAGCAGAAAACCAAGATCACTAGTAAGCCTCCTTGACACCAGCACTCAGATAATAAAAGATGATGCTATTAAGGTATAATAATGTTGTTGATGTAAATATGATCATTTGTGAAGATTCATTGTGGAAGAGAACTAGGTGATTGCTTATCAGATTCCTATCAGCAAATTTGGGACCAAAACAGCCTAGCATGGATATGAAAACCCGGTTTCAACAGTTTTCCTGAGGGGTCTAAAGAAAGTTGTCTGGTTCATTACATTCTATTTGTATGTTTCAATTCTTTTCAATAAAGAAATGGTGGCATTTTGTTTTCCTATACTGGTGCACCAAACTATCCTCATGCTAAAATGATTTGTTCTTTTTGAGTTTCGACCCTTAATCTCTCCATTTCCTGAGGGGTCTAAAGAAAGTTGTCTGGTTCATTACATTCTATTTGTGTGTTTCAATTCTTTTCAATAAAGAAATGGTGGCATTTTGTTTTCCTATACTGGTGCACCAAACTATCCTCATGCTAAAATGATTTGTTCTTTTTGAGTTTCGACCTTTAATCTCTCCAACTGCAACTCTTTTTGGATGTTCCATTACAGAAACTGTCCAAAAATCTTATACCAGAAGCCATGAATGCAGCCAATATGCTTCCAAAATTTAGAAATTTATCAGTTCAGTTCAGTTCATTGTTGTGTTTTCCAATGGTCGCATCTGCTCATTGTTGGTAACTGCTTATTGTTAGAAATTTCTTGATTTGGAGACGAATTGACCAAAGAAATTGTAAAGATAAGCTGCCTTTCAAGCCTTCAAAACCTCTGTGGTTGTAGTTGGCTGTGGTATTTCCAGGTTATAGTCTGAAAGTGAAAGATTTGACTAATCTGCCAATTTTGAAAGACAATTGATAAGCATCCTTGGCATTCCCTTCAATCAAGGTAGATTGTTGCACAACAGCAAAGAAACCGTGACATGAGCTGTATAAAAGACAATCTGAAATGGACCAACTTTCCCATTTGCATCCAATGCCTAACTGACAATCTAGAGAGGTTCTTTTCTTTCCTGTATCTTTTGTAAATCAAGTGAGACTTTACTCATAAAAAATTCCTCAATCAGACAGTTAAAATAAACATGCTTACATGGAACCAAGAGCCTAAATCTAAGTATGTTTTACCTAATCTCTAAGCTAATATGACAAAAGCATCCCAATCCTATATTCATGAGAAAATGACAACTCTTCTCAATTTGAACTTGTAGGTCAGAGAATGACCCATTGAAAGTGCAATTTACTGCCGATAAGTTAGTTGCCTGAGTGTGTATATGCCATCCCAGCTAATATATGCCTGCATTGAATGTCACATGGATCATCATGAACTGTTCCATTGAACTAAGCTTACAGGGTTATGCCACGAGAGATTAGTCTGGACAAACATTAGTTGTGTACAAGGAAGGCCTCTGAGAAGTCATCTACCAGAGGGAAAATGGTTTTGAATGACAGGTTATTCTCTTCAATGTGGACAATTACCAAACAAAATATCAGTCAGTTGAGCTTTTACTCCCAATAGATGCATTTATTCTTGTGCACAGGAGCTTGACATAGCATGGCTCCTGCTAGAAAATATAAAGAAAGCAATTGTGGCCTACATATAAAGAAATTCATGGTATGACAACCTCTCAAATATGGCTCCAGGTCATTTCCCAGTTATGTTTTCAGAAATGAATGGAGCTGTTAGCCCCCGGTGAACCAGAAATGAATGTTAGGTATTAGCAACCCAAATTCCCAAGAACCATGTACACCAAAAGCCCATAGTGTCTTTGTTTACAGTAGTGGATCTCTGTAAAGCCCTTTCTTATAGTTGAAAAAATGGAAGTGGGTCTCACAATTGCTTGTCAAAACTCAGAGTTATAAAGACAGGAACCGCAATAACAATGGTGTGTAGCCTGAGAGTTGACAAAAAAGGCACAAGAGGGTCATGAGAAAAACTGAATTGAATTGAAGTGTTCCTAACTCCTAAGGCTCATAAGAAAGGCCAGTGCACTAACATGCGATTCGATTTTCAAACTCCAATGTTCATAAATAAGTGATAAGTCCAGCCACAGATGATTGAGCATTTGTGATTGCAGCACCAGCCACCTGTTATCTTTATGCTTTGATAAGGACCAAACTTGGTGAAGGCCGAGGCACAAGGGGTTCGTGCACAAAAGTTGAGAGAAGTAAGCAAAATCGAAAGTGAAAATGTTATCAAACATCTATGGGGGACATGCTGACATGCACATGTGAAACGTAAGGACTGCAATTCTATATTCAACGGCTTGTCAGTAGTTCTCTGTGACAGATTGTTGGAAAACAATCTTTGTCACAACTTGATGTTCTCGCCAATTGATGTTGAGGATCCTTTATTTCAAACAAAAGCTAAGGTCTCTTTGAAAATTTCTACTTCATTTGTGCTAAGAAAAGACAAGAAAAATGGCATGCACATGCCATATGATGAAAACTTCAACTATTTATGAACAGCAATTGGAGTAGTTTCTCTTTGAAGTCATAAAGCCAAAAAGCAGGTTATAAATAACATAAAGTACCATATATATCATAATTACTTCACTATGCAAATGCTCAAGCATTAAACAAGAAGATAGAACATTGCAGGCATGTTGCTTCTAGGATAATAAACCTTAGAATAATACTAAAGCAGCATAAAGTTTTATAGAATGCTTCGAGATTATAATTTAAAAAGCGGTCTCTTAGGTAAGCATAAATTCTGATCAATTGATAAGACTTTTGTCTTAAGATATATTTGTAGCGTCATCAGAAGGAAAAACTGCAATCTCTCTTATGATAAAGTGTTTCACTGTCGATTTTACCAGCAAACATACCATCATTGGTTTTTTTCTTTAATCACCATCACATGTTTCTTTGATGATGACAAGCATCTTGAATTGGAACAGGTGGGTCAGAGAAGGAGCCATTGAGAATGCGCCCTGCAACCCACATATTGGATGCCTGAGAGTAATGTATACCATCCCAGCTAATGTGCCTTGATGGATGATTGCAAGGATTTCCATAAACTGTTCCATTCACTATGGCTTTTTTCCCACAATTAATGTGGTATCCGTAAAAACTTCCGCAGCAAAAATTAACTAGATCAACAAAACCTGCCCATAAGAACAAAACTGCAATTAGATCTCCATTTTTCTTTCCAACTGCTTCATCTGGGCAATGCCAGCATTGCATGTTTTGTCAACATAAATCCGTTTACCTAGATTCTTCGCGTTGCTAATGAGCGCATATTTGGCTGAATAGACATCAACATAAGTGAACTTGGCAAAAGGGAGTTGTGTCCTTAGCTGAGATAACTTGACCTTAAGCTGCCTGTTAAACTCCATAGCCACCTCATTTTGAGGCTTCACACATCCATTCTTATCTAGATTACCAGGCTTTAACTTGTCATATATAACAGTGTACGGCAAGCAACCAAGGGGACCTGTATTATGTACCCAAAAGAACCTTGCCCCTTCCTTGTATAGTAGCTGAAACCAGGACAAGTGATAGTTTTAATTAGTCCAACTACACTTTGCTAATGATTCTGCTGAAGAATTTCTGTTGCTTACATGAATAGCTTCAGACAATTGGCCTATGATATCAGGAATAGATGCTAAAACTTGTTTTTCTGTCGCGTGCTGGAAACCATGAGCAAGATCATTTTGTCCAATATCAAATGTGTATAGAGCCTGTGAGAATTCTGCAGGCCTTGGTAGATTGCTAATGGCTAAAGGGATTCTTCCTGATCTCAGCAAAAGAAAAAAGTATAATTGCTGATAGAATTCAGAACAAATTTGCTATATCAAAGCAACTTCAGTACACAAGATTTTGATTTTTCTCTTAATTCTAGCATACAGGAAAGACTTACTATTCATGCTAAGTTGATTGTAGAGAGCGGTGGTGCGAGCTTTAAATTGAATGAACTGTGAAATCTGAACCCCAAGATTGAATGGACTATAACCAGGCGGTCTAATGGATGAACCTCCAGTTGCAAAATTAGCACCACGCCTGAAATTTGTCCCAACTGAGTCCAGGTATGCACCAAGGTATGGCAACTTCAGATTCTCAGCTGCAAACATAATGGAAACTTGAAATATGTAAGCTGAAGCATAAGTATTCAAAAGAGGCAAGAGAAAATCAAGTAAGCTTGCCTATAAAGTCTATGATGAGGCGGCCATCACAGGCCCTGCCTGCAGGATGTCCAAAGAAGGTTTCTCCATTTGGAGGGAGAATTTCTGTGAATGCTGCAGAGATTCCTCCAGTGTCTGAATTTGAGTCCCCAAAGTTGTATATTGCCGGAAACCCACATGACACTGAACCACCATAACCTTTGACTGCTGTCCATTGTGCTGCTAATCCAAAAACCAAGATCCTAAAAACATAAAACAGTTTCCAGGAGTCTTCCATCATCTTCCTTTGCAGAAGCCAAAACCCTTCAAGAGTTTAGGATAACTTCCATTGGCTAAACTAGTAAAAGTTTAAGACTTTAGAGCCACCGACTTGTTGAACTGTGAAGTGAAATCTTTATGACAGTTTTAAGTTTTGGATTGTTGCATGATTAGATAAAAGAGAAAATCATCATTCATTGAATTGGAAGCATCAGCCAGGCCCATGTGGGACATCAGCTTTCTTTCTGAATTTTCAAAAATTATTTACTTTACTGTTCTTGATTGGCGTGGGGGGACATTAGAAAACACTGGTCCATAGGTCCACTGGCAGACTGCAGATGGTACCTTTACTCTTTTCTGTGATGATGATTCTGAAATGATAATGCTCACTGAGACTATTTTTTAGGCTATTGAAATCTCAAACAAGAGTTTCTTAACATTACCTCAATCTGTCAGACCCCGTCGTAGGCATTTTCCTCCTATTTCATGAAAGTATTCAGGAAAAAAAAAAAAAAAAAAGAATACCCCATCGGTGTCCGGTGATGCAACTAGGGCGACTTCTTGTACTGTTTCTAAATTTTGACAAGAAAAGTCTAAGGTCAGTTATGGACCCACCAAATTGAATGGTATCAAATGTTTTCAAAACTGCCTTTGAATTACGCTTTTAAAGAGAGAGAAGGGATAGCTTGCATGCCGAGAGTCATTACCAGTAGGTGGTTAGCACGATTCATGAGAGACAGAAGGTAGAGCATGTGATTTCTAACAGGAGCTCAATAACATAGCAAAAAGCTGACACTAGAAAAAGTTTATTGTACAATATATATGGAATAAAATCGTATAATCTTTAAATTAAAATGGATAATATTTTATAAATTAAACGTGAATTTTCATAATCAGTATCAAAATAAGTATCAATGGGAACATAAAAACCAAGTGCACATAGTAAAAGCCACTTCTAAAATTTGAAAACTTAAATGCTATACAATGAAAATCTAACTCAAAAATCTCAACAAGTAATGTAATCGTATCTTTTAATTCTAAGAAAGTAACAGTGTCTTTTCTGTTTTTCTTTTATCCACATGGGGGAGGAGAGGGGAACTTGCCAAGGCTAGGATAGATCCAGTGGAACTCAGAATATTCCCTGTTCATTACTATGGTATACATAACAGAATTGAAAACCTGGAAGCTAAAAGTTATGAATAAACCCATAACTCCTGACATTCAGAGGGACCTTGCCAATGCATTTAAAGGTAAGGCAGAATTGGTTCCGGTAAATTTCTGGCCAAATCAACTGTAGAAATATTCCCCTTATCTTCATTCTTATCCCTACAGTTCTGGGAGAAGTTGGAGACATGATCTTTCTTGGAAAAGATTCCTGATAATGTAGCATCTCCTTGTTTAAGGATGCTGAATGTTTAAATGAACAGTGTCAGAACACCAGCCAATTCTGTTAGGAACATGATGCTCAGAATGGATTGAACCAACATTTTGATAGAAATGAGGATATCCTGGATGGATTAGCAGGCATAAAATCTCAAAGTAGGCTTGACAAACAAGATCATGCATTAATAATGGAGCTGTTACAAGTTACAACAATCAAAATTTGACAGCCTTTAACCAACGGAAACAAGAACATTGTTAGATTAAGTTTTTCAGTACAGGGTGCCGGTACTAGGATTGGAACTCCAAGACATGCTGAATGCCGCCTCTTAAGAATGACTGTGTGAACTATTTGAATTAACCCTCAAGTTCAAATTATCCTTTAATTGAACAACTACTGTTCCATTGTTGTCAACAAGGCTGATAAACATTCTGAGGAAATGCTACATAATGATGATTTGAAGGTTCAACTAAACCGAAAAAAGGAAAATTATAAGGATAACATGATCATTCATTCAAGAACTGAATAAAACTCTTTTCCTTTATTTCTATAGGACTGAATCAGAACAAGGACAACCAAGCTTTTCTTTAAAGGTGTCCCAAGTATGCTGTAAGGCAGGTGGATCTCTTTCCTTGCCAAAGGTTTTCCAATGCAAGCGATCAAGAAAATGATAAACTATATCGCAGTAAATAAAGGTTTTGGTAGATAACCTGAAAACCAGAACATGGACTAATAAATGGGCTGCTGGTGTAGTTGGCGTGAACTCCATGTACTCATCATATGGGAAGTGGGGAAAATCACTGTTGGTAACCTCTTACTTTCCACCAAATCAGGAAAATCAGTAGTGTAGTGAAGCCCACGGCTCTCATGCCTAGCAAGGGCACTGCTGACCACCAGTTTTGCACAACAAAAGAGGTTCCTCATTTCACAAGCCTCAAGTGCCACCATTGTCTGCTGCCATCCGTGCTCAAATAAGTATGTTTCCCATTTGGCCTCCAGCTCACCAATTTTTTGCTCTGCTGCTTGTAGTCTTGTTGTTGATCGAACAATCCCAACGTAAGTCCACATGACCGATTGTAGTTCTTTCCTCACTTCCTTTGTTGTCCTCAATATTTTGTGCATTACATCGCTCCCAAGTGATTTGGGGACAATAGGCCGGGTCCACAAGTTAGAAGCACTAAGATCAAGACTAGAACTCCTCATGTGATCAATTGAGGGCTGGACAGCTCTTCGGGCAAAAACTAAAGCCTCGAGCAATGAGTTGCTAGCAAGTCTATTAGCTCCATGCAAACCCGTGCATGCAACCTCACCTGCTACATACAGGCCTCGCACATTTGTCTCTCCCTGGAGCCCAGCACGGACTCCTCCACACATGTAATGTGCAGCAGGAACCACAGGAATTGGCTGCCGAGTGATGTCCAGGCCATGTTGGAGGCACTCAGTAGCAATGTTAGGGAAGTGGGAGAGAATCTTTTCTCTTGGTTTATGACTTATATCAAGCAGCACATACTTCTCATTGCGCTTTTTAAGTTGATCATCAATACTTCTTGCCACCACGTCCCTAGGAGCAAGCTCAGCTCTCTCATCATACAATGGCATAAACCGTTCCATGCTTAAATTGTATAGGATACCTCCATCACCTCTTACAGCTTCAGTGATAAGAAATGCATTTTCTCGGGTTTTCTTTGGTTTGATAGGAAGGCCTTCATCAGCCAAGGCTGTTGGATGAAACTGCACAAATCTAAGAAAAATAGTTCCAAAAAACAGTCAAAAACTCCAACAATGAAAATTTATATGTAAATCACAAGCCAAAAGATGATCTCATTCAATATAAAGAAAAAGATTCCATTTCCTTGTCATCTAGATTCCTCCATAATTTTACACAATTATGGATTTTCAGTAATAAGAGTACTAAATTGCATATTTTAATAAAAAACCATGTTTCACAAATTGAAAAAAAAAAAAAAAACTAATAGAATTGATGATTATGACTCACTCCATGTTGGAAATCACAGCTTGAGCTCGACGGGCCATAGCCATCCCATCCCCAGTTGCCACCTATAAGAACAAGTCAAGAATATGAACCACTCAGATGGTGCACTCACTCATAATCAACAAACCAGTCATTTATAAATAACCAAAGCAAAGAAAAAATAAATAATTAATTACTGAAAAATAAAATTTTGAAGAAGAAAGCAATCAGCACACAAGGGAAATGATGGAATGCAGCAAAATCTCAAACAAAAGAGTACCGGGGGATTTGTTGTTGATGGATAGATGTGCCCTGCACCACCTGATGCCAGTAAAGTTACCTTTGAAATGAATCGAACAACCTGCAAGAGCCCGGGGGAAAGAAAAAAAACAAAAGAATAATAAGTTCCTAGATACAGAAATGAAAAATATGCAGCAAAGTGATACCAAATGAAACTTAAGAAAGATTATTAAGATAGACCCTGTTGTCACCTCTTGAGTTTCCGTATTTAAAGCATCAACACCATGACAAACTGTGTCAGAACCATCCTGCAAACCATCAAGGCTTTCATTTTAATATTAAAAATACACTAGATTCAACGAAACAATTTTCAATCAACATAAGATCAATGTTGTACATGTCTATAATACTTTCACTTGTTTCTTGAGACTTAAAAGAGTACGCTAAATCCGATGCTAAAAGAAACTCAATTTGTGGTCTCACCCAAAACATGACTATGCTAGACTCTATAGTAGAAATACATAAAATTATCATAACTAGAGGGGGGAATTTTGAACCTGAGAAGTAAGCAAATCTATTGCAAAATGGTGCTTGAACACGACAATATTCGGATCATTGACAACTGCTTCTAATAGAGCCCGCTCAATCTCTCTTCCAGTCATGTCAGCAGCATGAACAATTCTGTGATGAGAATGCCCCCCCTCCCTTGCTAGATGCAAGTTTCCATCCTCACCATGGTCAAATGATGCACCCATGGCAATCAATTCTCTGATTCTATCAGGTCCTTCTGTACAAACGACCTGGACAAACAGAACCAAATTCAAAGGAAACCTCAGTAATGAGCTAGAATACTAGAGATGACCACAAACTTAACTATGTATGTCTGCCTCTGCAAACCCACTTTACCAATGTCTGCTGTAATCTCAAATGTTCAAACTTTTTTAGACTACCTCCGTATTTACTAACTAAAGTGCTAAGTCGAATAAAAAAAACATCATCCTCAATGCACAAACTACAGGAATTTAAAAATTTTTGTCAAAGTGATTTGAGAAAGTAAAACTATTTCTGAGAGAGAATGGATCAACCTTCACTCCCAATGATTGCAAGCACAATGTTGGACTGTAGAAATGCCTTTCAATCAGATCATTTTTCATTTAAAATAAGTTTCTAGTTGCTCATACCAAAAGCATTCATGTAAAACAGAAAAAGGATTGATGAAGCAATATTGAAGAACAAGAGAACGAATCCAGAACTAACTTCGACAGTCTCCTCGTCACATAGATAAGCCCCTGCTACAATTGTATCCTGCATGTGACTCTCCACGGAATCTGAAGGACAGAGAACAGCACTAACACCACCTTGGGCATAGTTTGTATTACTCTCATGAGGCTCTGCCTTTGTGATAACTGCAACAGTTCCACGTTTAGCAACTTCAAGAGCATAACGAAGTCCTGCAACTCCACTGCCAATAACGGCAAAATCAAAATACTTTGTTGAACCATCTCTTAACTGAGCTGATGTGGTGACTGCCCTACAGGACTTCCAATTTTCCTTCACAGGAGATTGAAAAAAACTACACCTATGGATCTGCAAAGACTTGGATACCCCAAATGACCTGGAAAATCTCCCAAAAAAGAATTCATAGATAAAGTTAGAAGTTTTGCTGAAAATTGAAAAAGTCCACTGCTCTGATATCTACTCAAACAAATACAGAAACGAAATAGAGTAAAACAAGATTCTTAAAAAAAAAAAAAAAAACCATGAGAGCTCTCTCTGCAGGCATCCATTGAACGTCACACCAGGAACCCAAACAGCTTGTCTATAACCTTGTGCCCTGGAAACGTTCACCCCATATTGCAAATGACCACCAACATAAGCTATACTAGCAGCCATCACAATCCCCTCTGCAAAATCAACAACAACAAAACCAAGACAATCAGGCCAGAGCTTTGTACCATAAAACCAAAAATCTTCAACAAAAATGTTTCTTTTCTCCGCTTTTGACGTCAATGATTAGAGGAACAACAAAGGAAAGTCTCAAAGACCAGAATTTTTAATGCAGGTAGCCCTCCATATATTCATAAAACTCCTATAGAAAGAAAACTATAGCTGCCTCCATGAGAAAATCCAAGTTTTGCACCAGAATAGTTATTCAGCAGCCAAACAAGAAAGTGACAATTCTCAGTTCTTCAAAAACATCCAACTAAAACTAAGACGCAACCTTCCAAAAAGAGAAGTTAAAGCTAAAAACAACATCTATATTCATAGCAAAACAAAACCCAGCTCCCAGAATTCATTGAAACATTAAGTAAAACATAAAAAAAAAAAAAAAACTCACAACAAAAAAAAAATGGGAAATCTGAATCTGGGTCTTGTTGGTCTTAGTCT
Organism: Firmiana major; assembly: GCA_033439115.1. Classification (NCBI taxonomy): domain Eukaryota; kingdom Viridiplantae; phylum Streptophyta; class Magnoliopsida; order Malvales; family Malvaceae; genus Firmiana; species Firmiana major. The sequence continues at coordinate 70,157,941 of CM065904.1, forward strand.
TTACTCTTTAGAAGGTGAAACTAACCATAACCAATCAATAAATGAAGGGGAAAATAGTTTGAATTTCGTTTTTAAGAATTGGAACTTAGACTAAAAGCCAGAAAAGATTGACCAAAATTTAATAAGACGGAGAGCTGGAAAAAGAGAGAATTCCCACAACGCTGAGACGCCACACCAAGATTTTCCACTGGTTGATGATGCAGAACCTTCCTTAAAATTCGCGCCTCTCTTTTATACGCCTCCCTTTGTTTTTCTTTTTTGTCTTTTATCATAAATTCATAATGGAACAAGATCTTATTTTCCTAATTTAATCTTTTCTTTGATAAATACTTTTCTTAATTTTTTTTGTCTTTTATTTGTTTTTTTCTCTTCTGTGTGTTATTTAAGAAAAAACGTATTTAAACATAATAATTACTATATTATCTTTTTAATTTGATAAAATTGTAAATATAAAATAAAAATAATATTTAAATTTTATTTTATTCTTATTACGTTTAAACACTGCTTTTATAAATAATAATACAAAAAATTATCTTCTACAATTGAGAATTTTTAAGTTATATTAATAAAATTATAAAACAACGTATATTCTTAAAATATATTAAAGAATAAGAAAATAATAAATATTATAATTTTTATTTCATGTGAAATGTATATAAAATATAAAAATTATTATATCTTAACGCCTTGAACATAAAATAATTTTGTTCAATTTTTATTGAGTTCAAATAAATTTTTATCAGATTATTCTTGTATCCATCACCACATTATTTTTAGGTTAAAATTTTAATATTATATGATTGATGTTAATTTAAAAAATTTTAACTTAAAAATTTTTTGAATACAAAATTTCTCGTTAAAAATAATATTCACTTAAAATTTAATAAAATTTTACATCATTAAATTAATTATTTTAAATAATTTAAAATTTTAATATAATAGTTTATTCTTAATTAATTATAGAAAATGCAAAAGCAACATTATTTTGTCCATTCAAAAGCTGAGGAAGCAGTCAAAAAAGGGTAATAAATGGACCAACAGGGTTTACTCTTCCCATTCATGAACCATAAATATTTAAAAAGAAAAAGAAAATGTTTATGACCTTTCAAATATTTTTATTTTTATTTTATTAATAAAATTATTAAAAAAACAATAAAAAGAGTACACTTTATAATAAAAAATTTTATTTTTAAAATTTTTATCAAATTAAATATTTTTAAATTAATATCAACTACGTAATATAAATAAAAATTAATTATATATATATATAAATATGATATTAAAATATTTTATAATAAAAGGTTCGAACGAAAAAGAAGTGCCTCACATTCATGTGGAAAAGATGAAGTCTAATATGACAGTTAAGATGGTCATTGGAAGAGCAAGGCCTTAACCAACCAACCAACCCAAGTTGAAAAAAAAAAAAAAAAAAAGTGTTGGCATGGAAAAATAGCCATTCTTGTCTTGAAGTGTATCTTTTTCATATGAAATTTGTGGCCCTAATTTTGGGTCTGTTAGGGAAATTTTCATGCCAAAAAGACTATGTGCTCAAAAGAATGAACAACATGAAATCGGTGCTTTCTCTTATTTCTCGCAACGAGTTTTTTTTTTAATTATATAAGTAGGATTAAAAGATTATATTTTTTATTTTTATTTATAATATAAGTTTAATAGTTAAATATACATTTAATTTTCTACAAAAAATTTGACATAAACTCTCAACCTTTAATTTTATAGTAAAAGTTCATAAATTTTTATTTTACAACCCTCAATTTTTCAAAATAACGTAATTAATTTCAAATTTATTAAATAATTAACGATCATTTGGACATCTTATATGACATTTGACATTGATAATTTTGTGATTTTTCATATGACATGTCATATATATAATATAAATAGAAGTTAATGTCATTTAAGAAATTAATGATATATTTAACTATTAAATTTTTAATATACCATAATTTCATAAGAAATATGTGCTATTCTACTAACTCTGTGAATAAAGTTTAAAATTTTCATTTACAGCATATGAGACAATTGATCTTCCAAGTAGATCTTTTAAATAAATCTTTAGATTTTATATTATTTTAGCATTAATTTGGATAAATAGTGAGATTAGTCTCGATGAAGTGAGATTGACTCCGATAAAATTAAAAAAAAATAAAATGATCTTTAAAAATATATATTTTATAATATAATAATTAAAAGTTAAGGGTAAAAAAGTCATTTGACAAAAAATCTTATCTATTAGGATTATTCCACTGGTCTCACCGCACCACTAAGTCTTAGAATTTTTATTCTAATAAAATTTTTAAATGCCATAACCAAAATTATAATATTTAGTTTTTATTATATACTAAAAATATATAACAATCTTATAATTATTTTTTGGTAAAATTTTAAATTTATAAATCTAAAGTTTAGTCAAGTTCATTAATCTTTCTTAAAATGTGACTTTCAACGAATCTAAATTCAAATCTTAACATTTTATATGTATATTTTTTATCCCAACATAAGATATTTGGAAAATAAACTTCCACATATCAGCAAAAAAAATTATTTGTAGTTAATCAATATTAGCGATGGACTTGTTCATAGTTTTTAAACTTCTAAATTCATATAATTTTTAATCTATTTTTTAAATATAATTTATTTAAACATATACCTTGCATCAATGTATAATTTTAAGATGCATAATAAATTTAAAAATATTATTAAACTCATTAATTAATGAAATGTTATGATATGATAGACAAAGAGTGAGAAAAAGAGGATCAAATTAAATTGTATAAAATAAATTGTTTTATATTTTTTATAGATTAATATTTTTATAAACTAACCGTTAGATTTAACAACATATTTATATCCGTTATATACGTAAAATTTTTACTTAATAAGATATCGCTATCGTTCAAATAAAAAATAATATATTTTTCAATATATAAATAGGTGAAATTTTATTACCCTAAACCCTCATCGAACAAATAGTTAAATTTTTTTAAATAATTTAAAATTCGACAAGTATGATTTAATTAAATAAAATATAAAATTTAATGATTAAATTATAAAAATAAAATCTTATAAAATAAAACAAAAAAAATTTTACATGGATGGAAATAAATCTCCCCTATCACACATATTATATATATTATAAAAATTACCGTAAAAAATATACTAAGGTAAACATTTTCGAAAGATAAATATTCAATTTTTTTTACTTGATAAAAAATTTTAAACCGATTTTATCAAATGCCATATAATTACTATTGAATCAAATATTCATTTAAATTAAACTCTTTTGAGAAAAATAAATTAGTAAAATAGAAAGAAATTACTAAACCAAATGAAGTAAATAACGTTACTCCAAAGTCCAAATCAAAACCCGAGATCCAAATTCAAAGAGACCTTCGGCCCAATGGTTAGAAAAAAAAAAGGAAAAAATAAAAAACGAAAATTTTAAAATTATTGGAATTTTAATATACTGCCACGTCACTATTTCTGGGTTGAAACCGTCGTCGAAGCTAAAATCCGAATGGAACCGAGATGCGCGGGCGATTTCGCTTTTTCTTCTTCTTCTTCTTCTCCTCCGCACTCAGTTCATTTCCACTTCACAAGAGAAAAGTAAAATTAAAACCCTAGAAACGTCTCAGAAATTATGGGGAATTGGATTAACAAGGAACCGCCTCCGCCGGTGGTTCTTGTTCCTCCACTCTTCGATTTCCCTCCGCTCGCCGCTCGTACCAGGTCCACTTCTATCTTAGGCCCTTAATTTGAATTTTCTATTCAAATTTTTTGTTGTAAAAAAGGAAATTTCGAGATAATTTTGAAATTGCTGTTGCAGGATGCTGGAATCTTCGTATAATATGTTGTTTGGAAAGCTAGCTTTGAAATGCTTATTCGAAGATTATTTCGAAGAAGCTAGACATTTTAATACTATTATTATGTTGAAACCGATCGATGATCCTCATGTTGATATAATGGCAACCGTATCCGTTTACTTTTTTTTATTGGAAAAACGAGATTTAAGGAATTGATAATTGAAATAAGAATGAGAAAAAAATTATTATTATTTCTTAACATGACTAGCTTTCAGGACCACTTGATCATAAACCTGAAGAGAAAATTGCTGGAAATGCGTTATTTCGCTGGCAAAGGTAATTTTAAACTTCTTATACGTAAAGATTCTGCTTGATTTTAACAAAAGCTTAGTAATATTCTTCATTTGCATCTCCTATGCAATGTAGTAAAGAACTGTGAACAGATATTTTTTAAATAATGTTATTTTTTATATGAGCAGTGATGTGGATGATCCTCATACATTCATGGACCTTTTTGTATCAAACTCTGATCAGTAAGGCTTTCTGGTTTTGAAATATTTCTTTTCTTTCCTATGTGTTTTGGTTTTTGCATAATTCATGGTCTGCTGTCACTTCAGTGTTTTACAGATGAGGTCCTGTGCTTACCATCCTAGATATGGGGTTGGGGCATTTGGCATTTTGCCATTGCTATTAAAGAAAAGGTACATCATATTTTTAAAGGCACCTTCACGGTATCTTCAGCTACTTTGTTTGTCATGTCTATCACATGCATTCTACCGATGAAGCCTGTAACTCCTGCAGAGTAACTGCTGAAGACTATGGTGTTATGGGATTGAGATATGGATCAGAAAAGTTATCAGCCGGATTCACAGTTATGCCTTTCGCCAGTATGTATTCTGGATGTATAGTTATAATGTCCCTGCAGTCAAGGTTCCTTGTGCTATTATTTTCTTACGCCTTACTTTTCTAATTCTCAAAAAGAATATAAAAATGTACAAAATGCATGAGAAAGAACCCTATATTTCATAAATTTCTATCCACTGCAGTCAAAGACGAGTTGCCAAAGAGTGCATGGCTAGTAAGCAAGATGGGAAGGTTGACTGTTGGGGTTCAATATGAGCCACAATGTAAGTTTAGTCATATCATATTTGTTTTGAAAATTTCAATGCTTACCACATAAATCTTATGATGAACTGCAAAATTGCTGCTTGATTTTGAGAATGCGTTTGTATGTGTCTTTTTGGTAAACTATAAACAAATTGATACAAATTTCTTCTGTATAACTAGTTGTCAAACAAAAAAGTTATTGGGAGGTCAAACAAATAAAAGTCAGGGGAATAGTGAAAGATATATGTTAGATATAAAATCACTTACTAGGTAGTTATAGTAGGAAAGAGGCTTTTCACTTATATTAACAAAAATTGGACATCAGCATTTAATCTACTGTGCTTTGCAGCCATGAGAATTTGGAAGGATTAAATATGTCTTTTATACGATAATCTGTAAATTCTTGCTAGTTGCTACTGTTTATGGCAATGCTTTAATCAAACATGTCCATTTCACACTCTAGCATTAGAAATTTGAGAGATCGTAATATTTTAAGGGTGGCTAAAGTAACATGCACCTTTCATATGAGAATACATCCCTCTCAATAAATTTTAGGTGTTATGTTTGTAGTATATAACTTATAAAAATGTTTCAGACTATGTTGATTCTTCAATTTCAGCATGTGTTACCATTTTTCTCGTAATTCATATGAGATTATTTTTAAATTGATACTCAGTGTTCACTTTTTTATGCTTCTACTTCAGATGGAAGCAAAGATGACATGAAATATAAGAATTTATTGAATTGGAGCTGTGCAATTGGTTATGGAGTAGGATCAGGCAGTCCCTTGAGTCCATCATTTAATTTTGGCCTTGAACTTGCCAAAAATTCTCAGGTTTGTTCACAGTTTACTGAATCTGGGCTTTCAGTTACCCTGACAGTTTGTCTCTTAAGAGAACTGTATAAGAATTGAGAAATATTTCATCCCACAGAGCTGTTATATCATTATATAGGGCAGATGGCTTTTTCTCCATCGTTCATGACTTTTTTTGCATTTTAGCCAGATTTTAAAAATGTTAATGAATAATAACTATCAGGATTCTTTTTTCCTTTTCTTTTTCACCGCAAAGCTTTTCTAAATTATCTGCTACTTTGGTCTTCTACAGTTAAATGATATGGAGATAAAAAATGAAGTCCTCCCCACCCTTCCCCCCGTTCTCTCTTTCTCTCTCTCTCTCTCTCTCTCTCTCTCACACACACACACACACACACACACTCTCACACACCCCTTTTGGTGATTCACATGTACATAGGTGCTTCGCTATTTTGAGATCGCTCAACTTTTTGGAATAGAGGCTTAGTTTAGCTGGACAGATGGTTGAACATTTGTCATATTACTGGAACTTAAGGCTGGGAAATATTTTCCATAGTATTATTGTCTGATCGACAAGGATACCATTTTGTAAATTGTTGTTCATGCAGTTGGTGGTGTTTGACTTCTGATCAACCTTCTACTTAAGTGCATCAGATGATGTTTTCCATCTGTGACTTGTAAGGTTCAGTGCTAATATTTTATTCTACAATCTTCAATTGCAGTTTATTGCGTCATTCTATCAACATGTGGTGGTCCAAAGGAGGGTATGTTTCTCAAGTCTGTTTATCCTATTTATTGAATCAATGTTTCCTTTAATCTTCTTCTGTAAAATTATCTTCTTCAACATATGGCTAGCTGAAATTTCAAATGAAAATTTTCTTTCCAATTTGCAACCTTTTTTCCCATCCTACTAAACATGCATTCAAGGTTCACAGCTAATCATATGCTGGATAAGCTAATCTGAATTGTGGTCTTATTGTGTTAGACATCTTAGTTGGGATCCCAAGTTCGAATTGAAAGGCTTTATTTGAGTTTGGGAGCTGAATTCTTCACATATTAGCATTAAACTAAATTATGTGCCTTAAATAGATTTAGTGCTTATATTAAATTGCTTATACGTGGGAAGAAAGTCCTCCAAATTCAGTTGGTAGGCCAATTTGATGCATACTTGAAGATCTTTTTGAGTGCAATCTGTGATACCACCCCTCCCTCCTTTTTCCTTTTAGCAATAGTGTGTGTGTGTGTTAATGTTTTCTATTATTTTCATTTTGTTTTTTTAGACACCAGTTTGCTAACATAATACTGATGAAAGTGCTTCAATGAAAAAGGTGAAGAATCCCCTTGAAGAAAGTGAAGTAGTTGGAATAACGAATTACATTGACTTCGGCTTTGAATTACAGACAAGGTATTTAAATTAAGGAAATTAACATGTGATAAATTAGTGAATATCTGACTTGGTAAATATTTTTAAAGGTTGGATGATACCAAAACATCAAATAACATCCCTGATTCAACCTTTCAAGTAGCTGCGTCCTGGCAAGCCAATAAAAACTTCATGCTGAAGGTAATATTTATAATGCAAACTTATCTTCTCTTTTCATGATTAGAAATCCAACAGACATCCGCTTTTCAATTTTGCAGGGAAAGTTGGGACTTCTCAGCTCATCACTAGCTCTGGCAATGAAATCTTGGTGGAAACCTTCTTTTACTTTCAGCATTTCAGGTATGCCCTTAACCCTTTTCATGCTAGATCCGAAGATATGTGTGATCATTGGTGGTTATTTATTAGCACATTATACATGCTGTTTAGCACTCACGTATTTTAAGTAATTTGTAGCAACTAGAGATCGCATTTCTGGAACGACAGCTTATGGATTTGGCCTCCGTGTAGATAATATAAGAGAAGCCAGGTTGATTTGTTTCTTTCCTTTATTTAAAAAAGTGTACTATCTTGATACACGTTTAAGAGAAAAGTCTGCTAGCCGATCTTTATGTATGGAAACAAATACAAGCATGTCTATCACTAATGATGCATCTTATTTCTCTTCTTTTCAGTTATCAAAGAGCAGATCCCAATTTCGTAATGCTGACACCAAACAAGGAACATCTAGCAGAGGGCATTGTTTGGAAGATTGGGACGAGACCAATGCTAGAGTCAGATGTAAATGCCGGAAATTTTGATCGCTTGCCGAAGGAATTGAGACCCCAAGGAAGAATGTTGTAGATTTCAGTTCTGGTGCTCATCACTCATTTCTCTCTCTATTTAAAGTCTTTTAAATTAAATCTCTAGTACTAGAATTCTGGAATTTTTTTTTTAAAAAAAAAAGGAAATCCTAGTGATAGGAATTCGTCGAATTGCAGTCATCTGTAGGGTGATTATTGTCTTGAAATTGCTATTGTAATAAGAGTAAACGGTTTCTCAGCATAAAAGAGGTCCATGCTGATGGTTTGAGCAACCTTTGCCTCTGCCTCTGGAACTCTGATTTCTGACAATGGTGCGTTTGGGTGGGGCAATCCGTCTTGTTGGAAGTTTTCATTAAAAGGATGTTTTCGAAAATTTTTTCTTTAAATAATTATCTGCAAAGTAATTGCAGCTGCATTTAAAGTGATTACGTTCAATTAAATTAAATTATAATATAAAGTTATTATTTCTCTGATACCAAATGCTACCCGTGTCTAAAATGGTATGCAATGCTTTGATTGATAGTAGGTGTAAAAACTAAGTTTGGATGTTGGATGGGTAACGTGCGTCTGTTTACCTCGAAGTTTCTCAATCTTTGCTGTTAAGACATGTAAGCAAACAGGCAGTATAAGGAAAATCTCTACAATTTTCGGGAGGGTACTGCCAAAAATTGTTTAAAGCCACATAATCCTCATAACAGGTTCTCATCATTTATTTTTCTTGTATGTGGCCCCCATTCGAAAGTTCACGATTCACACATCAATGTTGCACTTGTGTTGCTGGATCAGTAATGATATCTGACAATTTAACACGAAAATAACAAAGAAAAGTAATTAAATGTACAGAGCTCTCACATGGTGAAAAATAGAAGGATAGTGCACATGCAAAGTAAAAATGTAAGTATTGATTCCAAATTTCAAACTTATAAAGTCCCACACTTTAATTCATTACTCAAAGCACTAACACATGTTAATACTTAATTTTGATGTCATTCGATCTCACTTTTGGGTTTAATTTTTTTACCCAAAGTGTGTTTTTGCATATAATAGTTAAGCACAAATATTGTTATCTTATCAAAGTTTATTTTTACATCAAATGAATAGACTTAAATCTATCTAAATATTATTAATTTCTTTAATAAAATACAAAGATATTAAAATGCATAATAGATAATAAATATAACAAAGATTCATCTTTAAAGGACTTAAAATAGCATAAGCACAACATGCAGGACTAAAAAAAAAATTGAAAAAAAGATTCAAAATCGAAGATTTCAAATCAATTGGGATCCAGATAGTGAAACCACTAAATCAATTTTATTCGGATCGATTCGATTTATTCATTATATTTAAATACTTTGTTATTTAATATATTATATTTTTTATTATTTAAATAAAAAACTCAAGTTTATATTAAAAAATCTAAAATAAATTAAATAAAACTCAAAATTATTTAAATGTCTATAAAGAATTTAAAATAAAATTTAAAATTACTTAAATCAAAACTCGAGTAATTGATCAAATCCGTATAAATTCGGATCAAATCTAATCAAATATTCTTATTATACGAATCAAATATGAATCACACCATAAAAACCTATTTAATCCGAATTTGAAGTAGCTTTTATAAAAATTCATTCCGACTCAATAGCACCTTGCGAACAGGCAGTAAGTAACATTTACCAACCGCAATAAGTCAGCAACAAATAAGAAATAGTAGAAGAAAATCCCAACAACAAAAACAAAGTCAATAACCATAAAATAAAGTTCCTGCAAGTTTGTCCGAACAACTGAAACCAGAAGAAAGATGGCAGCTTATTCACTCCTTTCGACACTTTTCCTCCACTCCCCTTCTCCTTCCTCCCCATTTTCTCGCTCCCCAAACAGGACCTTGAAACTCCCTTCTTTCCCTCCCCTCTCTCTCACTCCCACCTCAAAACCCTCTTCTCTCTCTTCTTTCCAAAGTCTCATTTTTAATCAAACTAAAGACAATAACAACAGTAACGCTAGTAAAAGTGATATCGTTTCTTCAGCTTTAGATTCCTTCTTTCTTCTCTGCACTTCGCTTGCTCTATCTTTCTCCTTATTTGTAACTGATGTGGGACCTGCCTCAGCCTTTGTGGTAGCCACTCCCCGGAAGTTACAGTCTGATGAGTTGGCTACGGTTCGTCTTTTTCAAGAGAACACTCCCTCTGTTGTTTACATCACCAATCTCGCCGTCAGGTTCTTTCAATTTTACTTTTTGGGGGGTTTTCTTATTTAATTTGCTATTGGGTAGTTTCAGTTTCCCCTTTCTAAAGTTTTTTTTTTTTTTTTCGGTTAATGGGTTTTTTAGGCAGGATGCTTTTACATTGGATGTGCTAGAGGTGCCACAAGGATCCGGGTCGGGTTTCGTTTGGGACCAAAATGGTCACATTGTCACCAATTATCATGTGATCCGTGGTGCTTCTGATCTCAGGTTCGTTCCTTTTTTATTTAATTTTATTATTTCCTGCTATTGTAGCTGTTCTAAATGATTGGGATTGAATGAATAGTCAGAGAATGGTAATGGAAGTTTATTTAGGTGATTTGAATCCTGATCTTTTCGGATGTTGATGGAATTAGTAAATTGTGTTGTTTGAAGTGTTAGAAATGAATGTATAAGAAAAACATGGACTTTTATAACCTATTTGGTTGTCTAAACTTGGACAAATAAGCAAGATTTTTTATTTTTTTTTATTTTTGAAGAGAAATTTATGCTTAGTTAACATAGGAGTAGAAGGGGGTGTGTGACGAGAAAAATGTTAGGTTCTTGATATCTTCCTTTATTATTTTGTTAGCAATGTGAGGGTGCATTCTATAAGTTTGAGGAAATACGCGATTGATTTTGGAGATTTTGGACTTGCTTTAGGTTGCTATTACCGTTGGTTGTAAGTCTCTAAAGTAATCATACATGGAGAACTGGGAACTAGCCTTCGAAACGACCTGGCCTTTGGGACTTGGGATATAAAGGATAAAGATGTTTTTAAATTTTTAAACTTCTTGTCCTTGAAATTTGAAATTGTAAATTGGTGCTAATCACTTGCAGGGTTACTCTTGCTGACCAGTCAACTTATGATGCAAAAGTTGTTGGATTTGACCAAGACAAGGATGTTGCTGTATTGAGTGTCAACGCACCCAAAGACAAGTTAAGACCTATACCTGTTGGTATCTCAGCAGATTTACTTGTTGGCCAGAAAGTATTTGCTATTGGTAACCCGGTAAGTACATGTTTATAGTCACAGAATTATGACCTATACCTGTTGGTATTTAATCGGTTTCATTTTGATGGGGATTGTCCATGGTTGAACATACTTATCTATGTAAGTTTAGAAAATATCTTAGTTGTCTTATTAGCTGGGGAAGGAACAGTGAGCTTTTATAATATTGCATTGAATATCAGATGCGGTTCCTTCATCACATATTTTATTTGTTATTTTGAATATTACATGCGTTTCCTTCATCATATCTTATTTTTTATTTTCTGAGGCATCATATAAACAAATCAAAATTTATTTTCGTTGATCTATTTTCTCTCTAAGTACATTTCTTATGATGTATATATGGATTGGCATGGAAAAGAAAGTTGTTTCTCAATTTGCATACATAATAAACTAAAGCCTAGCAATTGTACGAATCTGATTACTAAAATGTTGCCCTTACTAGTATGTGGTTGTAAGTGCCTGATAAAGACTTCATTGATCAAGTACTTTTGCTGCTACTTTTGGGGCTCTTTGATAGCTTGTTCAAGTGGATTTCCTAATTTTCTTTTCTATGTTCTTGCAGTTTGGACTTGATCATACTCTTACAACTGGTGTTATCAGGTACCAAAGACCAAGGATTTGTGGTCAATGTATCATATTTAAGTTTCCTCCTACTTTTGCTGGTTTTTATACGAATCAGGGTTTCGCTAATGCTTCTTTTATATAACCTATAGTGGGCTTCGCAGAGAGATCAGTTCTGCAGCCACAGGTCGCCCAATTCAAGATGTTATACAGACAGATGCTGCTATTAATCCTGGTAATAGTGGAGGGCCACTCCTAGATAGTTCAGGAAACCTTATTGGGATAAATACTGCTATATATTCTCCTTCTGGTGCATCTTCTGGTGTTGGGTTTTCTATTCCAGTTGACACGGTGAGTATTACATAGACACCTTGTTTTATTTTGGTCTGATATGTTTGTTGAGACGCAAGAATTTATTTGTTTCTTTATCTTTCCTTGAGAACAATTCATCCTGTAATTCTTACATGTCCAGGTAAGTGGCATTGTTGATCAGTTGGTGAAGTTTGGGAAGGTGACAAGACCTATTCTAGGGATTAAATTTGCACCTGATCAATCAGTCGAACAGTTGGGAGTAAGTGGTGTGCTTGTCTTAGACGCTCCTGCTAATGGTCCAGCTGGCAAGGCGGTATGCTTACTATTTTTTCTGCATCAGGGTTTCTCGTGTTATTGAAGTTTATCATCTGTTCATATCTGAAATCGTGTACTCTGTGATCATTATTTTTCAGGGACCCGTTGATGATTTTCATATTTTCTCTTCACACAGCTAACCTTTAATATATAACAGGGTCTGAAACCAACGAAGCGTGATGCCTATGGTAGACTTATTTTGGGTGATATAATAACATCAGTTAATGGAAAGAAGGTCACTAATGGCAGTGACTTGTACAGAATTCTTGATCAATGCAAAGTCGGTGAGCAGGTATTGGTCGAATAATACCTATCTATACCTTTTGGATCGATATATTATACTCTTATTCTTCAGATCTTTTTGATGTAAAATTTTCCATTATCTTATTTCTCACAGGTTACCGTGGAGGTTCTGCGTGGTGATCATAAGGAGAAGATCCCTGTAACACTTGAGCCGAAGCCGGATGAGTCATGAAATGTATTTTGGTATGCTGTGTAACCTTAGGTACAGTACATATACAAGGAAATGTCTTTATTTATTAACTATTCCAATGGAAAATGGTCCTGCTGTACATATGCTATCAACTATATCATCAATGTTTTCTCATTGTGAATCAGAAAGCATTAACCTCTCTTAGTTGCTGCCATCTTAATCTTTCTTGTTAATTGATTGGACTCTTTTTTCTCTAACAAGTACAGTGTAGAAAGTAATTATACTCCATGCTTTCAGATCGATTTCGACATCCTCCCTCCGGCGGAAAATTTTGGCACCCATATTTTTTCTTGTAACTTCATTTTCCCATATCTCTACAGGTTATGGTATGTCTTTCTGTTACTTCGCTTTCCTAAATCTCTTCTAGGTTATGGTATGTCTTTCTCATGGAACAATGAATAATGCAGATTCCACTCTTAGTTACTCCTTTCCAATGAATCATAAACATCAATCTGTTTATTATAATTTATAAGCCAATTACTAGGGTAAAGGTTGTTTTTTTGTGACCTGGAGGTTAGAAATTACTCGTACAATGATCCTCTTCAGACTCCATAAAGTAGGAGCCTTGTTCATTAGGTTATCCTTTTTTTCCTCATTGGCATAAGTAATTTAATGTACAGTATCCATTTTCTTCTTAAATCTTAGAACTAGAGATGGAGTTTATAAGATGAAAGAGTTATTTTTAGCCATGCAGGGTAAGATCACAGGTGAAAACTTTTTAAGTGAAATTTGAAGGTGGAGTGAAAACTTTGATATGAGTTGTGCTTCAATTAGATTCGGTAATTTTACGCACGACATGAAAATAATATGGGTTAAAAGTTTTTAACAAATATTGTATATAAATTTGATAAAAATTAAAAATCAATAATTGTGACAGTAATTCTTGTATTTTATATGGTTTTATAAAAAACAAATAAGATATAAATACACAAGTTATAAAATTTAATTTGAATTTAAGTTGAACGAAAATTTACCCTACTTTTATAATCAAGGAATATATAATGGTAAAGCAGGCACTCGTGCATATATTTTGTATTTATGTTGTACAAAACATAAAATCTGTTACATTAAAATTTATATTAATTCGTCAAATAAAAAATAATTTTAACTTATATTATATTTATATACTATTTTTGTAAAACTTTACTCGATGTAATTTTTTTTTTTTTTTTTTGGTCATTTCATATCATTTCCATGCGGTAAATAAAGGGCAGCTAGCTGTTCAGTACAGAGAAGGGAAAGGAAATTGATGGACCCAAAAAGCAAAGGATGCCTTGAGTTGGCATTCCCATTTTGGATAATGGTGCATTTGTTAAGGCCGTGCATTCACTGACGAGGCAGTTGGTCATAAATTTCTTAATTCGCAATTATGTCTGGCGGATTTATGGTACGACTACAAAATTAAAGGAATTTTATTTTATTTTTTATTTTTATGACGTACTATATTTAACATTCAATTGATGAAAATTAATTTTATTTTTAATTTTCATTTAAAAAATAAGTAACAATGCTTGCTTTTCAATGAAATTAATAAGCTGATTTTTGAATTTTAATTTAAATAATTATGTGTGACAATTTTGTAAGTTTAAGATAGTCTTTCATATTTTTCGATCTTCATCTTCATTATAACATATATATATATATATATATATATATATATATATATATATATATATATATATAATTAGCTTACACTAGTAACCTATTCTCTCGCATTTTTCAAATTATTTCTTTGATGTATTCCAAGCACAATGAGCAAAACCGGTCTAATTGAAAGTGAAAAGACTATAGTTTAGGATTAAATGACAAAATGAAAAAGGTAATAATAACTAATAATGGCATTTTCTCCTTTGGTCCCATATCCAAACTCATATTAATCATAAAATGTGAAATCATGTGAAAATTAGATAAACAAGCATGGAATAAAAATCATTCTTAAAAGCTAAAAAAATCAATAAAAATAAATAAAATAGTAATTAAAATGAAAACCCTATGCTAATACTAATTTTTATATATATTCGAAGATAAAAATTAAAATTATTTAAATTTAAATTCAAACTTTAAATAATATTATAATTTTTTTCGTTACTCAATTAAGAGATTATTTGGCAGCTACCACATCTGCCATTATAATGTAGCATGAACCTAATTATAAGAAAGCTCACAAAATATATTAAGATGTGTGCCAAAGTTGCCAAGAGCAACTTATCCAAGTCTGCCATCCCATCATCATCATCATTTCATCATTACCTCCATGTATCAAATAAAAGCTACATTGTCAAAAAAGTTCATTCCAAACATTTTCTGATGCAAAAGCTACTCTAAGCTCCAAATCCTCTTTGCATTTTCCCTTCTCCAAGAGCAAGAAACTCCAACGAATGAACATGAAAAAAGAAGGTGAAATTCCATACAAAAAAGGGTTATGGACAGTGGAGGAAGACAGGTTACTCATGGATTATGTCAAGGTGCATGGAAAAGGACAGTGGAACAAGATAGCCAACAAGACAGGTCTTTCTGGTTTTTCTTTGCACTGAACTGAATCTTCCTTTTTGCAAGACGAGTGAATGATTCTTTCTTCTTCCTCATACAGGTTTGAAAAGAGGTGGGAAAAGTTGCAGGCTAAGGTGGGTGAATTACCTGAGCCCCAATGTGAAGAAAGGTGATTTTTCTGAGGAAGAAGAAGACCTCATAATCAGACTTCATAAGCTTCTTGGAAACAGGTTTTGGAAATTCTACAGTAAACTCGACCTTGCCTGTTAGTTAATCTTATAATAAGGTCGAGTTGTTAACGTACCAATGTTTGTATGTTTTCAGGTGGTCTTTGATTGCTAAACGGGTGCCAGGAAGAACTGACAATCAAGTGAAGAATTACTGGAATAGTCATTTGAGGAAGAAACTAGGCATCAAAGAGCAAAGCCAAAAAGGGTTTGATTCTTGTCAAAGTTCCAAGCAAGTGAAAGTGTGTGATCAGGCAGCAGCCATAGACCCAAGTCTGGGTGATGCCACCAGTGCTGGAACCATGGGAATTCCAGTGGATCAAAGTAGGCAGATCAATGCCACTGAGGTCTTAAACACTACTCAAGAATCAGTGATCAGTAAGAGTTGTTTGAAGCCTTTCTGGATTCCTGATGATGATTTGGAGCTAAGTACACTTACCATGATGGAGTACTTTGATGAATATTCTTCTTTTGATCTTGCTTGATAGCTAGAACCTTTTCAATTTCAGTAATGACTGTATAATTAGCTTTATCCTACTGAATTTAACTCCTCTATATATCTTTAAACCTCTTCATTAACTGTTAATGTTTTGAAGAAATTAATGATCCAAATCCCAATTACTCTACAGAAAACCTTGCACTTATAACAGTTTGAATGGTAAATTCGGTAAAAATTAAAAAAAGATTTTGCATTTAGTTTGTCAACATGAATTTTAATACTAAATTTTCGTGTTTTATACAATATGAATATTATTTTATATGACACAAATACGAAATTTATACATTGACAAAAAGATTAAAAAAGCCCTTAAAAAAAGATTTAATGATTGAGTTTTTATATTTTTTTTACAATTAATTGAATTTTTATATCTCAATTTTCACTCAATTAAATCATTGTCGTAATGAAAATCTTTATTTTTTTTGTCATGAAAATCATGTACAAACGTAATAATTTCTATTCATAAAAAAAATCAATTGAGTGAAAATTAAAATTTAAAAATTCAATTGATTATAAAAAATATTAAAAATTAAATTGATAAAATTAATTTTTTCGAAGACTTTTTTAACCCGTTAACCTCGCACATTTTGTACACGAATTACAAAGTCTGCCCATATGCAAGGACAAAATGCAAAGATTTCCTTTACTTGGTAAGGAAAGGAACAGAATAGTAGACATAATGATGTAAAGGAGTTTGGATTTTACACCATTGAAGAAAAACATGCCCACATGACTGTCTTGATTGCTCTCTTCAAGCTCTTCAATGAACACACCAGATAAAACCAACCCTTATTCAATGATGTTTTAAAAATGGAAGACTGAGATGTTGAAATATCAATCTCTCATAACAAATAACTAAGTTCCCATTGAAATTTAAGGTTTTAGTTAATTGATCATTTGATTCATAATTATGTCCTGCCATTTCCAATGATAAAACACTTTTTGTTTTATTCTGGATTCTTGGGTCAACCTGAATTTTGTTACTCCATTATGATGTTTAATATATAGATTCGATAATTTTAGACACAATTAGATTTATTAAAATAATATAAATAAAAAATATAAAAATAATATTGATTAAAATTTAGTAAATATTTTAGACAAATATGATAAAAGTTTTTTTTTTTTTTAATTTTGCATCTAGCGTGTGTCATAAATTTTGACATAAAATTTTATTTTTGTGTGATCCAAACACAAATTAACGGATCAATTCAGAAATACTTGTTAATTTGTAAAAATTGATCAAACCCTTTTATATAAAACTTTATATATTCCTTTTTGACCTGTTTATAAGATTATTAGTACTAGAATGCATTGCAAGGTTTTGTGACATGGTCCAATTACGGATTTCTTCTATATTTAGTCTGCTACTCCATTAATCAAGGCACATATTTTTGAAGCTAGCTAGTAATTCTCTGAAAATTATTAGAACAGTTGAAGGACCCCAGTTCTTGAAAATGTCTCTTGTGACATGTCTACAAAACTCAGTTTAAATTATAATGTGAGAAAAAATGAAGATTAGAGTGTGGATACTCGCATTCAATCTACGAAATTTTGTAAAGACTCATAAATAATATCATATCATTTATCAACCGAAATATGGGAACAAAGTGTTACATCGAGAAAATCACCTCTAGAATATTAGAGTTAAGTTTCTTAGTTTTATTCTATGTTGGACTTGACGAAGAAAAGATCAAAAAGAAAAAAATGCAGCCATGAATATAGTCAATTGAAGAATGTTTAATTATGCTTCATAGGTAAAAGGAGTAGCCGCCTGTGATCTCCATCATATATATTTATTGTAATAACTCAGTAAGGCACAAACATACATAGTACATCAAGGAACAAAGATGGTTTCACTGGTTATGGATGGTGTTCATACAGAGAGAGAGGGTGAAAGCCCAAACTGAAGACTCCAGAGCTGGAAAGTTCCTTTAATGAAGTCATAGTAACCACCCTTCAGTGCTAGAGTTTTCTTCACCAATCCTTCTCTCACAAATGGATAACTTAGCAGGTTTCCAAGGGATACATTCACAGCTTCCTGAAATTATGAATACATCCATGATTGGTTAGAAAATTGTGGATTCATCCCCATGTAAAGTTACATTTACATCTGAGAAACTCATAGGCCATACCCGGTATTATTATCTGTTACGGTTTTATCTCATAAAAAACGTTTTATTTAACTTGCAAAGTATTATCCGTTTTAACTCGAAAATCTCAAAGTTTATCTCACAAAAGATATTTTGCAAGTATAAATTAAAATTTCTATTTGTATACCATAAAACAATCTCACGAAATCTCAAATTGAAATTGAAAGCACGATCCAGCGAAAGAAGTTGAGATTTAAGGTGTCTACCTTCTCACAGAATGTACATTGAACTCCCAGAGGCTCGCCACGGTTTTCTGCTTTCACTTTGGTCTTAGCAGGCAGTCCAATCTTAACCCAATCTTCTATGAAATCACTGCAAATCAATCAGATTACAGTAAATTTTAGTGAGTAAATCCATCGTTTTTAGTTTGTAATGCAAAAACCTGTTGTAAACCACAAGGCATTACGTAGAGTTCTTTCCATCGAATGGGAAAGACATGAGCCCCTTGATTCCACCACAGGCACTGTGCCCAATTACCACAATTTCTTTTACCTGCAAGATATTAACACTTTCGTTCACATGAGATTCAAGGAATAAACTCTTCCATTCTTCTGGAATTTAGACTTGATAATCTATGTTCATATCGTATAAAATACAAAAATTTCGTATCGACTCGTCAAATACAACTTTTTTTTGTTTTTTGTTATTTTTCATGTCGGGTTTCTTGATTTTCATTTGTCTTCCATTATAATCATCAACAGAACCACAATAGACCCCAAAGAAGAAGGAAGAAAGAAGACTCCACCTTTAGATGCAAAACTGCATATTCAATGGCAGATCCAGTTCCAGTGTATTTGGTCTGTCATGACATAGACAAAGAGTCAACTGCATGGACTTCTAATATATCTATGAACTGAATAACAGAGTAGAATTTAGAAATGCAAATATATTAGCTAAGCATGTTGGGTCCAAAAGGTACCTGATCATATGGTGGCACCATATTAGCAACATTGCGGACCACGAAAGCTTCCCCTGGTTGTATGTTCAACACATGAGATGGGCACACCCTGGAGTCCGAGCACGCAACAATCATATACTGAAACCATTTAATCAAACAATTAGAATACTAGAAAGTAGAAACCCCAAATGATAATATTTTTAAGTATAGACTCAAATAATCATGTTTCAACTTTAAGATTTAAAATTCGAATTTCAACACCTGCATTTTTCTTCTTCTTCGATCAAAAGCTTTCATTATACCAAAAAAAGTCATTCGTCTTTTTTTTTATTCGGTTACACAATAAGAGATAAACCCGAGTCTAATATACTAAAATATAATCATGTCTCCACTTTTAAGTGTAAGATTTCTTCAAATTTAAAATTCAAATTTCAACATTTACATTTTCTTTCTTCGATCAAAAGACAGATTTTTTTTTTTATTTGGTTGCACAATGAGAGAAACCCAACGCTAAATGCTAAAGTATGTACCTAAACCTCCAAATTAAAAAAAAAAAAATCTCAAGTTGAAATTGTTAGTGCACATACCGTTGGGCTTTGCCCCTTGGCAAGTTCAGCATACAAAGCAGGATTCTTTCTGAAAAAAAGTGCAGTTGGTCAGCTAATTGACAAAAGCAGGACTATTACTAAAGCAGAAAGTAGAAGAAGATTGCTGAAAACGAAGGAAAAAGGCTGATGAGGGATTGACTAACTCGTATTTTTCTCTCTTGAAGTAAATGAATCCTTCTTTCAACCTCTCAACAGAATCAAGTGGTTTGCCATCAGCTGATGTTGTCTTTAACTCTGCTGTTATTTGGTCTACCTTTGCAGCTGCTACAGTTTTCAGTTCTCCTTTCTCACTACAATCAAAGAACAAAAGACAATGCTTTGATTTCTCACACTGTTATAAGGGTAGTTCAATGTGAATTTTCTATATTTAATCGTAAACAATTTTCGGGATTTTTTCGATACCTCTCTCTTCAATTCAAGCAAGTTTGAATTCATGGAAAATTATTTTCTCATAGTTTCCAGCATATTAAAACTCGAGATAATAAAGAATGAATGATTATTTAATACATTATTAATGAAATTTTTAAAATTTATAAACGAAATTAAGAAAGCATAGTATTAAATGTAACAGAAACATTGTTCTTTTGTTTAATTACCTGAGCAGTTTCTTGAGAGCTTCAATGGCTTCCTCATATGAATTGTTTCCCATGTCTTCACTCTGCAACAAAATTCAGACAATTCTTATAACATGTGCAAAGTATATCTGTCTTAAAGTTCTTTGAAGGGTAAAACAAAATGAGAATGTCTGACCGATTAAATGCAAAAATGAAAGGAGAAAATTGGCAGTTTGATCACATTCAATTTACTACTAATATTTATAGACATCATCAAGCCAAGTAAGAGAGAATTTTGATTTTGATTGGTTGTTTTGGGTTAATCAGAGCCACACACGTGTCATTAGTCCAGCCTGGAAGCTGCTGATCTGGGTTTTAGCACACCATTGGTAGGTTGCCATGTGGCGGCCAAATCAGGAAATGAAACGTGATTTGGAGAGAGTTAATTAAGGTCGGTAAGGGTGAATTTTGATTGTGGAAATGAGGCAATCCACGTCTTTGTTGAGCCTATGAGTAATGAAAAACTTTAGATTTTCATGTGGGAAACTCTCAAATATTGCCACATTCACACATTTTAATCTTGCATGCGTGACAATGAAATTGATTTTTTTTTGGTTCTTCAAATGCTGCTTTTTGAATTAAATGTTCCATTGCATTGAGTCCGGTAATGAAATTCGATCACGCAAAATTATTGATACGTATAAACGAAAAATAAAATAGAATAATTCATATTAAGATTATTTTAAATGTAATTTTTTAAACACTATTAAAATAATATCATCTCATATTATTTGTAAGACATCTAATCAATATAGTAAACTCATTTTCATTAAATAAATTATTATCAACTCAATTAATTTACATTAAATATTATTATAAAAAATAAACAATTGACTTATAAAAAATATATACAAAATAAAACTTAAAATATTACCTTTAAAAAATATATAAAACAAAGACAAACAAACAATCTTCATAAAAAGCAATTCTATTTTCAATCTTTAAGGTTTTCAAACTAATTTCTAATTAAAATCAAATTATTTCAAGAAACTAACCAAAATAAAAAAAGAGATAAAAAATTTGATAAAAAATTTCCAAAAAAGTGATAAAATATAAATTTTTGAATAAATATAAGATAAAAATGATTTATTTAATATTTATTTAATATTTGAGAATGTATAGTACTAATCCAAATTTATATGTCATTTTCTTATTATGCCTAAAATCTCACTTTTAAGATAATATTAAAGGATTATTATCTAATACATTGTCGGTCTATAAGTAAAGTTAAAATAATAACATATATTATTTAAAAAATATTAAAAAATAAATAATATATATATTTGTTACCATTTTAACCATGAAAATGAAAAAAACTCAACTGATCTCGTATTAAATAATAATTTATAATTTAGACTCAAAACTTCTATAGAAAAAAAATAATGTCCGAAAAGAGATATGGAAAGAGAAACTTTACCCAATTGGAAGGGGTGAGCAAAGGAGTAGGGGCAGCAAAAACAGGGTGGTTTCGGATGAGAGTAGGAGAAGTAGAAGAGTTGAGTGAGGCAACAATGGAGGGCCGCAATGTGACTCTCCGGAGAGAAGAACACTGAGCAGAAGGAGAGGTGGAGGTTAGACAGCAGCCGCTGATCGAAGCCGTCGACATTGCCGCAAGGTATCCTAGTATTTACTTGATTTATACCTTATTTTATCGCAATTCTTCACCAGATAATGAAAGCGAAAGCTTAGTGAATGAGAGCTTCTGCCTTTGTAGATGAGGTTTGGACGTTGGAGATCAGTTTTCTATCTTCTTCCATCATGAATTTAGCTTATAATGCATTTATTATTTTTGCATGTTAGCATGCATGCAATGACCATCTTCCACGTATGTAAATCCATGGCTTTTTGAGGTCTGAATTTGCCACATTTGCTTGGATTCTCTATAGTTGTTGTAACCGTAGAAATATATGGATATGCCATGCATGTACACCGCTAACTTTCAAGTGATCATCCTACATTAATGCTTCTCCCACACTAATCAGAAAAATTAAAAAAAAAAAATTGAGACTTAGCTTTGATCCTAATTACTTTGGAAAGGAGTAATTATGTATATAGTTATTATTTGTTAGGTAAAATAATTATATTCATAAGAGAAATTGTCTCGCATATATGCACACAAACACTATCTGTGGAATTAAAGGATGACTTGTATTTTTGAAATGTATTAAAAAATAAAAATAAATAAATAAATGAAACTTCAATATGCGAATAAAGAATAAAATTAATTTCAATGATCAATATTTAATTTTTGACAATTTCGAGTACTTAAAAAAGGAAGAATAACACTCATATTTGTATCAAGATATCCTTAATTTTATTATTTTTTAAAAATTGGCACTAAAGTAAAGTTATAAATGACAAAAAATTGAAGGTTTCAATACAAAATCTGAACCACTAGTTGGAAGGAACACTACCTTCTATGAAAAATCTTATCACTTGTTTTAGGTTTTCTGAATAATACTTTATATATATATAAAGTAAACCATTCATACATTTTTACTCTCTACTTTGGGAAAAGAATAAAAGAAAAAAACAAGCAAGTCCTCCCACGACACATCTTCTTTTGGTGATAATGAACACTACTAGTATATGCATTGACCTCCATTAATTTGCTTCTTCATGATGTGAACACCATAGACAACATTGTTGTAGTAATATTTGTTGCTTTCTGGTCCAATTTCATAAAAATAAATAAATAAAAAGAAGTGCAACACGTGTCTGGATATGAGAGGATGATGTTCAAAGAGAAATGCTAAGGTTGGGATAATAATCTTAGAATGAAAAATCAATGGTGCAGGAAGAAAGGCAATGATGGGTGAATATTAGAGTAATTGGCAGTTTCATGGAGATAAGGCCCTATCTCTAAAACATGGATCTGCTCATCCGTCTGGTATTGTGTCAGCCTCAGCTGCTGTTTTCAGAGATTTTGTTTTCGATGTCAACATTTGCAAAAGTTTTTCAGCATTGCAACAACATTTTCCACCATCTCCAGTCCAATGGAGTTTCTTTCAATGTCTCTTTTCCTAGCTCTAAATTCAGTGTGATGTGTTGAAGAAAAGAAACCTCAAATTTTTGTGTCTTCTGAGCTAGAAATCATTCAGAAAGATTAAAATTTTTTATAAGAGATGATAATCCAATAAAAAAATATAGTAAATATCAAAATTTTGAAAAAATTATATCGTTCTTGGGGTGTTATCACGAATTATAACACAAGGTATTTTGTATCTTATGGTGTTTGATACAAAACATACATGATATCAATAAGATTTACACCTGCTGTATAGGAAAAATGGTCAATTATGACAGTAAAAGTTTGATTTGTTAAATGTAAAGTCAATAAAGTCTGATGATTTCAACTCACCAAATTCTTTTACCTGGTAGGCCTGCTGAACCATTGATCATCTGATGCTATGCTCGACAATCAACACAGAGGCAGACGCAGAGAGAAAGGAGACACGCATGTTTACAAAGCCAAGCTCAGCCGAAAGAGTCCGCCGAGGCTCGCCTAACCGGCTGTCTGCCTCTGGGATGGCCATATTTGGACCAACTCCAAGTAAATTTTGCATAAATTTCTTGTTTCCACAAGAAATAATATCAAACATCACACATTTTTCCTAGTCGAAGACAATTTGGCATTCTTAACTGAGAAAAATGGAGGCTCCTAACCTTCATTACTGGAAACTTAGATGCAATTATATGTATCATGTGGTCTTGTAATAATGTCAACATTTTAAGCAATGAGAAAGATTATGCCAACATCTTGTTATCATCTTTTCCACGTATCTGAAACCTAAGTGAGGGAGACTAATGTGGTTAGACTTAGACCTATGTATGCTTGTGCCTAACAATGTTGTCATGTTATTATCATTTCCTTAGCACATAGATCACTAAGAGCCAAAGGGAAAAAATGCTCTTTCACTCCAACTAGGTTCGATTCATGGGTAGTAGAGTGTGTTTTTACTAGATTTGATAATTCTAGATACGATATAATGACAAAACATGACTAAAATATAAGAAAGTGATACGAGCTAAAATTTGGTAAAAATTATATACAAATACAACAAATATAAAACAAAAATTTTATATTTGACGTGCCGACACGAACATTGTTAATAACTCTGTAACAAAAATATATATATAACATTATACGAATTATATATCCGAATTGTTAAATCTAGTTTTTACTCAGCCCTACTAAAATAATGATAGACGAACAAGGTTTCCTCAGTTAAACATGCTTTATAACAGCAGTTAATATTTAAATCTCTAAAATCGAAAAGCAAATAGCCATTGTGAATGGACTGTACTTAATACTGATTGCATGAACCGCCCAGGAATTTAAAAAATATTTTGACTACATTTTAAGTGATCAAAACCTAAATCTCTAAGTTCCTTTTTTTTTTTTTTGAAATAAAACAATAAATTATTTCAAATCATAAATTCTTGGACATGAAATAAGGGTAGCAGTTAAGCTTTTTAGTCGCAAAGAGACAGATTAAATGTACACAACCAAAATTTAGCCGGAAGAATAACAATGGACATATCTCCTGGAAAATACCATTTGCACAAGGAGAGAACAAACCAATATTTACCTTGTGGAATTTTAGCAATCAAAACTACTTAGGGACCAGTCTGATAGGACTGACAGAGAATGCAATGCAACGAGCTGCTTTTGCCAACATGATCCACTCGTTCTCTGTCAAGGGCCTCTCTATCACCATTATGACATTGGCATCCCAAGCCATCAAAGGCAGACAATAGTTGGCAAGGATATATAATAATTAAAATAATATCACAAAAAATTTAGCCTTTTTGGTCAGCTATCAAATCTGTAAATCAATAATTTTGCTTCTTTTTTTTTTTTCGTTTTTTTAATTATTTGGCTCTCCTTTTTCCCCATGAAGTAAGTAGAAAATGCTCGCAGAGACTAACTAACCTTCTTTTGTGGTTGAATTGTTGGCCTCACACTAGCGGTGTCAACAATCATAATCTCACTGTTAATGTTCTCCATCTCATCCTTTTCCATCGGTGAAGACATTGAATGCCGCCAATTCTCATTAACAATATACTTGTAGTTATATCTGAAGGCAATTGACATTAATAACATGTGAGAGAAAAGGTTTTGCACAAGAAAGAGACAACTTGCAGATGTAAAAATAACATATTAACCAACTGCATGATGTCTGGCAGGGTAAGAGAATTCTTTAAACATGCCAACTTAGATTAACAATGAAAAACAAATGAATTATGTAGATAATCAACAATATATAGCCCCAGGTAATAATTTTCTTTCGGGTTAAGTATATAGCCCCAGGTAATAATTTTCTTTCGGGTTAAGTATTGGGGATCATTTGAAAACTAAGGAGCAATCAGGAAAAGAGTTGTAGAACGAAGACCACTTACTTTCCTTGGGGACGTCTGATTTCAACTTCATATCTTGCTCCACCTTTATGGGTTGCCTTAATTGGTTCTTTCCAATTTCCTGTAAAATCTCCAACTAGGCACACATCCTCTTCCTGTAAGACAAAGAGAAGGACTTCGAAAAGAGCTTCACAAAAACCAGTCTCCATCTATGCACTCTACGTTAGTAACAACAATGGCTTAAAATCATGGATGCTTCTGACCACATTATAAAGTTAGTCCTACAAGGTGCCTGCAGTTTAATTGGAAAAGTTTGCAGGAAGGTTTTACGACATTATGGCCCATAGGATGTGGGATTCCCTACCCATTAGATAAGGAAAACCATTTTGCCTGTTTTTTTTGGGCAGTTGTGTAGCACCAGCCAATGCAGAAACAATAAAACAAGCTTTAACAAGTTACCTCATTATGGCCATTCCACACAAAGGTCACAGCATGTGTTGCAGGTCCGTCATGTCTGCCACCTTATACCATAGCTATAAGATCCCATGTTGCCCAATCAATTGCTGCCCTACATTTAGTTCAAATCAAAAGTTTTAATTGTTCTTGAAAATATAATATACACCAAAGATCATCAAAGGCACATACGTACTTTTAGTTCCCTAAAGTGTGACATTGTAATTATGATAAAACAGTAAGAGACATAAGAAAATCCTTCATTTTCGGACTGAATATTTATTGGACAGAAAAAATGGGAAATACATTGACTCCATAAAAATAAGAAATCTGAGGCCAGGAAACTGACTGAGGAAACACAGGTAATATATTGTGCTTAGCAATAATCAAATTCATTAATATGCATCATATATATATATATATATATATATATATAGAGAGAGAGAGAGAGAGAGAGAGAGAGAGAGACAGACAGACAGACAGACAGACAGAGACAGAGAGAGAACGGCACAGCAGCCAAGCATGATCCTAGAAGAATGCTGGAGGAGTAGAGGTAAAACTGTGAGTAAGCAAATGAATCTCTATCACATTGAATTAAAGCAAGGAACATGACAGATCAAAATAAAACGTCCTTGATATGTCAAGCATAAAGTCATGTACACAGTACACAAAACAATGTTAGCAAAGTAACTGTCCGGCTGGCATGTATGCAATCCAGTGACAAAATTATGAGCTGCATGAAATGAAGTATCAGTCATCCTGTGCAGATTTGCAATTACACAAGCAGGGGATCGATCAAAATCAGTAGTACAAGTAACGAAGACAGTGACTCTTTTTCAACAACCGTAATAAGAGCCCAAGAGAGAACGGTAATTTCTTCCCCGTATCAAAGGAGTCTCCATCCCTGAAGAAGAACTTAAAGGCAAATTAATCAGCTATATTAGGCTAGCATGGCCTAATGCTGACAACAATATAGGCTCAAGCATTGTGAATTCCTGCATCCATTTCTCTCTTAGCATAAGTAAAAAAACTCATCGTGAAGCAACATTTTGATAAGTTTAAGGCACATGAGTGTGTATTGAAAACTTCAGTTTTAAGGCATGGTAAAGAGTTCATATGATGAAAGTTATTGAACACCTTCCATGGAGAATTTCTTTCAGAAATAAACACAATAATAAGCCATTGTTTTTTCTTACTTTATAAAATAATTGATGATTAGGATATTCAAACTCTGGCATGACTCATTTATTGACTTGGAATTGATTCCCCAATTTTCTGCTTCAACCCCTTGCTGAAAATTTAATACAGTGGTGATTCCCTGGTGCAAAATTCCAAGTTGTTAAATGGGAGATATGGAATGGGAAACAAAAAACTTGATGCCATGAAAACTCAATTGACTGAAAATACCAATCAGGGCCTCAGACCAAGAAGAAAGGGGAAAAAAGACAAAAATTGATGCAATTGAGATAGCCTGGTTCCAAGACGTCTTTTCATATGAAGCAGAAAGAGAAGCACAAATCAGAGGAGCAACTATAAAGGCTAAAATAAGAGGTAGTTCACTAATTTAAAAAAAAAAATGCAGCAGAGGCAATGGTATAGTGTAGCATAATCTCATGATTAATGATCATTGAGACTTATTATTTGTTTTTGGTTCCTATAATTTTAGAACAAGTGAAGAAAAGATGTGCCTAGCATTTTTTTTTTTCTTTATGAAGTTTGTTGAAGAACTTGATAAAAAAAAAAAAACAGTTTCAATGACATGATGAATCAAAGATTTTGGTCAAATGAGTTTCTAAATAAAAACATCAACTTCATGAAGTTCGCAAAAGGACTAATCTATTATCACACATTCAAAAGCAAATGGTTCTGCTCAAACAACAGATCAGTACACACTCACCACATCATAAAGAGTTTCTACATCAGCATCTGTCTGTATGCATGACCCCGCATATATCTGCTCTGTAATCTAACAAATCAAACAGTGGTGGTTCAAGAAGTCGTTAAAAACAAGGCAAGTAGAAGGAGAAGGTGAGAGGGGGAAAGAAAGATGAGCAGGGTAGAATGCAATTGCGAGAGAAACAATAAAAAATCATGCCTTCAAAATGCTATCAAACATTAGAGAGATATGTACACTGCATCTTACTGTAAAGCATTCCAAGAGAGTGGTTATAGTAAAGCTCGCCTTTGGAACGATTGAGTGCTTTAAAGTATTCCTCTAGTGGGAAGCTTCCATGAGCCCATTCTCCATCTCCAGGCTCTTTCTCAGAAAAAATACATACAACTTGGCCAATGGGTGAAGCAAGAATGTCCATCTGCAATATTGAAAGAACAAGTCCATTTTGATCATTAAAAAACTTCAACCCCTGCAATGCTAGAAACTTTGAGGAAAATACTCAGAATAAGTTTGTAAATTTGATGCCAATACAGCTTTGTTCCAAGTGGCAACAGGCACACGACCTCAATTAAACAAAAGGTCAAGATCACTCCAGCGATGTAGTTCATGAATTGGAGAAGGAGAGAAGTGTCTCTCAAGGACTAGGCCAAAAGATCCTGTCTCCTCTGTCAGCATCTCCCTGAAGAAAGCAAATCAAGAACTGAAAAAATAAAGAAACATCCATGAATGATATATGATAAATAACTTCTGACTTCTGAGTGATCTTTCGAGAAAACAAAGCAAATCACAGATTGCACAGGTAAATTTAGCTTAAACAAGAGATAGATGGCCAGTTACAATCAATAAAAACTAATATAAACTGGGTAGAAACCAGAGTCAGAAGAAATTAACCAAAACTATCAGCGAATCAACGCTATAGCCTGCTTTAAACAACTCAGTAATTTAAACCTTCTTCAGCACTGCAAACGAAGTTCATGCTCGTAATTTACTAACTTAAGAGATAATAATTTCAGTAATCGCATTGTGATTTCCTAAAAACAAAATCACAGTTGTATAATTCGCAGAAAAACATAATTAGCATTCAAATAAATTTTTACATATTTAGCCAGTAATAGAAGATTAACAGCTAAATACTAAGCATCAAAGATGTTGGGAAATTATTTGGGTGGGCCTACATATATCAGTTTATTGTACATTACAGGCTATCTAATTTGTTTTAGTCCACTTAAAAGTGATCAAATAAAGTTATTGGACTTCAGTGCATCTCAATTGGTATGGGCTTTACAATGTGTAGATACCTGATATTTTATTCTATTTTAATGATGGGCCAAAATAGAATAAAATATAATTCAATTATAAATAGGTTATGGTCCCCAGTCTAAACGTAATTTTCCTCATTCTCATATCCCATCAGTGAGTGAAATAAGGTTTTCTCTCATAAAGAAAAAGGTTTAGACTGGAAGACTGCTAACCCTAGGCAATCAATTTCAATGGATCCAGGTACGCTTCCGTATTCTAATTTTCTTGATGATTGAACATGAGATCCTGGATATAAATTATGCAATTACAGTTTATCTAACAAGTGGTATCAAGAGCCTATTCATGTTTAATCATTAAGAATTAAAAATTTTTGTTTTGATTGAAAGAAAATCAAGAACATAAAGATTGGGTTTTAATTTTGGGATTGTTTGATCAATATTGGCTTGATTTGTCTCAATTTTTTGATGTTTTCATCCGATTTTTGCATGGGCATTGTAGAATACACATTTAATTTCAATTATGTACAGTTAATTGGATGAAAATAAGTCTGAAAATATGAAAAAATTAAAGAAAATTACAGAACAGACCCGAACGGGTCTGTTCCGGATCCAGCCGGGTCAACCCGACCCGGCTGGTTAAGGTTGAAGAGGGGAGATCCCATTCGCCGAGGGTGGCGCGTGTGGTACACGCGCCACCTTCTGGTAGCCTGATGGCCACCGTTTTCTCCAGAACTGAATAAAATTTAATTTTAAATTTTTTGGTGATTTTTCTGGAATTTTTTGAAATTGTTAAATATTTATTATTTAATATTTAGCATTATTTGAATTAAAACTGTATGTTATGCACATGATTATTCTTGTTTTGCTTCATGGTGATATGTTTTATGACATTTTGAGTTGATTGACAATATGTACTCTCCCTGAAATTGTCAATAAATTTATGTACTCTCACCTACAAACATGTGCATGTATTATGAAAAATAAAGTTTCAAAATAAATTAAATTGATATAAAATGTCGCCAAAGTGACCTCTTTTGTATTAATTTGTTTATTTTGAAAAATAAGGTTGTCATTAAGGAATTTATATGACAGTGTTTTTTAATTCATGCGGGACATAATCGGCCCAAAGGAAGATTATTTCTTTGCCGAATTATTAACACATAAGGTAGTAAATATGTGATAAATTTTTTTTCCATGCATGTATTATGTCGGTCCAAAGAAAGGCATATTATTGGCAGGATTTGGTTATCAATATTTACTAATAAAGTTTAAGAGTATCGCTTACAAATTGATATTTCTGTCCAAAGACTAAATGTCAATGTTGTGCTTGGTATCTTATATGGCCCAAAATTATTTGGTTGTGAGCTGATTATTATTTTTCTGCTTACAGTAAATGTTTCTTCCATATCTGCCAATTTGAATAACATTCCAGTGCTAAATGGCACTAACTTTGGAAAATAGAAGGAGCACGTAACCATTATGCTTGGGTGTATGGATCTGGACTATGCGATCAGGTCAGAATGACCTCTCGCCCCTACTGATAATAGTCAGCTACGGAAAGGGCACTTTACGAAAAAAAATGGAAGCGTTCAAATCGCATAAGTTTGATGATCATGAAGCACTCAATTCCAGATGCCATCAGGGGCGCAATACCTGAGGAAGAAAATGCTAAAAGTTTCCTTAAACAGATTGCAGACAGATTTGCTGCAAATGAAAAGGTCGAAACAAGTACTATTCTGACTAAACTTGTTTCAATGTGGTATAATGGCAAAGGAAACATAAGGGAATACATTATGGAAATGTCTAATCTTGTTACAAGATTAAGGGCACTAAAGTTAGAGTTGTCTGAAGACATACTCGTGCACCTGATCTTGATATCTCTTCCTTCACAATTTAATCCTTTTAAGATAAGTTACAATACTCAAAAGGAGAAATGGACTCTTAACGAGCTCGTTGCTCAGTGTGTGCAAGAGGAAGAGAGATTGAAACAAGATAAGATAGAAAGTGCTCAATTAACATTTTCTTCTAATGGTAATGTTGCCAACAAGAAAAGGAAAAGGAACAATACAGGAAAAGGCACTGCAAATATTGGAACTTCACAACCTAAGGGGCAGCAGAATCAGGATAAGGTGATCACTTGTTTCTTCTGCCGTAAGGATGGACATGTGAAGAAGGATTGTTCCAAGTACGAAAAATGGCTTGCCAAAAAGGGTAAACTTCTCAACTTTGTTTGTTCTGAAGTTAATTTGGCTTTAGTACCCAATCACACTTGGTGGATAGATACAGGTGCAACTACTCACATAAGTGTGACAATGCAGGGCTGTCTAAGGAGCAGAAAGCCAACTGATGATAAAAGTTTCATCTATGTGGGAAATGGCGAGAAAGCTCCTGTTGAGGTTATTGGTCTATTCAGATTAAAGTTAGAATCGGGTTATTATTTAGATTTGGATGAGACTTTTTCTGTACCGTCATTTAGACGGAATTTGATTTCTGTTTCTAATTTGGACAAATTGGGTTATTCTTGTTCATTTGGAAATGAAAAATTTAGTCTCTTTCAGTATACAAATCTTATTGGTACCGGTTCTTTAGTTGACAATTTATATAAATTGGACCTACATGCCTCATATGTTAATGAATGCTTGCATATAAATAATTATGGTACAAAGCGCAAATTAATCAATGAGAATTCTTCTATGTTATGGCACAAGCGTTTGGGGCATATTTCTGAACAAAGAATATAGAGACTTGTGTCAGAAGGAATTCTCGACTCCCTTGATTTTTCAGATTTCAAAATCTGTATTGAGTGTATTAAGGGAAAACAAACAAATATAAAGAAAATAGGTGCCAAAAGGAGTTCAAACGTCTTGAAATTAATTCATACTGATATATGTGGTCCATTCCCTACGGCTTCTTGGAATGGTCAACAGTATTTTATTACTTTCATAGACAATTATTCTCGCTATGGGTACCTATACTTAATTCATGAGAAGTCTCAATCATTGGATATTTTCAAGAAGCTTTAAAGACTGCAGTGTATATCCTTAATCGAGTTCTATGCAAAGCAGTAGCTAAAACCCCATATGAGTTATGGACAGGAAAGAAGCCTAGTATTAGGCACTTACATGTTTGGGGTTGTCCAGCTGAAGTTAGGCCATACAAGCCTAAGGAAAGGAAATTGGACTCAAGAACAGTAAGCTGCTACTTTGTTGAATACTCAGAAAGATCGAGGGGTTTCAAGTTTTATGATCCCTCAAGTAAATCCTTTTTCGAAACGGGAAATGCTAAGTTCATTGAGGATGTTGAATATAGTGGGAGTGTTAAACTCAGAGATCTTGTCTTTGAAGAAGAACATGTCATTGTTCCTACAGTTGCAATTGAAAATGATCAGATAATTATGTCTGGCGTTGTTCAAAATGCAAATACAGATTATCAAGATACTCCTGGTTTACCTCCTACTTATATTGAAGAGTCAGCTCCTATTCAATTAGAGGAGCAACAACAACAACCTCAATTGGAAGTGCCATTAAGGAGATCCTCTAGGGAGAGGAGATCAGCGATTCTAGATGATTATATCGTTTATCTCCAAGAACATGAGTTTGATATAGGAATGAAAGATGATCAAACATCTTTCACTGAAGCCAAACAAAGTGTTCACTCCCAACATTGGATAGAGGCCATGAAAGATGAGATGAAATCAATGGAGGACAATGGCGTTTGGGATCTTGTCGAACTGCCTAAAGGAGCGAAACCGATTGGTTGTAAATGGATTTTCAAAACCAAACGAGATTCGAAAGGCAATATCGAAAGATATAAAGCGCGCCTAGTCGCCAAAGGTTTCACTCAAAAGGAAGGCATTGATTATAAAGAGACTTTCTCTCCAGTTTTATCGAAAGACTCTTTTAGAATCATTATGGCACTAGTAGCTCATTATAATTTAGAGCTACATCAGATGGATGTAAAGACAGCGTTTCTCAATGGAGACATTGAAGAAACAATTTATATGGTGCAACCAGAAAATTTCGTGTCGGATAATTCGAAACATCTGGTATGCAAATTAAAGAAATCCATCTATGGTTTAAAGCAAGCATCCCGTCAATGGTATCGAAAATTTGATCAAGTGATTACCTCATTCGGTTTTAAAGAGAACACTGTTGATCAATGTATTTATCACAAGATCAGTGGGAGTAAATTTATTCTTATGATTCTTTATGTTGACGATATTCTGCTAGCAAGCAATGATATAGGCTTGTTGCATGAAACCAAGAGATTTCTATCAAGTAATTTTAAAATGAAAGATCTTGGGGATGCATCTTTTGTGTTGGGCATACGGATCCATCGAGATCGTTCTCGTGGAATACTTGGCTTATCACAAAAGGCATATATCGATAAGGTGCTTAGCAAATTTGACATGAAGAATTGTGCATCAGGAGATACACCCATTGCTAAAGGTGATAAATTTAGTTTGCTTCAATGCCCAAGAAATGAGATTGAAAAGAAAGAGATGCAAAAGATTCCTTATGCCTCAGCAGTAGGGAGTCTTATGTATGCTCAAGTCTGTACGCGTCCGGATATTGCGTACACAGTTGGAATGCTTGGCAGATATTCAAGTAACAAAAGATTACATGCTCACATATCGGAGGTCAGATCATTTAGAGATCATTGGGTATTCAGACTCCGATTTTGCTGGTTGCCTTGATAGCATAAAAACTACTTCTGGCTATATTTTCATGTTAGCTGAAGGAGCTGTCTCATGGAAGAGTGTAAAGCAGTCACTCATAACTTCTTCCACCATGGAGGCAGAATTTATAGCCTGTTATGAGGCATCGAACCAAGCAATATGGTTGTGGAATTTTATCACCGGGCTGTGCTTTGTCGATGGTATTGAGAGGCCATTGAAGATTAATTGTGATAATAAAGCCGCTGAGTTATACTCTAAGAACAACAGAAGCTCGTCGAAGTCAAAGCATATTGACATTAAGTTTCTTGTTGTTAAGGAGAGAGTTCAGAGTCTTCAGATTACTATTGAACATGTAAATACAAACTCCATGATTGCGGATCCGCTTACAAAAGGAGTACCACCTAAGGTGTTTCATGAGCATGTAGCTCATATGGGTGTGGTTCGTCCTGATGATATACTTGTATAGTGGGAGATTGTTTCTTGATGTTCATTTGTTATTGAGATTTTTCTGATCAGAATACAGTATTTTTGTTATTATTGAAAACTCTGAAATAAAGTAATATTCTTTCAATAGCAGTATGCATAAAGTCTTGAAAGAATGATAAAGTAGGACCAGTTGGAAATAGGCATGTTGAGGGATCACGTTTCATGTAATTTCCATGCTACACATCCATACTTGATCTATGTCGTTGATTATGTTAATATACGTGACCATTGATGGGTCCAGTTACGGAATATATGTAACGAAGATCGCTTTGATCCTATGTTGATATAATTGATGGACCAGATTGTTTAGAGATGTTCTTTCTGAAGATAGCAAGTATTGAGCTCATAAAGTTAATTTTAAATGTACAATAGTCAAGCGACATATGTGGCCCAAGTGAGAGATTGTTGGGAAATTATTTGGGTGGGCCTACATATATCAGTTTATTGTACATTACAAGCTATCTAATTTGTTTTAGTCCACTTAAAAGTGATCAAATAAAGTTATTGGACTTCAGTGCATCTCAATTGGTATGGGCTTTACAATGTGTAGATACCTGATATTTTATTCTATTTTAATGATGGGCCAAAATAGAATAAAATATAATTCAGTTATAAATAGGTTATGGTCCCCAGTCTAAACGTAATTTTCCTCATTCTCATATCCAATCAGTGAGTGAAATAAGGTTTTCTCTCATAAAGAAAAGGTTTAGACTGGAAGACTGCTAACCCCAGGCAATCAATTTCAATGGATCCAGGTACGCTTCCGTATTCTAATTTTCTTGATGATTGAACATGAGATCCTGGATATAAATTATGCAATTACAGTTTCTCTAACAAAAGAAACCATAAAAATTTTCTAAAAATTAAAAAAGAGAAAATCTCTTATTGAGCATCGCTAAAGTTCTTGATCTCAGTAAATCTTTCACCCGACGAACCGCTTGCCTTCTTTAACGTGTCTCCTACCATTGTTATCCTCTATTTCTCCGCATTACTCTGTAAAAATAATTTGTCACAAAACACAGACTAAAATAAATGATTTTTCACAAAAGAAAATTTCATGCTGAATAAAATGATAATGGCTTTACTCCACGTTTGAGAGAACGAAAAAAGATTCTTCCATCGAGAGATAAAGCGAAACGAATGCCAAGAGGTTTCTGTAGAGTAACCATATACTCGTTCAAGTTCATCCTCAACGCCGAATTTTCATCCGACATTGCTAAAATGTTGAGCTGCTTCTTCTTCGGCGTCATCGTTTTAACCGAAAATCCATTGATGAAGCTCGAATCTCTGCTGCGAAGGCCGAGAGCTCCCAGCAACAGAAGAGTTGCAGTGGAAAGAAAATCGTTCCGAAGAAGGAAAACCAAAAACGACGATTGAAGAGATGATGAAGAAAGAATAAAAAACAGAAACGCCAGCCAGGGAGATCGGGTAAGAAACCCGTGGTCCACGTGGCGAATTGTGGGGCCCGGTTGATGAGGGTCTTGCACACTTTTGTACGTTAAGCTGCCACGAGTAGATTTTTCCATTTGCAATGTTAAAAAATCTGTTGGATTTTGGGGGTCATTAAGAGAAGGACGTATAACCAATTGGAGACTGCCACGTGAGCTACTGGAGTGTTTTGTACAGTAACGGTTTTGTGTACGTTCCGGAAGAATTGATGTCTCAACAAAATTCTATCGTCTATAGATAATGAAATGAAGCTTAATTATACTTGCTGTTTTGGTTAGAACTATAATCCAAGATAATTTAATGTCAAATTTATATTTAATTTAATTTAAAATTTTAAAATTAAAGTTTGATTTGAGTTTATCAAATTTAATTTTTGAAATTTTTATTTGATTCCACAAAATATTTAGATCATTTAAATTTGATTTAATAGATTTAAATTATATTTTTTAATTATATATTATGAAAAATAATAATAATTAAGTAATGAAAATTATATATAAATAATTTAAATTAAAATTGTAAATCACTTGAATTAAATTTTAAAATATTATTTAGATAATTCAAATTTTGTTCAAAATTTGAGTAAATATTGAGTTGAATTAGAATAATTTGACTAACGTGAATCATTTGCATCCTTAATTTTGATTACAAATTTTGTTCATTCTTTTAATCAAAGATGAAATTTAAACAATTCTTAAACGTATTCATCTCTATTGTGGCGTCCTAATTCAGTCGGTATCTACCCACTTAAAACAATTGGTATCATTTGTATAAGAACAAAGACTTTAAGGTCTTAAGTTCGAACCCCTGAGGACGCGATAAAATCGTGAGGGCGGGACCGTAAAAGCGGGAGTCAAAACGAACAATACGGTTGAGTGGGTCGCTACCGACTGGTTAGGACGCCACAACAATCTCGAATTTTAATTATTTTAAATTTTATTGGATTAGTATAATTTTGGGCTTTATGGCTAGATATGTGTTCTCTTTTTCTTATAATTATCAAATTTACATATAAATTCTATATACTCTCATTTGATGGCTTTATTTTATTTTATTTTATTTTATTACAATTTAATTATTTTTATACTTATTTAGGATATTTGTTTGAATATTTTTTATTTTATCATATTATCAATTTAATTTAAATGATATTCATGTGTACTAAAAGATGAGGTTGTATATGGGTTTTTTTTTTTTTTTTTGAGTGGTGTAAATGGAGCAGACCATTATTTTTTCGAAGCTTGGTATAACTTAACGTTGCAATTTAATTCTTTATAATTTTATCATGCGAGATAAATCAAAGAAAAAGCCGGCTTTGGGCCAATAGTCCAAAAGTCGAAATCTAAAGATTTTATTTTATTTTATTTTATTTTATTTTATTTTTATAAAAAAGTCTTAATTAGAAGTAAAATAAAAATATTTTAACTGTTGGAATTAAAATCTTAAATTTATTTGAAATCTTTAATTTAGATTTTATTTTCTTTGTATAAAATACTGTTATTCGATATCTTCGTACCCTCAAATCTAATTATTTCTAATTGATTAAGAAGAAAGGTTTTGAGAACAAAACTAGGCAAAGGCTTTGCTAATGATGATTTATTTTCCTTTTGTCCTTCTTCTTTGTTGTATTTGTCAACCTTGAAGAACTTGTATGCCAAGAAAATAAATAAATATTTTACATTTTGAGTTTTGTTGATGTGAGATTTACAATAACAATTTAATAAACATTAGTCAAGATTGGTGGATTAAGATAATTAAATTTTATCGTAAGTATAGTGGAGATCTAGAAGTCCATACAAGTGGGTTCACTTCCAAATTTCAATTACATTTCTAATGATTATCTCGATCTCAAGACTTGGTCTCATTGAAATAGATTTTAGTATAACAGTTAATGTTATAAAGTCCAACTCATTAAAAAAAATAAATTATTTGATATAATAATTCTAAAAACTCATAATATATAGTAAAAATCAGACATTAATTCTCCTAATTACATGTTATTAATCTGATACCTACATATTTTTAATCTTATATTATGAGTTGGTAATAAAACTGTTTATGAATTGGACGGTTCATTCAAATTGAAAACTCATTTTGATTTTAAATAAGTTTAAATAAAATAATTAAATTTATTAGATGAACTTTAATTTAAAAATTGAGGAACAAAATAAATTTATGTAGAACATAGCTAAAAATTTTGTTATAAACGAACTCAAACTCACTTTTTATTTTTTAATAACTATCAAAATCCGATTCAAACTCAACATTTATCGATTCGATTTATGAAACATCTCTATTGGTGCCTAAGTCAATCCTAAAAATGATACTACATCTTTATATATATATATATATATATATATATATATATATATATAAATAAATAAAAGAATTCTACTTTTACAATAAAAATCAAATTTACGAAGATTAATTTGTTGTTTATAATTTTAATTCCGTTAAAACAAAATCCTACCTAATTCACTAATTTGCGGAAAGATATTAATAAAAATAAAAATCATAAAATAAAATAAATATATTTATTAATAAGATTATGATTGTAATTTGCATTTGTTTTTTACATTTATATCAAGGAATTTCATTTTTACTTAGAGATGAGAAAAGTTCGGCCTAAACCATTAACAGCAAAAATCCCAACCAAGTCCTGCCTGTACGGCAAATACGACCGCCGTTTATCTCCTTCCTTCAACGTCCTATTTCTCACGTAAAAAATTTCATGCGCCGACGCTTTCTCGATTCTCTTCATGTTCTTCGCCTGTAGCATTTCACCTTCGGTTTTCTTCTTCTTCGCCTTCGTCGTCGCTGTTTTCTCACTTGCCTTTTCTTCATTCTTTTTCTCTATGGTATTCTTATCAAAATTCGAAAACGAAGAAGACGACACTTTGCTGTCGCTGTTGCTTCTCTTAAGCAAATGCTTTATAAGACGCCACCGTTTCGAAGACGATGATCCTGTGGACTTACTCTTCTTACACCTGTTCGGCGACGATTCCGCTGATTGCTTCGGTTTCCAAACACAGTATGTTCCCTCGGGCACTCCTTCTAGCTCGTCCGCCTCCGACGACGATGATGACGGAAGATCACCATCGCCGATGAACAAATTCCTCAACGGAATCCGAATAGCCTCTTCCACTTCATCATCAGAGCCATGATCGAGATCGCGACTGAAGATTGGAAACCACGACGTCTTAGGACTCTCCCAGAGATTATTAGCGAACTCGAATTCTTCATCATCCGACACGCCGTCTTCTTTGAAGTCTCGGCTAACGCCGGCGGCGATATCAACTAGTTTGTTATCGGTGGAATAGCTGTTAAAGCTGGGACAAAACGATACTTCCGAGCTGTTGTTCTGCATCTGAAGCGTCAAATTCAAGAGGTAAGTGAAAAGAGATTCTCCTTTTGCAATGTTTTTGAGAAGTGTGTGAATCTATTTATATACTAGAAGCAAAGTAATTAAAAATAGCAGTAGTATTTGACAAAATTGGAACTCTCTTTTTTTACACGTGTGAGATGGTATACACGTGTGACTATTTGGGTTTCGGTGGAATGTGCTTGTCCTTTTTTTCATGATTTTAGATTTTGACTTTTGAGAGTTTTTGAATTTTTTATTTTATTTTATAATTAAAAACTCAAAAAATGTTTTATTTTTAATTAATAATTATATTAAAAATTATGATATAATTATTGAACATCTAAAATAAAGCATACAAATACCTATAATATATACATTTTATAATAATTATATATATCATGATATAAATATATGTAATTTTTTATAAAAATAAAATTAATTTTAAACTTTAAATATTTATAATAAGGCATTCGACTATTTATGTATATTAAACTATAAATGATTTGGATGCTCATAAATAAATAAATATTTCTAATTAATAGTACTTAGTAATTACTCATATCATTAATAATTACTAATTATTTTAAATTAATAATTTATTTATTTATTTATTTAGTATTTATTTTTATAAATTAATAACTGATTTTAATATTTAATAATCAATAATTAATACTTAATGAATAATTAAAAATTAAAAATTTATTAATAAACTTTACCATTAAAGTATTATGGCTCATGTTAGATTTTTCAGAATATTATATACGAAATTTATGATTTTTTTTCCCAATAATTCATTGAGGTTTAAGAAATAATAGCTATTTTCATTTTTATTATTAATTTCAAAATTTTCACTTCATTTTTAGTAATTATTTTTTGATGGTATAAATAGTAAATATTTTATTATATTATTTAAATTTTTCCCAAAATAATTAAATGGAATAAAAATAGTTTTCTTAATGATCGTGTATGCTTTTCAAAAGGAAGGTTCTGGAGGTTACAAATCCCAGTTTTTCATATGAAGAAAAATTCTAAACGCACTCAAATTTTTCTTTTTTACATTCATGATAAATTAGATTTGAAAAAAAAAAATCCAAGCAAAACTTGAACTGAGTCTTTGTCTGTTCCAGATTTTTTCTTTTAAAACTTAGCGAAACTGTGGACTTTCTAGAAGAAAAATCATGAACGAAGGAAAAACAGCGCATGCATGACGTTCATAGGTTAATCCAATGAAATAAAAAAATAAGTAAGAACCTTCCTCAAGAGGCAAAGACAAGTTGGCCTGAAAATTTTGGAGGAATGATCTAAATATTATTATAATATTATTATGGAGTATGTTGTTTTTTGATTTTTAAAATTTTATAAATAAGATTAAGATGATAATATATATTTTT
The DNA here is from genome assembly GCA_033439115.1 of Firmiana major. Lineage (NCBI taxonomy): Eukaryota > Viridiplantae > Streptophyta > Magnoliopsida > Malvales > Malvaceae > Firmiana > Firmiana major. The sequence goes on from CM065904.1 coordinate 70,198,611, forward strand.
AATAATATATTAAAATTAAAATAAATAAAAAAAATATATGTTATTATCTAATTTAATTTGTGGAGTTTAAAAAACTCAAATAATAATGTATTAGATAATAATTTATTATTATATACTACAAAAATTCTTAGACTAAATATTACTTTATGATAAAATTGTTAAGAGTGTAATCCAAATATTTAATTTAGTATATAATGTATAGTTTTTTATTTAAATAATTGGGTTTTATTTTTTTTCCCGAATAATATATTAATTAAGATTTTTTTTTTATGAAAATTTTTATCTATCTTGAAAGCCTTGGTTTCCTAATCTACTTTACTAACCTGATAAGGAAATTAAATAAATTAAGTCCTCTTGAATTTGTAATTTCAAACAATCTGTCTGCTACACTTACCAACTGAGCTAATGCTCAGTTTGGCGAGAGTGATTAAGTAAATAATAGAAAATTCATTTTTGTATTTTATTTTCTTTACAGAAAATTTACGATGAAGTTTTATAAATGACAAATTACTCGATATATTATTGATAAAATTTTTAAATTTTAGAAATGAAACTAATAAAATAACAAATATCCTTGAATTACTAATTAAAAAAATAACACAGTTTTTAAAATACACAATTTATCTATCATTTAACCATTAATATATCGTGCGATGAAGCAAACGAATATATAATATATTCATTGCTGAAAATATATTATCTATTGTGACATAATAATAGATTGAATCAAAATTAATATCAACAACAAATAAATTAACAAATACACTATCTTTTTTATTTTTACAGTAAAATCGTCGAATTCTTTCAGCTTTGAAAACTTAATGTTAGAGTACGAAATGTTAAACTTCAAATGTTTTATAGTATAATAAAATAAAATTTATTTATATAAATAATTAATTTTTTTCATAGCCAAAGGTGCAATTAAGGTCTCACTGTCTAAGTTCCTTAAATTAAATATTGCCTCCAATTTATTCAATCGATTGTAACTTTACAGAATATTTTAGATTTTAATGTGTGATCTTGGGCCATGGCTGGGATAATTTTTTTAACTAAAATATTTTATTTGAAAAAAAAAATGCATACGTTAAAACTTGAACCTCAAAACGCTAAGGCATAACGTAATCATTTGGATTAAGGGTAAAAATCTATAACTAAAATAATTCAACTTGATGCCTCAAAATGAAAATCTTGAATAATACGTTCTCTTGATCGTAAGATATGACACATTCTATTTACATCGAATTTAATTTTTTAGTCTCTCGTCATTGAAAAGAAAAAAAAAAGTCCATATAATAACTATTTTTTTTCCCTGGCTGGATGGAGCACTTAAAACTATGGAATGTAATGGAAAAGTATTCCTGGAGTTTCAAACGTGGAGGTCTTTAAGGTGATGTGTAGCACTTTCAGGACTCGAGATGAGAGATTTGTTATATAAAATTATGTATATATAATGTAAAATATGAAAAATTTTATAGTAAAATTTATAATATTTTCATGTTATATTACAATATCATATTTTAAGATCCCACTTGCTTAAAAATACAAACATTTTGTGTCGTATATAAATTTGAAATTTTTCGTTATTTTTTTTATTTATTTGAACGATAATGAGATTAATTTCATTAAAATAAAAATTAACAATAGTGACTAATTAGTAATTATTGTGATGATAAAGAAAAATTAATGATAAGATAGGTATTTGAATTCAATCACATTATTAAGATGAAATGAAGTGAGAAAAAAATATTATTAAAGATATTATATTAAAATTTATATATAATAAAGTTTACAATTTATTTCATATTTGTAAGAATATAAAATAATTTATTGTAATGTAAAATAACTTTTTATATATACATTGAAATTTTTAAATACCAATAAATGGTTTGAAGAAATGAAAGTAGGTTTTTTTAAGCATTTAGATAAATTTTGAATCATAAAATCGTTATTATCGAGAGTATTTTATCATAATAATATTTCAATCAGAACAAATTTTAAATTATAAAATAAATTAGAATACTTGTAAATAAAAAAATTAAATAAAAATAATAATATAAAATCTTAAGGGAAAAAATAAAAAATTTAAAACATTTTAGATACAATGCAAAATAAAAAATAATAATAAAACTAAGAAAGGTTAGATGGATAGTTTGAATGTCCATCAATGAGTCGGTTGGAGATTGGACTGCTCACCAATCCCGGGATTGTGGTCCCGGCATTGTGGCTGAGAGCATGTGAGACGCATTTCAAATGGCACCTCACATTTTATTCATAAAAAGGGGAAGTTCTCATCGTTACGTATGTGCATACAATGCAAATTATATTAGTTGAATAATCGATTTAATTAATTTTGATAAGATAAAAAATAATAATGATACAAAAATTAATATCAAATAATAATGTATTTAGATTTAATTATAATAATGATCGTGAAATGAATTATAAATAATTATTAATGATATTATATTAAAATTAAAAAATTAAGATAAAATTAAAATTGTGGTATGATGAGAATTTTCATTATGTCACATTGGATCCATGATAAATTTCAAAATCAGGTTTTAGTGTTTTAATTTAATATATTTATAGAAATCAAACACATTTGTTTATCTTATGCAAAATAATTTTTTATTTTCTGTTAAATTTATATATATATATATATATATATATTTATCAAATTTGAATTAATGTTATTTTAATTTTTTGTATTATTTTATATCATATCAATATATCATATTTGAAATTATATTAAGTGTAATTAGATAACTACTACTCCACTGGTATGTTTGGTATGTTTGGCATGATTCATGCTTTGGAAAGTTCTTGTGATTTTCATGCTATCGTAAGTTTAGGCTATATGTGTTTTGCGTGGAAATTGAGATTTAATCTCATTTTGCGGCTAACATGAGATACCTTTTGAGTCAAAGGCCGTTCGGTATGAGGAGAATAATCATTTTGCGTTACAATTTAATTGGACACAAAATGATTACAACGTTTGTTATCAATAAAGTTGAATGTAAAATGATTTCAATCCAAGTAGACTGTAATCACTTTGTGACCTTGGCTGCAAAGTTAATTTTACTCTAATTTTACCCAAATTACCCTTTTACCAAAAACACAAAAATACTTTCATGGATGTTACAAGTAATTATCATATATAAAAAATATTTTATAAAGACTAAAATAAATTATTATGATATTCATTAAAATTAATAGATGAATTAAAATTTAAATTAATAATAAATGAATTTGTAAATTAATAAATTTGTAAATTTAAATTAATAAATAAATTTGTAATAATATACTAATTAAAATATAAATTAATAATCATAAAAATTTAGAATTACAAATAATGAGCAATATTAATAATATAATTTTATATCATTTACATTTTCATTTTAATTAATTTTTTCATTGCATTAAAGTTGTTTTTTATAGTTATGAGTATTTTTGAAATTTGACACAACTTTCCCAACAAAATGAGTGCATACCAAACACTGTAAAGTTACTTTTCTTGCAATATAAACATAATTTTACATTGCATATCAAACGCTGCAAAGTTACTTTCTCAGTAATCACTTTTCCAATAATCACTTTCCCAACAATTATTTTACGCTGCAATCAATTTTCCTCTAAGATATCAAACGACCTCAAAATATTGAGTTTCGACAGAAACTAGGTTCATGCACTTGGAACCCTACATTACGGAATATCTCTGCAATTTTAGTGGTGGGAATTATTGGATGTAATGAGCCAAAATAGTTTAATATTAAATTTAAATATTGTTCAAATACAAAATTTACAATTTTAAATTCGATTTAAGTTTAATTAAATTAAATTTTTAATTTTTAATTTGATTTGATAAAATATTTAAATAGTTTGAATTTAATTTAATAGATTCAGTTTATAAATTTTCAATCATATATTTAAAATAAAATGATAAATTTATAATAAAATATAAGATATATTAAAATAATTTCATTGAATTTTTTAATTGTTTAAATTAAATGTTAAAATATTTAAATTTGATTTAAATAAAAATAAATTAAATTTAAATATTAATCAAATCAGATTCGTATAAAACTCTTAAGTCATTTATTACTTTGGCACCCAAAAACTAACATAATTGATGTAGTCAAAGACATTTGTTATTTCCACTAAAGTCTTAAGACGAGTTGTCATATCATGTTTTCTTAAGCAGCGGAGAAAACAACCAACTCAAGATAAAACGAGCCAATGAGACCAAACGACAAATAAATATTAACCTCTTGGAGAAGGAAAGCTGCTTAAAATCTTGATTCGGACCTTCAACCCCTTTGGTTATGCCCCGTTCATTAAGTATTAAATTTAAAATTAATTGAAAAAAATGGAGTTTAACTTAAATTTAATTGATAATAAATGAAAGATTTTATTTAAATGAAAAAATATCATTTAAGGTTTAGCTTAGTTATAAATCTGATAATTTATGTATAAATTTATGTTGGTGTCATATGGTTTTTATGGCATATAAAAAATAAAAATTTTCTATCAAAATTCGTATTAACACATGAAATATAAAATTTTTATTTTAACTTTTATCATTTTTATATATAATTTTATCAAATTTTAATTTGGGTCTTTTTGTCTCATATAAGTATGTTTGTCTAAAATTGATAGATCCATTTAGTGGGGATAGCAATAGGTAGGGCACCCACTAGTTCTGGAGTACTTGAATCCGATTATATTTTAAAATATTTAAGCACAATCAATTATCTGCATATTTTGATTTTTATTACCTGAACTCTATTATATAATATGGAAAATATTCATTTATCTTAATTCACTAAATACTCGTTTATTAAGTTAAAATTTAATTTTTAAATTTAAAAAACAATTTTAATGCATATTATTAAAAAATTAATTTAATAAATTTAAGTTAAATCATAAAAATAAATTAATTTAAAAATTATAATTAAAACACTTAATGAATTAATTTAATTGAGTATTCTATTAATAATAAATAATTTATAATAAATAATAATATTTAAAAATTATTATTTATAACCGACTTTAAGTAATAAAATACTCTAATTACTATCCAAGCCCGAGATAAATAATCAAATTACTATCCAAATATGATTGTTAGATATCCTAATTTAAATTAATAAAGTTGAGTACGGTTTTTAAGATACTCAATTACATTCTTACTACTACCAATTGTTATCCCTTTCATAAAAAGAAAAAGAATTAAATTTAAGATTTAATTTTTTTATTTAATAGATAAGAATAGCAAAATAAAATTGTACTATGATATCATATTAATGATTGTATCTTAAAACTAATTTATAATAAATAAAAAGATATTAAACAACAACAAAAATTCAAAATTAAATAAATCTGAAATAACTATACTTTACAGTCAATTTCACCAAGAAAATTGAGATGTTTCCCGTAATCGTTGAAAAACACAAGCTCTGCAGGTTTCAGTGATCAGCATACATTCATTGACTTAAAGGGAATAGCTTTACTTTGATGGTTAAATTTTAAGTTAAAAGCCTGCCTAATTATAGAGAGATCGATGCTCCATTTCCCTGATGGTGAACTCGAAAACAGTAGCTGTACAATAATTTAGCATCCTTGTATGGAATCTACTATGATTGAACTTAATTGTTTTTGGTTCTCAGGAAGATTGAAGAATGAATCATCACCTTCATTGCACATTCTGACATTCAGAAGACAAGCTTATGAATAATTATTACATATCTGTGAGGTCAGTATGTTTGAAGCATAGGTATGCATTAACGAGACTTCATAAATCAGATTTACATGAGTTTTTTCATCTTGGACTTACATTAAGATTATGTATTCTCATCCTAATCTTTGAAGTGAATTTTGGGTATCCATCCGTGCTTTCTGACAGTCTTCGATGTGTTATATCATCTTCCAAACCTTTTGATCTTCTTGGTGTTATGTTATCTTCCGACTTCCGTGCCTTCTGATCTTTGTCTTCGTCTTTGTATTTTATCATGTTCCATTGGTCGAAATTGAATCTGAAAAGCCCTATAGGAAAATAGAGGTAGTAGTGTGGCACCAACAACAAGAAGGGTGGTGAGCCAATAAAGAATGCTTGGAGCACAAGCTTCCACGAAAACCTTGTATGCTGTTGTCGATAATGTTGGCGGAATAGAACCATAGACTGCCAAGAATATATACCAAAGAACAATGCTTCCCCAGATGAACAGGTGCTGGATCCAAGTGAAGTAATTGATCGAGAGTGCCATTTGGGTATTTACTGTCCACACTACACATGTATACATTGTCACCCCAAGAACTGCATAATCAGCAACTTGACCATCTTTGCGGAATGCTTGACCGGTTATCGAATTGGTGGTTAAGAAGAATATGATTATGGCACTGAGAACTCCATTAAACATCCAACCAAGTATGTGGCACCAGCTGAAGAGCATATCCTGCACACCCTCTTGGTATAACATAGGATTCTGCACAGAAAAGATTGTCATTCTGAGTTCATGTGCACAGGAGGCAGCAGTTCAGAATACTGATAAGAAAGTTACTTCTTTGAAGTGAAATTACAACTACAACATTAACTGTCAACATGGCCTACAGCTAGACAAATGGTAATATATGAGAGTCGTATTCAGTTGACGCCACGTGTTCTTGCAGGTGTACCAAATTTATATGAGATCTGGAGCAGTTCTCAGCTAATGGATTAGCAGGATAGTTTAATATTTTTTGAAGCTTGAAAACCTATTTCAAAAATGCAGTTGGGGTTTAAATATTGAATGCAACAATGGCCATACTTATAAAGAAAACCATCATCGTTTTGCAACTACATCATTATGTTTAACTCGGGATAAGTGAATTCTATCACTGACAACAAGCTTAAGCAAGAGGAATGTAACAGAGTTGAGAGGACCCTTTTCTTCCCTCCTATAACTCGTTCACGGTGTCTACTCATTGACAGGTAAAAGATCGGACAGATATAACTAAAACCAAGTTAGGGTTGCCACTCACTGAATGTCCTATCTCACTCATTTTTAAGCCACCAGCTTCCTTTGAAATTGTCACCATGTATCTAATCTTGAACATATAAAAAATTATATAAGGAATTGTTTACCTCAAGGCAAAGTCTGGCTGAAACGTCCTGGTCAAAAACACCAAGGGCGATTACTGGAAGCGAAGTGAAGAAGACATTGTAACATGACATGTACCAATCGTTATAAGCAGGCTGGCCAGAGAAAGAAGCGAAGGCCTCAAACCAAAACAGTGTAAATCCGAAAGTGATATTCTTGTAGAAAAAGTAGCATATCTGCAGTGACCAGAAAATAAAATTACGATGTACGCAAGGATAATTCATTTAGTTAAACATTGCCTCATCTGTCCCGCATTCAAGGAATGACCAAAAAGTTGAAGAAAAGAAGCTACAGGTACAATGGTATATAGACAGGGAAAAAGGGAATAAACCAAAAAAAATATTATCATTCTCAAGATATCAAAATCATAGGGTTATCTGAGTTTAGTTCGGGAAAGAGAGGAGAACAGGAAAGAACACTTTTACCATCATTGCTATTCGCCTGTAACACCAATGGCCGTGCACCAATAATAAACGTTCCAAAAACCGAAATTGTGCTATTGAAAAATCACTTGCCATCGCAGCCTGGAATTCATAATTGTTATTAAAAGTAAAATCAGAAACCAGACAATTACGGTTACATAGCTTGAATTTTGAAAAGTATTTTAACAGACCATGATCTGAAGAAAATAATATCATAGAAAGATTTTAAGAAAGCAAAATTATGATTGTGAAAAAAAAAAAGGCAAAAATATGTGAAGGTCTCCCAGAGGAATTAGAAATGAATTCTCAAAAGTAATAGAAAAGATAAATGATATATGAATTGAGAAATCAAAATCTCATGGAGAGGACAAGCAAATTGATCTCTCTCCTTCATTCTTATCTACCAACTCGTCTGATGGTTGCTCAAAAATCACAATCAAGCAGCAAATGGTTGTTGTCACTATTAGGCACTATTGGACCTTCTCAACTCCAAAAACTTGCTTTAAAGCTGAACGTTTCCTCACACTTATAAGTATACTCCTAGCCCCTTTCACAACCAATGTAATAACCCAATAATCTCCTCTTTCACACATTGAGTCTTGGGCAGCGTTTTTCTGCTCGGAACATAGGGAGATGTTAGCAACCTAAGCTCTGATACCGGTGTTGAGTGCTAATGAATCTTTTCAACCCCAAAAGTTAGCTCAAGAGGTAAAGTTTTCTCTCACATTTATAAACACACATCTAGCCTCTTCTACAATCAATATAAGAACATTAATGGTTACCACCCATCTTAAGAAATCCATAAAGTTTGAGTTCATTCTTCCCTTCGAAGAGGAAATGCATAGAAAGCCACCTATCATATCAAATCATTCAATTGTTCATATAAAATGGATGAACTATCAAGCATCAGCCACAAACTGAGACAGAAAACCAGGTTACCAAAGTGGGAGGCAAGAGCCAAGGTGATGCTGGTAAGAGGATCGGTAGTAAAAATCACTTATCTCCGAAAAGAAGAAACAAAAAAAAGTAGAAATTATAAGAGAAGACTATAGGAATGAAGAAACATATTTTTACCTGCATCCCTTCTACGCCACTGATGCCAACTCCGATATCAGCCTCTTGAATCATGCCAACATCATTTGCCCCATCACCAATTGCTAGTGTCGTCTTACGTGTTGTGGATTTCACCTGTCTTGTAATCTGCATATCTTCAAGAATTCTATCAGATTATTTTCAGGTCGGTAACAACAAAGCCTGATGATCTTTTATAAAAATCCCATAATGTACTTGATTCCGGGAACATGATACTTACAATAGCCTTTTGTTTGGGCGAAGAGCGACAGCATATAACAGTTGCGCACTTCATTGCAAGATTCATAAAGCATTTTACCAGATTGTTGTCCAGAGCATAAATCAAGGACTTGCCATCAATTATCAAACCAAACTCAGTTGAACGTTCTCTATCTACTTGAGATTTTGCCTTGTGTATTTGCTGTTTTACACTTTCAAGAGACTCCTGATAATAATAATAATAATAATAATAATAATAATAATAATAATATCAGACTTTCCCCCAATAAGGATTGCATCAACATCACTTTAGAACAATATTGTCCATACCTTTGCAATGGCCTCCTTCTCCCCACGTTTTTCCAAGGCTTCAATTTGTGGAATCTCTAGCGTGATCTCAATCTGTTTCATTTCATTTCTTAGTAGACTGCACGCATACCTGTAGAATGTAGTTGTGTAACATTTATGTTCATTAAACTATAGATGATAAGTTTGATTCAACTTGTTACAATACCCAATATTAATAGCAGTTCCCCTTTTGTCGCCTGTCAAGACCCATATTCCAATTTTAGCATGTGCAAGCCTGTCAATACAATCTGGGACCTACATAGCAGAAAAATATAGCAGTTTATAGAAACCATAAGTACTTTAAAATTGACGAAAAACTTCTTTGCACACATCAATATGATGGTACATGTATTAGAGCAAGTATTGAGATAGGTTACTGATTCCAGAAGTTTCACTAGGAGTTAAATAAATAACAGTTGCTACACATCCTGAACTAGTGTAACTGACCCCCTTTTGTAGTTTGTCTTCAACAGCTGTAGCACCCAGAAGAATTAAATCCTTTTCAATCCTACCAGCCAACTCATCCACCAAATCGTCTCGATCAGCAGTTACAGAAGTTTTGGCCTTCATAAACTCTTTTTCCCATTTTTTATACTCATAATCATTATCAATCTCACGATATGCGATCGCCATGGTTCGTAATCCTGCCTCGGAATATCTGTCAATATGCTCCCTGGTCTGTGCCTCAAACTCCTGGCCATGTTCTGAAAGCCTTTCAAATATCACGCTGAATACATAATGATAAATATTCTACATCAACTGGTCTATTTTAAAACTACATAAAATCCCACCATAATATATCTGAATGAGGATATGCGGGTTAGGAGTTCTGACCTGTCTGCACCCTTAGTAAGGAGCAATAATTGTTTCTCCGGGTTCCTTACAATTACAGACATCCTTCTGCGAGCACTACTGAACTCCAACACATGAAGAAGCTCATACACTCTGAAATGTAGAAACTTATTCATTCTCAAGGAATGTGAACTGAACTTCACATGGCGAATGGGGAAAAACAAAAGTAGGATAAAAGTAATAGCAATAGATTATGCATAACGTGAGAAACTACCAGCTTCCCTTCAAGTACCCAACTTTAGTTACCGGAAACTCAGCAGTCTTCAGATCGAAGTATGTGAAAGAAAGTGTGTAAAACCAAGAATCCAAGAGCCTTGACCAGAGTAATTTTCAATTTAACTCTACCATATTTCTATTTATAATTAATATAGCTCACAAATAATATATATAATACATTATACCCATGTTGCCATTATAACTCAGCAAAATTTCACCATCAATAATCAATATAAAGCATCTATATTCACAGGAAAAAGGGATGAGCAGAATTGAATATAATGCAGCTTCACTAGCAAAAGGGATATCCTTTGTTTTCACAAGAAAGACCAGTGCTTGAAAAATGAAAAAAAAAAAAAAATTATCAGTCTTTCATAGCTGCCTTGTTGAGCAGTTGATCTTATGTTTATACCAAAAGTTGCAGAAAAACTTATCTAAAACTGCCAGGGTTTGGTGTATAAATCCATTAATGAAACCACAAAACTTTTTTTTTTCCCTATATAAGATAGATAATGTCCGTAAAAGATTAAAAACATAATGTAAAATGTTCCAAAAAGATTACCTGTCAACTGTATCCCCACTAATGGGATCTAATTCATTCAATTTTATGCTGGTTTGATTCCTTTCGAAAAACTCAAAACCAACTTCTCGGGCAGCAACAACAAAGGCTGCTTCATCTGCTGACTCAGCTTCATAAATAATACCAGACTCTGTTACTTTGGGAACTGCTGTATGGCAAGTTGCTAAGACCCGAAAGAACATCTGTATGACATCTGAATGAGGCTCGTTCACCCATTTCCTATTCATAATGCGTTCATCTCTGAAGTTGAAACCCTTAACTGATTTTGCTGATTCCACAGTATCAGTAGGCAGTGGTTCAGTCAATCTCTCACCTCTTTTCTTTGCCAGGGCAATTTCTACCTCTGTCATGCCACGACCATAGGCAGTGCCGGCTATTGAGCATTTCACAAACTCCATCGAGTTACATGTCAAAGTTCCTGTTTTGTCAGAGAGTATAGTATGGACCTGACCAAGTTCCTCATTCAAATTAGATGTCCGTGCATGTGCTGGCTTATCTGTTTCCTCATCATACATAGCCTGATCTTGGTTAATGAAAATGCTTTGTAAAACCTTGCAAATCTCAATGGAAATATACAATGAGATTGGTATCAAATATCCATACAACATAAGGCCTGTCAAGAAATGCAAAAATGCAGCCGCTGATGGCCTTCTGGGGTCAAAGAATACAGTTGTGCTATCAGGTCGGAGATACCACCTTCTATAATTTCCACCATTAATATCTTTTTTAGTTTCAATTCCAAAAAATAGAGACCCTATGAGTGACACCAAAACCAGAGTACTGAAAAGGACATAAATTATCTTATCCATCCTCCTCTCAATCTTAGTCCTCTTGGAAGGAGGATCTATAGCATTCTGTATTACTTTTGTGTCATGTCCAGTGAAAATAACCACACCATAGATATAATCAGTATTTTTCAGTTTAGAGTCTCTCAAAAGGATCTGCTGCGGGGAAAGTGAGTATTGTTGACATTCATAGTACAATGTTCCAATGAAAGAAAAAAGATCTTCATTTGGGTCCTCACACTTGATCACAGCTCTAAATTCCTGAAGGGTCCCTGTCTCATCCAGGGAGGATGTTACCTCTAGGGCGTGCTTCAGCTTTAAATTAGTCTCTCCATCCAGATTCATTGTCTCAACATAGCAAATACCATCTTCATAGTTTGAAGAGAGTAGGAGTAGATCAGCAGGAAAATATTCATCCTCATATACCTTAACAAGGTCACCAACACGGAGATTCTTCCATTTGGTTTCTCTGAAAGAACGACTATTTTTATTGTAAACTTCAACCCTTCGATTGTTTGCCTCTACATCCTGAAACCATGGAAAAGCTACTTCAGATATCTAACATAAATTCAAGGAAATTCGTAAGAAAAAAGAACACCCCATAAAGAGGAACGGGCGTGGACAAGCGAAGCTTAAGCAATACTTCAGCAAGAAGTGCAAATATGCAATACATATCAGGAACCAAATAAGGAACAGAACGCCAACAAATACAACAAGAATTACATTTCAATATGTAAGCAATCAGAAAAGGTAAATTGCATCTAAAATAAATTCCAACACTGAAGTTAAATTAATTAGTTTCTTCTAGAAACCAGAAATATAAATTATAACCAGTTACAAGCCAAAAGCTTAGCATTAGCATTCGGAAGCCAAATCAACAATATAGATTATAACCATTTCTTTCTTCTTTGTTTTTTTTTTTTTTTTTAACTGAACACAAAAAGAGTCCAATTTGAACATAAAGCATTTGGATTAGGAAGCAAAATAACCGTAATAAATGAAAAATGGTGGAAAACAAAAGGGGGTTGGAGCTCAAAGCCATAGCAGCAAAGCATTGAGAGGATAAAATAAAAGAAATTCAAGCATCACCTGCCGTCTTCGTTTCCAATCTTCCACACCTTCTTTGACCATTGTAGCTCCAATCACCACAATCAAAGGCAAAAGAATGCTAGGTGCTGAGTAAGGAGCCAATGGGCTAAATGAAACACAGGCCACAACAAGAAAGTATACATTTGCAACCCTCCTAAACTGCTCAAACAAAGACTTTGGGATAAAATTAGCAGCTGTATACTTGGTAGTGGAGACATAATTCCCCCTGTACTTCAGACGAATTTGCTCTTCACAATCAGGTTCATTGCAATAAACCACTCTTGAGTACCCTTTCCGCCCAATTTGAGCATGTTCATCTGTAGAAGTAGGTCGACAACACGCCAATGAGCAAACTTTGCTTAACTGTATACTTCTTCTCCTTACTCTAGCCATTTCCAGACCTTAAACCCAGATGAGGTTTCTCCCTTTTGGCAGTAAAATCACACCACCACCCAGATTCCACTCACAATTACCAACCACATTAATCTTCCAACTTAACCACTTTCACTAGATATGAAAAAAATCCCCACAGTAAGCACCCTCCAATCCAATCAAATTCACCAAAACAGAAACAAAAACCAACCCAACAACCGTAAATTCCTATCTTTGCACCCACATGAGCTTTGAATGCCTTTGATTTCTCAGCTAACAAACCAACACAGCAAGTGCATGAACTAGCATAAAAAACTCAACTTTCATTTTAAAAAATATGACAAAAACATGAAAAGCTCATATCCAAAACCTTAACTTCAGCGGTTTAAGACAACCCCACAGATGAAACTGTCTTGAAACAAATAAAAAAATCTTCGTACCATCAACAAGTTTTTTGTCAAAAACAATTCCTTACTTTGAGTTGAAGTTCCAGAGATCTCTTCCTTGTTGTCTGAAAGTTGCAAACTTTAAAAGAAGTATAAGAAAGACAACATAAAAGAAAAAAGTGAGGAGCTTGCATTAGTGTGAAACATGGAGAGTAGTCAGCTTTGCCGCTTTCATAAGCAAGAACTAACCATGAGTCCACGACAACTTATCATAGATGGGACAGCATTGGATAATTGCTTTACACAAAGATTAAGAAAATAAAAATAAAAATGGAGGGGATGTTGCTGTAAAGCATAAACTCCCATGGTGAAATAAAGGAAGCTGGGATTAGATTTTATGATGGTGTGGCAAAAAAACCATACCCTTACACGTGGATGATTGAGTCAGAACATGAACAGTCACAGAGATGGCTGATGAATGAAAATTTTTGTACCCTATCTGTACTCTGACTGAGTGAACTCAAATTTTAATTTCATTTTCTTTTCTTTCTCCCTTTTAGAGGCGAAGCATTAACGTTGGCTGAAACGGGTTAAAGGAAGGGGCAGTTGCTTTTTTGTCTTTGAAGTTTGATGAGAAAAAGCCTTATTATGTTTTTCAAATGGTCCCAATTTGTTTTTATAAAAATAATAGTATAATTTATCTTTTCATATACTATACTCATAAAATAAAATTATAAAGTATTATCTAATATATTATCTGTAAATTTTTTAAATTTTACAATAAAAATAAATAATAAGATATATGTTTATTTTACTTATTTTTATTTTTATTTTTAATATTTTTTAAAAGAGATAAGTTGTAATTTTTATTTTAATTATGAAATTTAAAAATTCGTTGACATTGTATAAAATAATAATATTAAAATTATACATATTTTTTTAATAAACTTAAAAGTTATTATTTTATTAAATTAAATCTAAGACTTTAATAAAGATGATTCACTCATTTGAAATATTAAACAACATTGTAGAACATGAATTCAAATATCTTGCAGCCATTTCCCCAACCCTAATATTAGACAAAATATATTTTTTACTTTTTTAAACAATAAATTTCATTTTGTTTTGTTGTATAATTATGAGATTATTTTAATGTAAATGAGCAGAATACAAGGTATATACATTTATATATTAATTTATCAATTTTTAACTTGTAGCTCTTTTAATCAAATATGGATGATACAAAAGATATTTGTTATTAAATTTGTGTTATTTTACATATGTTAAATTTTAAATTTTTATTGTTTTATCCTTAATCTATTAAAATTTTAACCTTTTGCAGTATGTATTATATTCAAACTAGATTGACTTTAGGTTGAAATTTTGATATTTAACATGATAATTTATTTTGCAATTTTTATCATATATATTTTAGAATTTATCACGTGATAATTATACGTTTGTATATGATAAAAATTTGTTAAAATCATGTTATCATGTCAAATCTTGAAATTTTTTTTTTTATAATTCTATATTCAACCTAAATTCCTTGACTTCCTATCAATTGAATTTAAATCGGATGGTTAACATTTATCCATAAAGAAATGAAAAATAAAATAAAACTCATGTGGTTATGCATGTACTGTTTGGCAGAGTAAAGTTTGGAGATGCATAGGCCAATAAAAGAAAATGGGAAAAGACATATGACCAAAATTAGTATGCTCTAGGCATATTAGGGTAGACTTGACAATTCAATTCAATATTTTGAATTAATATTATGTTAAATAGTATAAAATATAAAGATTTATATTTTAAAATTTATATTATCACAATAAATATATATTACTTTTAATTTTTATTAAATTTATATATAACTTTTGTAAAAAAATTAGTTTGTATTATTTTTATATTTTTATAATATTTTCGTTTAAAGTTATTAAATTTAATTTTATATTTTATAAGGACATTACGCTAATCGACTCTTCCAGCTGTTTTGGGGACAAGACAGTGAAGTGTGAAGGGGACCAGACCACGATTTTAATTGTAATAGAAGTACATGACTTAACATGATCTGTGTGCCGCACGTGCACGAAAAGGTTCCTTTGATTTTGATGTAATTGTCGTTTGCCTAATTTTTCATATTTTTGACATCATTGCCATGCAAATTGCTATGGAATGCAATCTCTCGAATTCATAACTATCTCCTCCTTTTTTCTTGTTTGCTAAGTTGAAAATTGATATATGGTTAATTTTGTAAGAAAAATATTATTTTTCATCAATAAAATTTTTAAATTTTATTAATTGAATTAGAATGATAATAAATTAAAATTCAGATATTTTTAAAAAAAATAAAAAATATTAAAAATTTGACTGATCGGTTAAAACAAATATCTCTATATTTATATTACTTGTTTTCTTTTATTTTATTTTTAATTCTTAAAATAACATCATTAATTAATTAAATTCCATTCCTTTTTATTGAATATGAAAACATTGTTTTGCATTAGAAAATATGTAAGTAGAATATAAAAATATTGAGATAAAACTTTTTGTTGAAATTAAAATCTGGGAATAAATAATATGATTATTATCCTATATACTATCAGTAGAGTTTTTTGACTCTAGAAGCGGCGTTAGGATGATTATATATATATTTTTTATTTTTTAAATATTTTTAAAGAACGTGTGTAATCATTCTAATCCCATTTGTGGAGTTAAAAAAAAATTTCATTACCGGTGTATAAAATAATTATCCTAAATAATATATATTTATATAAGTTACTAAATTGTTTAAGAAAAAGCTACAAGATAAGAAAAAATTGACACAAGTGAATGTAAGAATTAGTTTTCTTACCTTTCTTTTTTCTTTCATAATAAAAAGGAAAAGGAAGATACCCTTTTTCTCACATAGGATATACAAGAAGGTAAAAAGTAGTTCAAAGCTCATCAAAGTCATCACCTTGCATGTCAATTTTGTTACATTGATGGTTTATAATGACAAGTTTTCTTTCCTTTTCATTCGTTTTCTAAATGAAAATTAATCAAAAGTAGATTGTTGAATGTGATTATCTCATAACTCTTACAGTTGAAAAGCTTAGTTACAGATAGCAAGTGAATTCCATAAATATTCCTTTAAAATTAACATATTATGATTAAAAAAAAATTCTTAAATAATTAAAGTGTGAAAATTTTACATATCTAAGATTCGAGTCTCAACATCTGTTTATTTTTCTTTTTCCGAACCTAAGGCTTTTGTTGTAAAAAAAAAAAATCATAGATTTCATATAATTTTAAATTATACATCAATTTTTTATCATAAAAATAGTACTAATTATAATTAAATTTTATTAGAAAAATCTTAAGAACTTACATTTTCTTGAGTTATATGTCAACTTTAGTCTCCAAAAAACAAAAAAAGTTTTGTAGTTTTGAGCAAGAAACTTGAAACACAAAAAAGGAGGTTTATTCTTTGCTTGGCAAACCCTTTTATATATACCTTACCTACTAAGAGGAGAAGCATTAATCCCTACTTTCACACCTAAATAGTTTACTTAGCATCAATTTATATACATATTACTAAACCTAAAAGTTTGGAAAACTCAAAACATATTTCATCAATTTTGGAAGGAGAAACTCTCATATAAGTCAATACCAAAATTTTCCAAAGGGTTAGTCAGAAAATTAAGAAAAGTGAAACTCTCCATAAAAAGTTAGCTTAATTTGTGGAATTAATGAGAATAAAGTGTAAAAAAAGGCTATTTATTTATTCGCATATATATATTTTTTTGATAATCGAGATTGTATATCAGGAATTAAATTTTCGTAAGTAAATTAAAAATTCAATACTCTACTAACAAAGCATATAATTATTAATTGGCAATTATTTCATTACCTGCCTATTGTAAGACACTATATCAAAGCAATATTTAAGTAAGTGTTAATTAAGTATTAATTTGTTCACCAATAATGTCATTATCAAAGAAATTTCAAAGGTCCTAATCTTATCAAAACATATAGAAATTATTAGGGTAGGTATTCCGTAACTTTTTCTTCAATATTGCTTCATTTCCACTACCAAGCTTTCCTGCCTTGTCTATTTCAATATTTAATGCCACATTCCATGCTTTCACATCATTATGGTCAAAGAAAACCAAGTCTTTTGAAACCCTACAAAAATAAAAACAGACTAGGGAAATAGACTACATGAAGGTTCCGTAGCTAATCGCATGTTGATATCTATGTATGTGTATGATGATATGTTCATATATGAGCAAGCATGCATGCACGCACGATGATACGATGTGTATGTACATGCAAGTGTTTATATTTGTATATTACTTAATTATGTTAATTTATATCCACCATTTGAAAGATTGTCAACTAGATCACAGATAATAAAGTTATCTAGGGCATGAACAGCTAAGTTTGAGCTAGGGAAGTTTCAAACTAGTTTGGGTTAGGTTTTGCAATCATCATCGTGGCATAAAAAAAATATAAAAATAATATGAATTAAAATTTGATAAAAATTATATATAAAATTAATTAAAATTAAAAAAATATTTATTTTGGTTGATCGATATTAAATTTTAATATCAAAATTTTCATATTTTATACTATAAATATAAATTATATATATAAATTAATTGAGATTCATTCATTTAGGCTAGCCTATAGCTTGAAAGAACAACCTACATCAAATCAAAATAATTCGATGATTTAATAAATTACAAAATTGACATGAAAACTGGATTTATAAAATTGGAGGCTGCCATTGTCCGGCATAGAAGTGAAACTTAGCCCAAAAAGATAATTTATATCAACATTTATCATTTTTATTTTAATTATATTAAGTAATCAAATTATTTAAAAAAAACTATTACACTCCCAAAAATAACACGTTATATTAATATTATTGATTAATTTTAAAAAAAATGTAATTACATAATAAATAATTGAAAAGAAAATAATATACGTTGAGGTGAAATAATTTATCAAACGTAGGATAGGTTTAATCTGTAGGGGAGACTTATCTAGCTACAAGTACTGCCAGTATCGAGTTAAGGTTGGAAGGAGAAAGGACCCCTGGCCCTAGCTCACTACTAATGGCCCTGGCTAAGGGTCAAATCTGGCTACCAAACATCTCCAAATTCATGTGCCAGGAGGAGATTTTCTACCTACAACTCCAAGTGGCAGGAGCTTATTTGATACCAAAACCAAAATTCATCCTTCTTCATATCAGCCTCCACCTGCAGCCAACATGAGTTTTAAGACTTGGGTTGAGTGGGAATGCCCAGATTCTTAGGACTTTAATAATTTTTAGCTGAAAATAAGGTAGATCAGATGCTTTATTATGCCTAGATTCTTTGAACTCAGACATCCATTGGGCCAATTAATTCAGCCCAAGCCTGCCCCTGGTCATTTAGCTCTAGTTGGACATGGATGCAATCAGTACACTAGGGCTTACTTGGATAGATTCGAGACCATATTTCGGTGCAAGAGAGCAAGATTATTTTGTTGTCTTTACTTTTGATTATTATTTTATTAAAAAAATATATTTTAAATAATTTTTTAATCATTTTTAATTTCACTTATTCCAATCTTACCGTCGATCCAAATTAAATTTTTATCCATCTTAATGCATTGATGTGTGATGCATTTAGATAGCAAATGTGTCACACAATTAATTTTTCGCTGGACCTCTTAGATTTCATGAGATTTTTTTCATCTATTAGTTCTTTGATTTACATAAATTCTTTAGTTTTCTATTTAATTCAATTTTTTATTTTTTATATATTTATTTATAAATATATTATATTTATATATAGTAAATAAATTTCTGTAAATAATTATTAAATATATTTAATAATTAAAATATTATTTGATTTAAAAATAATTTTAATAAGTTTCAATTATTTATTAATTTTACAAATACTAAATATATAATATAAATTTTATTATATACAAAATTTTAATCTAATTTCTTTGATAATCACTTTCTCTTCTTATTACATTTCATTTCATTGATATTATCAAAAAAAAAAAACATATTTGAACATTAATTTCAATCTCATTATCATGTATCTAATCTTGCCATTATATAAAATAACTAATCTCATTAACAATACTAATCTAATTTTCTCGTTCATCCAAATAAACCTTAAAATTAGATTCTGAACATTTTTTAATCTCGTTATAAACCCATAATCTGGAGATCATTTGGTGTATGATGAGAAGGGATTTTCGCCACGTTGGTCTGTCGTGTTGGTATTGAGCTGCTATCGCTTTCATTGTTCTACCAAATGAAGCTTTTCTTAATAAAAATGAAAAAGGCAAAGCCTGACAAAGTATCCGACGATGGCGTATGGAATTGTTTGATTTGTATTCAATTTAAGAGGTATTATTTATTATGAATTTTTTTATTTTATTTATAGAGATTTGTAATTTATTAAATATTATTCATTTTGATTCAAAATACTCATAATTTTATTCCGTCAAAAAAAGTTTATAAATAAGAGATTTGATATCTACTTATATATCATAGCTTATTTTTACACGTTACATGCACTCTGAACAGCTCTTTCAATCTCAAGGAAGCTCCCACTTTGACGACATTCTTGAGGCTGCAGAAACTCGAGTCACAGATGAAATGAAAAATCTCTTACCATTAGAAAATGCACTGATCCTGTCATGTTGGAACCAAAAGCAGCTGTCAAATTAAGCTTTGGAGTTCACTAGGATTTCTGATTAATCTGTTTTGTCCACCATAGTAACGAGCCAAGAGCTTCGTTGCCTCTGTTCAGCTTGTAATGTAAGAGTTAGAACCATCAGCTATTGTATTGGTCGTGTAGGGTTTTCAAGAGTCATGAAGAGAAGGCCTGGGTATGTGCAATATCCTGATTTGCTAAAGCATATTATTCATACACAATGTAATAAGAATTATGTCAAGAGATTACTTCATCTTTTATTAAATACTTTGATTTTATATTTGATTTACGGAAGATTTAAATTTGATATCTCATCGTAAAAGTAATTAAAAAAAACTCGAACATATAATTAATCTATTTCCAAGTTCTGACCAGCTTGAACATACAATTAAAAAAATCAATAATCACTAGGGTATGCCATGATTTAGTAATAATTAAGGATTATAATTAATTAATTAGCTGCATTAAACCACTATGACAATGACAATATTCATATGAAATGCACTGATAAAAGTTCAGATACAACGAAAATAATCTGAAACAGCTGATGAGGAGACATATGGTAAGCCTAGAGGAGAAGAAAAAGAGTAAACAATCACCTTTTTCGACCTTTAAAGGAAGATGCTTGTGATAAGAAAGGGACAAAATTAAAACAAAAAAAAAAAGTTGATGAGGCATGTGAAATAACAGTGATATTTCCGTACTTGAAAGCAAGTGTTCATGAATATTTATGGCTAGTTTAACTCATTGAACTGGTTTGATGTGCTACGGCCTTGCATTTTTAGCCGTAGGGTAAAAAAATTTAAAGGTTAAATTATCATTTTATCTTTAATATTAAATTTTTTATTATTTTATCATAAAACATATTTTTAATTTTTTTTCATTATTTTTAATTTATATGAACCAATTTTATCTTTATCTAAACTATCTCTTAAATTTTTGTAATTAAACTATTTAATTTTACGTATACGTATGATGTACTTGTTTCGTGTTAAATACTGTAAAACAAAAAAATAATAATAATAATTTGTTTCGACACGTTAAACATAAACTCGATTTTTTAATTTTTATCAAAACTTCAATCTATATAATTTTTGTGTTCTTTTCTTAAACGTTTTGTATTATATGTAAATGTGTAATAGTCAAATATACTTTCAATTTTTAATAGAAAAGTGAAAATAAATCCGGAACGTTTTATTACTTGCAAATTAATACATAAATTTTTATTTTATTGTAAATAAACATAATATTTCAAAATTATACAATTAAATTCAAATCTATTAATATAATACTAATTATTTTTCGAACATCCAATATGACAACTGATATAGGTTTGTTGTTTGTCAAGTGACATATCACATATGTTATACAAACGAAAATTAATATCATTTAATAAATTTAAATTTAATTATATAATTTTGAATATTTTGATGTTTATTTACAATAAAATAAAAATTAAAAAACAGATTTGCTTGCGATAAAATATTAAAAATTTATATACATTTTTTATTAAAGGTTGAAAGTATATTTAATTATTACTCCTATCTAAATTTATAAACTCTAATTTTAAAGGTGTATAAGATTGAAGAATTGAAAATCTTATTGTGACAAAAGCTTAGTTTGACATCCGGTGACTATCAGTAAGATTTATTTAACGTGTTAAAAAACAAAAAAAATAAAAAGATTTTTTATCATTTCATCATTATTTTTATATCTTATATTATTATTTTATTAAAAAATATATCTTATAATTTTTAATCTCATCAAAATTAATTTTATTATCTATTTAAACTAATCTTAAAATTTAAATAAAGAAAATTTTCAAGCAATAAAATGAGAGGAGATTGCAGTTAGAAGCCAATCGTGCATGATTCAAGAGAATTATTGAAGCCAATTTGAGGATGACAATGACTAAAAAAAAGATTAAAAAGGACTAAATTAAAAGATTTATTTTATTTTAATGATCGACAAGGAGTAATAAAGAAATGCAAAAACTTTGTGAACAAATCTGAGAAAAAAGTTCTGTACAGAGGCATAGCTGTCTGTCGGATGAGCCAGTTTACAACTTCAGATTTGCAAATATCCTTGTAATAAAGGGGCAGGATTGAGTAAGCTCAATCTCAGTGTGAAACCTCATCTTATTGGCCATCAATCGCATGATTTCATGTAGTTATTGGAACTATTTGCAAAAAAAGAAAATTAAAAAACAAAAATCATAATATCCCTTTTGAAATAAAAATTAAGAAAAATAAAAAAAATACCGAATTATCCTATTTATTATAAAATACTAAAAAATATTAAAATTTCAATAAAATCAAAAAATAAAGTTGGTATTGGATTTGTACAAATTTTATCTAAGGCAATGCTAATCTTTTTATAATAATGCCAACGAAAAATTCGAAGTGATATATGTTTCTTAAATTTGATCTTATAAAAAAATCCATTAAATTTGATATTAAGAGAACTTTGACATTTTAATTCTTATATAATTTAGTTATGTTTATTTTATTTTAAAAATTAACAAATGATTCTGAATCAAACATAATAAAATTATCTAAATTCAAATTTATTCGAATGACTCAAATTTAAATAATTTGATTTTTTTAATAAAAATAAATAAAATTTAAAATGACTTAATTTTTTTGTCTTAAACCCAACTTAACCCAATCAAAATGAATCGAATTTAAAATGATTTGATTTTTTTTAACTTAAATTCGATTTAACCCAAAATCAAAATGATGTGAATCAAAATGATTCGATTTTATTTTATTCGAAA
The DNA here is from genome assembly GCA_033439115.1 of Firmiana major. Lineage (NCBI taxonomy): Eukaryota > Viridiplantae > Streptophyta > Magnoliopsida > Malvales > Malvaceae > Firmiana > Firmiana major. Next base: position 70,221,564 of record CM065904.1, read on the forward strand.
CATAACTTAATTTTAATTCAAAATGATTCAAAATTTTTTAATATAAATTTAATTTTATTCTAATTCAAAATATCAAAATTTTATTTAACGCAAAATAAAAAACTAAAATCACATAATTTAAACCTAATATGACCCATTAACCAAGATAATCTTACTTGACCCAACCATAGAAGAACTTACTTAGTAAATCTAAAAACTTACTAAAAGATTTTAAATCAAATTATAAACAAAAAAGAAAAAATCCAATGAGTCACCATGGTTGAGTCACTGAAGTGATGTAATCGCCTCTCTCTTTACCTCCCCCGATAAATTGGCCCCCAAGATTACGCACCGCCAGAAGAGCGATATTTTCACCCACCAAAAGAGTGAAGATCGAGAAACTCATCAAAATCTCTTCGTGCTCGGGTCCCACTTCAATTTGCATCGAACTTGAGCTTCTCCTCCTCTCCTAATGATATATTTTCCTTTTATTTTTCACTATTTTCTTTGCAAACTGTGAAAGTTTGAAGGTTTGATCCAAATTCCTGAAATTAGACGCCTTTTTTATTATTTTATTATATATTTCTCGACCAATTATTATCATCGTCAAATCGCCATCGCTAGAGGTCTGCCTCTGAAGAAGAAGAAGAAAAGATCGGAAATTGAGGCTGAAAACTATAGAAGAGTCTCCTTCAAGCGACATCCTTGAAGGAGGTGGTGGGTTGGGTTTCGATTTATTAATGCAAAAATTTTTGAACAGGTTTTCAGATTCAGCTCTGATTTGAATCCGGCGAAATCCTAGGTTTGTATCAAATCTGTGAATAATTTTTTTTTTTCTGTTTTTATGCTTTTATAGTTAGTTACTTTTTTTTTTTTTTTTTGATTTGGAGGTTCTTTAAAATTATGAACTTTGATTATAGTTTAGTTTAGTTGTATTGTAGAGGAAATGTAGAAACTTTGGAATGATTTTATGAATGTTATATTATTTGATAGTTAATTAGTTAGAGTTTGGAGTGATAATTACAATTTAGGGCTATTTTTAAGTTTGTTTTGTAATTTAAACTAGAATTATATAAAAAAAGTTGTCTTTTTATTGGATTTAAAAAAAAATGAAATTGATATCTTTATTGCTGCATAAAAACTGAAAAATTGGGGGGAAAAAGTCAGTCTGTTTTATTCAGTTTTTCGTTTTATCTGAGAAGATTAATGGTAAAGAAAAGTGTTGAATTTTGTGTCTTTTATTGGATTTTTTCTTCTATAGCATCTAATAATTTTGATTTAATTGTTTCTGAAAAAGAAAATGCCTTGGGGTTTTTTTTTTTTTTGTGGGGGGGGGGGGGGTGGGAATTGTACAGGTTAAAACTACCCCTACTACAACTATTCTGATTACAGTATTCTTGTTAGCTCCCATACATTTTGGTTTCTGGTTAGTTTACACGAAGATTTTATTGGCTTTCGTGTGCATTTGTTTGTTTTGTGCCATACAGCATTTGCTAGCCTTTAGGCTTCTATTTGCTATTGGGGGTATATTACTCTGCTCATAGGCTTTGCTGACTGTGCTGTTGAACGGTCTACTGTTCATTCCAATAGTTCAATCAAAGAATACTGGGTATAATGTGCAAGGTATTCTCTGTTATTAACAAGGATTTTTGGGTTTAAACAGTTTCTGCATGCAAGGAAAAGGGCTGGGTAAGGCTATTACCTTGATGAAGTCAGTGGACTTGTATACTGCTGTGTGATGAAGAAGAGAAGATGCTACCAAACTGGAAGAAGCCCCGCATTATACTGACGGTCCAATCTTTAGTTGAAATTTTGCTTTTGTTAATCTGCACATCTAGGAGTAAAGAGGGTGGTAATGGTATGCTGTAAAAAGAAACCATGGAGCATTATATGGAGAAACGATATCCAGTGAATGCAAAAGATTATAAGTTATATGAAGAGATTGGAGAAGGTGTCAGTGCCACTGTGTACAGGGCCTTATGTGTTCCACTTAATGAGATTGTTGCTATCAAGGTTCTTGATTTGGAAAAGTGCAATAATGATCTGGTAAGTAATAATATTTCATAATTTGTTGCTTGGAAGTGATATTTACATATACACTTCTCTTACAAGTCCTAAGAACTCCTTTGCATCAAAAGTTGACATCAACATATGATTTATGTTCGTCAATGATGCAGGATGGCATCCGAAGAGAGGTACAGACAATGAGCTTGACTGATCACCCAAATCTTTTACGGGCACATTGTTCATTCACCACTGGTCACAACCTTTGGGTTGTGATGCCATACATGGCTGGGGGATCCTGCCTGCATATAATGAAATCTTCTTGTCCAGAAGGTTTTGAAGAGCCTGTCATTGCTACTTTATTGCGTGAAGTTCTTAAAGCTCTTGTTTATCTTCATGCCCATGGGCACATTCATAGAGATGTGAAGGTTTCTGATTGCCTCTTGTTTTATTTTTGTGCTATGTATTTTCTCGTTTATTTCTGCAAGTTGTTTATTTTTGGAGGCCAAGCCGATTAGTTATTGACTGTCTTCGGTAAAGATACAGCTTAAGTTACAAGTTACATTTTGTAACAATCAAATAAAAAATTTATGGTTGTTCTTATAGTGTAATTGACAATATATGATACGTACAGGAAAATTTTGCTTATGCATTCTGTAGAGAACTTTATGCAAATGGTACTCTATACTATTGAATCTATTAGTCTATTAGTTTGATATTACTTATTCTCGTTGTTTCTTTTGCAAGTAGCATACCAATTGTGCGAAATATGTCGACAGCTCACTGCCTGTTATTTTGTCCTTGTTCCTTTTCTTCCTTCTCATTTTGGGGATTTTTCTCTATTTTTCTTAACTGCATTCACAACTTCTGTTTGCAGGCTGGGAATATCTTAATTGATTCTAATGGTGCTGTCAAGTTGGCAGACTTTGGAGTGTCAGCATGTATGTTTGATACTGGAGACAGACAGCGTTCCAGAAATACTTTTGTTGGAACTCCTTGCTGGTATTTGTTTTCCCTTGGTCCTTCAACTGTCTGGAATTTTACTTATATTGGTGCTTTTACCATGGCAATTCATTTTTTTAGAGGTGATAATGACTACAATGTGCCTCCTCATTGTTTTTATTTTTATTTTTTATTATTATTATCTTAGGATGGCTCCAGAAGTTATGCAGCAATTGCATGGTTATGACTTTAAGTGAGTTGATTACTTATTAAATTTGTAGTTTTTCTTTTCTTTTCTTTTCATTTCCTTTAATTCTTTTGCCTTTTTATAATTAAAATCTCTGTTACCTCCTCTTCTTTCCTGCGTACAGAGCGGACATCTGGTCTTTTGGGATAACTGCTCTTGAACTTGCTCATGGCCATGCCCCATTTTCTAAGTATCCACCGATGAAAGTAAATCTCTTTGTTTTCTGTTAGTGATACCAGTGGATTATTGTATGTGTTTTGCTGTTTCCATTTGTTTTAGTTCATAATTTGACTGTTTAGTCCTATTTTTGCTGCAGGTTTTGTTGATGACCTTGCAAAACGCTCCTCCTGGTCTGGACTATGAAAGGGACAAGAGGTTCTCAAAGGTTTGTGCTATTCAATTGTGTCTCACGGCTGGTATCACTTGTTAGTATCTGTTAGCATCATTCTGATAGTTTTAGACTTCCCTAGTCTTTCAAGGAGTTGGTAGCTGCTTGCTTGGTGAAGGACCCAAAGAAACGTCCAACTTCGGAGAAGCTTTTGAAGCACCATTTTTTTAAACATGCACACTCCTATGACTATCTATCTCGTACCATTCTTGATGGCCTTGTTCCATTAGGTGAACGGTTTAGGATGCTAAAGGTCTGTTGCTTACCCCTTTCTATGTAATTTTTGGTCTCTGTTTAGGATGGGGAATAAATGTGGAAAACTGATCTGGTCTTTTACGTCTCAGGCAAAGGAAGCTGATCTTCTTGTACAAAATAAGGCTCTCTATGAGGACAAGGAGCAATTATCACAGGTGAATAATGGAGCTTTTTACATTTCTCAACAAAAAGTAACTCATAGTGCTAGGTTCTTTCCTTCATGTCTTACTAGTATTTTAGGTTTTTGTATTTTGAGTGATCCAATTGCTTTCAGTTCCACAGTCATCTCAGGTCTTAAAGATTAAGAGAAATTATTGCAGCCAGTTTTATGCTGACAAATGAATGCTTATTGTATATAACAAATATATTATCATGTAGTATTACTTTGAATGTGAATCCTTTCACCTTGCAGCAAGAGTATATCAGAGGAATCAGTGCCTGGAATTTCAATCTAGAGGACTTGAAAAGTCAGGCTGCACTTGTAAGTGCTTCCAATTTCCCATCTCTTTGTTTTATAATTTATCTGAAGGTAGTCCTAAAACTGCTCCGTAATCTTTATCTAATCAGCAGTGCGGATTGATTTATTTGCAGATTCAAGATTATGATGACATGTCGAACGCAGAAGATCGAGTTGAGAGCAGGAAGCAAAAGGACAGGCATGATATAGTTGGATTATCAGCGGAGAGTATGTCTCCTGAAATGGCTAGTAATTCCATTGCCGCAACTAGCCAGGAGGTACCAGTTATAACCCAAAAATGATTTCTGTTTAATTAAATTGTGAGCCCTTCAACCGTTCGTTGATGCTCCGATTAAGCTTGCACTTCTAGATTTATGTCCTTTTACTTGTTTCAGGATGGGCTTAGTGATCTTCATGATTTGGAGAGTTCGCTTGCTTCATTTCCTATTAAACCCCTTCAAGCACTCAAGTATGATATTTTTATGTTTGTGTGACCTTACTTTTGCAAACAATTCATTGATAGAACATGATTATGAGGTTACCGTTTTTCACATTTGTCACATTCAAAGAGACCGTGAATTGTAATTTTTGCAAATGGAAAGCAGTATGTTCCCACATGTTTAATCGTTCAGCTTTTAAGTTATCTGCTTTTTCTGTTATCTTCTTTATATATTTTAAGACAATATACGGTTTCTCTTAGACTAATTACTATTCTTTTGGAAAAAGAAAGGTTGGCAATCGAATTGTTTGCGGTAATTTACTCTTTCCTTTTATTTATGCAATGATCTAATTGGTGCAGAGGCTGTTTTGACATTGGTGAAGATGATGGGGGTGCAAATAGTCCAAATTGGAAAGGTGTTACCAGATCTGAAAACGAACAGTTCATTACAAAGTCATCAAGAGCTGTGGACCAAGATGCTGGAAGAAATGAGGGTGAGAATTCCGGGCAAAGTAGCTCTTTACCTCGTCAGGTCATTCCCGAGCATAAAAAGTTCTTGAGTGGTTCACTAATACCTGATAATGCCTTTTCTCCTAAAAAGGTTGCAGGAGATGGGGACAGGTAAGCTTTGTACCGAGTGAAGTTAACCTGAACCGCAAAACTGTTATCGTCAAACATGATTGAATACTTGAAGTGAATTTTTACAAAATTATAGGAAGACCTTTTTCCCATTATCAGCTCTAGATATGATGAGTTTATAAATTCTATGGTTTGCAAGTCAAGAAGAGTCCTAGATGTATGATCCGGTACACGCTGGGACTTTCTTCTTGATTTGGTCATTGATTGCTATTCTATTATTAAAAAGGGCTGTGTTGCTTTTATCATTGCCATTTACTCTACTGGAAAGTTTTTTTTTTTCATAATCTTTATTAAATTGGGTTTATCAAAAATATTTTGAAGGGACTTCCCACAACCTAAATTTCAATCCGAACGCAACTACAGTGGTCCATTGCTATATCGCCTGAGGAGAGAAACAAATAACTATTCATCTGGTATTTCCTGGTTTTATTTTCTTCCATTTCTACTTAGAAGTGATGCTACATATTTGTACTCTAATGAACTTAGTTTGGTTTCTTTGCCTCCTGTTACATATCAGAGGATGCATCAGAGGGAGCAGTTGTTCAGCGGGGACGCTTTAAAGTGACTTCAGCCGATCTCAGTCCGAAGGTACATCTGCAATATATTGAAAAGGTTACCTCATGTGTTTAAAGAAACTTTGCAGCTGATTGGATACAGTCTTCCGGCTTCTGCTTTTGTGCAGTAACATACAACTTTCTACTGATAAACAGTCTTTATCAGTTGAACAGTTAGGAATTGATGCGTGTATGGATTGTCTATGTCTTCCTGTCTGTAATAATCTTCTGCATTGAAATTTACCAGCGACAATAAATATTTTCATAGTTGATCACCATTTGTTAGGTATCACATAAAAGCTGCATCAACAAAATGACTCAGATCTAATGCCATCAACTGTTATACGCTAATGCCATACTGAATAAATTAGACTTCTGCTAAAGGGCTATATTTTAAATGATTTCTCTGAAGACTTGTGTTTCATGTCTTTTTGGGTTCTTTACATATGGTTGTCTTGCATTGGTTGCATTTCATGCGCTTGTCCTGATGGATGCATGTTATCTAATTTCAAACTGTATTTTTTAAATTTTGTGTAAGACTTGATTGCTTTTGGTTAAGTCTATCCTCTAATATCTGGATTGCTACCCATCAAAACTTTCTGGCTTATACTTCCTCATCGCAGCGCACAAAGTTGCTCCTATAAACTCTCCTATTCTCCTATGCGTGTCTATTTGAACTCGTGTTTTGGGGATGAAGAATGATGAGGATGGAACTTAGCAATTTATCTCTTAGGCAATGGCTTTGTAACCATTGCCGTTATTTTCTCTCATTTAGGGACCTACAAATTGCACTTTTAACCCAGCTACTGGAGGTTCAACCAGTCCAACATCTCTAAACCTTACAGCTACTGCAGTTCTCCCATCTCTACAGTGCATTATGCAACACAACACCTTGCAAAGGGTATGTTTGTTTTCATATGTCCTCTCTCATGTCACAGAGATTGCTTGTCTTAAAACAAGTTCTTTTTGTTGATGATTGCTGACAGGAAGAAATTATTAGACTGATCAAGTATTTGGAGCAAAATTCTGGTAATGCCTCTATATTCTGATTATCTGCATTATCTGCTGTTTAATTGTGGAAAAAAATTATGATGTAAAATTTTACTACTCTTACTTGTACAGGTAAGCTTGGGGATTTGACAGAGACTGGCACCAATGACCTTCTGCAGGTAATTAATCAACCCTAACTTCTTAACCATATGACCTTTCTTAATATAATGTTATATGGTGTCAATTACCCTATTATTTATGCTTTCTCATATAGGCTTACCTTTTTAAAACATTCAATTTTTCTTGAGAAATGATTAAGTTCTCTTAATTGTATGTGCAGATAGCACCTTCTTCTGCAAGGGAGAGAGAGCTGCAATCTCAGTTGCTACAGCTGCAACAGAGGTATGAGGTGAAGCTCAAACAGTACTGTTTTTCTTTCATTATGTGCATTCTACTGAGACTTTATTTCTGTTGTCAGTATTGGGAACCTTGTCGAGGAATTGCAGAGACAGAAGATGAAGAACATGCAGGTTTGTGCATTAATCTTGAACATATATCCTGAAAGCAATGGATTCCAAGGATTTTTAATGCATACCAAATCACTTGCTCTAGTTTTGATTGGAATAGATTTTTTTTCTGTCGACTGAAAACCGAGTTCATTTTACTTTGTCTCATCACTGTGCAGTTAGAGAAACAATTAAACACATTGGCCAACAACAAAGAGTGAAGGTGAAACAATTGAGCTTGGTGGTGATGTTTGATACTCAAACTGCCTGATTATTTATTCTTCAGTGCCAGGGTTCTTGAGGTTTTTAAAGGTGTCGAGGTATAGCAGTGCTTTGTGTTGTGTTTCTAGTGTACCATATCTATGGCCGTGAGTTAAGCCGGACGCCCAAATTTTGAGATGCTATTCCTTGAAAATCTCGTGTAACTTGTTGTAATTTATTGACAGGACATTGTAATATAATGACAACTCCTAAGGTGTTCATTTGCGCTGCCAACTAGAAACAAAATAAGTGGTAAATATATTTTTGAACCAGAGCTGGTTTCCAACGTCAACCAGGTTGGTTTTAAGTAATCAAGATGAATGTTAAGATGCCTTTTTAAAGCAAGAATGCTTCTCTGGTTTATGTCGGTCTAAGGATTCTAATATGGGGCTTGAACTTTGTGCTTTAAAGATGAAAATTTGATCATTTGAATTAATGATCGATGTTTCAGCATTTTCACTGTCAATTTCTGATTTGACTATTAGAACATAAACTGAAACAACTGTGAGCTTGACAAAGCTTACGATTCCGGGGGACAATGTTGGAGATGTGATAGAGATGTTGATGACATTCATTAATCAGACAACAGTTTGTTTAGATGACATTTTGATTGTTTTGCTGCTTCTAATTTCCCTTGTCAAAATGGACACTAGGATTTCCATTATAGCTTAGATTATGACTCAAACATTAAAAAAAAAATGAATGCAATTCAATGCATAAAGTTCATACATTGTGAACTTTGAGAAGAATAATATGAACATAACCTTCTTCTGTTGCAATAACAGAGGTTTAAAAAGCAACTTTAGGTCACAAAGAACTTCTCACATTGAGGTTTGGGAAAATTAATAAACCCAAAACCTTCAGATCACAAAAAAACTTTTGTTGTTGTATCGAAGTTCCACTCATAACTCAAAAGTAACTTCGGGAAATTTTGAAAACCGATCAATCAATAACAAAACCTGAATTGTAATTTAAGATACATGTGATAAAAAAAACCTCTTGATCGAGTTGTTAAAATATTGTAACATGTAAGACTTGATTTTAAGTTTGGGCGATCTCAATCCTCAACTAATCCCACAATTATCAAAAAAAATTTGCTTTATATGATACCTAGTTCGGTTTAATCCTGAAGAATGAGAAAAATCAATCACAACCGGAGAGCAAAAGCTGAGAAAACTTGGCATCAATGCATTACCAGAGACGGTTCTCTATCACAGCAGAAACAATGCCCTTCAGTGTCTCCTGCATAAAACCTGATAGCATGAGTTTCACTACTTCGTAGCACATGCAAAACTTCATAAACGATGGAGTAAAAGCTAATCGAAAACATGTGTTATAGGAAAGTACCATGCTATGGTCTTTGAGACCAAGAGAAAGAACTAAAGGCGAAGAGGAGCCTGAGGAACTGCAAACACAAAAGGCCAGGCAAAGACATTAAGCAGTAAGTATCTTAATTCAAACTGCCTTTAAAGTTGCAAGTTCATTGTATTCAAGACAAAATTAATGGTCGAATTCTCATTTCCGGATATCTTTGTTTGATTTCATAAGTTCCTTTAAAGAATATCTGGAACTATAATTCAATCTATGCTTTTGTATAAATCTTACAAGGAGAAAGGGAAGTGATCATTAAAGCACTTTATCCTATGGAAAATAAAATAGTAATAAAATGTCTATTGAGTTGGAAAGATACCTTATGTGTTCAATTAGCTGACGGGTAATTGCCAGTAGCATTGGCTGCGCATGTTGCATTCATCCGAAATATTACATTAGATTTTATTTATGAAAGTTCAAACTAACATACAACACGACAGTCCACCTTACCTCATCTCGTTTGCCAAATATTACAGACACATTGAAAGTAGGCTGGACTGTAACCCCTTCCTCCTTTCTGACAATGAAAATATACACATTTCTCAAATGCTCGAGTACAATTATCAAGCTTATAACCCAAATAACTCCAATAAAATCTTGGTTATAAAGAAATCATACTCAAATTACACTTTAACAGTGTCTGTGACTTGAGACATGGAGGAAGCACAAGCGCTAAGACCTTATCCTTTAATTTTGAAAGAAAGGAACAATAATAAATGCTTTGAAGAAAAATAAGAGGCAAACCTTGCATGCAGTATTGTTCCCATAGTTCCTATCTGAGTAGCCATAACCTGAGAAGTCTTTCGCATGTTAGAAGTCATAACAGAAAGACATGGAATAATCATCCCTCTCTCTCTCTCTTGACCTTACAGAACACAAACACGCTACCAAAAGCCTAAACTTGAGCAAAAAACAATGAAGGCTTGTACTCACAAGAAAATGATCGTCATATCGGCAAAGGACAAGATCTGTGCTGTTCCCCTACCAAGCAAAGGTATGCAAGTAAGAAAGTTAACCACATGACATAAGCAATCTTCAATAAAAGAAAATATTAATGAATTTAATAACAAATCAAAACCAACAAAGTTCACTTCTGAATATGCAAACTCATTAGCAATAAACCCGAATTTCTGAGAAAACAATCTTCAAAATTCCCATCACTAAACGTGACCCTCAATTTATTTTGAACCACTATATAGCATCCATTGAAGAGTTAACTAAGGACTATCTCTCACACTGTAAACAATCTTTATGACAGCAGCAATAGAAATATAATCCCACAAATCAAATTCCTATCCACAAAAACCTCAAATCATGCTTAACAAAGACAAATAATTGATCATAAAAGTGTCAGTCAGGAACTACAACTATCATCTTAAAATAAACTTCCTTTGTAATTCATGCTTTCACATGATATCATAGGAGAAAATTAATAAAAAATCCTAACTTCAAAACCAAAAGAAAAAACAAGGCAATTTGATTCTGATTAAGAAGAAAACTCAAAACTAAAAGGAAACCCAAGTAAAGAGACAAAAGAAAAAAACTTTCTTTTACCTTGATGTCCAATGATAGATTCTTGTAAGGTACAGGAAAATGTTGTTCTAAACCACCCATGTTTTCCTTTTCTTGCTTCAAAAACTAAAATTTGAGAAGAAGCGATTATTTTTTTCCAGTGTTGCTTTGGTCTTTCTCCATCTCTTGCTTTTTTCCTTTAGTAAATCACTCTCAGAACGAAGGCATTGACAAAATCACTGGATTTCTAGCTTAAAAGCCCAATATTTTGGGCTCAAGCTGGGTTAGCCCAATATTCTTGTAGGCTCATGTTGTTGTTTGTGCCAACTTTATTAAGACAAAACCTCTCTTCTATTTATTTATTTTTTTTATAAAAAACATTGTAATTTAAATACAATAGAAAAGATTTGATCCTAAATTTAGAGGTATTATAATGAAAAACTTTACAGTAACGTCGATTTATTATATTTTTTTTATGAATAAATGCTTTTTAATATATATTAAAAAAAACTATAATAAAGATGCACTTTTCAATCTTCTTAATTTTGATTTTAAAATTTAAAAATCCTATTAACGGCAGTAATAATAATAATAATAATAATAATAGGAGCTCATGACCTAAAATTTGTCCCAAGGCTAGATCCCATGTTCTATCCAACTATCTAACACTATAAATTTAGTGTATAGAGAACATGATGCTTCACCACCTGGTGATAGTATTGAAAGTAAGTTAATTCGTGTGTATAATTTTTATTTGTATCATATAAAATTATATTTTTAACATATAAAATATAAAAATTTTGTGTCAAAATTCGAATCAATGTAATAAAAACAATTTTTTAGATTTTATTAGATTTATACATAATTTTTACTAAATTTTAATCAATATTATTTTTGCATATTTTATTTATATTATTTTTATATTATTCGTTGTATCGTATCTTAAAAAGTAAAAAGAAAGAAATAGAGTTTAGCCGTAAACCTATTAACAATTAACCAATGCTTAAATATCCTAACTAAAGAAATAGATTATTTAGAGGTGAAATAGGTTTAGAATCATTTTATATTTTGTTCTATTTTGTTTCAAGCAGCAAAAGAACAAATCTGATTATTTATTAAAAAAAAAAAACTAAATTTTTGTTAGAGGAAATCAAATTCAATGTGTAATTTAAAGACAAAATTGATTATGTGGGGTTTGATCCATGTGCTTGGGCCTTTAGACAAATAATTGGTTTAATAATTAAATATATTATTAATTTTTTTATAAAAAATAAAAATATTTTACTGTATAAACCCTTAACATTTTAAAATAATACAATTAAGTGTAAATCAGTTATAAATTTTTATTATAAAATAAAAAAAATTGAGAGCTTCTAGAATCTTAACCTCTTATTTATTTTACTTAATTTTATTATTTTAAAAGATTGATGGTTTATTTTATAATAAAATAAAAGTTTATAGATTTTTGTAATAAAATTAAAAATTAAATGTATATTTGAATATTAACCTAAATCAATTAACAATTTATCAAAAAATAATTATATTTGTAAAATGAATAATTATTTATTAGTAAACATTAAAATAATTTATTTATGATTTTTTAGACTCTATAAAAAGAAAAGACTGTCCTCAAAATCATTATATCATGTTCTTGCTACTGTTTTCACTTTTATCATTTTATTGGACTTCATTTTCATCCCACTTGCCATGCTGCCTCTTTTTTTCTAGAACTCTCTTTTTGTGTTCTTCTTTTCAAATAATAATAAAAAAAAAGGATAAAATATAAAATCTTTCTGTTTGTTTATTAGAATAATCTCTTTTCCATCTATCTTATAGCATTATTACAAAGAAAATTTATATTGAAGATCAAAATTTTCTTAATCAAGTTTCAAACATTAAAATAAACAAATGAATTGTAAATTTTGTTAAATAATATCTTTAAATATATATTTTTTATTTTTTTATATCTAACTAATTGCATGCATTTAACATACTCATCTAGTTTGCACTTTCATTATTATATAATATTATTGTACTTAAAAAATATAAATCTTTAATTCATGAAAATGGGATTTCCTAACTTCTTTTAAATTTAATGTTGTTGTTATAGTCAACTTAAATATGATAATCCTTCTTGATAATTTCTTCTATGGAAAAAGAGTGGCAATAACAAGAAAAGTGGAAGTGTGAAACCCTATTGGACTTGAAAGTCTCCGACTGACAGTCAGGTAAGCGTAACAATTGCCGCAACTAACTGAACTGAGCCAACAAGCCATCTCGTGCGTACCAGTCATTCAACACGCGAGAAATGAGAATTCGGTTGTCCGCATATTGCTTACCAACTCAAGCCGCTTACTTTAGCCGAGTCATGCATTTCCACGAAGCTTTTATTTAGCTTTATTTTATTGATTTTTTTTTAAAACTTATCTAAAATCTATTTGAGGAATTTGCATCCTCCCCATGTAAATAAAAAATATTTAAAAAATAATTATTCATGTATTGTTAGTGAAATTTTTAAAATTTATTGATTATTTAAAAAAGATAATAAATATCTTTTTAAAAAAATTAAAAAGTAAAAAACAATTAGAAAAGAAATGGGACATATGATAATATTTTAATTCCACTTGTAAATTTTTTTTTTAAAGAGATATAAAGAAAATGAGAAATCGAACTTTAATGATAAGCCAAGCTTTAGTCGTTAAAAATATTTTTATCATATCGATGTATAAAAAAACAAGCTATATGTTTGGCTATCAATTTTTTTTTTATATAATTGAAAGTTTAAAAGTATTAGAGATTACTTTATATTCAAAGTCAAAGCATAGAGCAAATTTATTATTGAAATTTAAAAACTCATTAAATATTCATATAGAAATTTTTTGAAATTTATAAATCATTTATCAACAAAGTATAGTAAGAATTTGAAACTAAAGCACTAAAAGAAATTTGTTATTGTTACAAGTTTTTATAAAATGAGTTGTCTATTAAAAGTGGTTCAATGATAATTGAGACATAAATGCATAGGACTTTGTAAACACACAAAATTTAATAGAATGTGCATTTAAGAGTTGGGTAACATAATAACTTTTTGAGTAAATTTATTAAATTTTGTACATACAATTGGGTCACGAGTTTAATCAAAATTTTTATATATATATATATATATTATATTTTATTATTAATTTATCATTTTACTGCATTTTTACTCTCCAAATAATTTTTTCAGAAAAACTTGATGATGTCATCTTATGAAGTAAGATCATCAAATCTACATGAAATCATCTTCTGATTTTTGCCCAAATTTTCATACTTTGCAGATTAAAAGTTTGATTTTCCCAAAAAGGTTTTTTTTTTTGGTTTCCTTCAAAAATCAAGGAACTGCATAAAAAACCACATAGTAGGTGAATATTTTCCAATTATTTTTCGTTTTTACTTTTTCAGTAGGAAAATTTATAACCAAACAAAGCCAAAGCCAAGCCAAGCGAATTAGCCAAGTCACTCTCTATCATTTCTTTCAGACTCAGACTCTTCCGCAGCCCCCAGCTTGTAAAAAGGGTGGTGCCTTTTGCATGAGTATTTCATTTGTAGAGAGCTTCATTTCCTTGGACCCCAAACTCTCCCTCCCGTTTATTAGCCTCCTTTTCAGCATCAAACACTTAACCCACTTCAGACAATTATAGCAAAGATCAGAACCAGAGTTTAAACTTAACTGAACCAAAGCTTGAAAGGCAGACATGGGGATTCCAAGGATACGAGATGAAGAGAATGAAAGAATGGAGTTCGAGGAGTTCAGGCAAAGTTTGGTTGCTTTTTCTGCCCTGGAAATAAGAAAAGAGAATGGAGAATTCAGAGGCCTGAGCTCCCATAACGCCAATGTTGATCTTGAAGACAAGCTTGTTTGTGTTACCAGTGGTGTTTCTTTTCTTGGGCTTGCCTTAGTTAACCGTCTCTTGCTCCATGGATACTCTGTCCGAGTCCTTGTTGATAACCAAGGTAACAAAATCCCAAGGCTTTAGTTGTTGAAAACAGCCTGAAACCTGACAAGGTTGGAAATCCTTGTCAGTTTTCAGGCTCTTCTCAAAGTTCTTGTTTTCAAAAGACTAAGTTACGACCACCAAATATACAACTGTTATGTCTGGTTTAATTGGGTTTCCTGGGTTGGTTCAAATAATGCAGAAGATGTAGAGAAACTGAGGGAGATGGAGCTTTCAGGGGAAATGATGGCCTGTGAGAATAAAATTTCTGTGGTCATGGCTAAGCCAACTGAAATCCAGGAGCTAATGGAGGCGTTTGATGGGTGTCGTGGCGTGTTTCACACCTCTGCTTTCGCTGACCCTGCTGGCATCTCTGGTTATTCAGTGAGTTCTGTCATTTATCTCCCATTTCTTAACCTGTTTTTGCTATTCAGGAAAATCAACTGAACCATACTTCAATGATTGATGCAATAATCAGCAAAAGTGTAAAAAGAGGTATAATATTAGTAGTCCTGTATGGAATCAGCAGAGCTAAAATCTATGGTGGAAGGATTCATTGAATACTAAAATCCATATGTTATTACTGTATGAATGAATTTATTAGCTTCTTCCAAGTCAAAGTAACTCCAGTAAAAGGTGAAAGAACAGCAGTAATGAACATTAGACAAAGACTGATTCTTGCTACATTGCCTACTTTTTAATTGCATAATATCAGTAGTTTCATAGGCTAACTGGATATTTTGGTGATGTTTTCTAAGATGAAAGATAAAAAGAATTGAATGAAAAGTCAACTCAAAAGTCTGATTTCTAAAAAGAAGCGTGTCACTACCAAAAGACATGCCTTCAGGACTTTATCATTGGACAATTGGTGGGAACTTGGAGAAGTGCAGTCCAGCCATGTGGCTGAATTCATGCCGCAATTATGAACTTCATGATACATCAACCTGTCCACCCAACATGTGTGCTTATAATGTAGGAAATCGTTTTTAAGATTCACATTACGAAAGCAACTTATTTGCCACTTTAACTTTGCTTTCTGTGTTTTGTTAGAAATCCATGGCTGAAATAGAAGTAAAAGCTAGTGAAAATGTGATGAAAGCATGTGCAAGAACACCTTCTGTCAGGAATTGTGTGCTCACTTCCTCACTTTTGGCCTGCATATGGAGAGACAACTGCCAACATGATCTCCCCCCTTTGGTTAACCATGCTTGCTGGAGTGATGAATCATTTTGCATGGACAAAAAGGTAGAATACAAGCAAACTAAAAGTAGAAAATATCAATGCTTTGAGATTAATACATGGGAGTTTTGGCATTTTATTTCTAATGTGGTTTTCCAAAATGTGGTAGCTGTGGTATGCATTGGGGAAGCTGAAAGCAGAGAAAGTTGCATGGAAAATAGCTGAGGAGATGGGTTTAAAATTGACCACCATCTGTCCAGGGCTCATTACTGGCACTGAATTCTCAAGTAGAAATCCAACAGCAGCACTTGCTTATCTTAAAGGTATTGTTCATTTGTTTTTCAGTTTCCATTTCTACTGTTCAATTACTAGCCTTGAAAGCTAATTAGATCAGTAATCTGTGAAACTCAGGAGCCCAAGAAATGTATGGAAATGGTTTACTAGCAACTGTTGATGTAAGCAGATTGGCAGAGGCTCATGTTTCTGTGTTTGAGGCAACGAATGAAACAGCATTTGGAAGGTACATTAGCTTTGATCAAGTCATCGAGCGAGAGGAGGAAGCAGAGAAGTTGGCAAGTGAAATAGGGATGCCAGCAGACAAGATATGTGGAAATTCATTCAACTTTATTCCTACTCGCTTTCAATTGTCAAACAAAAAACTTCACAATCTTATGTCAAAAACACTCAGAAGTTGCTATGGGGAAAGTTAACCCAAGTTAGTTTTTCCTTTGACTATGGTTTTATCAGCAAAAGATAGAACAGCATGGTTTCCACTGTCCATTTTCTAAATGAAGATAAACCAAGGTTCAATCTTTTCAAGAGTAAAAGGAATTTTCTATTGCATAGTGTTTTAGATTGTTCATGTTTACTGATCAAACCAAGTAGGATTAAGGCATAAAGCTCTTCAGTTTCCAGGGAAACTGGATTAAATCCTTTTCCCATTTCCAACATTCAAAGCACATTCTAAACTTGTTTCAGTTCTTCTGAAAATGGTAAATTCATGCCATTCTAAGCGTAAATGACATGAATGCTAATATATAAATCAAATATAAGATCATATATTGAGGTGACAAATTGTCAAGTTTTATTTTGTGGCATAAGGAATAGATATTCAAGCTACATTCCTAAGATGCTTGTGTTATCAATATTTATTTGCTAAAGGCAGCTAAAGTTGGAATATTTCACCATCTTTAAATTAATAGTACAGACATGAAATTAAATGCAGACAATTGACATGAAAAAACAGAGTGAGCCTGCGCAACGTCACATGATAACAAACCATTGTAAACGAAGAGTAAAAGGGTTCAACTTGAAGACAAGAGTACAAAAAATTTAATATTCAATATATATCGAATAATATTATTATATAAATAAACTCTGTATGTTAGACGAAAACACAAAATTTATCACATAAAGAATTTGAAAAAAATGACATATAACCTAAACTCTAATATCATATTAAACAATTAATTTAAAACTAGTTGGTGATAGACGAGATTCAAGTTGAAAAATACTCAAATGAAGAAAAGGAAGTCTAATAATTTTTAAGAGAATTGAATCTGGTTCAAACACTTGTTGAGCTTGGTAGGTTGCAATAAAGACAGGCTGTGGATTTCTGGATGTGAAGGCAATAAAGAAAAAAAGGGAGGGGAGGATGGGGTGCCTAACAAGCCACGGAAAATGGTCTTTGAAATGACTAACAAATATCTTTGAAAAACATGGTTAATCGATCAATCTCCCAATGGTTGTTATTCTTATTCTTGTTTTTTAAGTGACAACGAGACAACAAATCAAAACCTGAACCAGAATTCCAAGTTAGGTTTGTGCAACTAGAAATCTTCCAAAGTTTAGTTAACCTGTTACATGACAAAGTTTAGTTCTAGAACGTAACTACATGTGACCAAACGATTATGCAAGATTAACATCCTCAGACTCTGTTACTTCGAATCCTGACTTTCTATTTTCACATCAAAGTTGACTTTTAAATTGTTCACCAACTCAACTTGGGTTTCAACCATATTTCTTAAGGTTGAATACATTTTCCCGTAAGATCATATAATAAATAATAAGGTTTTCAGCCTTAACTGTGTTAGATTGATTGATTATTGACTGTCATCATACGTAAGATTGATTAGACTATCTAACTTACAAAACATAGAACCCAACCCAACCCCAAAGAAAAATATGGTAAAAAGTATGTTCAGAGAATCGGAAGGGCTGAGGGAATTGATATGTCTGCTGAAAGAAAAGCTTCAGAAAAGTATTTCTCATACAAGAGGTGTCAGAAGTTATAAAGCACTCTTCATCTTTGCCCTCTTATCATAAATTTTATTTCTGGTAAGGAAGAAATCAAATATGAAGAACATAGAGAAAACCCAGAAAGTAGAAAAAGAATCAGAAGGAACTACAGGAATGGGATTGATGGCTGAGTGTGGATTTAGGGTTTTTAGGGTTTGGATTGAGATTTGAAGAAGTTTGGTGGGGGATTTATGGTTCTTTTTATGGGCCTTTGGGTCAGGAACTCTTATAGCCAATTGAAGCCGAAGCTAACTTGGGTCCTATATCATATAAAATGTGCACATTCAAGAGAGTTAGCGTATATAAATTTATGCTAAATTGATAATATGAATTTTTATTTTTTATTTATTTTTATTTAAGATAATTTATTTTTTTATCTCTCATTTAATTTGAGGGTGTAAATAAGTCAACATACTCCGAAACTATTCGAGCTCGATTCAATAATTATTCGAGCTTGATTCATTTATTTTCGAATCAAACTCGAATTTAAGTTACTCAAGTAACAAGTCGAGTTGAGTACGAATATTTTAACACTCGACTTAAGCATCTTGTAAATTTAATCGATTTTTTTAATATTTTTGTTTGATATTAGAATGTTTCAACTCAGTTTGATTACACGCCTAGTTCTGCCATATATTTTTTGATAAAATTCCTCAAGTATTTTTTAGTCTTTTTCTAATTTTCATTTTTTTTGTCTTCGATAAATGTCACTTCAATCTTCTGACAAATATATTCATTTTTCATTTTTGTCTTTTCTCATATATCCATACATTCAACACAGTATTCATATTTCTATTACATTATATATAATCTTTTAGTTTTCTAACATTCACTATCAATATTGATCTAAAAATTATCTTATATAACTTATCTTTTAACCATATAATTTTTTTTTTTATCGCACAACTCAATTGATGCTTAATCTATTTCTAACAATTAACCATTTAAACTTCTTTCTATCACAACTCTAATAATAAAAACTTAAGTATGAAGCACATAGCAATTATCAAATTTATAATCTAATGCAAGGCCCATTGATAAGTTAAGGCTATGGCATGAAGTAGGGGTGTAAACGATACAGTGGTGCTCGTAAGCTACTCGGGCTCGACTCGAGCAAAACTCGAATTCGGCTCGATTTTAGTCGAGTCGAGCTCGAGCTCGAGCTACTCGAGCTATCGAGCGAGCCGAATTCGAGCATTTAAATACCCTACTCGAGTAGCTCGCGAGCCTAATCGAGCATCGAGTTTTTATATATTTTAATAATATAATAATATTTATATAATGATTCGAGCCTAATCGAGCTTAATCGAGCCTAATCGAGCCTAATCGAGTTCGAACAAAATATTGAACTTATATAATCGAGCCTAATCGAGCCTAATCGAGCCTAATCGAGTAGCTCGAATTCGATCTCGAGCCGAGCTCGAGCTTAAAAAATAAGACTCGATCGAGCTCGAGCCGAGTATCGAGCACCGAGTTTCGAGTCGAGCTCGAGCTCGAGCACCTCACTGTATCGGCTCGACTCGACTCGATTACACCCCTAGCATAAAGGAAGGCCATATCATATTAAGGGTTAGTTTTGGAAGCGCCTAAAGCTTCAGTAAAATGCAGTTTGTTATTTTTTTAATTTTTTATTATTTTATTAAAAAATAATATAATTTTAATTTCACTTAAACTAATTATATTATCCATTTAAACTAACCTAAAGTCAAAAGTAAAATTCAAAGGCCACCTCTAAGAATGAGACGTTATATTATAGCGATTAGATTGAACATTTTACATTGACCGCGTTTTATTTTCAAAAAACCAAACAACTAAAAATGTGTAAAGCATTTTATGTAAAATGAAATTAGGAACCAAACGGACCCTTAATTTTTCACCCTACTTGAGACTATTGATATGATTTATATTTTAAATAAAATCTAATGACAATAACTTTAGTACAAAGTGAAGCCCTAACCATTACCTTCTTGATTTGGTTGAAAATTTCTTGGGATTGGGTCGAAATCAGCATTGAGAATTGAGATCCACCTGACAAGGCCGGTGGAAGGAGAGATGCACAACCCCCTTGAGGCCCGGAGCAGCACCCATGGCCATGGCTTCAAGCACAAGAGCCATGACCAGAGACAGAAAATCTCTGCTCAGTTCAATGGCTCCCAACTTTTTTTTTACTCAAACAGCTTGAATGTGGATGCACGTGCGTGTTCCCCTCCTCTCACGTGCATGACTCATGCATAAAAGTTGAATCATGAATGTTAGAAGTGGGAAAAGAAGGTTACTAAAGATTAAAGATAATCAAAGAGAGACAATTTCCTATATATTCCCTCTCATCGGGACTCATCAATATATATATTTATATATAAGCAGAGTACTCTCTCATCTGATTTCTCTCTGTTTTCAAATTGTTTTCAATGCTGCTTTCTTCATTGTTTTCTGCATTAAACAAATTGTTTTTGCTGTTTTTAAGAAAGGGTTTTCCCCAGATTTTAAAATAGATTAAAAAAACCTAGAATCCAGAAGAGAGAGAGTAGAGCTGAGATTCCCCTGTTATGGAAATGCTTGAAAATCCATAGCTTAAATCCCATTGTCATTTTAAGATCAAATGATCAAAGCTTTCACAGACACACAGAGCATTTTCAAAGTTTCAGAGGAAGAACAGAAGTAGCTCAACCAAAGGTAAGTTTTTTTACTATATGTTTGATCATGGCATTAATCATGATTTCCATGTAATCAAATTCTTGTTTGCCAAATGACTGTACTTTCTGGAATAGTACATTAGGGTTCCATGATCAAAACGTGGAGAAGAATCTGTTTTTCTGAACCTTAACACAGTATAATATACTTGTTCATGGCTGCCTGGATCCCACTATAAAAGTTTTTCCTGTTGCAGGGTTCCTTGTAACAGTTAAAACAAATTCTCATTCTTTTTCCATTGATGAAACATGAATGCTAATGTTGACATCCTTCTCATAGCCCATTAATACCAAAGAGAACTCTTGAGATTTGATATCTGCCTGTTTTGAATAGCATGCACGGCAGTGGCAGTTTGGACGAAGTTTATTAGTTAAATATATTTTTAATTTTTGTATGAAATTAATTTAAATTTTTAATGTTTTATTATATGTAAATAAGTCAATAACCATTTATTATTATAAATAAACTGTTAAACTTTTAAATCATACAATTAAATTAAAATATATTAAATAACACTAATTTTTCATTTGTATTACATACATGATAGGTCAGGTAATAACTTACAAAACTGTTCATACTAGTTACAATGTAAGATGTCTAAACATCAATTATTGTAATTTAATTGATTTGAATTTAATTACGTCATTTTAAAAAGCGAGAGGTTTTTAGAAAAAGTAAAAGTTCATAATTAATTTACGTACAATAAAAAGTTAAAAATTTATATTAATTTTGTAAAATCAAAAAAATTGAGACTTAAAAATATATTTAAATAGGATAATTATCTTATTTATTGTCAGTAAAATTTTTTAAATCCACAAGTAAAATTAGAATGATTATACATATTTTATTTTATTTATTTATTATTTTTTTAATATTTTTAAAGAATATATGTAATTATTCTAATTTCACTTATAAAGTTAAAAATTTTTATTGACAATATATAAGATAATTATCCTCTTAAATATTAAGCTCTTTTCCTGTTGACCCAAACTTGTATGAATTCTTACTAAAACATTGTTGTCTCAATTTCTTGGCTTTCATATCACTCTTTTCTTTCCATCTTATTATCTTTTTTTTGATTTTTTACAAAATATAAAAAAGCTTTTAAAGTTAGTATTTTTATATAAAATTGATATATCATGATTTTTAACTTTAAAAGTAAAGAATTCATAAAAATTAATATTGTGAGTTTGGTTAACAAAAATTTATAGACAATGATTAAAAGTAATTACATTTTTTTTTTTAAAATATCCTTTTAACTAATGTCACTAAACACAAATTAACCTTTCTCAAATCTTTTTCGAGTATGTTATAGAACATGTTGATATCTTGTCTTGAGTAATGAAGTCTAAAATTAAATCTCATAATTCATACATATATATATATATTATTCGAATTTTTATTATATTAAATAATATTTATATTATGTAAATATATATAACATTTTTTAAATTTTTCTTAAATATATTTATAATTTTTATAAAATTTTAATTTATATTACTATCGTGTTATTTTATTATTATCTTAGAGGATTGAGTCTAAAATTATTAAATTTACTTAAATCTTAGTCAAAGCTAAGTTGAAGAAAGGCAGAAAACAATTCCAAAGCAGATTCTGATGCTGATTTGTAGCAGTATTTTATTGCATTAATTTACAGTTTCTTACAGTTATTTGCATTTAATCTAGTGCTTCTCAACATGGGCCACGTCGTCGGGCCATTTTTCTACTCTTTGAGCCATGTGAACTCGGAATCCTTACATTGTCAGTCAAGTGATTTAAAAACACCCTGTAAATAGTTTTTTATTTGAATATAAATTCCATACTATTTATTTGATTAATTTCCATATAAATTAGGGTTTTTCTTTGATTATAGACCCATCTAAGATCTAACCCAAAAGGGTTATCTCTAATAATTACCATTTCATACCTTTATAGAGTTTTTTAAATTTTATATAGGAGATTAAAATATTTATCATGCATTTTTTAGTTCGAATTTTAGTATTTTTAATTATTTTGACTAAAAAATAAAATAAATCGACTTAAACCGAGTGGTTCGGATTAGCTTAGCACGAGTTATAATAAATTATATTTGAATAAATGATATTATCAATTTATATACATTAGGATTGATATATATATATACACAAATCGTTTTAAATATAGACATAATAACATTTTTTATTTTTACTATTTGAATTAAAATTTTTTTAAAATTAAAAATTCAAGTTAAATTTGAAACGAGGTTTAAAATTATCGAAATCTAAAAATTCAAATAATTGATTTAAATAGATTGAATTCATACACATCTATTCAAATCAAAATCAATTTTTTTTTTTTATATCTATCCAATTGAGATTATAAGATAAATTTTCAAAGTCGAATCGAATATAAAAATTTAAAAATCCTATCCCATATTGCTATAATTTTAACTCTCTTTCCTCATATTACAATTCTATTATATAAAAAATTAAATGGATATTTTTATAATTTAAAAATTTTCCATTGTTGTCAGCCTGCTAAAACAGGGAGGTTTAGGTATTCTAAAAAAATTGAACCAAAAATGCATATCAAACTTCAACGCGCCTAAACCATAAACTCTCACCCACTCTTCTTTCATGTCAAATTTCCATTGGTATTTCTCATCCACATCCCACTTCTGCGCGTGAGTTTCCCCTGATCTATAAGTGTTTGAATTATTACAGAGATAAATGCAAGTAAATAATAAGAAAAACAACTCAGTCTTCTGTACGTATGCACAACTTTTCGTTTTCCTTCCTTTCTTATATATATTTTTTGAAGTCATAAAAAAATTTAATAAAATTCTATAAACTTTCATTTCCACAATGTAAAGGTTATTATATTAGATGCATTAGATTTTGAGAGAGAAATGATGAAAATAAAAGGGTTTTGATCTTCTTTTTTGCAGGGTTTTCTGTGTGTTCTTGTTTATGGTTAATAATAATAATTTTATATTATCAAGTAGAAGAAATCTAATGGAGGAGAATTCACCTCGAGTTTCACGTAAAGAAAGAAAGGGACCCACGAGAAAGAGCAGGTACGCCATTGATGAAGGTGAGGATTTGGTAGAGTGTTCTGGCAAGTATTGTCGATCATGCACCGCTGGAGTAATAGCTGACTGTGTCGCACTCTGTTGTTGCCCTTGTGCTTTGCTCAATCTTTTGACACTAGCATTGGTTAAAGTCCCGTGGAAAATGGGGAGAAAGTGTTTGGGGTTAGGGAAAAAGAAGAAAAAATGCAAGAAAATTTGTAATTCTTGTAGCAGTAGGAGTAATGAAGGTGATGGTCAGAATCAGTTTGGAGATGGGAATTTGAGAGAAAGGATGAGGGTAGAACAGGAAATATGGGATTTTTCAATAGGGTTTGCGGAGGAAGATCAAGAAGAAGAAGAAGAAAAGGGGAATTTTAGTGCAAGGTTTGAAGCTGAAAGAGTTTGGTTAGAGTTATATCAGGTTGGTCATTTGGGTTTTGGGAGGGTTTCTTTCACTGGTATTTAATCTTCTCCTTTTTTTGCTGAAAAGAAGAAAAAAATGTGAAATACATTGTTGTTTTGGATTGTAAAGTCTCATAGTTTTCACCCTTATTTATTTTTTTTTCTTGGAAAAGGTGTTTTAGTTTAGGATGGGAATTAACATCAAAATTTATGTTGGGATTTTGTCCATTTAGATTACTACATGGTAGTTTGTAAGAAAAATGTCATTTTGGGTACAAAGAAGTCTTTGATTCTGCGGGGAAAAAAATACAAATATTGAAATTTGAACATATATTAAAATTCGAGTTTAGATTTTCAGAATACACATACTTTAGAAGTAGCATTATAATTTTTATTGTATTTTGATGTTTTTGAAAGCCATTAACATAACATCAATTGTGCATTGATCCCTTTAGTTATTTGGGGTTTGAGAAGCTTATATAGAGAGAAATATGCATAAAATTAGGGGTATGATCCACTTGGCTAAGAGGTTTGTGCTAATACATTTGAAGCATTGGTACATGTAAAATTCCTTTTAATTTCAAAACTAAGATCACAAAACATTTGGAGTTGCTCAAGTTTTATTTGTAATTTTTGCTTTGATTAAATTTTCAAATTCTCGACACCTAAATATTTGATTTAATATATTTTTTTCTTAAAAGAGTTAAGTTCGAATTTTTATAAAACGACTTACAAAAATTATGGTAAAATAATTTCTCATGATTTTGAAAATAAAAAGTAGATAAAATCTTTTTTATCCTAATTTGAAAGTTCGAACTTTTTTAATGTTGGGCTAGAAGTAAACCCGGTTTAGCCCAATTAATGACTCCGAATAGGCCCAACCCGGGATTTTAGATAGGGCATTTCGGTAACTTTGCTATGGCAAAAGATAAAGGTTAAAGAAGGAGAAATGTCCGATTTTTAGATATAGATGACGTCATCCCTTAATTTATGCCGGGGTGGATTATAACTGCCAAGGTGCATAACTGGAATTCCATCAGTATAATTCCTATCGTACGCTTCATGCGCACTGCGCACTCTTACATATAACCTCCCTCGCAAAGCGTTTCCAGCCTCGAAAAGCTGGAGAGTTCCAAAAGGCTCAGAGAGAGCAGACAGAGACAGTGGTTACCGACTGAGTGGCTTGGTGAGTTGAGGGTGGGAAGATGGCGACAAGTGAGGCGAGCGCCACTCAGATAATGGTCGCGGTTAACGAGTCGACTATCAGAGGGTACCCTCACGCTTCGATAAGTAGCAGAGGAGCTTTCGAGTGGACACTTCAGAAGATCGTTCGATCAAACACTTCTGGTTTCAAGCTTCTCTTCCTCCACGTTCAAGTTCCCGACGAAGATGGTTCTCTCTCTCCCTCTCTGCTCCTTTTCTACTCTCTTTATGTAGTTGTGAATTTACTTCAGCGCGTTTTCTGTACGCGCGTGGTTGTCGTTGTGTAGGGTTTGTAGAGTGTTTGAGAATGCGATTGTCGATTGCGCCTAAATTTGTCGAAATTACTTTGATTTTCTGATTTATGTGGTTACGAGATGGTTAATTTGGTTGATCAAATGCTTGAATTGTTTGTAATATTGTTTGATTATTGGCTTATTGCTTTTACAATCTGTTTGGTTGTTAATAAAATCCATCTGTTTGGCTAGTAAGAGATAAAAAATTAGGAAAGTGATAGAAAGTCATGGTCTTTATTCAATATATCAAATCATGCCCTGAAAATGCGTTTTCTTTTTAAAATTACTGATCATACTCCAATGTTGAAGTTGGCTGGATAAAGTAGTAGGATTGTATATTAAGATTGAGTTTGCTTGAATTTGACCCTAGCATTTTAGCTACAAACTTTATATACAACAACGGCATAGAAGCTTGAAAAGTTTAAGCTTTGAGTCTGAAACATGAATTCTGCGGCAAAACTGGTTTCTAGTGGCAGATCTAGTATGCTTGGTTTGAGCTTTTGAGTTTATTAAAATTGACCGATGCCAGCTTACTGAAGGAATGGTTTCTTTTTTTTGGTATGTTTCTCCTTAAGGCTTCGATGACATGGACAGCATATATGCCTCTCCCGAAGATTTCAAGAGAATGAAGCACAGGGACCGGACAAGAGGGCTTCATCTGCTGGAGTTCTTTGTCACAAGGTGTCACCAGATTGGGGTAATATCCATCCTTCATTTTTAAGCTAACTTAACATTTCAGTATTTTTATTTCTCAAAGTAATAGATTTTGCTGAGGCAGGTTGCTTGTGAAGCATGGATCAAGAGAGGTGATCCAAAGGAAGTTATCTGTCATGAAGTTAAGAGGATCCAACCGGATCTCCTTGTCGTGGGTAGTAGAGGACTCGGGCCTTTCCAACGGTATGCTTAGTCCCTAATGCCTTCTATCTTTGATACTCATCTTGTTCATTTCAATCATCAACTTAATTTGGTGTGTACACATTGCTTCTCCCAGGGTTTTTGTTGGAACTGTGAGTGAATTTTGCGTGAAGCATGCTGAGTGCCCTGTTGTAACGATCAAGCGAAGGCCAGATGAAACTCCACAGGATCCTGTGGATGACTAAATTTGTTTCTGTGCTTGTGGAATTTTTCATTGTTTTAATAGACTTGAGACTCCAGTGCTACCCAATTTATATCAATGGGGACAAATGAATTGCTTCTTTTGGGAAAAATACCCTACGGATGTATTTTGATGTATGCAAAAACAAATGTATTTTGATGTATGCAAAAACAACTGCTATTAGTCTGGCTCTCATCTGAGAGTTTGGAGGGACATTATCCCAATTTCTATTGTTCGCCACAGGCTAAATGCATGTGCTTCCTGTAAGAGATAAATGATTATGCAGGATGTAGTAAAACAACGTTTGCAAACGGAATATAAATTGAGCTTTGCAATTTGTGTATATAATTAGCGTTTATGTATCCTGTTAATGTTGTTTAAAATACAAAAATTGTTTTTATAATTTGTGTTATATCATCATTCGAATTTTTTATTTGTGTAATATTTTTTTGTTGTGTTATCATTTCGTGTTTAAGCAAGGTTATTGCCACCCTGCATCAGGCTCCCAATCCAAACCCTCGAGGAAAGTAATGCGATTTAAAACTTTACCAGACCATCCAGAAATCCAAACTTGTTCACATCGAATTTGTAAGAGATGAAGGAGAGTTTGAAAGAAATGACTTGAAAGAGATTTATATCAGAAAATTTCCCGGAAACTATTAAAAAGAACCACCATTTAAAAAAAATGATGATTCCAATCTGCTCCAAAGTAACAGATTTGTATTCTCAGAAACATAATCCAACTACTGTCTACTGCAGTTGTGCGACATATATCTTAGTACCTTAGCCTGTGGTGCTTTAACATATGCAAATGATAACTAGAACTAAAACAACTTCCTATATCATATAAATCATATAAACTTCTACATCCATATATCCTAATGTAAACAGGATTATATGTTCCTGTGTAGAATCCAATCATGCAGTTTTTCGATATGTCCCGGTTTAAGACGAAGACTCAACCATGGTGTTTACCTTCTCTAAGAGGTCTTTTATCTCACTTTGTAATTTGGATTTAATGTCTGAGGACATCTTTTCATCCGATATCTCTAGGATTGATTTGAGCTGCTCCAGTTTCTGCCTAATGTAATTAAGCTGTGATGTCTGATCAGCTGGATTTTGTGAAGCGGATGACTTCTTCGATCTTTTGGCTCTCTCCTTTGCTACAGAAGGTTTTGCACTTGGTATTTCCCTGTGATCGTGAGCTGAAGCAGCTGAGTGAATGAGAAGCCGAAAACTGACATTGGAAGTTCCAAAGGGACTATCATTCTGTGAACTATTGAAGGCTTGTTCAGCATCAGAGCTTCTTAAGAAAACAACACGAGCGCAGAAATCATTGTAGAACATATCCGTATCCTCTGTGTTCAGAGCTCCGTAGCTGCTGTAAATTCGGATAAGATCATTCTTTGTAGGCAGTGATGATCCTGGCCCAAATGTCACAAAGAGAGAAAGAGAAGCATTTTCAACAACTTCCTTATCATTTTCCTTCGTAACTGCAGCCCTCGCAGCTTGCTTGATTTTAGGATTGTATGCTCTTGATTCTTCACTTGTTTTCTTTAGTGATGCCCTGGTAGCTTGCCTGGGGTTGGGTTGATCTATCTTTGTTTCTTCCTTCTTTCCAACCTTTTTCTGCTTGGATCTATGTCCAGAAGGAACATGATCAATCAGATTTTCGTCCTTTCCTGATGACCCAGCCATGAAGTCAGGAGATTTCCTCTTTCTATGAGGTTGAAACTGATTACATATTTTGTAGTTGGATCCATCTTGGTACACAAAGCTTCTGAATACAGATAAAAACTCCACAGCAATTGCAAAAGATTTGTTTTTCCTTCGGTATTGTGGACTAAGAGCTACAGACCGAACTTCAATTAGAACTTCATTGGCAATAGTTTTAACTTTTTCCAGATCAACAATCCTGTTCAGGTATTGATTTGGCGTATGAAAACTAGGTTCATTTGATGCATCTTGCTCTGCATGAACTTCTTCAGGAAGTTGATTCCTTTCACCACTACGAGTGAGAACAAGAGGGGATCTAACAAGGTCGCCAGTAGCCTTAGACATCGGCTCTCCTAATCGGGTGTCATTTGAAACCTTCAAGGATTCTGCTTCTATGTCCATTTTTCTTAGCTTCCCAATTGAACTTGTGTAAGGAGGACACAAGTACTTGCTCTTCTTCCTTTCTCGCAACGAAGAACCACTCTCAACAAGGTCTTTGCTCTCAGCATCATTATTTGCAATCCCTGAACTAGAATTCATTTCCCTTTTAGCAAAGACAGGATGGTTATTTGTATCTTCTTTGCTCCCACTATCATTATTATAAGTATTGCTTGCTCCATTATTCTTCGTTTTCCCTCCCTTTGATGAATATCCCTTGCCCGTTTCTTCCTTGACCCCAACGACATCAGTTTCAACACTAGAAATTTTGCCCTTTCTAGCAGTAAGAGAACCTGAAAGCTCAGTTCCTTTCCTCTTTCTTGGTATGGAACTTGAATCACTGCCATCCTCACTGTTAGCTTTACCGTTTCCTTTCGACTTTTTCCTCCTAGATAAGGATGCCTGTTCACCTGAATTTGCACCCTTCTGAGCCTCATCCTCATCCTTTCTGGCCCGAAAATCTAGTTCTCCTTTTATAATTTCAGCAATGCTTTTCTGTTTCCTACTCTGATACGTGCCTTCCTCCGAAATCTCCGGACACCTCAATAAAGTTTGACTGTGATGCCCAAATTTGGGACCTCCAGAAGAAGAAATCCAATCTTCTTCAACTGGCCTTGTGATTGGGGCTTCCACTGCCTCACTATAGTCACTCATGTCCCCCATGAGAGTTCTAGCATTTTCTTCAAGGTCTGGAATCAACAGGGGTTCATGGTACATTGGCATTTCACATCGCCCTATTGATCGATTAAAAGCTGAAAGCCATCCCATCAACACAGAACATTCAAGCAAATTACTCATAGAAACAGCCTGTGCAATTTTTTTCAGTGTACCAAGAATTTCTTCTGGCTCAAAGAAACCATTTGAAAGCTTCCTAATTCCACCTTCAGGCACAAGAGCTCCTTCCTTTATCCCGGCATTTGCTGCTAGTGGCGTGTCAAGTCCAGCACAATTCTCTTTAGGAAAACAAGAGCAAGTCATCTTCAACTCTACAAGTCTGCCAATTTCATCAACAGAAGTTTGCACAGCATTGAGAAATTTCTTAGAGTTACTCAACTTTGACATATCCTCAAAATTCTCCACAAAAGGCTTCAACCGAAAAGGGTGGCACCATGCAAATGAACCATCACCAAAGTATGCAACAAGGAGTCTTCCCTTCTGTCTTACTTCCACAGCGTTATCCGATGCATCTGATGGATTATAAACCTGCCCTGGCCACCATGGATGGCTCCTAATCTTACCCCAAACAAAATCACCAGCAGAAAACTCACACCTCCAATCACCACCACCACCACCACCACCACCATTCTCCATATCATCCAAATCCCACCTTTCTTTCCCATCAATTCCCGCGGCTTCGCCATGAGTATCCACAAGTGAAAAACCATCATCCTCTCTCGGAAATACCTTTCCAACACCAATTTCTTTACTTTTATGAACAGCACCTAAAAGAGTGCCAAACCCTTCAACCCTCTCACTTCCACCATTAACATCAATGCTCCTACCACTTTCTTTCATCTGTAACAAAGAAGAAACCCCATTTATCTCAGAATCCTCAAGTCCCTCAGCATCTTCATCGAGACAGGAACCTTCGGTACCACCATTTTCCAATGACTTTTCGTCTTTAGAACCTTCTTTGAGGGGTTTAGCATCATCTTGGTCTAAAGACTTATCCCCAGAAAGGGTTTTTGCTGGCATTTCCAAAGCTTCCTTTTTTTCCCCTGCAAAGTCTGAATCTTTTCAAGAAAATCAGCCTCAAAGGTGGGATTTTTACAACAAAATAAAAAAGCTGAAAACAAAATAAACAACTTCCACTAGCTCATAATTACCAGTAAGAAATTAACAAATTATATATTCAATATGAAAAATAATTCAAAAAACAAAAAGAAAATTACCTGAAGATCAAGATGAAGATGAAGGTGAAGAAGAACAAGGAGGGTTTTCCTTAAGGAGATTCTTTACTCTTGACCATTTTTCTTCATTTTCTTACCTTAAAAAATGAAAAGAAAAAGAAAAAAAATAAAGGGCGACAGAAAGATTTTTAATGTTTGTTGTCTTTGTCAAACATTGACGTCCACGTTTCATACCAAATATTAAAAGGTTTTAGCCGCACAAACGCTCAAGTGGAAACTGAATCGTACTCGCTGGATTTGGATTCTGTGGACTGTGGACTGAGGTATATGCACGTGGAGGATTGAAATGGCGAGTGAGATGACTATCCTGAGGCTGCGAAGGTGGAAAGATTGATGTGGGCTATAAACAACTAAGATCGTACGTTAGGAAGTGCAGAACTCTTTTACGGTTTTTGACACGTAAGCTAATGTCTGCGATAAACTAGGTGCCCCAATTAAAAAAAAAAATTAAAAATTTCACCGCAATTGTCCGAATAATTTGGGTTAAAAAAGTTAATTAATTTGTAAATTAGTTTCTTAAAATAAAATTTACAATTTTATTTTTATTAACACGTCATCTTATAGAGATATGATACACCTGTTGTATATACATACGTATAAATATTAGTATTTAAATTTTGAATTAAAATTTTGATTGGTCTGATAAATGAAAATTGTGTACAACCATATTTTTCACGTTAATTATAAATAAAAATATTAAATTCAAGTTAAATTTTTTTAAAAATAAATTATACTACCACAAAATATTTACTAAATTTAAGAAAACATCAAATCTTTGGATTATTTTACAATCCAATGTAGAATTTGATTTGAAAAAAGAAAAGCGACTTTTGTTGTATGCTTAGGATTAAACTATTTTGTGAATAAAGTATTTAAAGGTTTAGGAAATGACATATTGGCCACCATTTTCTTAATTGAGAAATAATAAAAAAAATTGTATTATATCGTAAGTAAATTTGATAGTTGTAAATATGATATTAAGACAATATATAAAAAACAACATAAAAATTATATAAATTAAAATTTAATAAAAATTAATATAATATTTTGTTTCGATATATCAATATAAATTTTAGTACAAAATTTTTATATTTTATACAAAATAAACAAAAAAATACATATATAAATTATCAAATTCACATGTAAAACTTAAATTCAAACAAAACATTCTAAATCCCATCCTAATTTAAAAAAAAAAAAGACAAATTGTGAATCCTAACATTAGCATGGACCCTTTGCTATTCTTAGGATAAGAATAGGAAATGCCGTCCTATAAATTTCAGGAGTCCCTTTGGCGAATTTCAAGACAATCCCAAAGCAAAAGAAAAAAATATACTTTAGTAAGGTCAATATAATGCATGGTAAAACATAAATTTAATATTGTTAAAAGTAAAATACTCTAAAAATATCATAAATATATAAAAATAAATATCAATATAAAATTAATAAATGTAAACACATAAAAATTATAGTACAAAATTTATTTAGGATATTTTTAACATATTTTACATTAAATAATATTAAATTTATATTTAATCATAGAATAAGATTTGAATTAAATTAACACTTTATTATGTATATTTACATTCATCTTAAAATAAGATTAAAATTTTAGATTTTATTGTAGAATTCTCCAACTAGATTGTTGGCTTTTTCTTTGTTATTATTGACTAATGCCCTCGTTTGGAAGCCCAGTGGCCTCCACTGCGCCCCGTTTAGTTAGAATAAGAGAAAAAAAATTAAAAATAAAATTACCTTATTATATGTACTTTAAAACATTTTTATTTTTTATTAAAAAATATATATTTTTAATATTTTATTTTATTTTATTATTTTTAATTTCACCGAAATCAATTTTATAATTTATCCAAACAAGCCTTAAATCATTTCATTAGTTGGAAATGGATCTTCTACAATAGGGTGTGGATTAAGGGTGGCTAGAATATTATTTAAGAAAATATTTTTGTATTTAATATTTTTTATTAAATTTAATAACAAATAATACATTAATTACATAATTTTAAAATATTATCTCAATTAGTGTCTATGAACAAGGATTGGATTTAGTTCAATTGTTTCATACAATATTTTAAAAGATAATTTTTAACAAATTTAAATTTTAACATTTACATTTTTTTTCCCAAAATACAATCTTCTTTAAAACTAATGTTGATGGATTGAACAAGTTGGACTTATGTGGATGTTTAACTAATACTTAAGTTTCAAGAAAATAAACTGTTGAAGCTGTGCTTGAAAATTAGAACAAGAAATTGACTCCTAACTTTATAATTTGCGGTCACACAAAATTTTATATCAAAATTTACGTAAATAAATTAAATATAATATTCTTATATTGATCGATTTATATATAATTTTTATTATTTTTATTCGTTTTTGTATTGCAAATGAAATTACTAAATGTAGTTTTTTTTTTTGTAAAAAAATAATTCATCCGAGAATAGCTTGAGGTTTATAGTTCAGATAAGATTAAAATTTATATATATATATATTATCTATTTTACACGTATATTTTTTATATATTTGTATCGTATCTATTTTACACCCATATTTTACATAAAATCGCATAAAATATAAATTTTAATTATCATGTAATCACACAATTGTAAATTTTTAAAAATTTTATTAAATCTATAGCAGTCTATAATTCAGAAAAATATATAACAAAGCAGACACTGTACTTTAGGGGGAGTGACTCGGGATTGAAAAGAATGCTGGAGCTCTCATGAACACACAAACTAGATTAGGTTATCATCTACAACGGATGCAAAATTCAATATCAAACTCAGCAACTCTAGAATTGTTAATGGACGATTGGGTTAAACAATACCATCATCTCTAACAACGTCAACAATGGAAACTCAAACCTTCTTTCAGACAAACTCTTGCCAGTGTTCAAGAACAAAGATACATGCATCAAGAAACAGAAGTGAACCTTTCGTTCTCGTCATCTCAAAATGCAATGCTTAGGACAACAATTCAATCTTTGTGAAAGACAACCAAATCTACGTTTGGTAATGGTATTCTTCAGTTTCATGCAAAACAACTATGGCATTCATCAAGAAACTATAGGAATCATAGGGGATTTAGGTTTGCACAGAGACATTCTAATTCGAGAAGAACAATCTAACAATAGAAGACCTTCAGAGGGCAGTTTAAGCAATGGAAATTTTAGCTCCAGCTTCTTCAAGCTGTTTCTTCGCATCATCCGCCTCCTCTTTCGAAACTCCTTCTTTGAACTTCTTCGGCAACCCTTCAATCAACTCTTTCGCTTCTTTCAAAGCCAAACTCGTCAGAGACCTAACGGTTTTAATCACCGCAATCCTCGCATTGCTAGGAACCTCCTCGATCACCACATCGAACTCCGTCTTCTCTTCGACCGCCGCGGGTCCGGCGTCTGCAGCAGCGGGAGCTGCAACGGCGACGGCGACTGGGGCGAGGGCAGCAGCGGAGACACCGAGTTTCTCTTGGAGGTAGTCGACTAGGGACCGAGCTTCTTCGAGGGTAAGAGAGGAGATTTCATAGCCGAGCTTTTCGATTTTTTCGGATGCTGCCGTGGCGTTGAGAGGACGGAGGAAGGTGGTTCGGTGGGTGAGGTTAGAAGGGGCGGGGGAGCGGAGAGGGAATTGGAGAGAAGGGGTTTTGAAAAGCAGTGAGTCCGTCGGATAAGAGGAAGTTGGTGGAGGATAAGTGGGAGAACGGAGAGAAAGAGTAGAGATAGTTGAAGAAGCCATTTGTTTTCTTTCTTTCCTCTGTTTGGAGTGAGAGAGTGAAGAAAGGATTAGGATGAGGAAGGAAAGGGGAGGAGAAAGGAGTATATGGTGAACAGTGAACTGTTGTTTATTGGAGATCCAAATTGACGAAATTGACCTTGTAAAAGGTAAGAAAAAATTCAATATCTACGTTAGAAAACCGGATAATATATGTATCAATAGGAGAATATAATAATACGTATTTATTTCATATAAAATTATATATATATATATATATATATATATATATATAAAATAAAAATCGATAAACAGGATAAAAGAAAGCCAAGAATACCATGGTAAAAGAAAGATTGGACAGTAAGTCTATGTAGTAGGATTGGGATTATCCCATTAAATCGGCTAAAATTATGAAATAGAAGCTCAAGTGAACAAAAATTTAGAATGACCCTTCAGCCTTTCACGTTAAATATTTCTCAAATCTCTCGAGATGCTGAAAAGCTAAAGGTTGTAGGTTAAAGCAACCATTTCACTATGTATTTTATCCATAATCAGGAGAAAAACTTATCATTACAGAGGATTGCAAAATTGATAAACATGGCAAAGAGAAATAGAGAACTAGTGACTTGACAAGATGTTAATGTAAAGTCGTCGGCAATTATAAGTAAGATATTAACGTAAATTAGGTTTTTGGTTCGTGTTAGAGTTAATATTTAAAAAATTAATTTTTTTAAATGTATTAGGTCGATGTAAGATATGTGTTTTCAAATCATTTAAAAATAAATTAGTCTGGAGGTATGTATAAATTAATTCGAAGATATTCTGATCGTAAAAAAAAAAAAACAAAAATTGCCAAACAAATTGGGCAATGACACCAAAATGTGACATTAAATTCATGATCTTCTCTACTTCTCTTGTTTCCAAAATCTTTTCCCAGCAGAAATGTGGTGGGAAAAATTGAATGAAACCCATAAGAAAGTAAGAAACACCATATATGGAGTATACTGTTGAAAATGCTTCATACATTCGGGAAATAAAAAGCCTTTGCTTAAAGCAGGTCTTTCATGTGGGCAACCTGAAAATAATCCATAGTCCTACATTAAGGAAAAAATAAAATGTTTCTTGGACCCAAGCCCAATATAAGCCCAACAAATATTAGGGCCACTCTGATTGGGTTTAGTTTCTTGGACCCATGCCCAATTTAAGCCCAACAAGAAGGTTAGTCATTTCCCCAAAAATGAATTAAGAATGCAAAGTTGCCATAACAACTTATATCAAAGTTTAACACCTAAAATCCAGTTAGTAAGGGGAGGAGTTCCTTTTTTTTTTTTTTTTTTTTTGTTTTCTATCAATCATGATCGAGCTTTGTATGAAGAATTTCGAAAGTAAAATGTTAAATGCTTTAAATCGAAAATAAATTTAGAAGACCTTCCTCATATTAAAAAAAACAAAAAATTTACAAAATCCAACAATTCCTCATGCTTAATTAATTTCCCTTTGAAGCCAAGGCCTCAATTTGATTCATTTTACTATTCATTTTGTTATTTATTTGAATTTAGTCCAAATGATAAGATTAAGGAGATTATTGATTTTAAATTAGAAATCTACTCTCTCAAAGTCCCTTAATATCAACATATATATATATATATATATATATATATATATATATATATATATAAAATTTTACATAAATGAAGTTGTGTTCAACTAGTAATATGAACTTCATGGGTCTTAATTATTTCTATTTCCCTTGTTGATAAAGCTTTTTTTTTTTTTTGAACGATAGCTAGAAAGTGGCATGACAATTGACAACCAAGTAATTTTTCAATCTACAAAACAACACAAATAATCGATTTCAAGCATATTCAAAACAAACTTTACGATTATACGATATGAATAAAAAATATAAATGTGATGTAATTAAAATTTGATAAATATTGTACATAAATATTATAAAATTTTTTTAAAAAAAATTTGATATGTCAATATAAATTTTAATATGTAATTTTCGTGTTTTATATAATACTGATGAAATTATCAAGTCCAACTCAAAGGCGCATGCAACAATAAATAAAGAGGATGGAGAATAACTGATTTGGCAACATTTTAACGCACTTCAACTAAGCATTTGAATGCCCTTTCTTGCTAAATAAAAGCACTCAATATTGTAGTCATCTTTTCACATGCCATTTCCATACATTCACTTATATATATTGAAATGATCTTTGTTGATTGTTGCGGATTTGCTGACCTATATCTTAAGTGCACAAATAGTGTCACCTTAAATTTATTCAAACTAGTTGAAAATTTTATTAAATTTAATTAACTACTAAAATAATTAATATAACACATAAAATAAATTTGCAAATAAAATTAAAGAGCATAAAAATTATCAGGCAAGAATAAAGTTAAAAATCATAAACATGCTACTAATGAATTTAAAATTTAAAACTAATACCCTAATAATGACAGAAGATGAATGTAGCTAAAATACGAATATTGCACTACATGTACGAATATATAAGAAATGATAGAATGAAAAATAAAAACACTCGCAAGAAAGTTGAAATGACACCTAATAAAGATAAGATGAGTAAAAATCATTTATATTGGTTTGGATACATATGACAAAGATTTGTAGACGCTCCAATTAGATGAATGTAAGTTATGAATGATGAAAAAAAGATCAAAACTAAAAAAGTCTTGTAAAAAATCATTTGAAAAGAAGTTATTTGAAAAGATTTGACGAAATTAAAATTGGAAAAATACATTATTTTCAACCTGTGAAAAAGAGATGTATAAGTTATCCTTGAATCTAGAGAAAAAAGAAGGCTATCTCCTTAAACCTACAAAAGGGAGAAGGCTATAATACATGTTTAATAACGAATTTGGTAAAAAGTTTTGAGAGGATCTCACGGTAAAGGATATAGGTTGGGTGTCGAATCTCTATAAAATCGATTGTTTATTATCTCTCTTCCTTACACTTTTACTTCGCCTATTGTATTACTGTTTTAATTATTGTTTACCTGTATATTGCGTAATTAGTGTAAGAAGAACTTAAACTAAAAATCCTTTAGTTAGCAAAGAACTCAAAACCGATTCACCCCTTTCGATTATAGTGAACCAATAGATACCAATTGAAGCTCTGTATCAACATTTCCCTTCTAAAAAAAAGTTAATGGAAAAGAAAAAGTTGAGACTTGTAAAACAAGAGATAATAAGTCTTATTTGCAGGCAGTCATGAATGATGATGAAACTACTGCAATTAAAAATGGCTATGACATTGCAAATTGCACTGCAAATTCCATCGGTGGCAATATGAATGTGAGTATTAATTTTACTCCGGAAGAATCGAACCCTGAAAGACTTAAAAAAAGTGTCGTTGGCATCATTAGATTACTTGGTCTATCAATGCCATCGACAACTAACTTCTTTTTGATGGTACTCTCTCTCAATGCTCACTTACAATCACAATCATGAGTGGTAACATGATCTTAGTAATGTTTGAAAGTATAAAGGATATGTTATAAGCTCTTGAAGAAGGCTATGAATGGCTTCTTAATTGGTTTGTCTTTATTAATCCTTGGAAATCAAAGGATATACTAATCTGGTTAAGGTTGAAGGTATTTCCATTGCATGCTTACTTTTTTTTGCTACCATTGGAAATTTATCTGGAGAGATCATCTCTCTAGAAGCTGGATGATGTTATAGCTAAGAAGAAACGATTAAACATCGATAGAATTCTAATCTTAGTCAAGGAGAATTGCTTTTTACCTGATGAAGTTAGCATATTGATAATGAAACATTTTCTATCAAAATTTCGATTGAGAAATTCTATTTAAACTCTTTTCATGATAGGTTGTTTTTAGCATGAGAAATGCTACTGATAACAGTAGTGATAGTGTTGTTGGTGTGAATAATTCAATTGAGGAATTGGAAAAATGTGTTGCTAAAACATAGGACATGAATGTTAATAGTTTGGAAAATTCCAAACACGGTACTAAGGAAGGTGCAGTTGATTTAGAGAATGCACGCATGGGTGAGAATGGTAGAGTTAGTGAGATAAATCTGGATGGCAGGGAGCCAGTTCTTCAAACAACATTAATTACAAGCGTTCAAGCTAAAGGAGTTGCAAAAAATTGAAATGTTCAAGCTGGTACTTGGAAAAGGTGCAACACAGAAGCATTATTTTCTATCTAAAAAACTAGATAGCCGTAAAATAAGAGCTTTAGATGAGATTAAGAAAGTTCTGAACAACAAATTGGCCCAAAAAACGTAGCAGATAGGTAGAAAGGTAAAAAGATTTAATTGGGAGGAATTAAGAACAATGTGGGAAAGTATGT
Organism: Firmiana major; assembly: GCA_033439115.1. Classification (NCBI taxonomy): domain Eukaryota; kingdom Viridiplantae; phylum Streptophyta; class Magnoliopsida; order Malvales; family Malvaceae; genus Firmiana; species Firmiana major. The sequence goes on from CM065904.1 coordinate 70,260,428, forward strand.
AAATGAATCACTATCCGATAACGACTTTCAAAATTGATTTAATCATAATGGAAGAAGCTCAAACCACTTGAAATTTTGAAAAATGGTAGAATTTTTCTATGACTTGCGAGAATGATGTTGTTATTGATTGATTGTGAGATATGGTAACTAGGGAACTATAGTACCCATAAGTTTCATGTTCTAGTTTGTTCTCTTTTTGCCTAAATTGTTATTTACTATTTGGACATTGATTTTGACTGACTGAGAAGAGTGTGGTGCAAGAATATTGAGTACTAAAGAACCATATTAGTTAAAGGAAAGCTTTTGTTGTTAATTTTGATTGCCGACTTTTGGCCACTATAATCACATTAAATGGATATGAGATATTATGATTGATTATGATTAGAGTGAGAAGTTTTATGACCTACTTTTGTTGTGTTGTCGATGGTTTGAAAATGTTCTCAAATTAATGATGTCTTGGCTAAGACTCTAGAGGACAGAAAAGATGGGTGGTGTAGTACAGGTTGGCTGTTCTGTAATGTAGAAGTACTCTTGTTGCCTGGTGGTATCTTTTAGCCTTTTGTTTCCAACTGAGTTGGTTTGTCTGTGGAGTGTCTTGTTTTTTTGGAGATGTATTAGGATTATTTTGGCTTTCTTTTCTTGATGGAAATCAAGGGATTAGCTTATTTTTTGTATTATTTGGAGTTTCAAGGGATGTGTATGGTGATTAATATAGTGGTTTGGTTTAAATTTAGATATTTTTTCCTGATTTTTTTGATGATTTTATTAGGCCCGTGTGTACTGGTTGTTGTTCATGTGTTGTGGTTCTGATGCTTTTTGTTTAAAATTAGACTTATCAAACTTATAAACGATACGAATATACAACATGAAAATTATACGAATAAAATATACAAAGATGAAAAAAATTAAAATTAACTAAAAAAATATATTTGAATATAATAAAAATTAAAATATAAAATAAAATATTATATTTTTTATTTCGACACAAATTTTAATATTAATTTTTTTTATTTTATATAATATGAATATAACTTTACGTAACATAATAATAAATTATCAAACCAACTTAAGTCTTTTTCTTACGAGCTGTAGTGGCTATGTAGCTGCTTTTGATGCTTCATTCGAGTCCTTATGACTGTTTTCTTTAATAAATGACTTTGGAAAATGTACAATCCTCCTGCATACTCTTTTTTTTTTTTTGGAAAGGTAAACATAGAAATTTTATTTAAGCCAAAGGCATATAAGAGAAAAAGGAATAATCATAAAAAAGGTCTCTAGCAAAAGGGCCCATAACACTTTATATGACAATTTCAAAGTGGATACACAACACTTCATCTGTTTATCTGAAGGTATTCGACTGCTTAAGTCAAATTCCAAATAGATGTGCAAAGCAATATGCATTCGACTGTCATCAAAAAGCAGGTTTACTTTTAACATGATATATTCTCAATACATATTAAACTACATTAATTTTCAATCAAAAAAACTTCATAAATACTTTTAAATCTTGTTTGGTAATATATTCAATAGTCAGTACTTCATTCATGCAGGGTTGCTTTATAAGGGTTACGTATGCAATGAATATATTCTGCATAAGAGTTATTATGGTGATGAATATATTGAAATCAATATATTGTATTGAAGCTTCATTTGTTAACATTGTAAGATTGCCGACAAATATTTTTGATTAGATGGATCATGAAGGAATGGATGTTGTCTTTTTGGATTGAAATTTCCATCGTGTATTAACTCATCCGAATTGCCTTGATCGAGCACATAAGTCATCATCACACTTGTTTTTGTCCAAAGCAAATATTTTGTACCATGGCCGACCAATCATGTGATTTTTTCCTTATCTTTCACATGGAGGTTTTCCTTTTGCTCTATTGGAGATTTTCACACATAAAACATGTGATCAAATCAAATGAAAGGCTCACATTTGAGCTCCTTTTCTTATGTTTCGGCAAGTAATTGAAAGCTCATACAAATATTAGTTGTCCTCTTTCATCTTTCTCACATTACACACTGCAAAATCCAAACAATGGTGTCTTGGAGTTTTCTTCTCATTTCTTATTTTGGATATCAAGTTGGGTATAGGCTTATATCTTAAAGTTGAAGGTTGGTACACTGCAATTGCTTTCTGGCCATCCAATGTCATTCAAATAACCTAACTTCGTATACTTCATGTTCTAGGTGAGATATTTGCATGATAGAAATCGATATAAACGATAATTTTATTTTAAAATCAGACTTTTTTAAACTATAATTCGAAAATATCAACAAAGTAAATATGCTTATCATACATTTAGTCAATGAGCTATAGATGAGATATATAAATGATACAAACCGATATAACGATAATTTTAATTCAAAACCGCACTTTCTTAAACTAAAAATCGAAAAATATCTACAAAAGGCGTTTATCATACATTTAGTCAATAAGATATAGTTGAGATATATATATATATCTCAACTATATATATATATATATAGTTGATATATATATATATATATATATATATATATATATATATATATATATATATACTGATATAACGATAATTTTAATTTATAACTGTACTTTCTTAAACTATAAACGGAAAGATATTAACAAATTAAAAGCACTTATTATACATTTAGCCAATTAGTTATTAGGTATACGATAATTATTACTTGAAGTCAATGCGATAGGAAAAATAAGAAATTATGGATTTTTCGGGTTTGAAGATCATTATGTCACCATGTGTTAACATGTTGAGCAACTAAAGTTGAAATTTATAATGAGTAGCATGTGAAGACTTCCTTGCGGCCACTACAAGAGTTAGGCTCACGTTGGCCTTCAAGTTTGCATGGCCATGCACAAAAATGGAAACAAATGGAAAGCAAAGTTGAAGAGTGCTATTCTTTCATGACTATAAATATATAGCCTTTGAAATCCAATGGACGTGTCGATTTTTCTATGGCTTTAGTTAGGTGACTCATGGATATGTCTCTCTCTATTCTTAAGTCATTTGTTTCTCGAAACCACCGCATCTAAGGTAGTTTCGATAAGGTTTTACTTGAGAAGGAAAATGAAAATAAGTTTTATCCAATGATTATTGTATGCAAGTACTTTTTATTAAACAATATTAGTTAGCTAACATAGAATTAGTATATAAAGCAGTTTCTCATATAAAAATTCATGCTAAGCTAAACTTAATTATGGAAAAGAATTGAGACATCTACTTGCATCTACTTGTGCATGAATTTTTCTTCAAAAGACAATTGTATATAGATGGCTTGTAAGCCTTGAAGACATGATAAATATGTAATTATTAGTAACATATAGAAGAAAGATCAAATTACACCCGTATTTGTTTTACATCATTTTTATAATTTCATGTAAAATTAATATTTTTACAAACTAATCATTAAATTTAACAACATACTCATATCTATCATGCACATAAACTTTCAAGTGGATCTAATACCCCTATCATTTCGATCAAGAAAATAGTATATTTTTCAATATATATTAATGGTTAAAATTTTATTATTATCAAACTAAAAGATAAGTATTTTCGATTAACTTGAAATTTTGTATATATAATCTATTTGATAGAGTATAATAGTCAATAGTCAGATTTTAAAAAAAATATAAATCTTGTAAATATATATGAAATGATAAAAAACTAATACCAGTGTAAGTGAATTTTTCAAATATTTTTTATGTTTAATGCGCGCACGAGTACACACACACACATATATATATATATATATATATATATATTCATTTAAAGTACAGACATTTTGATGTTGGTTTAACATCAAATATTTGTCTTTTTGTTAGGTTAGAGGAAATCCTACCTAATACTATTAAATAACACACCTTTAACTTTAAAGGAGCTAATTATTAGACAAGATAAGAAAAAAGAATTATCTTACTTAAGTTGATAATTTAAGGTCAAATTCAGTAGAATAGACCAAAGAAACATATCATAACATGACCTTGTTAATGTCCAGTGTAACATCAAATATATACACCACAATAATTACCTCAACGAAAAATGCATCTGCCACATTCTCTACCATTTTTGGCTTCATTAATTAGTATATTCTCACAACAATATATATATATATATATATATATATATATATATATATATATATATATATATATATATATATATATATGGTAATATCATGCAAGATCATCTTGTTAGTTCTTCCACATTTCAAGGAGATTATACAAAAGCTAAGTAATTAACCCGAAAACTCTCATACATATATATGTATATATATAGGTGCATGGATATGCAGCACTATAAGATCCTATTACAAGCCATATATACTTAATTGAAACTATATAACATATGGAAACAAGTCCAATTTCTCAACCTCAGCTATAGAGAGACCTAACATTAATCCCAATTAAGCAGAATTGGTTCGGGGCTATTGATGGAAATGTAATCAAATGTTTAATCACCATTAAGCAACTGCATGGACCAGATATCCTCCATGTTCCAATAGCCTTCATTATTTGATTGATCAACCGTGTGTTGTTGTTCTGGAAATGCTTCAATGTTGCAATGGTTAAATGATGACATTGGAGAGCATGTTTCCATGAAATTTGTAGCACTATTGCAAGGCAATTGACTTGAGCTTGCTTGATGATCAAGTAATTCGGAATTACTCTGAGAAGAACACATTTCTGCTTGCTTGTTAATGTGTTTCTGGATTCTAGTCCTCCAATAGTTCTTTATTTCGTTATCTGTCCTTCCAGGCAGGTGCTTTGCTATTTTTGACCACCTGCATATTTATCTAAAGCAAATTATTTCAAATTTTTGAAAAACTTTTGAAGATATTAATTAATATCAAATGATTTTATACCTGTCTTGTTTAATTTTTACAGCAAGTAATGTGATATTGCAAAATGCAAATAACCCACTTTCTATCCAGACTCCAGAGCCTTCAACTCCCTCTAAGCATGCAGTCTCATTTGAGTAAAAAAACAACAAGAGTTAAATCCTTCCATAGATTCTCAAAATGGAGACCCACTTTCATTTATAGCTCTACTTCAAATACATCCTCTCAATTAGTTTCACAAACAGTTCTAGCTAGCTACTTCAATCCAAATCAAACTTTTTCTTCTTTTATTTTCTCATGAAAAGGTCTTAAAGTGGACCCTTTGATTCGAGATTTGTCCATGCAGCAGTAGATAAGAGAATTTAATGATAATTCTAAGCCAGTAAATGTCACAATTCTAATCTGTTTTTGCATGAAAAGCTCCTAATCCTCTTTGGAATGCTTATAACTTTTCAAAGGGGAACCATCCAAAACAATAAGGTTTATGTCTTCTTCAACCAAGTAATAAAGTGCTTCTTTTTCTTCCTAAAAGAAGTCTAAGCATGTGCCCAATTGGGAAAGGTTCAGCTTAAAATGGAAGCCTTTTATTGCCAATCTGTTTTGCGAGCTGTACAACTTTTTTAGTTATTTGGCACACTAAGGATTATTTATATCATTACAAATATTTCACAATTTTTTTCTTGTATATATTCTTAATATTAGTATAATACATTTCTTATAATAAATGAAGATAAAAAATTTGAATTCGTGATTCAATTAAATTAATTCATGCAATCACTCGCACATACATTTTATTTTCCTATCTCTAAGCTACATACTCCTTACTTTAATTAAGTGATTAAGAAGGAATTGTGATATATTATAAATTTTAAAATTAAATTTAAGTAATCTCACCAACATCTCCAATTATTAAATATTCCTATTGTAAAAAATTATATACTCATGATCGTGTACTCTAAGGAAGAGTTAAAACAAAATTGAGGGGAAGAATAAATATATTTTAAAAAATAAGGACAACAAACGAAGTGCTCCTTGAAGAGATCAGAGAAGAAGACTTTATGCTAATTTGGGCGACCTGCATGCCATGTAAAATCTATGGAGGGTAGGTCAATATAAAACCTAAGGGAAAAAAGATCCACCATTTAAAGCAAAATTCTTTTAGTACTATGGACTCGATCCAAACCCTCATAAATATAGCGTGAAAATTCAAGAAAAATAAATTAAATTACCAGGAAATTTTGGCAGCCATGAAAAATTCAAGAAGTGATGACAGTTGGTATAAAGAAAATTTTGGTGGCCACAAAGTTTGATGGAAAAAAAAAAAAACAACATGTGTTACAAATCTTCTTGGTGGCTGAAAAAAACCCCCACGTTGCTAAATACTCAAGAAAGGAGCAAACGTTGGCAATCTTTGATGTACAAATATATAGGCCTCAGATTATTGCACTTTTTCTCTTAATCAAAATGAAGTTGATGAACTCCTAACACACCAATGAAGAGGTGAAGAATTTCTTTCTTTGTATTTGTTAGAGGATCTAAAGGTAATTGGATATTAATTTATTTGTTCCATATGAATAATGTTTATATAGTTTCATACATATCATTTTTATTCTTTATAAACAATGTTATATATAGAATATATATATATATATATATATATATATATATATATATGTGCAATATTTTGTTATAACATGGACTAACCTGTTTCCCCACTTAGCATGCAGTTCCATGATCAAGAGTTGTTCTTCTGGAGTGATATTGCCTCTCCGGACATCCGGACGAAGGTAATTCAACCACCGGAGCCGGCAACTCTTTCCTGTACGTTTCAACCCTAACAAAAGTTATACAAATAAGAAATTTTTTTATCATTAGGGTTTCCATTAAAAAAAATCAGTACTATATATGTTTTTCAATAATAAAAAAAAAAAACCTTGCAAGTTTTTTTCTTTCCATTTCATTTTCAATATATATATATATATATATATATATATATATATATTGGTAATTTACCTGCAGCTTTAGCAAGAGCATTCCAAACACCTTCACCATGGTTGGCAATATAGTTGATGAGAATCAAATCTTCTTCCATGGTCCATGGTCCTTTTCTCACTTCAACTTCTTCAGATTTGCATGATTTTTTATCCATCTTTTCTTTTCTTTTTGAAAAGGTAGAAATAAATAAGATAGCAAGAATATAAATATTAAGAGAGAGAATATCAAAGAGAGAGGGAGAGAGAGAGAAGGAGGGGGGGGGGGGGGGGGGGGAGAGAGAGAGAATGTGATGCAAAAGAAGGTAAATGAGGTTTTTATAGAGCAAAATTAAGATGATTTTTCGTAGTACTAGAGAAGAGCTTTAACCTAACTATTGTGTTAATCATAACACATGCATGCATGGCCAAATACTTTGGCATGCATGGCCACATATTATATAGAGCCTTAACTTAGTCATTTTTTAAAGAGTTTATATTTGAAGCATTAATAGTTAATAATTTTTATATACAGTCAATTAACTATAAAGTGATACCTCATTAAATAGTAAAATTTAAAAATATACAGGTTTTTAAAAATAAATTAAATTTTTTATTAATATTTATTTTTATTTAAGGGCTGCATATTTTTTAATTTTACTAATTATGAGTTGGCACTTTGTGGTTGAATGACAGTATAAAAATATTATATACTGTCAATGCAACAAATATAATTTTTTTTAATATATTATATACAAAATAAATTTAAGAAATTGAGATTAAAATAATTAATGAAAATAAAATCACTTCCTTAATTCACATATTTTTTGAGAAGTTTATAGGGATTCATATAATTTTTTTTAAAAATAAAAACAAAATAAAAAATAGCGAAAAGATTATAAAATCTTACAATGTATTATAAAATTAACTTCTCCATTGGTCTCTAAGCTAAGAAAATTTATTAATTATAAGCAACATGAAATACAAATAAAATTGTATTGCTACAACATATATGAATGAGTATTGATAATTAATTAATATTAATTTTTAATTTTGATTTGAGAAAGTGGGTTTTATTCCAAGAGAAACTTCAAGAAAGAATTATGAATGTTCGGCATGTCGAATCCGACAAACAAAGTAAGATACAACTGAAGGAAAATAAGAATGTAGTGAGAGTAACATCACTGCTTACTCAACTCCACATATATATATTTCTATAATTAATAATTTATGGTTAATTACTACTTAGAATTCTTCAAAAAATTTAAGATATGAAAATCAAAGTAGGAAACCCATAAAAAGAATATATGAGAATCTGCAGGACTATAGTATAGGATATCTTGAACTTGTAATCAAAAGAGATCCAAAGAATCATCCACTCCATTTGTGATTTTTTTTCTTTTTGAGCTCGTATTTGATATAGTGAAAAATTTAACTTCACATGACGAGATTAAGATATTATTATAATTTTTATTTTTTAAAATTATTTTTTATATTTTAATATATTTTAAAAGTATGTGTCACCATATTAATCTCATCTATGTAATCTAAAAACTTCATCATCACTATATCAAATAATTTATCTTCCCAAACAATATGATATTTTAAATATCTAAGACCATTTAATTCAAATTAGGTATAAAATTGATGTTAGATTTTATTCTAAAGAGAAAAGTTGTTTATTAGCATAACAAAAATCTAATTATTGAATTTTCAAAAAAAAATCTGATTATTAAAAGCTAGAGAAATCAAAACTCAATAAAGGAAAAAATGAATTAATCTCAATTAAAATGACTAATTCCTAACAATCTTATCTGATTAATTCATCACAAAACTCTCTTAATTTTGACCACAAAAGGTTGTTTGGATTCTTTATCAATTTTAGTGAAAGCTAATTGCTCATGCTACATGTTTGCAACCCTCTAAGTTGTTTGGTTTCCTTTATGCTTCTCTATTAACAAAAATAAATGCTCAAAAGATCTTCTCTCTGTCTAACAAATAAAACAATTTAAATTAAAAAAAAAATTCTCTCTTCTTTTTCATCTTTCAATTGTAAAGAATTTTTCTTCCCAATTTTTTCCCCAACAAAAATAATAACATGTATATATTTTTATTAATTGTTTAATATCCTAACTTTTGGTATAAAAATGTATAAAATTGTATTAATGCTTTAGTACTCTAAATAATATTTAAAGATTTTTTTGGCATAATAGAGACTTTAGGTTGAATTTCAATTTTGCGAAACTCACACACTTAAAAAAAAAATATGATCATTTAAGCTAATTCTCAAAATTATAAGATTTAAATATTTGGACGTACTTGATAAATAAATATTTTTCAAGAATGACCAAAACCCTAAATCATGTGCTAAAACCATTAATCGGGAAAGTGTAATTAGGCAAGACAACTTTGACAATCTAAATCCTACAAGGCAGGCTACAACCTTAATTTTGAGTTTCCATTTTGTAGTGATAAACTCCAAAGGAATACAAAAAAAGGAAGGCCTCTTGGTGAGACAGCAAAAGTTTTGCTTTGTCATCCTCAACAAGGAAACTTGAAAAGTTTAAGAGTTTATATCATGATTAATTGATACTGTATTTATATATCATATTTATATATTATCAATCAATTACAGAATATTATATTATTAATTAATAAAATTTAAAAATATATAAAATCTTAAGAATAACTATTAATAAAAATTTTATTTTATTTTTAAAAATAATATTTTTTTGTTAAAAAACAATTTTTTTTATTGGGTTGACCTAATACATCAAGTACTTATAAACACTAAATTTTCTTGCATTGTTTCTGTCAGCAACATATTCATGTGAAAAATTAATGATGGATAAGCTGGGATGAAGAGCCCCCCAAAAAATGACTAAATCTCAGCCACATATTAAATTTGTGGCTAATATTTGGATTAGGCTGTCTTCAACCAAGGGAAAGTTATTGATTGATGGACAACAAGTTTTATTGGATTAATGATGTTTGTTTGCAAATTGCAAAATGAACCCAACTCTTGGATTTTCATGTCATGATCAGTGCCTAGAAGTGGACTAGTGAAGATATGTCCAATTTGTATCACATGGATAGCACATCAAATCCCACAATTAAACAAAGATATTTTTATCATAGAATAAACACCAATTAAATAATATTATTTTATATTTTTAAAAAATATATAATAATTATTTTATATTCATCTTAATCAAATCAGTTTTGATAAATTAATTTATTTATAATCAATTCTCATTAAATATATTTACTTAATTAGATTAAATTAATGAAAAAAATTAATAATTCACATAATTAACAAATAGCTATTAACATTTAATAAAAAGATTATATTGAAAAAAAATAATTTATAGAAAGCAAAAGATAACCGTATTTGGCAGAATGCTTTTGGAAGTAGTTTCAAATGTAATAACGTAATTTGATTGGTCCTTCAAAATGTGAGCTGTCTCCTAATAACTCTTAAGAAAATTTGTATTTATGAAAGAAACTAAATCTTTATATTTGAAAATATCATATGACAAGTCTCAACATCTTTCAATTCATTAAATTGTACTCATATGCTTGTTTTCTAATTCAACTTCTAATATATCAAATTAATTTTTTTGTTACTTTATAAATTAATCTTTTTGTTAGATGCCAATAGCTATTTATTAATTATGCAAGTTTTTAATTTTTTTATTAATTTGAGTTATATAAAAGAATAAATTGATTTAATAAAAATTAACTTTTGAGTAAATGAACTTAAGATAGTTATTATTTTATTAATGTCTAAAACATTTTTTTTATATAATCTTAATATAAGTCGTCGTCGTCGTCGTTATTTTTATTTGTAAATAATGACATCAGAGCCTTTGACATTAAACACTTTATTATTAAATGTTTATTATATTTAATACTTGTTTAATATTAGATAATTCTCTATTATTGGATCAACTAGTTGAACCAAAAATCAAAGTTCCATTTAATCTTTAATCCAAATTTCTATTTATCAGTGAAAATCAGAAATGTATCAAAGAAATGAAAATCAAACAGCAAGAAATCAAAAGGCTGGAGTAATTCAAGTGTTTGTACACAACTAAAGTATTTGCTAAAGCAGCAGAGGTTAAACAAGGTGCATATTGTATCTATCATCTAGTAAACAAACATTCTGTCATTACAAAAGTTCCTGATAAAGAGGAAGCTCTCCTCTCCAGAGTTGCCAGAACTCCAACAACTGTAACTTATAACAAAAGCATTGATCCTCTCTCATGACTGCAAAAGAAAGCAAAACAAGGTGGATAAGTGAACATGGAAACTGATTATGACCTATCTTGTCTAAAATGTAGTCAATTCTATTGTACTCAAATGACAAGTAATTGTTCCGTGAGAGAAGAGTTTCGTTTGTCGACTCAGATTTGAGGTTTATGAGCTTGCCTTGCTAGCGATGTTGTTGGAAAGCCAATCGAGCCCCTCGTATAGGCCTTCCCCGGAAGTTGCACATGCACTCTGGATATACCTGTAATGGATACCAAATCACATCAGAAAATTCCATATACGGTGTCGGTATGTAGGGGGAAAACGAAACAAGAGGTAATTTTTACCAGTGGCGTTGGCGGAGAGAATGAAGACCAAGCTTATCAGTTATTTCGGCAGCATTCATTGCATTGGGAAGATCTTGTTTGTTGGCAAATACAAGCAAAACAGCATCTCTCAATTCATCCTGGTAAAAAAGTTATGTGAAATAAATATGAAAAATATTTGAATGGATTCTCATTATTTAATTCGGTAACATACCTCATTCAACATCCTGTGCAACTCATCCCTTGCCTCGACAACACGGTCCCTATCATTGCTATCCACCACAAAAATGAGACCCTGAGTATTCTGGAAATAGTGCCTCCACAAAGGCCGGATCTGTTTTTTGAAAGATTGTTGGTGAACATACAGAGCTTTCAATCAAAGTAGTAGAAATATGTAGAATTTCCACCAAGAATATGGCTTCAGTGCAAGCTATTCTCCAAATATAAACAACACAAATGCTAAAAAGGATTCTTTTCTTGAATGATACACATCATTAGACCATCATGAATTATCATATGGCAGAGTGTATATCCATATGCATTCTTGAAAAAAAAGAATTCATGATTTATCATCTAAACATCGAGAAATTGTTATATGTTGCCAGAAATATGGGATAAATCTGGGAAAATGACACAAAAAGTTTAACAAATGTACATCATAGGACTACAATTCATCAGTTTTTAAGATGCATACCTTGTCCTGACCACCAACATCCCAAACAGTAAAGCTGATATTCTTGTATTCCACTGTCTCGACATTGAATCCTGCAAAAATAGTATGAATAGCCCTTTGTAAGTTAACATTCTAGGTTTTTTTTTTTTAATCAGTACATTACATGATAAGTTACAATCATAATCAAGTATTACAATCATAGCACTTGTAACTATATGGAAATCACTTAACTAACTAAACTAATAAATAACTAGACTAAATAACTAAACTCAAGCTCACATACAGTGAGACTTAAACTTGGGACCTCAAAACTCCAGAACCTCCTTGCCACTAAGTCAAGGATTCATTGGAAACATTATAGATTTGTTAAACCATTGAAAGCCAACTAATTAGGAAAATCAATCCATCTATTAAGAGAATCAATAAACCTCTCGGATGATAGTACCTAAAGAGATACAACTCTTTGCAGTAATTTTAATAAAACCAAATAAAATTGATAAACAACTCAGCAACTCAACCAACCCAAACCTGTATTTAATAACCCTTTCTTCCGAAACGTGCCCTGAAGTTATCAATTATCTATAACCATACTGTTAAAAGTTCACATAAAAACAAGCAGGGAGTCTGACTTCCTACGAAATGGTGTTCCTCTAGAACCATTTTCCTTCCAGATAAAGATAAAACTACATGGTTCACAAACCAACAATAACATAGCAACCAAGGCCACAATCTTTCATCAGTTATAACGTAAAAAGATTCACATGCAACAAGCAAGTAAATCAGACTTCACTACCCGAATTATAAATCAAAATGAAATATTTGGAACCATTTCCTTTGCTTCACAGTTACAATCAAGGATCAAAATCAATTAAATTAAGAATTCTCACGCTATCCATTCCAAAACAACCAAGAATACCGATTTCCTTTTTCAGGGAAATGTGAATTTGCTTCAACTCACCAATGGTTGGGATTGTGGTGACGATTTCGCCGAGCTTGAGCTTGTATAAGATAGTGGTTTTACCAGCTGCATCAAGACCCACCATCAAAATACGCATCTCCTTCTTGGCAAAAAGCCGGCTAAAGAGCTTTGTAAATGTCAACCCCATATCTTTTCTTCTCTGTCTAGCTCGCAACAACGATTCACATAGAAATCCAGAAAATCAACCATTAAAAACCCAAATAAAATTTGAAACACTACATCAACCTGACAGCAAATATCCAAAATTATTCACCCAAAAAATCTAAGAAATAATAATAATAATAATAAAATCAAAAAGAGAAAAAACCCAAACAGATAAAATGAATCCTAAATTCAAAAACAATGAAACAAACCCAGAAATATTAAAAAAAATAGATATATCAAATCAAGTCCCTAGTAAAAAGAAATTAAAAAAAAATCCCAATAAATCATTGAAAAGAAAATTAAAAAAAAAAATAGCAACTTGATGGATCTATTTTTACCTGTTTTGATAAAAGATTAGATTTCAGAATTGAATTTAGTTAAACTTTGTGGAGAGCAGAGGATGTGATCTGTTTCTCTTGAGAGTCTATCGTTTAATTCTTTACTTTTACTTATTTAATTCGTCGTATCTGCGCATACAATTATTATACGAAATATATATATATATTTTATATAAATTAAGTTATTATTATTTTTTCCAGATGCTGCCCAAACGTGAAAAAAGTTGTAACAAAAATATAAAATTTATAAAATAAATTTGATCAAACAAATAAGATTTCATAAAAATTCAAATCGTATTTTAATTTTATAAGTTAAAATTTAAAATCTTGAACCTAAATTCGATTCAATAATTAATTATATGATAAATATATTATTTAATATTATATTATTAATTGTGTCAAAAAGAAGATAGGATTAATATTTATTTTATTATTTCATCTATTGATAATAAAATTTAAAAATTTTACGAATAAAATTACAAAATTGTCACATGTTTTTGAAATATTAAAATTATTAATTAAAAAATAAAAATTAAACATGTAATAATCTCATGACATCGTTTGTCAATGAAACAAAAATCTTATTTTTAATGTTATCCATCCTTTATTCCTTTTATGATATTTATATTATTAAATCGATATATGAGATTAGCAACATTAATCTTAGACTATAATAATTGACTATTTAGAAAATTAAGGGTGACAATTTATGCCATGTCATCATACTTATAGCTGGTTGTAATACGATGCACATGCCAAAACTGTACATAATTTGTGAATCTTATATGCTCCAACATAATTTTACATGAGATGAGTTGAACTTTAGGTATCACAAATTATAAATAACTTAATGTGGAAGTTATCATCTCCAGAGTTGCTAGAATTCCAAGAATCCTAACTAACAACTGGAACACCAATCCCCTCTCATGCCTGCAAAAGAAAACAAAATTTGGTAGATAAGTGATCATGGAAACTGATTATAACCTATCTTATCTAAAATAAATTTGAACTATGTTAAAGTGGTGTTATCCCACATCAGTTAAATACTAAATTTTATATATTATTATATTCAAATTAAATCCTTTCACCTATTACCAATTAATTTTAAGATTAACATCTAACATGGTATCAGAATTTAAATTCTGTTCTGTCGATTTCCTCTTGTTACTCCTTCTAAAAATCGCCACATAATAGACTTTATATTCATCTTCTCGTACACGTGATAGAATTAAATATTAATTTTTTTACTGTCTTATATTCAAGTTGAACTCTTCTATCTATTACCAATTGATTTTAGGGTGGATATCTAAGAAATTGGGTTATCAATTCCATTGTAATAAAATGACAAAATGTTTATGATGAACAGTTCTCAGATTCGAGGCTTAAGAACTTGCCCTGCTAGCGATGTTGTTGGAAAGCCAATCAAGCCCCTCGTATAGGCCTTCCCCAGAAGTTGCACATGTACTCTGGATATACCTGTAATGGACGCCAAATCACATCAGAAAATTGCTCAAACGAGAGAGAGTTAAACATGTCAGGGACAAAAAAAGAAACAAGAGAGCTAATTTTTACCAGTGGCGCTGGCAGAGAGAATGAAGACCAAGCTTATCGGTTATTTCAGCAGCATTCATTGCATTGGGAAGATCTTGTTTGTTGGCAAACACAAGCAAAACAGCATCTCTCAATTCATCCTGAAAATAAAAGTTATAATTAGTTTTTAAAGCCCTTGTGCGATTCTGTCTGCGTGGGAGATGATGAAAAATAAATCAATGGATTCTACTTATTTGACAAGGTAGCATACCTCATTCAACATCCTGTGCAACTCATCCCTTGCCTCCACAACACGGTCCCTGTCATTGCTATCCACCACGAAAATGAGACCCTGAGTGTTCTGGAAATAGTGCCTCCACAAAGGACGGATCTGCATTCGAAAGAAAGTCAGCGACCATACAGAGCATTAAATCAAAATAGCCAAAACATGTAGAATTTCCACCAAGAAAATCGTTTCATTGTTGGCTATTCTCCCAATATAAACAATACAAACGTCAAAAGTCCTACTTCAATATTGAGATAAAAGCTCGATACGATGAAATGCCCAAAAGGATTCTTTTCTTGAATGACAGTCATTATCAGCGCATCATGACTCATTCATTAAATGGCAGAGTGCTAAATCCATATGCATTTTTTAGAATAGGCTTCGTGATTTATCATCTAAGCATATCATTAAGTTGTTATATGTTGTTGGAAATATGAGATGAATATGGGAAAATGACACAAAAAGTTTAACATATTTACACCATATTTCTAAACTTTGTTAGTTTTTGAGATTCACACCTTGTCCTGACCACCAACATCCCAAACAGTAAAGCTGATATTCTTGTATTCAACTGTCTCGACATTGAATCCTGCAAAAATAGTATGAATAGACAATTATAAGTTAACATTAAAGATTTTCATAAAACCATCAAAAGCCACCTAATTAGGAAAAATCAATCGATACAATAAATTAACTAAGAGCATCAATAAACATCTTGGATGGTATTATCTAAAGAGACGACTCTTTGCAGTAAATTTTTCAGAAAATGATATAACATAGATAACGGCTCACCAACTCAGCCACCCAAAAACTGTATTTAATAACTCTTTCTTTCGGTATCTAATACACTGTCAATAAAATTATTTAACGTTACAAGTGAGGTAAAAATGATGACATATGTCTTATTTTCTTAATATTTTATTAAAAACATATGTTATCATCTTAACTCCATTTATGAACTCAAAAAACTTCATTTACGGTTGCGAAAAGTACCATGAAGTTAACATCAATCATATATTACCATACCATTAAAAGTTCACATAAAACATGCAGGAAGTCTGATTTCTTACGCGATTATGTTCCTCTAGAACAATTTTCCTTCCAAATAAAGATAAAACTACATTGTTCACAAACAAACAATAACATTACAACCAATGCTACAATCATTCTCGAGTTATATATAAGGTTATAAGATTCACATGCAACAAGCAGGTAAATCAGGCTTCACTACCGGAATCATAAATCAAAATGAAATCTTTTGAACCATTTCCTTTGCTTCACAATTACAACCAAGGATCAAAATCAATTAGATCAAGAATTCTCACGCTATCCATTCTAAAACAATCAAGAATAGCAATTTCCTTTTTCAGGGTAATGTGAATTTGCTGCAACTCACCAATGGTTGGGATTGTGGTGACGATTTCGCCGAGCTTGAGCTTGTACAAGATGGTGGTTTTACCAGCTGCATCAAGACCCACCATCAAAATACGCATCTCCTTCTTGGCAAAAAGCCGGCAAAAGAGCTTTGTAAATGTGAGCCCCATTCTTCTCTATCTAGTTCACAACAACGTTTCACATAAAAAGCCAGAAAATCAACCACTAAAAACCCAACAAAATTTAAAACAAAATTATTCAACCTAAGAATCTTTTAAAAAAATATTAAATTATTAAATTAGAGAAAAAAAAAACGATCAATAAAATGAATCTTAAATTCATAAATAATGAAATAAACCCAGAAATGTTAAAATAAAAATAGATATATCAATAAGTCATGAAGAAAAGGTTAAAAAAATTAAAACTTTGAATTGAAAACAAATTTAAAAAAAAAAAAAAAAAAGCTTGATGAATCTATTTTACCCGTTGTGATAAAAGATTAGATTTCAAAAAACAATTGAATTTAGTTTATATTTGTGGAGAGTATGGACAGAGGACGTGATTTGTTTCTGTTGGGAGCCTCTCCGTTTATTTCTCTGCTCTTTTTATTTAATTCGTGGTATCTGCAAATAATATATAATATTTATCTTCCGATAAATCTTATAACATGTTATACTTTTTTATCATTTAATTTAAAAATTATTAATTTTGAAAATAATATGTTGACATAATATGAAATACAATTTTTTTATAAATTAATGGAATAATAATCAAATACATTATAACTTTTGTAAAAAATTAATATAAATTTTTAACATTTTATTCCATCAAACCTATTTATATAAACTTTTATTTTATTTTAAATAAACTTTAAATTTTTTTAAATTATAAAATTAAATCTAATTTATTAAATAAAATTAATTTTTATTTGTATTGCACAGATATTCCATGTAACAACTTTTAAAACTATTTACCTCGATTGTAATACAAAAAATTTAAATGATATTCGATATCATTTCACAAATTTAAAATTGATTCTGTTATTTTAAAAGGTTTAACTTTATTTATTAGAAATAAAAGTATATGAAAAAGTTTATATTTAGTATAAAAAAATTAATATGAGAGAGCATAGTATACATACCTATGACATATAGCTATCACAGAGTCCATGAAAGGACAATATGACTCTCATCTCATGTCTCTCATTCTTTTTATATTAAGTAATCAGACCAAACTGAATATTTTTACATTTTATCTTATAGATATATATTGCTACATCGCCAAGGAAACATAATTTCCTCTAAACTCGTATTGGACTATACTATAGGCTTCGGTGCATGTATCTTTTGCTAAGGCTATTCATCAGCAAGATTCAGGATTAGATTGGGTTCCTGCTTTTGATGGTTTCCCAGTCTCCAAACAATTAATTGGGGGTTCTGTGGCAGTCTTGAGTTCTCCGAATGTCTCCCAACAGAAAGGTCCATCCAAACGGTGGTTTTCTTGGACTGATTTCAGCTCAATGGTGCTTAGAGACACACCATCGCATGGCAGGCTATCGCTGCATGCAAAGTATACAGGTTTCTCAGTGTAGGTTCCTCTTATGTTTATGTAGTTTATGCCCGAGACAGCCACAGCTGAAGATTGATTCTTGCAGCTGCCCTTGTCGCAGTAGAATTGATCAATCACGATTGGAGTTTTAACTTCCGAAACTTGAATGTCTGAGAACATCACTTGTTGTACTGCGCCTGAGCCTCCCTGTGATGAGAAACAACAAGACATTTCTTAATGGTTTGATTCTAGCAAGCTCACTGTTATAAGAATTGTAAAATGGACGAATCAAATCGTTGAGATACTTGGGCTTTAATTTGGTTAGAAATGGGTAAGGGAGGCATGGGTTTGGATCATAATTTATGAATTGGTAATGGGTCTTGATGGTAAACTGACCCACGAATCAAATCTATTTAGAATCATTTTTAAGTGGATAACTAAATTATAAATTTAATTTTAAAAAAGTTTGCAACAAATTAAATCCATCCGTAAATTTTGATCCATTTTACACTTTTAACTGTTATGAAGTTACAAGGATGATCGGGTGTTCATACCTGCCATGTCTTTATTCTGACTCCAGTTAATGTGTTCTGCAATGTGACATCTCGAACAGTAACGTTCGAAACACAGGCTTTGCTGTTGTCCTTTCCAAGTCCTCCAATGCTGATTCCATGACCAGGTCCACAGTTCACATTGTGGATATATACATTAGAGCATCCGGTCTGAATTGATACACAATCATCTCCTGCAAAAGGGCAAAAGTTTGAAAAATCCTCATTCATATCATATAAAATTATATTTATATAGGATAAATTAAAAAGTTTTATGTCAAAAATTATGTCACTATGCTAAACATAAAATTTTCGTTATATTTATATATAAATTCTATAAATTTTAATTTTGTTTCATTCATTATATCGTGTCTAAGATTATCAAATGTAAAAATATTATTTTTGTGTCATTCATTATATCGTGTCTTAAATTATCAAATATAAAAATTTACCGCAAGCAAGAGTTGTGCCGTAGATGAGCACATCATGGGAGTTCTGCAGGTGAATTCCGTCTGTGTTGGGGCTGTTGCCAGGGGATGTTGCACTGAAGCCGGAAACCTGAACGTTTGTGCAAGCATCAAATTTGAGATGGGTCTGAGGGCTGTTCTGAATAGTTATACCAGTCACTGTTACACCATTGCTTCCATAGAATCTTAAAGCCTGCATGCCAAATAACATCACCAATCAGTTTCTTTGATCACAATGTCATTTGTCGGCTTATGAAAATGGAGAGTTTAAAGGTAATACTGTTGGTCTAGTGCTTGACATCTTTCCCCTTAGCTCAGCACTTATCTGCCACACATGATTTGCAAAAGAAAACTTGGTTAGCCCGGTGAAAATGAAGATGACAATTAAAATTTAGACTGCAATCAAGTCAAATCGAAATGATTTGAAAATTTGAAATTTAATTTGAATTCGATTGAACTTAATTTTTTTAAATTCGAGCGTAACTAGTTATTAAAATAATTTAAACTCAAATTCAATTTGAAAATAAAAAAAATTAATATTAAGTAATTTTTGAATCAATTTTTAATAATTTACGAGTAATTTGACTCATTTATATTTTTAATGACAATCAAAAAAGATGTCAACCGGTTACCATGTCATTAGTGGTTGAATCTTCAGCCGTAGGATCAAAGTTGGTCAAGTCATTCCACCAGACAGAACCTTGTCCATCAATAGTTCCTTTGCCTCTGATTGTAATCCCCTCTAGTTTTGTAAATTCAATCCACTGCAAGAGGCCTGATCCCCAAGCACTAGAACTTGTCAGAGCTGTGATCTTCCCATCCAACTACAATAAATTTGACAGCATTAATAGACAGCATATTTAGTGTACAAAATTCCTATATTATAGAGCCTGATTTAATGATACTCTGCTAAACAATGTGAAGAAATATGGTGATTTACCTGAAATGCGATATTGGGTTGACAACCGAGGCCTGAGAAGGAAATGGGTCCAACAAGGAATACAGACCCCAATGGAACCACCACTGTCGATGCCTTTACTTTACAAGCTGCAGCCCATGCTGCTTCGAATCCCTGGCATGCATTCAATCCGAGCCTTAGTCTCCATGATTTTCTTATAAAAGTTTTTCAAGTAAGCAATACGTTTATATGTATCTTCCATCTTACATGGTAAGTTCAATATGAATGGTGGGAGAAGACAAGAAAATCTTAAATAACATAAATTAACAAGTAAATACACGAGTTAAATGAGTTTAAAAAGCATATATGATGAGAAAATTTACGTTTAACTTGTGAAATATTCATTCGTTTTGATTTAAAGATTTCACGGTTTTATCTCATCAAAAGTGTCTCTTGTAGGACAAATCATGAGGCTTGCACATTGAAGTTTAACAATACCTCATAGGGTGAGTATCGGTCTTCATAATTGTGAGACAAAATTGTAAATTTTTTAATAAAATGAATAATACCTCACAAGTTAAATATGGATCTTTTCAATAAAAAAAATCAAAATTTACCTTTACAATATTGATTGCGACCTTTGTTTATGTAAAAAAATAACAAATAAATAGGATTAAAACCGTACTTTTGTGTCATCTGTGCGTCCATCACCTTTGGCACCGTAGTTTAACACATTAAAAGTGGCAGAGCTTCCTGCAGCTTGTCGTCCTCTAGCAGCCATCTGGCGGCGAAA
Source organism: Firmiana major (assembly GCA_033439115.1). Taxonomy (NCBI): domain Eukaryota; kingdom Viridiplantae; phylum Streptophyta; class Magnoliopsida; order Malvales; family Malvaceae; genus Firmiana; species Firmiana major. Next base: position 70,281,401 of record CM065904.1, read on the forward strand.
ACTAGCTTTGTTCTGCCCCCAGTGCTTGCCTTGCCTAGCACTGCACACTTCGAAGCTCGAAGACCAAACCAACATGCCAATAAGGAAAAGAAATACTACATTTGTAAGGTTAACCTTGCACATCTTCCCAAATATTGAACTTGTGAGAAGAAAAACAAAGGTTTTTGACAATGAAAGGTATAAAGTTTTTACTGTTTTTATGATGTCTGTGGACTTCCTCCCACATATATATAGGAAGGCAAGGACACAAAAGCTACTATTCATACATGTGCTATACAGTTTGATGAAGACAAAACTTGGAATATTACTACATTTCATTTTCAAAACAAAGATTTCCATTGTTTTTTGGGTTTTCTTTCTCTTAATAATATGCCTTGATAATTAATTAGTCAAAGTTTACTTAGATGATTGGCCTATGTTCTTATTGACTGAAATAATTAAGGTCATAAGGAAACTCTCCCAACTATACTATTCTCGACATAAAAATGTGCAACATATGATTGATGAAGATACAAATTTTAAGCATTAATAGTTGAAATTAATGTTTTTTTTTTTTTTTGGGTAAGATGGGGGCTCATTTTAATCAAGTTTTGCTTTTTGATAGTAAGTTAGGATATATTTGTGTATTTTATTTTGGATCAGCATATGTTCGTTACACTTAAATAATCATGTTATATAATTATATTATCAAAAAACTACTTGTTACTTGTATCATGAATGACTCTAATATCACATGTGATATGTAATAAATAATTAATTTTTTCAGATAATGCAATTATCATGACATGATTTAAAAGAAAATAACATATGTTTACATAAAATAATCCTTTAATACAATCATTTCTTTTGTTTAAGATATCCAAAAACTAGTTTTCATTAATTACTATAAAAATGGAAGAATTATGAAATTAAATGGGTGAGATCATTTTATTAAAGGCTTGCAAGAATTAATTAGAAGTTATAGTAACAATATATACTATTCTATTTTCTTCCTTTATATATGTTTATAAGAAAAAGAATGAAAGCAAATAGTTGTATGTGCACGTAAAATTATCCGAAAATACCATGATCGAAAAGAAAAAAAAAAGCTAATAGTTGTAAGATCTATCTATAAAATACTAGATTTTTAATTTCAATAATCAAAACTCAATCTTCTAACATAAATATAGGAAGAAGCATGGGGAAATATTGCAAATGGAGGGAATTGCAAGTCTTGCACCAATTAAGCCATAAAAAAAGTGATCAGCAATAGTTCAAACCTTGAAAACACTTAGGCTTTGAAGTTTAAAAGGGGTCATTTGTGGTTTAGATTTCTCTTCACAGATTCCACCATGCATGTATTGGCTAAAATGCGCAGTAATTGTAGGTTTTGATTCGTTGGAAAAGTTTCGTATGAATTCTTGTACATCAATGTATAACTAAAAATTTAGGTTTTAAAAAAAATACATACCGTAGCCCTAAACCCATATTTAATCCTAAATTAAGGTACAATGATGTGAATAATTAGATAAGTTGAAGCATATGATGAGGGATAAAGAAGTAAATATTTGGTGAGAAACAAGTAAGAAGTTGAAGGTTAGATTTTCTTTTGCATTTTAAAATTTTTTATTTTGAATCAAATCAATGAGATATACGTAGTGGAGAATTTATATATATATATATATATATATATATATATATATATATATATATATTCATGTACCAGTGAAGATCAAGTTATATAAATGCAAAACACATTGTTTTATATGATTTTATAATTTTATATAATATTAATATTTTTATAAATCAATCGTTAAATTTAAATTTATTATTCATATTATTATCATACACATAAATTTTCGATTCGATCCAATATACCTATCACTTCCATCAAAAATAGCATTATTGCAATATATATTAACTAATGAAATTTTATATTGAACAAATAGTTAGATAATTTTAATAATTTAAAAATCAATATCCATAATTTACATGGAATTTAAAATTCAATGAATTGCATTAAAAAATTTAAATCATATAAAAACGTAAAAGAGTGTAAAAATAAATTTGTTTGACATTGACTTAAGTAGTTCTCTCCTCTTTTGTTTTAGGTTTTTTTTTTTTTTTTCTGGTGCATGCATGTGTTGGTCTATATTGATATAAATATATATATATATATATATATATAGATTAAAAGTAACTATATATAATAGATTACAATATATTTATTTCCTTCAAAATGTTCATGATTTGAATCCAGAATTTAATTCATTTGGTACATGCAATCCTTTTAAAAGGTAATTTAATAGATTAGAAATTCAATTTTAATGTCTATAGTTTTTTTTTTCTGTCTTTATATTACGGTTTTCTTTGGGATAAAAATCATGAATTTTTTTCTATACCATGCATAATGTCTTTTCTATTTTTTATTATTATTTTTTCCAAATTAATGTCTTTTTTTATAAAAAAAAAAACAAGTATACTATACAAAAAAAAAAAAAAGAGAAAAAAAAAGTATAGCATTATGATAATTATTAGTATATGATATCAGCAACTCGTCAAGCTTACCTGGCTAGCTAGCATATGAGAAAAAGTTAATCAATCAACCTTCATGACATTATGGCTCAAAACTCTACTTTAAAACCCTAAAAAACGGCTAAGCTCGTGCCAAAATCTTTGACAAGTTAAACCCTAGAAAGTAGAGACCCCCCTGCCTAATTAAGCTATAGACGGCGAAGAGCAAAAAAACAAAAAATATATATATATATATAATTTGTATTTATAATTTGTGTTTATATTATATAAAATTATATTAATATTATATAAAATGTAAAAATTTTATATTAAAATTTATGTGGATTGTCAATATAAAAAATATAAATTTTTATTTTTAATATTTATAATATTTATATATAAATTTTATCTAATTTTAACAAGTATTATCATAAATTTTTTATTTATATTATTTTTTATTGTATCATGTCAGTATCAAAAATATATATTCCTCTAGTTCCCCCATGTGATTGACCTGTATATACGTGAAAATATTTTGCAATGATTTTTGTATTTTTCTTATTCTTCAACTAAAGGGAAAGGTTTACCGTTAAATCAGTTAGCTTTTTCCCTGATATCATGCCATTTCTCCAGGGATTTTGCATTCCCCCACGGTAACATTTTTTTCCTTTTACTTAGAATAATTAAACTTCTCTAGGATATTAATTTGCGTATTATGGACTTTGCAAATTAAGGCATTTAACTTGAGAAAATACCAAAATCTTTGTATTTAATTAAGTTAATTTTCGTTGATAAAAAAATATTTTGAAAATATATACTAAATGTATCAAACAATATGGAAGGAAGGCTTTTTAAAAGTATTCATCGGACAAATAAATTCAATTTGAAAAACTTTGTTTGTATTATAAAAATACGATCAAAATATTTGATGTATCGATGATATATAATATTTATATTCAATATATTAACGGTATATATATATATATATATATTTAATTTATTAGTAGTATGTAGTGAAATTAATTCAAATTAATCCATGAAACAAGATAATGTGAATAATGAAATTTTTATTATTTCTTTCAATATATTAACGGTGTTTATATATATATATATATATAATGTATTAATAGTATATAGTGGAATTAACTCGAATTAATCCATGAAACAAGATAATGTGAATAATGGAATTTTTATTATTTCTTTCATCTTCCACGTGAAGGCACCTCAAAGACAACACATGCAAAAAGAAACCTGATTTCACAGCTGAGATTGAAGAAGACGCAAAGTTAGAAAATTTAAGCTAACAATCCGTGATTTGGAAGTTACTTTGATTGCGGCCTTGAGAGGATTAGAACAAAAAATAAATAAAAAAAATAAAACATCAGTTGACGTAGAGTTCGTATCTTTCATAGATGCAAAAAATTCTTTGTTTCTTGTCCGACTTTCCCAGTTGAGTCTACCACTGTAGACATGTGAGTTTGAAATTTTTGATCAGAATTTGGTGTCACGATTTTTTTTTATTTAATAGAATTTTAGATTTAATCCTTTTTTTTTCTTTCGATTAAAGTCAAATAGGTTTATTTATCCGGCTACTTTTAAGAGTAGTAAAAATTTATTTAATTTCATCTATTATATTATATTTTTGAGTTGATAAAAGATTAAAAAGTTCACGAAACAAATGATTTAGTAATTAAATCTTTATGTATTTTTCTTAATCAATTGAATATTTATATTTTGATTTTTACTTAATCGAACTCTTTTTATAATAAAAATCATTATATTTTTTACCACGTGTAACGAAAATTATATTTAAATGTAACAGTTTTCGTCAATAAAAAATTTCAATTGAGTGAAAATTGAAATGTAAATATTTAATTAATTTTAAAAAAATGTTAATAGCTCAATTTATAAATATTTTTTTAAGGTTTTTTAACCCTAGACCATTTATTTTTATGTCTAATATAGTGAATTTATTAAAAAAAAAATCTCTTTATCAACTGATTGCATGTTTCTATTATGACTTTCCAAAGGGAGACAAAATTTATATTTTAAGTTTTGTAATCTAAAAATATGAAAAGCCTAAGACTAAGAATAGAAACTTCTTCATGTCAAAATTTGTCTTTTAAATAATTTATTTATTTATAGCTACAGTATATCATTGTTTATTAGGCAAGAATTTTCGGACTTTTTTTGATCCTTCAAAGAAATAATACTAGATACATCGAATCGATTTAATATATGAATATTTTAATAAACATATCTAAATTTCAAATTTTAACTTTTTTTTTAATAAATGGTAATTTTATTTATCCAAAAAATAAGAAAAAAAATTGCTAAAACAATCCATATAAAGGTAACACATTCAATTCATAATAAAATAAAGGTAGACTTTTTAAACAATTTTGAGGATTAGTACTCTTAATTAAAGATTTTCTTTTTAAGTGGTAACCCAAAAAAAATTTCCTTCCCAATCATCAATGTGCTCAATCATGCTAGAGCATTGAGATATATCCCTTCAGATTTTTTTTTTTTTTGGACTTTTTTGGATCCATCAAAGAAATAGTGCTAGATACATTGAATCTAATTGATATATGAATATTTTAGTATATTTATCTAAGATTCAAATTTTAATTTTTTTTAATAATTGGTAATTTCATTTTTATTAAAAAAACTAAGCAAAAAATTGCTAAAGAAACTATACAAACTTTTTTTGTTTGAAACAACCGAATGAGATTTTATTATTACCAAACTCCAGTATAATTTTTGGATATTGAACACCTAAAAAGTATGATGGCTCATACCAGATAGTAGGACTAGCATGAAAACAAGAAGCTGTTACTAAAGCATGAACTACCTCATTTGCTTGTCTCGAACAAATTTCATAGAGAAGTTAACTACTTGATTCAACAATACCTTGCAACTTTTTATAAGGGAATCAAATTCAGAGTAGTCAGTATAAGAGATGTTAACCCTATCTACTACAATTTTTGAGTTAAGTTCAAACAGTACATGATGATAACTCAAATTGTTTACCCATTTTATTGCTTCTAATAAGCCAAATACCTCTGCTTCCTTGATATTCCCCAAGATGCCGTAAAAATATAAACATTTACAATTATGACATGAACTTGCATTCATAGCAGCATCTGTTTGATGGACAGAAACAAGATAAAATTTTTAGAGGCTAAATTTATCTTTTTGTCTTTTATTTTAAATTTTTTAATTATTTTATTAAAAAAATATTTTTAATAATTTTTTCATCATTTTTAATTTTATCGAATCGAATTTCTCTAACTATCCAAATCAACACTGAATTAAAAGCACTCAATTGAAATAAAGACAATCTCTTCAATGCAAATTAAACATATCTTTGATAGTCCGTCTTCTCTATGGATACCTTTTGATATTATATTCAATCCAAATAAAATTAATATGAACACTTCAAACAATTTTGAGGATTAGTGCTTTTAAAGATTTTAATTTAAGTGATTAATCTAAAAGAATTTTCCATTCCAATCATCAACATACCCAATCATGTTAAATCAGTACCTTCATATTTGCTTAAAATAACTACACCTAAAATTTTTATATGAAATCAAGTCTTACTTGCAACTCAATTTTTTATAATTTTTATGAGCTTCTTACTTTGACATGTATTTTTTTTAAGTATATTAAAATATAAAAATAATATAAAATATTATATGATAATTATTTAATTGTATTTAAAAATAATAATCTATAATTTAATTCCTTGTCATCATATAATTTGCATTTCCATAGATTGAAAGTCCAAGTTCACCTTGTAAAGAGGCAATGTAGTGAGTCCAAAGAGAGCCCAAAGTTATCAATATTTGGGCTTAAATGAGGCCCCATTAGAATTTTGGGCTTCGAGAATATTGATTGGCAATGAAACACAAAACGACGGCGTTTCGGAACTTCATGCTGACCTGGCGTTTCGTGATTCGGATTTATCCAAAGTATGTGACAACTGCAATCCGATTATTGGGAATTAAACTGCTGGAGAGGGGGAAATGATTTTTGCGCATTATATTGTTGAAAAAAAATATTGTAATATTTGGTATGGATAATAAAATTTTATTTAATAAAGATATTAATATGATTTTAATTTATTGTTTATCTCATTTAAGTGTATTATTTTAAAAGATTGAGAGTATATTTAAAAAAAATAAAAATTTATGAACTTTTATGATAAAAATAAAACTTATGAGTTTATATCAATTTTGTGCATAATATTGAAGGTATATTTAATTATTAAGTCATAAAATATTTAAAATATTGATTAAATTATTAAAATTAAAATTAAATTAAAATTAAACATAAATTTATTTTTAATAATTAATAAGATTAAATTTAATATATTTGATAAGAAAATTATATATTGAATAATACTCATGAAAAATAGTGAAAAAATTATAAAAATAGTAAAGAATTATTTGTATTGAAAAGTTTAAAATTGAATAATTTTGTAATTACTCAAATTCTATTAATTTTTTAGCAGTATTAAGTTATTTACAAAAAATGTCTATTTTTAAAATTGATTAATTAAAATTGATTTGTTTTCAAATTTTAAGAACTTAAATAGAATTTTTTACTTTATATATAAATGTAGTTAAATTGATAATATTTATTTAATTTTATTTAATTTTTATTTTTAAGATATTTAAGAAGTATATTTTATTATTTTAGTTTTATTTGTAAAGATAAAATATTTTTATAAACGTTACATGGATAATTAATACGTAGAATTTACCCTATTAATATTTTTGAGTATTCCAAAATTGGCGGATATTACCGACTTATTTACATTCTATCCCATTTTTTCTTCTCCCTTTCCTTTCAGTAGCAGCAAAACTAAAACCGCAGAAAAAAACCTTAAAGAGAAATTTCAACCTTCTCCGAGAAATGAGTCTCCAAATGGCTGTCTCTTCTCCTTTTCTTCTATTTTCTTGCTCTGTTTACACTCTCAACCATCTTCTATTCTCCAAACGCAGTCGTTTTTGCTTTCCCTTCTCTCACTCTCGTGTCACTTTGATAAAGCGTCGGAGCTTTGCTGGTAAAAAAGACGTTTTTCTTTAGTTTGCTTTTTTTTCTATTATTTTGTTTGTTTGTTTGGTAGCTGGGAAAGTGGACGAAAATTAAATTAAATAGCGTTTGTGCTCAATTTAGATTCGTTTTCTTAGAAAATTATGTTTGAATGTCTGTTACATATTAATTTTGCATTTTACACTTTTTAGTAAGGAAAAACCCAGTAATAAAAGTATTAATGAATGAAATTATGAGATAAATATTTCTGAAATCTTTAGCGTATTCATTTTTACAGGGTAATTATTTTTCGAGTTGCATATGAACTCAATTTCTTGTTGCATTTTAGTTGCTGCAGCTGAGAATGGCGTTTTCACTTCGCCGGAGTTGGCAAAGTCATTTGATTTTACTTCGGAGGAACGGATATACAATTGGTATTTTGTTACTGAATCTGATAATTTGTTCTTTATTTTCTCTTTTTAATAAATATTCCTCTTTAAATTGACTTCTGAGGTTTTATGTTGTTTACTCGTTATCTTTGATCAAATAAAAGTTTTCATTTTAATGAAGTTAAATTGTGAGTGATTGAATGTAATAATGTGAGGGAAGAGGCTATTTTAATTATCTTATCGATAAGTCTAAATTCTTTCTTTTGGTTGTTATCTATATAATAATTAGGAAAACCCGTATTTGCTTGTCATTTTTTTTGTCGAAAAAGCTAGCATAATTGAAGACATTAGATCACTTTTTGCATTAGATTTTTGATGAGATATTGATATTCAAGATTTCATAAATACAATGCCTATCATACATGTATCCTTCTAAAGATTGTTTTTAATTATTTTATTCTGGGAGGGGTTCTGTGTCTAAAAATGCAGTTTTGAGCTACTGTTCTACAGTTCTGAATTAACTGTCAAAAAGATTGCTCCTGAAACTGCCGAATATGTGGATTCACCTTGTTTAGATATGGCTATATGTTTCATTATCTGTATCAGACTTTGTTAACGTATATTTCTATTGAGATGATGTATCGGTGTAATTCTTGGATGTCAGGTGGCAGTCTCAAGGCTATTTCAAGCCAAAATTTGACCGGGGAAGTGATCCTTTTGTCATATCAATGCCACCTCCTAATGTTACCGGCTCTCTGCACATGGGACATGCAATGTTTGTGACTCTTGAGGTTGTTAAAATGATTTTAAGATGCTTCAAAAAGGACTTAGTTTTTCTTGTTTCATTGGTGGTGTCATACCTGTAGGATGTATTTGTCAGGCATCATTGATGCAACATTCATTGTGGTTTGCTGAAGGTATTTATGAACTTGAAAGTGCAGATGATTAAATATGTTTCATCTAGCATATTGAAGAACTTTGATTTCATTTATGTTGGCATTTGAGTCTACGGTGGACAAATAATTTCTTATCCTCGGAAAAAAAGATTTTCTTAGTGAAAAAGATCATGTATCCTTAATTGCATGTGGCTAGTGACGTTGTTATGCACAAGATGACATTGTGGAGGAGCACGAAAAACCATATACGGATCCTTCTAATGTTGACAGATTTCAACCTTTATGTTTTAGACATTGCTATTATTTTAAATTTTATTTGCACTAAAACCTATTGGTCTCGTCGTGCTTATTATTTATTTTTTGTATGTGTCTACGTTGATGGTCTTTTTCAGGATATCATGGTTAGATACCATCGTATGAGGGGAAGACCAACACTCTGGCTTCCTGGAACTGATCATGCTGGTATTGCAACTCAGGTTAGTCTCTTGATGATTATGATTTCTGCTTTTCTGATCTCTAGAAATAGAAAGAAAAAAAAAAGGCATATTTTGGTATATTTTTATTCTACCACCTCCAGTGAGGATTGAGCTCTTTTTTATTTGAACATTCTTGCTTATGTAATGTTTTCTGGCAAAAATTTAATCTTTAGGATTATATTGTTTTTAATCAATCTTCTGTAAATAAATATTTTTTTCATTTTTAATGTTGATTTATATTATTTGCATTAACTGCCTCATATACATAATGTTCCATGTAGCAAATGAGTTATACTTGTTGAATCATGCTGCCTTAAAATATATTATTGAAGTTATTTTACTTTTCTTTTCCCAGTTGGTTGTGGAACGAATGTTGGCATCCGAAGGAATAAAAAGGGTAGAACTGGGCAGAGAAGAATTTGCAAAACGAGTTTGGGAGTGGAAAGAGAAGTATATTTTCCCTTAAATTACTTGCATACTTGGTTCTGCTGTTCTTTGCTGTTATTGAATCTGTTACTTTGTGCACATCTTCTATGGTGTTTTTATTGTTTGAAAGAGGGGGAGAAGGGGGGGGGGGGGGTCGTACGCAACTTATACTTCTTTTATAAATTCTACTTCTGCTCCCTCCAAACACCGATACTTATGGAATTTTATTACTTTTGCCCTGTTGTCTAATTTCTGGTACTTATTATTCATATTTGACCATTAAGTTTGCATTTAGATAAGTACGACTTGCTTTTGTGTCTTTTATTTATTTCTTTCCCTTTCTCGTTCATTACTGGTTTTATGCATTTCAGGTATGGTGGGACCATTACAAATCAGATTAAGAGACTGGGGGCTTCTTGTGATTGGACTAGAGAACGTTTCACCCTTGATGAGAAGCTAAGTCGTAAGACCAGTTTTCTATCTTAGTAGAAGTGGAATCTAGCCAGTCCTCAAAGTCTTTTAAAATTATGTGTAAAGTTTACCATCCTCAACCTGTTTTACTGTTATTTGTTATATAATTTGTAATCTTTGCAGCATCTGTACGGTGGTAATAATAGTAGTGATAGTGATAATAATAACAATACTAAGGCACTTATGTTAAAATATTAGTCGGCTAAGTTTTTGTCTTCTGAACCTTGCCTTCCTATTGCAGGAGCTGTTATTGAGGCGTTTGTTAGACTTCACGAAAAAGGATTAATCTATCAAGGTATATACAAAATTACATTGATTACCATCATGTTGCAATTTGCTAACAGAAATATGTGAATAAAGTCTTTTAGCATGTTTATTTTGACCTTATTTCAACATTTGATCATAACATTCCATTTCTGCTCTTCCTTTCCTTCATTGGCCTATAGTAGGTCGAAAGAACAAAATATTAATATTATCTCTCTCTTTACTAAAAGCTAAAAGAAATTATGATACAAAAGGAAAACAACAAAGAAAATCTAATATTAGCATTTTAAAATGATTTTCTATATTTTCCCCCTCGGAATGCATTGATTTAGGAGTACTTTTGCTTCAGTTTGACCTCTATTCCAAGTTGTGGTCATTGACTGGTACCGCTTAGGTGACCTGGAATAGATGTTGATAGATTTGTCTATACTTCCACTTTTGTACATATGCATATAGAATGTCTGGTCTGAAAATAGCTCAATAAAAGACTGAAAGGAAGGAAGTTTTAGACTTAGAAGCTCCCTTTTGGACTTGGGAACAGTCACTTTTCATGGTGACTTGTATAGATTATCTGATGCTTGGTGGTAGGATAGCTACTTTCTTTTTATTTGTTTATTTGTTAATTTTGTTACATATTAAACCATACAACTCAGCTCAGATTTTTCTGATTTTATTGACTGTTCATTTTACAATATTAGTCTAAATAACCTAATGCTATTGGTGTTTTGACTGACCTGATATTTTCTTTTAGGTTCTTACATGGTTAACTGGTCTCCCAAGTTACAGACTGCTGTTTCAGACTTGGTATGAATATCTGTTTCCATGGGAATATTTTTTTCCCCTGCATTTTTGTCTTACGTTTTTTATTGTGTTTTTTCTCAGGAAGTTGAATATTCTGAAGAGCCTGGTACCCTCTATTATATTAGGTATCGCGTTGCTGGAGGTTCAAGGTATTTACTCGACAGGGACTTGCTCTATTAGGTGCTTGCCTGTGAGTGTGCTTTAATTTTTCTGGAGCATGCATGGACTTGAGTAACTGAAAGAAGAAAATTTAGTAAGACTGCACAATTGGGTTCATAATTAGAAGGCAGGGAATATTATGTTACGTTGCTAGCTTCATAATTTTATTCTTATTGGAATGTGAAATGGAGTAGCTAACTGGTAGATATATCATTATTCTTATATTATATGAATTTTACTTTAGATGGTAATATAAAATTTACATATGCTTTCAATGCAAATGGACGTAGATGTCCTCAAGTAGATCCATGTGCATCTCCTGTTGAGTATTGCCACGTATTATGACTGATGCTTTGTTGTTTGTTCCCTATATAGGAGTGATTTCTTGACAATAGCAACGACACGACCTGAAACTTTGTTTGGTGATGTAGCTATTGCTGTGCATCCGCAGGTATGACACCTTTATTTTTATTGAAGTAATATAAAGAATGGATGATCTAGATGGTTGGTAGTTACTTCTGGTAATGAAAATGGTCTTCAAATTTTATTAGATATGATGCAAAGGTCTTATTGCTCAAATTTTACTTTCTGTGCCCGTGTATTTGAGAGGCGGTCTCTTTGTTTCAGCAGCATCTATTTGATTATGTTGATCAAGTTAGTTTAAAGAGTCATGTTATTTCAGCCTCTTCTTCTTCCTTCCTTTTTATTTTATTTTATTTGGGTTTAACTTCTGGAGTATATTTTCATATGTAATGTAATCACATGCCATGTTGGAAGAAGAATAGAAGTGAGTAAAAATATGAATCTTATGCATGCAGCATTTATGAAATATTATAATAAAAATAAAGCCCAATGCTGTTTCTAGTTATGTACAGAGGCTTATGAATGCATTAATACGATAAAAACATAAAAAAATTAGGAAATATTGACAGAATGATGTACTATTGATGAAGAAAGTAAAATATGTTAAAAGCTATCTTTTTATGGATAATACGGTAAATGCCGTCTCACTTATATATGTTCAATGATCTAATTTGATAATTATCTTGCTTTAGGATTTTTAAACTGTAGTTGAATCATCAAATTTTTTTATGAAACATAATTTTATGATCACTATTATATAATTTTGATTGCAATATATTGAAAGGTCTATAGAAAATTTTTATTTAATGTTTCCTGAGTGTTCTCATTACTTTTTTAGTAAACCTTTTAGTGTAACAAACAATTTCCTTCATCCAATGGCTGGTTGCATCTATGAAGTAGAGCCTGCTGTCCAGTGGGCCGAATGAAGGATGCTGTCTGAGAAATTATTAATACGATGATAGGTCTATTCATTAAATTAAAGAGAAAGTGAAGGTTGTTTGAATAAAAAGAAAAAAGCTTTTCACTGCTTGTATGATTTAAGAGATTTCTTGAGGTATTTTTTATACTTTACCCTTATATAATGGAGAAAGCACCTATGATTGCTTACATGGAAAAATATCTTTCTTTTAAACAATAAACATAGTGGTTAACTTGAGCAACATAACTCAAAGATGGTTCAATTCAAGAATCTTTGGATGCAGCAGAGAAAAAGATAATTCTTTTTAATAAAAAACAAGGTGGTCTTTTTTCTTTCCACAATGGTTGGTTACAAAAATATTCTTCTATTCCTTATACCCAGTCCTATCTTCATGATAGACCCGGGAGAATACCTCAGATTTTGGTTGAATTGAGGTGCAATAAGTCTCTGGCCTACTGGTAGCCAGCAAAACTGGCACATTAAGTGACAACACCAACTCTATGTTCTTTTAGGAGTGACAGACTGATGCGATATTTGATTATTTACGCAGGATGAGCGATATTCCAAGTACGTTGGTCAAATGGCAATTGTTCCCATGACATATGGTCGTCATGTTCCCATTATCTCTGATAAGGTAAAAACACCTGTTATTGTTTTTCTTAAATATTGTTGCTGTTGCTTCAGTGTAATAATGCTAATTTTTCTCAATCTTTGTCACTCAAATTGGTATGAATGCACGTGACGATGCAAATTTTTAAAGCGCAGAAGCATGTTGGATTAATTTTTTTCCGCTCTGTGTGTGTGGGGGAGGGGGGGGGGGGGGGGGGGGGGGCTTTGCTGTTGGCAATATATATATGTCTGGATTGATTGATAAAGCAGAGAGCCCAAGATATTCCCTCTAAATCCTAAGATCTGAACCTAGAATCTGTCTGCATTATTATATATAACCCAACCATGTATCCTAATTATGTGAAGTAGTAATGAGGATGTAAAAGTATAAAGGAATTTCATATGTATTCATTACCTTACTAATTTTTCTGTAGGGAGTCATTTTATATTCCTCTTGGACCTTTCTTTGGAAGAGCCTAAATTGATGATGACTTTATGACCTAGTGCTCCAAACCTAGATTTAAGTCTTCTTTCAAACTTAATGCTTTCACACGTCATCATTGCCCATTCTGATTTCCAAATGCATAAAAAATGCATTTGGTGTGTGTGTGTGTGTGTGTTTTTTTTTTTTTTTTTACTGTTGTTGAATCTCTGTCAGTCATTTGTTCTCATTACATGGTCTGTCAAAGCTTTTGGGAAGAGGGCTAATCTTTTGTACGGGCATCAAGTTCTAAAAATAAAAAGTTTAAGGTGAGACATTTTACCTGTAGTAAGGCAAGGTGTAAGCCTTTTAATTTTTCGTTTTTAATAAAAATGAAATGTATAATTAAATATAATTAAACAAGAAAAACACTAATGAAAAGAAGTGTAGAAATGTGAAGTCTGTCTTGTAAACATTTGATGTTATTCAAGATATAAAAAAAGGGGTTTTAATACTAGTAATTGAGAAACTAAAGATGAAAAATGATAATTCTTCATCATCATCATCATCATCATTAGAGTCTTTATCCCAATAGATTGGGGTAGGCTGCAAGAACCAATATAAGAATTCATGCTAATAAAATAAATAATAATTTAACAGACAAAATTAGATAATAAAGAGAGGAGCTTTGTTTGGCTTAGCATAATACAATAGTACTATTTGGTTCGTCAAAGGTGCAGCGCAATACAGAGTCTCTAATATCCATGACATCCTCAATCTTCAATAGTACTATTTGGTTCGTCAAAGGTGCGGCTAATAGAAGTAAGATATTGATCATGCACTCTACAATCCTCACTCCTCAGACAATGTTATTTTATTTAATAGTTTTACTTATTTGTGTTTGCTAGTCAAACTTGATGATGTTAAGCCTTTTTAGATGAGGCGTTGGAAGAAAGCTGGTAGGCAACTGGCATCATGATTATTGTTTATTCATTTTACATATGAATGAGGGCATTTTGCATTTCTTTTTATAGTCAGAGTCCTTTTGAGATGCACTTCCTTTGGCAAGTTGTGGGATATTTGTCTTGCCTTTATCATAAGGTCTTGTTGGGCATCATGATGACCTTGTGCTTCCAATTTTGAGTGTTTCTTATTCATTGTGGGTATCCTCCTCCAGTTTTAGAAAATGAATGATCTGCTTGACACACTTTAATGATCTCATAGAAATTTAAGTTAGTAAAAAATTCTTGTTTTAAAACTCCAATATTTAACTTGATAGTCTGCCCCTAATTCTTGTTTTACATCCTAATAAAATATTGAAGGTATAATTTGTTTCTTGGGTGACAATTTACTTTTAACTTCTTTTCCCTGCTTTGATTCTCTCCCTTTGTGGGGTTCGTGGATGTGGAAAATGTTATAATTGTGTCCATTAAATCAAGAAATTTCAGGTTAATGATCTCACTTCTGCTTTGTTGATTATGTCAATGGTGGCAGTATGTTGACAAAGACTTTGGGACAGGTGTGCTTAAGATAAGCCCTGGACATGATCATAATGATTATATTCTAGCTAGAAAGCTTGGTCTTCCGATTCTTAATGTTATGAACAAGGATGGGACACTGAATAACGTTGCTGGACTGTACTGGTAATATTTGTGAATTATTAGCGGCCTTGATGAAGAAACACTAAATTAAAGTTGCCTTTTTTGGCCTAACTTATGGTTGTGACTGTGAATAATTAGTGGCCTTGATCGGTTTGAGGCACGGAAGAAATTGTGGTCTGATCTTGAGGAGACTGACTTAGCTGTGAAAAAGGAACCCCACATTTTACGAGTACCAAGATCTCAGCGCGGTGGAGAGGTTTGCATATTGTCTTTCAATTATATTCCTTTTGTTTTTGAAGTTAAGGTGTTGATACTTACTCTATCAATAATTTTTCTAATATTATTTCCTTTTTGGTTCTTTTATTAGGTAATAGAACCACTAGTAAGCAAGCAGTGGTTTGTAACGATGGAACCTTTAGCTGAAAAGGCCCTTCGTGCAGTTGAAAAGGGAAAACTGACCATTATGCCTGAAAGATTTGAGAAGGTATGATAAAAAAGCATAACTCTTGATATTGACTCCAAGTCTATACACCTAACATCACTTTCCCAATGCTATGCTGCTCAGCCTTTTCATTTTTTCTTAAAGTACCTGTATTTGATGCTTATATCAATAAGTTTAAGTGGACAGAGGTATGACCCTCTAAGCATAAGGAAAATTTTAGGAAAAGATGGGACATCCCCGGGTTGGACTAATAACCAAGTTCAACAATGATACCATATTAATTATTCTCCAGTCTTTACTGGGCAACCTCTCTTCCTGTTGAGAAGATGACCTCATTTAGTCATTCTTCATTGTTCAACACCCTTGGCTCGCGCCACTGTCATCTGGAATCTATCTGCCTGCTGATCTCTGTTTTGCTTTTGAAGGTTACTTCTGTTGGCTACACTGTGCCTTTGCTTAAGCCCGTTTATTTTGATAACAGATTTATAAACACTGGTTATCAAATATCAAGGATTGGTGCATAAGTAGACAGCTATGGTGGGGACACCGCATACCTGTTTGGTACATTGTTGGAAAAGACTGTGAAGAGGAATATATAGTTGCTAGGAGTTCTGAGGAAGCTTTTATGAAGGCTCGAGATAAATACGGAAAAGATGTAGAAATATATCAGGATCCAGATGTTCTTGACACTTGGTTCTCAAGGTTGGTTATTCAATTTTTTGCTCTATAAGTCTGATATCTTCATTTTAGGATGGAAAGCCATTCTTTGCCTTAGCTTTTCTCCCTCGTTTTCTTTTGGTACACAATTAGCTTTTCTTCCTCTTGATTTTATTGTTATTTTTTTGCAAAGTCCTTGCCTAAGAAAAAATATTACTGATTGGATGGGGCAATATATTATAATATAAGCTAGAGTTCACAAGAATGTGCATTGAAAGACCAAAACCAGTCTTTGTCAATTCTACTTTTGCTGTCACTTTGCTTTTACTTTCTTATAAGCTGTGTTTATTTCTGTTATTGTCTTTTCAAATCTATAAAGGACTTTCAAATGCAAAATTCAACTAAACCTCTGATGGTATTTGGAATTTAATCTTTAATGTAATTTCTAGAACACTGTAGTTAAATAATGCAGTCATGATTTTCAAACTATCAATCAAAATAAGTACATTCTATTTTTTTCTTCCTGAAATAAATTCTTGCTGAAAAGCTATGCTAAAAATCTGTTGACACTTACTCAAAAAAAAAAAAAAGGATCAAATATGTTTGAAATTACAATAAAGAAAACAAGTAACTTTTTGAAATCATCATCCAATGAAGCTATTCTATTCACACACTCATTGAACTTTCTTGCATAATTAGATTAGTTTTTAATTCTCTGGGAGTGATTATATTTCTGTCAGTTTAATAAGTTGAAATGCCACTTAAATCCTGAAGTATCAGTACCTAGCAAGGAAATTCTAAAGGTTGTTTGAGAGCTTCAAGGTTGAGTTCAAATATGTTTGATGTCTTAACTTGGTGTAAAGAAAAATTGAGGCAACTTTGTTGATTAATCGAAATAGTTTGTTTCGAGTGTCTGTAATCACTTTGTTATGGTACACTCCAAATGAGTTCACTTTCTGGACTTTTTAAGTAATGCAATAACAGGTAAAAAATCTAATAGTTCTTCTAACTTTTGAAGGTTTGGATAAGGTTCTCCTCAGCTCTGGACATGAAACTTGTCATGCACACATCAATCTTGGTTTGTGTAATAAATGCTATATAAATGTTTTGACTATAATGAACTGTTACATCTCTTTTCAGTGCGCTATGGCCTTTCAGTACTCTTGGGTGGCCAGATGTGTCAGCAGAGGATTTTAAAAGGTTTTATCCAACAACAATGCTTGAAACTGGGTATGAACCCTTTCTTTAACTCCTATTTCTCAGATTCAGTGCCTTATCCTTTTCTGAAAGATGACTCCTATTACATTATTGCATAATTAATTATATGTTTTTATAGCATATTGGGTCGCTGGAATTTCCAGTTAATCTACTTTTCTATGTTTCGATTATTGGCATTAATACTTCTCACTTTGGACAGGCATGATATTTTGTTCTTTTGGGTCGCAAGAATGGTCATGATGGGAATTGAATTTACAGGAACTGTTCCATTTTCTTATGTATATCTTCATGGACTAATCCGTGATTCACAAGTAAGTAGAACGTTTGAATCAGGCTACTACTTAGGTACCCACTTTAAAGTCAAAAATTTTGTTGTTGTTATGTTCCTTTTCATTTGCATATGTCACAGTGCTCAAAATTTCTTCTAAATTTTTTCACGTTGTCCATGGAAGTTTTGTGCACATGCACTTGTGTGTGTAAGGAGAAAAAGAATTCAAACATCTATACTTTTCTTTTCCTAATCACATTGCATTAGTTCTATTGATCACAGGGCCCAAGAAAATAGTTGCCTAACATGTGAACTGTTTCAGGGGCGTAAAATGTCTAAAACTCTTGGAAATGTTATTGACCCCATTGATACTATCAAGGAGTTTGGCACTGATGCCTTACGATTCACTCTTGCATTAGGAACTGCTGGTCAGGTTTGTCTTGTACTATAAGCAACATGTAATAATTCAAGAATGCAAAGTCGTGGTAGAATGTTCTACGCATTTTCCTTTGGATGGTTGATAGCTCGTAATACTTTATTTCTAATTAGCCAATATCCCTTGAATGCACTCTAGGATCTTAATTTATCAACTGAAAGGCTAACAGCAAACAAGGCCTTCACGAACAAATTATGGAATGCTGGCAAGTTTGTGCTGCAGAATCTGCCTAATCGGGATGATGTTTCTGGTTGGCAGACCATACAGGATTTTAAGGTTTGTCTTTATTTGCTCAGATTGGTGAGATAGTGTTAGATGACTATTGTGACCTTGTCTTGGGACAACACTATGCTTTTGCCATATTATTGCTTATGAAAATCAGAAGGAACAAGTACATTGATATTATTAATTAATACCAGTTATAGGATGATGGGGGAAGTGGAGCATTCATTGTGTTTGTCGGTTGTACTATCAACAGTATTGTTCTGAGTTGTCCTTGCATATGTAACTATTATTATCGCATAGGATGCAACTTATTTGTTCTTATGATGTAGTCACAATTCAGTTCGTAAGAAGATGTACATTATCCTAATATATAACTGAGACAATTTATTTCTTTCCAGTTTGACACGGAGGAGTCTCTTCAAAGGCTTCCTCTTCCAGAATGTTGGGTGGTAAGAGTCATTGCTGCATTCTTTTTATTTTTATCGTTGAACCAAGTTAGCTACATTCATTCACACCCGATTATTCTTTCTTTAAATGCAACAGAGAAAAGTTGCTTGAGTATCATTTTTCATTTTTCAGGTCTCAAAACTGCATATTCTTATTGATGCAGTCACAGAGAGCTATAACAAGTTTTTCTTTGGAGAAGTTGGGAGAGAAACGTATGATTTCTTTTGGGGTGATTTTGCTGACTGGTATGTTGAATGCTTTTGTAAGCAGCTTTTTACAAACAGATCTATGTTCTATGGTTTTATGCCATTAAGGTCTAGATATTGCATCGTTTAAAGATCATTGAAATTAAAATGTCAGCCCTATGTTCAGATGTGAACACTGAAAACAAGCGAAGTTCATGTTTTCGTTATATAGCACGTAGTGAACTTTTTTCTTAGGTTAAATTGGTAAAATTTAATTAGTGGATTGTGTGTTATTTATTGGTATCATTACAAGAATTCTATTGTAAGTTGGTTTCCAATGTATCAGTGTGTGCTGACACATACATGAAATACTTGTCGTGTTCTGGTATATTTTGGCAGAAATATTTGGAATATATATATATATATATATATATATATATATATATATATTTACTTATATACTGTTAGTTATTTTCTTTTTGTTGCATGACCAGTTTTTAGATCTCCCCCCTGATACTTTGGGTTTATTGTTTTACTCATTTTCATAGGTATATTGAAGCCAGTAAAGCTCGCCTTTACCAATCTGGAGATGATTCAGTTGCTTTAGTAGCACAGGCAGTTCTACTCTATGTTTTTGTGAATATACTGAAATTATTACATCCATTCATGCCATTTGTAACTGAGGAGCTGTGGCAGGTATGGGCTTTGTAGTGATATAATGTTCTAGTTCAAACTAATTCAGTTTACTATCTTTCGAATATGGTCATTTATGTTAATATTAGGTCTTGATGAAATCCTCGGGAATACAATTTCCAGACAAACACTTGTAGTTCATGTGAACCTCTGCATCATTCCTTTTTTTTTGGTACCTCTACCACATTCTTATGATAAAGCATGCATTGCACCTTTATATTTATGCTGGTTCTGTCATGTGCGCATCTTGTTGCACACATGCACTTGTGGATAACTTTTGCGTCCACCATCCACATTCCAGCTTATATGACTAATGCGGAAAACAAGAAATGACTTTTTTCCGTAGTTTGCTGTTTTAGGCATTCCCTAAGATTTCCAGTTTGAGGCTTTCTCCAGACCCAACTTAAAAGATGATGCAAGCTTGTGTGGATATTTGCGATTTATTTATTTACAGGCACTTCCCAATCGGAAAGAAGCTCTTATAATCTCTACCTGGCCACAAACTTCTCTTCCCAGGAACACCAACTCGGTAAAAAGATTTGAAAATTTACAGGCTCTGGTGAGTTAATAGATGTGTTCTTTTCCTCTACGCCTCCCGAGATTCCACTATCATATTATCGCCAAGCCATAAGTATTTTAGGTGAGGGAATCACTAACATCTGCTAATCTATGTGCTAGACTCGAGCAATCCGGAATGCTAGAGCTGAGTACTCTGTTGAGCCAGCAAAACGTATATCTGCTTCTATTGTTGCCAGTGAAGAAGTCGTTCAATATATATCTGTAAGTAAATTTGTTTAGAGATTGTCTTATTAGTGAATAAAATGGCATCTTTTTGCTCATTATTCTTGCTTCATAATTCTATACATGTAATATCATAAATTGTTCGGTCTTGATTGTATCTATATTCATAATTATACTACCTGTGGCTGTTTTAAAGTCAGTTGGCAAAAGGAATGGCTTAACGGATGATGCTAATGTCTCAAGTATTTGCACTCTTAGCACATGTCTGCATTATCTATGTTGATAGGTTGTATCCTCTTGATGCAGGAAGAGAAGGAGGTTTTGGCTCTCTTGTCCAGGCTAGATTTAGACAATATCCAATTCACTGATTCTCCTCCAGGTTACTTTGAACCACATATCCTTTGGTCCTAGGATGAAGAAATGTTTTGCATGTTCATTTCACTAATAGTACTTGTTTATCGATTGACATCTCTTTGATATATGAAATGTTGGGCATCTAAATGTAATTATACTTACAGGGGATGCAAAACAATCAGTTCACCTTGTTGCAAGTGAAGGACTAGAGGCATATCTTCCTCTTGCTGATATGGTTGATATTTCCGCTGAAGTCCAACGCCTTACCAAGCGCCTATCTAAGATGGAAACAGAGTACGAGGGACTTAAAGCTCGCCTCAAGTCCCCTAAAGTATGAACTTTACTTGGTCACAGTTGTAGATGAACTAATATGATGCGTTATTTTTTGCACAATGGTATTTAGCATTTGTAATAGAATAATAAAGCATCGGTTATTGGACGAGTTAAGAGTAAGACTTACAACTTATCGACCATCGTGCTTAAGCTTTGCAAACCTTGCTTAATGTATGAACTGAAATGAGGATAAAAACAGGGTACCGAACTTATAAAATAACACTAGTTTGTAGTAGTTAGAGTTTCATGGAGAGAGAATTCTAAGTTCTAACTAGCCATACCTGAATATGTTTGTTATGGCTTTTTGTTTATTACGCTTCAAATATTGTAGGGGCACTTACCTAAAAAACTTGATAAAATTGACTTTAGGGGGAAGCTCGAATCTTTGTCCTTTTAAAATGAAGTTAGTGTAGTGTCGAATTCGGGAAAATTAGGCGTTAAGCATGTTGAAAAGTTTGCCACATTCTATTTTGGCCTTGTAGTTGTATCCCGAGAACTGGCCATTGAACTCGCTCAAAATTGCTATGGAAGTTATCTTTAGTTTACTAGCACAGCTCTTCATAGGATGTGTCGTGTTATCCTATGCTTATTGATGCCTGGATTTACTTGTTTGCTGCTTACAGTCTCTATCTATCATTTGTGTTGTATATAGTTCATAGAGAAAGCTCCTGAGGATATCGTCCGTGGTGTTGAGGAAAAAGCAGCAGAAGCAGAAGAAAAGATTAATCTGACCAAAAACCGTTTGGCTTTCCTCAAATCAACTGTTGTAGTTTCACAATAAGCTCCATGATTTGGTCATTTTTTTGGTCTCCAAAAGCAAGACATGCTACTGGAATGATCGTCACTGTTTTTTTGTCACGACAAGCTTGACTTCTGCGCCGACAGACGTTGGTAGACTGACAGCTATATATCGACAATCCGATTGGTTGTCCGAAGAGTTCCGCACAGATCACAGGGTTCACACCTCGGCTAAAAAGGTCAAAGCACTTGATAGATTGAGTAGGATTCAAATGCAAGTACTGTGCTTAATTGCTTCATCATAGTTACAGAAGATATCATGCTCATTTAGATCTGTCATTTCGTATTCGTGTCATGAAAAATTATGTTTTTGTCGTGTAAAACACAAAAATTTTTTGCCGATACTAAAAACACATTATTTTAACTTTTTATTATATTTATATATAATTTTTATTTAATTTTAATTCATATCTTTGTGGTTTCAATTCGAATGGTTTTCATGTATCTAAAATTATCAACTGTTCATCTGTTTTCAGTGTACCTTTTATCCGAATTGGTGTTGGTTTCTGCTAACTGTTCTTTCATAAAAAATGAACATTTTTCTGTCTTGTCTCATTGATTTCAGATGTTTGAACCTCGAAAAGCTGCCTAATTTTACATTCAAATTTTTCCTGGAGAATTCCACTTCAATTCCATAAATTTTTTCCAAGCATATGTTGAAGGATTGCTTTCGGAGATGAACAGAACAGAACAGAACAGAACACAAGTCAAGAAAATTTCTCCTTTCAGTTTCAAGTTCTCTATTTCATCAATATTCTTCCCATGTACCTCTTTCACACATTTTCAAGAGTTTCAGATTGTGGTAGACCAAATTCACTTCTTATCGCAAGAGTACGTTGAAAGTAATTCATGATTAAAAAAGGGTAATAATTTTATTTCGGTGTTTATTTTTTTGTTAATATTTTCATTTTATATTTAAAAATATGTGACCATGAATATATTCGTTAATGACAAAAAACGAGTTTAACGAATAGAAAACTTTTATTTACAACTAAAAAGGATTAGATACACCTTATTTACTACCTCCAACTTATTTTATTTTTTTATTTCATAATTTTTATTAAATACAACTTATTTATAAATTTTTCATATCATAATTACCCTTCCAATTTTACGACTTAAAAACTTTCTTCTCTTTACAAACTCTTTTTTCCATTTCATAATTTCTCACATTTAATCGTATTTTATTTTCAATTTTTTTTAAATCTCTTAAAAATCAAGATTTTTTTAAGTAACTCCTTCAATAAAGTCAACTTGCATTGTTTGATTTTTATTAATTTTGTTGAAAAATGATAAATTTAGATTTAGAATCGAATTTAAAGTTTTTATCGAAATTCGTTACGGTATTTTTAAGGGATTCACAATAACATCCTGCTACGGATCTCTTCAAACCTTTTGAAAGTGAATTATTAAAAAATACTTTTTACTTTCAAAAATTTATTTTTAAAAATGTGTTGACACTAAAAAATTTACTTTTGAAAGTACTTAAATTATATATATATATATATATATATATATATATAATATAAGAAGAGATAAAATAGTTATTCGATCAATGACGTTTTGGTCTTAAAATTTTTTTATTAAAAATAAATTATATTTAGCATTATATATTTTATAGATTGTACATGGAATTTATCTAACAAATATGAAACTGTATTAAAATTTAAACAAATAAACACGAAAATATAGTCGTTAATTGATATTCGATTCGTTCAGGCTAAGATGCTCACGTTTAAGCAGCTAAACCCACTCTGCCTCACCGCTGTTCATCCTCCCCATCATCACTACCGTCCAATTGTATCTCCCCCAAATATGAACATATCCAACAACTCTCAGAAATCAAATCATACACTTCAGCAACACGCTATCATCTATCCGTATCAAAGAGACGGTGAACAGCATGACGTAACTAGAGGAACCACCCAACCAAGCACTGCCACGTGGGGAACCAAACTCTTGAGCGCGGATGTCAAAACTGACGTTGAACTAGATTTGATAGAATCAGTTTGGGGTCCGCACTGCTTCGGTTCAGAATCAGGAAAAAAAAAAAAGAAAAGAAAACGGAGCATCCAAAGAGTGAGATAAACACTGTTAAGTCAAGGATTTTCTTTCTGATATTTTTTTTGGTGGGTTTTTTTTGTTTGGATCAAAGGGTTCGCAAAATGTGAGGGAATATGCAGCTTCAAAGGTTAGACATTTTTTTATTAATGATTATTTTTTGGAAGTTTTGTTTGGGTGGTAAGAAAGTTGAAGAAAAGAGAAAGAAAAAGAAGGTTTTGGTTTTGACCGTTGATGTGCTTAACATTAGAAAATGCTCATTATCTTTGTTTTTTAGTGAAAGTTTTATATGCATTGTGTCAAATAATTTGCTTTGTTTGGTAACTGAGAAAAGTTAAGTAAACTGATTTCTTAAAAGAAAATATTGGTGATCCAAAATATTTCAGTTAAGCCACTAAGCAATAAGCTTCTGTTCTTTCTAATTGAGGGGGAAAAACATTCTAAATAGTAAGTTGAAGTCTATTGAGATTCATTGCTGTGTATTGCTTTATGAAAGAAACTTGGCATTTTCGTGGATAACTGATGTTTTGTTTTCTTTTGTTTTTTGTCTGTTTGTAGTATGTTTGTTGCTTCTCGGTTAAAAATTCCTAGCATTTGAACAAACATTGGCAGGGAAAAAAAAAATCAGTGGCTGACCTTAGTTTGTCCGTAGTGTCTTATTCTGTTGAATGGTGATTTTTCTTTTCTGTCTTGTCCAAATTATATATGAGTTAGATTGTTTTGATTGTGTCTTTGGCTGGATTATAGATGCACTTTTCTTAAATACAGCCCGTGAACTAGCTTACAAGCATAGCTCTTATATTTAATCCATCATCCATGGCTTCTACTGGTATGGCACCCACTTCGGCTGTTGGAAAACCGATTGGTAGTACTACATTTGTCGACGAACTCCCGGAGGAGATCAATGAGATGAAGATAAAGGATGAGAAAGTTGAAAAGGTTTCTGTGCTTAAAACTATATATGATGTACTGTCTCGTTACGGCACAAGCTTCTTTTTTATGTACCAAAACTTTTGTGTGTTAGGAAATGGAAGCGACAGTGGTGGATGGAAATGGAACTGAAACAGGACAGATTATAGTTACAACTATCGGTGGTAGAAATGGTCAACCCAAACAGGTATATATTTTCTTAAATGAAGCTGTGATCAAATTCTACATGTTATGAAAGCCAATATATCGTACTATCATTCCTGTCTTTTTCATATAATTTATTCTAAATCTGTGTTGGATTAAGTGTCACGATTAGTAGTTCTATTTTGGAAAGAAAATGAGAAATGCATGCTAGACCAAAAAATGCTGAAGTTTCTACAAAATGTACATGGACATGCTTACATTCAAACATATTTTATAGTTATTGTGTAATGGCATCGGTTGACTGGATCTTTGGAGTTGGATTCATGGTTTATATTTCCATGACAAGCAATCAGAACATAAATGCACATCGAGTTAATCCCATCATTTAGAACTACAACTTCTTCTATTTTAAGTTTAATATCAGTTTTAAGTAAAAAGTGGTGAAGAAACCAACATGGACTAAACTGTTGTCTTTAAATCCCTTTCGTATTGTCCTGCAGACAATAAGTTACATGGCTGAGCGCGTTGTTGGTCAGGGCTCTTTTGGAATTGTATTTCAGGTGATGTTTTGATTACGACTTCTGAATCTTAAATGCAAGGGCCTTTGTTTTGATGCCTCCATTATAAGCTTACAAATGCAGTATTACAGCCTTATGTATGTATGATGTTGCAGGCTAAGTGTCTAGAAAGTGGAGAAACCGTAGCGATCAAGAAGGTTTTACAGGACAAGAGATATAAAAACCGTGAGCTGCAAACAATGCGCTTACTTGATCATCCTAATGTTGTGTCACTCAAGCACTGCTTCTTTTCAACAACTGACAAGGATGAACTCTATCTTAATTTGGTGCTTGAATATGTTCCTGAGACTGTTTATCGTGTAGCAAAGCACTATAGTAGATTAAACCAGCGAATGCCTCTGATATATGTCAAACTCTACACATACCAGGTAATAGATCCTAGCCTTCTACATATTTTACTTGACCCTAGGTAATAGTTCAAACTTGAAACATGATTTGTAGTTATGACCACTGTCTACAAAAAGTGGAGAAGAATATGTTTATGTTATTTCTGGAAATATGACGTGCAATTACCTATCAGTGGCAAAGCTATGATCATGGTTGGAGTTGCGCAATTTTTTTTTTTTGGTACAGGAGTTGCACATTTATTATTGTGGCTACAATTATCGTTTGTGGCCTATCCTCTTTGATTTTCAATTTTCATTAGAGTAAAATGCTTTAGCCAAGTTTTCAACTGCAATTTTGGTTCTAATGTTACTTCAGAAGCATTTATTTTCGATACTTCCACATTCCTTTTTCTTTATATAGAAAGACATTAATAAACAATAATGCTTATTTAACTATTTGTCCCACTATGAAATAAATTTTAATTTTGAATACTTAGTACCTGTTTAGTTTAGCTCTCTTGTGTAATTATGTGGAACTTGTAATGCTTGAGGTGTCTTGTCCACTTTTAACCTTGATCTTATGACTTTTATGTATGAGATAAATTTGGGCAGATTTGTAGAGCTCTGGCCTATATCCATGGGGGTGTAGGTGTATGCCACAGGGACATTAAGCCGCAGAATCTTCTGGTTTGTATCTAAAGCTCACTTTTGTCTTGCATTATGTTTAGATGGTAATGGCATATAGCAATAAATTTTTTTGCTACAGGTTAATCCACATACTCATCAGGTAAAGCTATGTGATTTTGGAAGTGCAAAAGTTCTGGTAAGTCTTCTTGATTATGTCATTATTCTTACTTTGAATTGCAGTGTTGCTCAGTTTCATCGTTGATACAAGTAATGGATTTTTCTTTTAAAATGTTGAAATTTGCACATGCATGGAGTCATCATTTTTTCAAAAATGGTGTACATGATCTTCGAACTTTTATAGCTATTATATATCTTGATTCTTTTTCTTCTTGTGCTCGAGTTTTATCATTATAACTAAACTTCACTACTTTTCTTCCATGCAGTGTTTGTATTGCTTATTGTCCATTTTCTTATAACAGGTCAAAGGCGAGCCAAATATATCATATATCTGTTCTCGATATTATCGTGCACCTGAACTCATATTTGGGGCTACAGAGTACACAACTGCAATTGACATATGGTCTGTTGGTTGTGTCCTCGCTGAATTGCTTCTTGGACAGGTTTCTTACATGCTAGTAAAATTATAGTTTTGTACTAAGTATGCGTAGAAAGTGAATCTTAACATGGATATTTTCTTTTCTTTTTTGGCTATCAAACTTAGCCTCTCTTTCCAGGCGAAAGCGGAGTTGATCAGCTTGTTGAGATTATTAAGGTAACTTTCATTTGGTGCTTGGTGGCATGAATTAGAATTTTTATCTTTAAATGCACCGAAAATCCAATGCAACTGTTAATTAGATAAATGAGCTGAATTAAATTTATTTTAGGTACTTGGGACTCCGACTCGGGAGGAGATAAAATGCATGAATCCAAACTACACGGAGTTCAAATTCCCTCAAATCAAGGCTCATCCTTGGCATAAAGTGAGCACAATGGTTTCTGTGTTGATCATTTTTCTCTAGCTCTTTGTACCTTATTGCTAATTAAATTATCTAACTATAAGTTTCATCGCAGATATTCCATAAGCGCATGCCTCCAGAGGCCGTTGATCTTGTCTCAAGACTTCTCCAGTATTCTCCAAGTCTGAGGTGCACTGCAGTAAGTATTTCGTACTAGGTTGCTCGTGTCATACGACATACTAACATCAAGGATCAAGTCAAAATGATTCAATAGGCAATGCTGTGGTTACCACGTTCTCTTTTCTCCACCATAGTTGTTTTCTATATGGAGAGCTTTCATGAAATAAATGCAAAGGACCCTTGT
Source organism: Firmiana major (assembly GCA_033439115.1). NCBI lineage: Eukaryota > Viridiplantae > Streptophyta > Magnoliopsida > Malvales > Malvaceae > Firmiana > Firmiana major. Next base: position 70,309,515 of record CM065904.1, read on the forward strand.
TTTGAAATGTTGCAATTGGAGCCTTGCTGAACCGGGCAACTACGACATGATTTCGATTCTGATTTTATATTTAAATTAAAACACCACATGATTCATTAACATGATTCATTATAATTTGCAGTTAGAGGCCTGCATCCATCCATTTTTTGATGAACTTCGCGAACCTAATGCTTGCCTTCCCAATGGCCGCCCCTTGCCTCCATTATTCAACTTCAAACCTCAAGGTTAGCCATCTTATTCACTTCCATTTTTAAACACATGAAATTTTTGCTTACTGAACCTTTCTCTACCGGTGACAACACTGTAGAGCTGAAAGGAGCGAGTTTAGAGCTTCTGGCCAAGCTGATACCGGAACATGCCCGAAAGCAATGCCCCTTCCTTGGCTTCTAAGTTGGAAGACCTATGTTTTAACGAACTATATTTATCTTCTATGTTATCTAAATGACTAGCCTGTTTCTTCCTGCTCATTCCAATCAGACAGTCTGTACTCTGGTTGTGGCTGCTGTATGTTGCTTTGACTATGGAGACATGATAGGGTCGGGGCTCTGAATTTGAGTACCATCTGTAGTTGTATTTTTCATCTGGTTTCCATTTGACATGTTCATGACCCGAGTCTTGGTGCAACAATAATGGTTGCTTCTTTGTGACGTGAATATTACGGAAATAGTTTTTCCGTTAATGTGCAGAGTTGATTGCGTAACTATGATCTTATCCAGATTTCCATGATCTTATATTAAGGGTAAAGAGATGAAAAAAGCATCCACTTCCCTGACCTTACATCCATGGATGGAGGACCTGTAGCGAAATCTTTTTAACACAACCAGCAAAAACAGTGTTGTTTTAAATATGTTATCAAGTGCCAAAAAAAATTATAATAATAATTTATGAGGCGGAGATACGAAGAGCCTCTCGTCCATATTCTCACAATTCGGCTGCTATTATCATCTCACAACTCCCGCTGTAACATAATCACCACCTGACACCGTATTTTCCACGTGGCAACATCCCATTAGCAAGATCCACCGTAGCCGGTTCCACAAAACCTTAAGTCACCACCATAAAGAATCCACGTGGCATTAGCCAATCAGGGTCCCACCATTCCACGTCAACCAACGGCCCCAACCCTGTTCTGTAATGACAAATTTACACCTTGTACTGCATGGGGCAACTAAGGACAAAACCGTAAGAACATCTTATTTCTTCAAAAGCCACCACCTTCAGAATTGAAATTCTGAAGAGAGGAAAAAAGAGACCTTTTTTTTATGTAAGAAAACATAAGCAAAAAATGGGAAGGGCATTTGTATATGTAATTCTTGGAGGAGGTGTAGCAGCTGGTTATGCAGCTCTTGAATTTACAAAAAGAGGGGTTTCTCCTGGTGAACTCTGCATTATTTCTGAAGAACCGGTGAGAGTCTTACTTAGGATTCAATCTTTTTTTATTATTTTTTCTTTTAAAGTTTATTTCAGCTTTATTTGATTCTTATCTATGATGGGTATTTACTCTTTTTTTAATTTGGTTTCTCTTTTTTATGTGTTATTTTTTACTTGGTGTAAAACATTCAGATTCTTGGTTTACTTTTGAATTATAATCCAACTTTATGAATAGGAAGACTTTTTTGCTGATTTGGGTATTTTTATATGCTTACTTACTTCTTGTTGATTGTTTGTTCTTTTGTTTTTTGCTTGCAAACACTTATTCTTGTTGTATTGTTTGATTTTTATGATTTGTCAAAAGCTTAGAAACGATCTTGTTTGAATATTTGATATGTTGCAAAGCTGAATTGGATTGATTTTGGAGAATAGGATGTAAAAATGAATTATGAAGTTGTCACTTTTACTGAAAAATAGTTTAAATTTTGCATTAGTTTGATGCGTTGGAGCAAGTTGGAAATTTCAGCGATCAATGTTGTAGTTAAGAAATGCTTATGCTCCCAATTCTTTATGGTGCATATCATTTCTATGAACTTAATTTATCTGTAATTTAGAAAGTAAAGGGTATCACTTTCCATGCACAAGAAGATACTTTGGGTACAAGAACTAGGATTGTGCTAAAAGTAAACTGGCATAAGCTAATACAATATGCATTGCTATAGTCTAGACATTATGGTCAAGTATTGGATCAAATCCTACAAGTATTGACCCTTTGTGCGTGGTATTCAGTACAATTTTTTCGTACATATCTTTCAATCATCTTTTCTACATTGATGCCTATCTATCTTTCAGATTTGTAGGTTATGTGATGAGCTTTAGTACTTAATGTTTTTGTTCCTTAATAGAGAACTACGGATTTTTTTTTCAGGTTGCCCCATACGAAAGACCTGCTTTAAGCAAAGGCTTTTTATTTCCGGAATGTAAGATGCATTTTCAACTGTACACTCCACCCATATGTTGTTTCTTACTTTCTTATGGGTTTCAATCAATTTTTTCCACCACATTTCTGCTTGGAAAAGATTTTAGAAACAAGAGAAGTAGAGGAGATCATGAATTTAATGTGACATTTTGGTGCCATTGCTCAATTTGTTTGGTAATTACTGATAAATTTACATAAATATCTTGTCTATACACTAGGGGTTTTCTATTTCTCTTTGACATGTTTATCAATTTGTGGTACTCTGTAATGATAAGCTTCTTTTCTTGATTATAGTTAAAATACATAGTGAAATGGTTGCTTTAACCTACAACCTGTAGCCTTTTGGCATCAGGAGAGATTTTTGAGAAATATTTAAGGTGATAGGCTGAAGGTCATCCTAAATTTTTTCCTCTGGGTGGGCATTAGTTTCCTGAGCTTCTATTTCATAATTTTAGTTGAATTAACGGGATAATCCTAATCCTACTAGATAGACTTTTTTTCCCAAATCTTTCTTTTATCCTGATATTCCCTGGTTTTTGTTGACAAAATTTTGCATTAATATGCAGCTCCTGCACGCCTTCCATCATTTCACACTTGTGTTGGTGCTAATGAGGAAAGGTTAACTCCAAAATGGTACAAGGAACATGGTAAATATTTTCTCATAGCATATTCCTTTTACTTAGCCAGATTATATAAAGAAACATATGCCTCCAACATGTGCTAGATGCTCCATTGCAAGATTGTTGGTTGATTATCTCAAATCATCATTGAAAATGCTGATGAACTATTAGTAGCCATATTTTCCTTCACAATCAAAGAAAGAAGTGAACCTTTTAATTTCTAAAACTTTCTCTTTTCTAAACAAATCATTATTATTATTTTTTAGGGGTTGAATTAGTCCTTGGGACTCGAGTTAAATCTGCTGACGTGAGACGTAAGACGCTATTAACAGCAACTGGAGAGACTATAAGTTACAAGATCCTCATCATTGCCACAGGTGCACGGGTACTGAAACTGAGCTTTTAATCATCTAATGCCTTCTCTTGCTTTTGATAGTCAGTTGATCTGTCTGTGACTCCTATTAGCAAAATTTGAATAACCTCTCATAAAACAAGAAAATATGTTTCTGAAAAAGATGATACTTCTACTCAACAGGATGAGTTAACACATTGGTCAAATTGTAGCTCATCGTATTATTGTCACGATTCACGATTCTTGGAGTTGTGCTATCAATAGTTCTCATGAATTATATGTCTGCATATTGTGGCTTATTTTTTGTTAAATTTAGGCTTTAAAGCTGGAAGAATTCGGAGTGAGCGGATCAGAAGCTGAAAATGTATGTTATTTACGAGATTTAGCAGACGCGAACAGCCTTAGTAAAGTGATGCAATCTTGCAGTGGTGGAAATGCTGTAGTCATTGGTGGTGGATACATTGGAATGGAGTGTGCTGCATCTTTGGTGATCAATAAAATAAATGTAACCATGGTTTTCCCAGAAGCTCATTGCAGTGAGTGTCCATAGTGCTATTTCTTCATCCTTGATCGAACTACACTGCTTTTGTTTCCTCTATCTCCATTTTAAGCTTTTATGTTATAAAGAGCACTTCTAAGTAAATGATGTTATTATTCCTCATGTTGTAGTGGCTCGTTTATTTACACCGAAGATTGCAAGCTATTATGAGGATTATTATCAATCTAAAGGAGTTAAGTTCATTAAAGGAACTGTCTTGTCATCATTTGAATTTGATTCCAGTGGGAAGGTAAGTTATACTAATTAGCCGTTTTAAATTTGAACTCTTTTGCCGTATAAAAGCACAGTTGCCAACACGTGATTATTACTAAAAGTTGCATTTTGTTTTGGAGCAGAACCTATGACATTTTAGTTGATGAGCTAATCAAGTTACTTTTTCAGGTTACAGCCGTTAATCTTAGAGATGGAAGTCAGCTACCTGCAGACATGGTTGTGGTGGGAATTGGAATACGACCAAATACAAGCCTGTTTGAAGGCCAACTGATGCTGGAGAAAGGTGGGATCAAAGTGAATGGGAAGTTGCAAACAAGCAACAACTCAGTTTATGCTGTTGGAGATGTTGCAGCATTTCCGGTCAAACTTTTTGGTGAAACCCGCAGACTTGAGCATGTTGATTCAGCCCGAAAAACAGCAAAACATGCTGTTGCTGCAATCTTGGAACCAGATAAAACAGATGAGTTTGACTACCTGCCATTCTTCTATTCCAGAGTCTTTGCATTGTCTTGGCAGTTCTATGGGGACAATGCAGGAGAGGTAGTGTATTTTGGGGACTACTCAGGCAGTACCTTTGGAGCTTACTGGATAAGCAAGGGTAGTCTTGTGGGGTCTTTCCTTGAAGGGGGAACCAAAGAAGAATACGAAGCCATAGCCAACGCCACCAGGCTTAAATCAGAGGTTGAGGATCTGGCTGAGTTGGGAAGGCAAGGCCTGAACTTCGCTTTGACAGTTAGTAAGAAACCACAGGCGACACTGGCCATTGAAGCCAGCACTTCTAACCTTGTTCTCAAAAAACCCGCCTACGCATTCCACGCAACAGCTGGTGTTGTTTTGGCTGCATCCATAGCTGCATTTGCATATTGGTATGGGAGGAGACGTAGAAGGTGGTGAGAAATCAATTTTCCAGCCATCTGCAAATTCAGCTTTCACCTGTAACACAACTGTTGTAGCACTAATAGAATAGAAGTCTGTCCAAATACTAGATATGTTAAGGATTTGTACTCAATCAATCAATACAAAATCATATTTTTCGTTATAACTTTTTAATAATCATCATTCCCCATTAAATCAATATCTATATTTCATTGATAACAGAATTGTTCCAAGCATTCACATTTGCCATTTTCCTATTCTCTAACTGTAATTTGCCTCTTTGCTCCAACCTATACAAACCGGACTATGCAATTGTTTTTGTTATAATTTTCTAATTTAATCTTGATCTTCCTACACCAACTTAATTTACCTTATAAGAAGACATTACACGCCTCAAACCTTGAACGTATAACCTCCAAACAATTTTTACCATGTCATGCCACTGAACCAAACTCAGTTCGCAACCTTAAAATTGTTTAGAATATGTTTGGAATCAGACAGACTCCAATTACACCAATCGCACTGCAAATACTCATTGGTCATCATAAGATGAGACACAGCGAGAGTAATACAACCTAAACCAAACTCATAGCCCATCCAAATGGACTAAAAAGCAACATTATTTATCAAGGGACAGTTTTGGGCGTCTGTTGGCTTACATAAGGTAATGTTTTCTATAATGTAAAAACAGAGATAACATGGGCGTTTGGTCTAGTGGTATGATTCTCGCTTTGGGTGCGAGAGGTCCCGAGTTCGATTCTCGGAACGCCCCTTTATTATACTTTTATCCTTTTCCTTTCCTTCCACATCCTAATCCTTTCTTTTCACTCTCACCCCAAACAGAGGAAGGAAGGAGAACAAATGGCTTCTTCAACTCTCTATACTCTTTCTCTCCGTTCAACCTCTTATCCTCCACCCACTTCCTCTTATCCTACGCACTCTCTGCCTTTCAAAGCCCCTTCTCTCCAATTCCCTCTCCGCTCCCCCGTCCCTTCTAATCTCACTCACTGTACCACCTTCCTCCGTCCTCCCAACGCCACGGCAGCACCTGAAAAGATCGAAAAACTCGGCTCTGACATCTCCTCCCTTACCCTCGAAGAAGCCCGGTCCCTAGTCGACTACCTCCAAGAGAATCTCGGTGTCTCCGCCACTGCCATCGCTCCAGCCGCATCACTGTTGCAGCCCCCACTGGTGCGGACGCCGGAGCAGCCGCTGTTGAAGAGAAGACGGAATTCGATGTGGTGATCGAGGAGGTTCCTAGCAATGCGAGGATTGCGGTGATTAAAGCCGTTAGGAGTCTGACGAGTTTGGCCTTGAAAGAAGCGAAAGAGTTGATTGAAGGGTTGCCGAAGAAGTTCAAAGAAGGAGTTTCAAAAGAAGAGGCGGATGATGCGAAGAAACAGCTTGAAGAAGCTGGAGCTAAAGTTTCAATTGCTTAAATCGCCCTTTTGAAGGTCCTTTTTTTTTGTATGATTGTTCTTCTCAGATTAGAATGTCTCTCTGTCCAAACCTAAATCCGCCATGAATTTTGACTCTGATTCCATAGTTTCTTGCTGAATGCTATAGTTGTTTTTGCATGAAACTGAACATTATCAAACACTGTTTCGGTTTTGTCTATGACAAAGATTGAGTTACTGTCCTAAGGACAACAGTTTCAGTTACTGGCTCTTGATTGAACACAAGAACGGGTTGGACTAGAAAATGAATTAAATTCGAGTAATCGAATAACTTCGACGAGAAACTCTTCCAACCAAACAAATATACTATTCAACACAACTAGTAAATGGTAGTAACAACCGAAAGAGACTCACTTGTTGCTGACATGAACAACCTTGCTGGAATGGTTTTTTCTCAAATCATAGCTGCGGAAAGAATGTGATCGGAGGTTTTCCTTAGATTATTGCTTTGAATATTGATGAATTTTATTATCCATTTAAATTAATCTTAAATTTTTCATCTTCACCATTTTTTTTTATTTTTTTTTTACCTACGAAAGAAAGAAATAAAGAAAAAGAAAAAGAATATGATTCCATTTGTTTGTTTTTCCTTTTTCACTCTGAAAGAAAGGAAAAAAAAGAAAAAAGAAAAAGCTTGCTTTGCATGCTTGCTTCCTCTTAACCGAAGCAGCTAAAAAATATGGAGTATGAAAGCATTAATGAACATATTTAAAAATATATAAATGAATGTTTTCCGGATATAATTTAAAACGTCTGCATATAATAAATAAATCATAGGTAATATTAGGATAAATGAGTAATATTATTATTTTTTTATTATTGAATAATAAATAATTTTAATCTATTTATAAATGAAAAAATTTTAAACAATTTTAAAATGTGTATAATTGTGAACACAAATAGATTAAATGGACCTATCTTTGAAATTGGTTTATTTAATAATGAATTTTGAAATATTTTTTATAATCATTTGTTAAAATTAATAAATGAGTATAAAGTAATAAAAAATTTACATTTTTATAAATTTTATCATATGTTTCGTTTATTTACATTTTCAAAAAAAGAGCTATATACTATTGAACTCCTTTTATTTTCTCTCTTCTAAATAGGTATTAGATTTAAGGTTATAAAATTAAAATTTTATAAGGTCAAATTATAAATATAAAATTAAAGGTCAAATTATACTAGTAGCTTAAGTCCACTATAAATTTTAGAGTTTAGTTATTGTAGTATAAGTTAAAAGGAATTTTATTCCTAAGCTAATTTAATTTGATAATTTAAATCCAGTTGATAGTTGTGACTATTATCATATGTTAAGTGCGTCCACGTGGCTTTTGACTTTGCACCTATGGCATTGATTGAGATGATGTGAACATTTTTGTTAACTGATAAGATGACGTGGTTTTTTAAATTCTTTTAATTTTTTTGAGATAATTATGATGAGGTCACGTATCGAAAAAGATGACGTGTTAAAAAAGGGACGAGCAGGATTTGAAGCTACTGAAGGAAGGGCACAGATCATAAGAGATCAATGTCGTGGGCGACCAACATGCATTTCAAGTGAATCAAAAGATGTGGTAACAATATAAGAGTGTGACACGCAAGAATTAAGATTATTAAAGGGTGAGTATGATTTTATTTTCTAGTTTTTTTAATATTTTATAAAAAATTAAAATTAAAATGTTATGTTATTAAAATCAATGTTACTATATCGATATTTTTAACAAAAAATATTAAGAGACATAATTAATTGGCGTGTAATTTTTAAATTAAATTAATTTTAGATCTAAACTTTTTTAAATTATACTAAAAAGCATAAATTCTTAACTTCAATGGAGTACAAAATTTATTTTAGTAATTTGAATTTTGTATAAATATTAAAGAATAAATTTAAAAATATTTAAATTTTTTTTATGTGTGTATATATATATATATTTTATTATGCAATAGCAATAAAAAAATGAAGTGTAAAGAAAAAAAAAAAGTTGAGTGTGTTTAGAATTTTTCAATATTAAATGGAAACCAGCTCAGCATTTTAATTAATTTACAAATTTACCCCTAATTATATTTCCAAGGCAAAAGTGAGAATCTAGCACAATGACAAAAGGAAAAGTAAGGTAAAGTAGACATTATCACGTGATGTTCTGAGCAATTTAAGGGCGTGTTTGGATGGAGGAACATAATTTATCTCGCTTCAATGAGCATAGTAAAACATTATTATTATTTAATTTTGAATTTATTTTCTCTTTATTGTGTTTCAAAATATAACTTTTTTAATGCTAGACATATTTTCAGCATCCAACTTTCCAAGCCATTGAAATGCGAGATTTTTTTATTTTTTATATGTAGATCATCAAAATATAATATTTCCATTGATACCATTTCATTAACCATATTATTTATCGCACATTATATATTGAATATTTATTTTAATAAATTAACTAAGAAATTTGATAATAAATTATAGAATTTTTTGGTAACATATTGATTTTATTATAATATAATTAAATGAAATGATTTGAAAAAAGATATATATTGATGTAAAATACTCGTATATAATTTTTATTCAATTTTTATACTAATTTTGTTTAATTTTTATTTTAATTTAAAAATATATATTTAAAATGATTTAATCTTTTCAAGATTATGATATGATTATGATAGGGCAACAATATTATGGTTACGATATTATTAGATTGGTTCTCTTCTAAATTAATAAAAACATCTTCCAACACTCTTGTGGAAACATTTATAATTTCTAATATAACTTGTATCGAAAACAAAAATAATCATTTAAGTTTTGTTTAATAGGAAAGAAAGAAAAGATTGAGAAAAAAATTTATTAATTTAATAATTAAATTATAAAAAAATAATTATGAAATTTAATTTTTAAATTAATAAATTTTTTATTTTTATCTATTTTCATCCATAAACTTTGCTTGGGAAAAGAATATTAAACAAAAAAAAGAATTGAATGACTAAGTTTAATATCTACTTCTTTTACTTTTTAATTTAATTGTTGAATTAATAAAATTTTTATTTTTTACTTTCCTTTCTTTTCTACCAAACAAAACATTAAAGTTTTGAGTTTTCTATAGCCAAACACTCCCGAAAACCAATGACTTCTCCTTTATTGGTACAATTATCATGCTCCAATAAAAGAAGAGAAAAGCTAATCTCACATGCATGCACACATACATATATGTTATCATATGTTATCGTTATTATTTTATTTTGTATTTATAATTGAATTAAAAATATTTTTATTAAAAATAAAATCCATAAATTATAAATTAAAATAAAATTTTCTTCTTATAAATTTAATTGTATCAATATTTAAAAATCATAAATCTTATAAAAAAATTCTTAAATTAAGGGTAACCGGTGTTGCAAACTCAACGACCCCAGTAGTAGTAGCACGAATGTTCCGTACTACCGACTGAGCAAGACGAAAAAATACTGGCATTTTTTACTGCGGTAGATTTTATTTATTTATTTATTTTTCACTACCCTTCGGTAAAAATTCTGATTCCTGCACACCAAATAGACCAGACTCTCTCTGTTTCGTATCTCATTTCTTGAGAAGAAAAGGAAAAAATTCAAAAAACATCACTGCCATTAACCAAAACCTCCAATTCTTTGTTAATCCTTTTCAATATTCTGCATGCTTCAGCTTTGTCCGTATTTTCTACGCTTTGTTTTTCAACTGCATTATCGTATTTGTTTGTGATAGTTTCAGGATCGGATTGTTGTTCTCTTCTTCGATTCGTTCAGGTAATTTTCATGGATTAACAAATTGATTATAGCGTTAATTACTGTTTGTTATCTGTTTAATATAGGATTAGGCGTTTCGATGATGCGTTTCTTTTTTGCTCTTTCTGTTTGGTTGCCGAGAAATGATATGTTTTTGCTGTTTAAACTTTAGTTTTATTTTTACTTTGTTTTTTTCTTCTTCAGTTTTCTCATCTAGGAAAAAGAGAATCAAATTTGGCATCGAATAATTCGCAGACAGATTATTTATCTGTACTATAATCTAATTTCGATGTTTTTAATAATAAAAATTATATAAAAATTAAAATAAGTTAGGATTATTACTGTAACGGTATTGTTTTTCTTTTTTCTTTTTAATGAAATACTTTAAAAATTATTATAGAATATGTTTTTTTTTCCATAAGGAGGTACAAAGAAGGAATGGGGATACGAGCTCCGGACTTAATTTGTCCTCAGAAGGGATAAAATTGGATGTTTGGTTATATATTATCATTACTTTGTGATTCTAGAGTGACAATGCATTGCCGATTGTTACTTAAGATACAAGAAGAGAGTATTACGGCTCCAACTTATAATCTCTATCGAGTTTTTCTGGTTTACTACTTTTTAGTACTGTTTGGTAGAGTGAAAAAAAAAAAGATAGAAAATTGAAAGAAAAGAAAAATAGAAAGATGGAAAGATGAAAAACATATATTTTCTTTCCATTGGTCTGTTTGATAGGAAAGATGAAAAACATAAAAGAAGAAAATATAATTCTCTTTCCTTCCATTGCTTGGTATACTTAAAAAATGGAAGAAAAGAAAATGAAATTATATTATTTTACCATTATACCATTAATTAGTTAAGGTAACAAATTAAAATTAAAAAAAATAATTTTGTAGATATGCACACTTGACTTTGACTCCCGTCTCTCATTTTTTTTTCACTAATCTTTCCAATTTAGAATGATTCTTCGACTCACTTCTCTCATTTTTTTTTTTTCATTAATCTTTCTAGTTTGGAATGATTTGGTTTTGTTAATAAGGAAAGAAAATAATAATCTTTCTTATTTTCTTTTCTTACATTTTTCCTTCCTACTACGTACTAACAAAAACCATTTTCTTTCCACTTTTCCTCACACTCCTATCCATCCTTCGACTTTTCCACCCTACCAAGCACACCCTAAGGGTTAGTATATGAAAAAACTGACTCTTTTGTTGTGGATAATGTCCTTTTGGGGGAACTTTTGAGCTCTTGGTAATGTGTTGGTTTAAGTCTCCTTGTTTTTAAGTAGATCTAGTGACTAGAGTTGGAACATCTTGCATTTTTAGTTGTTGATTGCGAAGAATGTTGGAAATGGCCTTGAACATTCACAGGTTACTGAGGATATGATTGTTTCTATGTAAAGTAAAGAGGCTTACTTTGTTGTTGCTGTTACTGTTCCATAGGAGTAAATGAGTTTCAGTTTATCAAATAGCAGCAAATTCTGTATGCATGGCATATAATAACTTACGCATAGATTGGCTGTTGATAAATTTGTTTAAGTTTTTGGTTTTGTGTTGATATTTTACCTGGGTTTTGATCTGTCTTTATTTGTTTCTTTTTCAGGTTTCGAAACTTTTCTTGGGCTGTACTATAGCTCAAGAAAAATGGTGCTCTTTTGTTTTATTTACCTACTTATTTCAATTTTTATTTTGTCATTTTAATATTCTTCCTGTATTTCTTAACAAGGTTCTAGTTATGGACTAGATAAGGGAAAGCAAAATCATATTCTTTAATTATTCTGTCTTTTATGCATATATATTCTGATATCATTCATGTCTATGCTCATCTGTAATTTCTGCAGAATGGAAATAGTTGTGGTGGGGATGCTGATAATTTTGACTGGGATACTGAAGATGAGCTGGAAATTGATAATTATGCCATCTCCTCCTGCTCGGGAGTGTCTCTTCCCAATGGAGAAGCTGTTTTGGGCTCAGCAGAGGTACATGATCATATGTACTTAGTTCACATGGCATTCTGGAATAGTATTGCAGTTGCTGTATTAATCAGGATTTTAATGTGCAAGTTATTTGAATGATTTTAAGGATGGTGTATGATGTCATTTGTAATTTTCAAATAAACATTATACATTTGGTTAGTGATCATTAATGGACAAGTTCCTATGGGACTTAGTTGAGATAATGGAGCATTGACCTTTTAGGTAATTTTTACTAGAGGCCTCTGTAATTTTGCATCTCCTTTTTATACACTGCTTTATTCTGAAGTCTGAACTTTTTCTTCTATTAAAAGCTCGAATCTGTCATAGATATTCTGTTTAGTTGGTGAAACTATCGATATGCTTGGCTCAAAATTTATCAATTAGCCTCAGAAGCAGTAAAAATGTTGCATTTATTCACTGACTTCAATTCTTTTGACTTTGGTGTCTACCCCAGTTATTCCAATATGCCACCTATGTTTGCAGACAGTTAATCTTCTCTCTTGTAGTTAAATGTAACTTTTCCAGGCACATAATGGTTAAGGGACAAAATAACTTTATAACTAACTCATGGTTAACTTTTACCATCTCAAGGTGAGCTCGTCTGCAGATTCTCCCAATTCCAAGTTAATTAATCATTTTGTCGGAATGGGGTTTTCAAAGGAACTGGTTGCCAAAGCAATTGAAGAAAATGGTAAAGCTTCTAGGTCTTTTTTGTTTCTTTCTTTTACTACTTAGAGCACAATTTCAACCTTAAGCTCATTCATTACTCTGCTTTAACTATTGTCCAGGAGAGGAAAACTCCAATTTGATACTTGAGACTCTCCTTGAGTACTCGGTGAGTGTTTGTGTGTCCTTCTATGATGCTTACTTGTTACATGCATCATGATGCTACAATGTTGCTGCACATGCTCTAGGAAGAATTTTTACTGTTAAATTATTGATGTGTTACTGTGCAGATTTCTAATATTATTAATCCTTGGCTCCCCTTTTTGGTATGAAGGCAAGCTCATCGGCTAGCTCTTCAAATTCCAAGTTGATTGATCATTTTGTAGGGATGGGGTTCCCTGAAGAAATGGTTCTCAAAGCAGTTCAGGCAAACGGTAATGGTCCTTTCTCACTTTATTAAACATCATTTTTCTTATCAACTGTTTTATCTGTGATCATGTTCTCTATGTTTTCAGGAGAGGGAAATACAGATAACATACTAGAGACTCTATTGACGTATTCGGTAAGTTATACTCCTGAACCTTGTTTCTAGTCCCTTTGTTAGTGAATGTTTTTCTGAAGCACACTTTTGTGCGGGTGGAAAAATAGTGCGCTTGTAGTAAACTTGATTTCAATGCAATAGCAAACCTACATGTTCAGGTGATATTTGCCCTCCTCCCCAAATAGAATTGTCTTTGAAAGTTGTTGGAGTATCTTGCAAAGTAGTTGTTTACTCTCTCTGTTATGTCATGAGAATTTGCAGGCTCTTGACAAATCTGCTTCTGTGCCGCAACATGCTGATTGTGGTAACTGCTCATCAGATTACGAAGGGAGTTTTTTGGATGATTTCTCAGATTTTGATAGTTCTTCTGATACTGAGGTATCTGTACTTTAATGTTACATTTATTATTTCATTTGCTCAATTTGCGGACATTTTTAAAAATTACCTTCTGTTAATGCCAATGAGAAAATTTTAATTTTAATTTTAAAGAGTTGTTGTGTTTTCATTTTTCAGCTACATGGATAATATATTGTGGCCTTTTATCATTGGGTTTGCATTTATATAGATGCTATAATTTAGCTACCGAATAATTATCTGTATTACATGATAACAGAATATTTTATTGCATTTTACTTGCAGATTATTTATGTAGGTTTTTGCTTTTTATATTTCTATGTTCTAGGAGCTCATGAATCCTGATTCTGACGAGGAGAGGAAATTGTTATACTTGACAAAAATGGGGTATTCAGAGGCAGAGGCTTCAACAGCCATGGAGAGATGTGGTGTGTGTTTTTCCTTTTTTATAGTTGCGAATCTTTTTTTTCACATTATTCTCACTGATAGTATGTAGGTTATCAAAGTTTCAATTGGAAAGGGAAAAGGATCTAGGAAGTTTGAGTTTATTATCTGCATGTACTGAAGATGGTGAACTTTCAGTTGTCATCTTTGATTGAACATAAAAGGAATAGAATTTGTTGCATTATGTTCTACTCCAGAATAGAATGTGAAGACCAAATCTTTATTTTTATTGTTCTTTGTTTATAAAGCATCCAGTTGGAACTCCCAATAGTCCATAGATGGTTTGAGCTTTATAGACACGTAATAAATTTGCTCATTGGTTTTTACTTGTAGAGAAATCCTGGTGTTTTTTTTTTTTTTTTTGAAAACCGAAGTTTTCAACTATGAATTTCTAGGCCGCACACTTGGGCTTCAATCTTTATCGGAGAAGTTTGTGATACTTTTGAGATGTTATCCTGGGCCTTTTTAAGTTGTAAGAGGAAGGGATGTAGTTCTTACACTCAGATCATACCTGAACATTAACTCTTTAAATATTGCAGGTCCGGACTCCTCAATTGCAGAGTTGACAGACTTTATATGTGCTGCTCAAATGGCTAAGGCTGCGGATGCATTTTTTCCCCTTGAAGACAAGGTAGTTTCTCTCCCCTATCTAAGAATACAGACTTGTAATACTTGTCCTAAATCTTTTCTGGTTTGTTCTTTCATATTTACCTTGTAATTAACATATAGCAATTTGTTGTAATTTTCCTCGTTCTATTTTCAATAAAAGTTTACGCCAATGATTTTCCATCCAACTTAACAGAAGCCGTTTTGCAATGACTCTAATCGCAAGAAGAGGCGAAACTTGGACTATGATTTGTGGAAAAGGACAAAGCAGATGAAGCTTGAAAGGAGGCTTCTTAATGAAGAAGATGCCCTTCATCTTCCAAATCCAATGATTGGTTTTGGGGTCCCTACTGAATCAGATCAGATGACTCAGAGAACACTTCCAGAAGCTGCTATTGGGCCTCCTTATTTCTACTACGAGAATGTGGCACTTGCTCCAAAAGGTGTTTGGAGCACCATTTCGCGGTTCTTATATGATGTAGAGCCTGAGTTTGTTGATTCGAAGTATTTTTGTGCTTCTGCAAGGAAAAGGGGCTATGTACATAATCTGCCAATTGAGAACAGATTCCCCCTTCTTCCATTTCCACCACGCACCATACATGAAGCTTTTCCATTAACCAGGAAATGGTGGCCTTCCTGGGACACAAGAACAAAGTTGAACTGCTTACAAACATGCATAGGGAGTGCAAAGTTGACAGAAAGGATCCGCAAGGCTCTTGAAGATTTTGATGATGAACCACCTTTAAGTGTCCAAAAGTTCGTTCTTGATCAGTGCAGAAAGTGGAATCTAGTCTGGGTGGGAAGGAACAAGGTTGCTCCACTTGAGCCTGATGAGGTGGAATTGCTTCTTGGTTTCCCTAGAAACCACACAAGGGGAGGAGGAATTAGTCGGACGGATAGATATAAATCACTTGGTAACTCATTCCAGGTGTGTGATTCTTACTTTTTTCTTTTCCACATTTATTACCAAATTCCCGTTTAATACTGGTCACAATACATGAATGTCATCAATTTTTCCAATATTCATTTGTTTCTTTTTGGAGTAATTCTTTGGTCTCAAGAAACAAGAATCCATGCTTCTTGTGCTATGCTTATTTAACTTGTTTCAGGTCGACACGGTGGCTTACCATCTCTCAGTCTTAAAAGACATATTCCCTGGTGGTATCAATCTCCTGTCTCTTTTCTCTGGGATTGGTGGTGCGGAGGTTGCCCTCCACCGCCTTGGCATCCCGTTGAAGACTGTTGTAGCAGTGGAGAAATCGGAAGTGAACAGAAACATCGTGAGGAGTTGGTGGGAGCAAACGAATCAGAAGGGGACATTGATCGACATACCAGATGTGCAAGACTTGAATGGTGATAAGTTGGAGCAACTGATGAGCCGGTTTGGTGGATTTGACCTTGTTGTTGGTGGGAGTCCATGCAACAACCTTGCCGGTAGCAACAGACATCATCGCGATGGACTCGAGGGTAAAGAATCTTCCCTCTTCTTTGATTATTGTCGTATACTAGATTTGGTTAAGTGCATGATGGCAAGGAATCAATGATTTCATTTAAAGGGTTTAGAATGCTTGCTTCAAATTTATTGCTTCTTTCATCCTCACCGTTGGCTGAACACGACATTGAAAATAATGACTGACATTCTTTCCAACTCATGTTAACATCAAATTGAAAGGGAAATGAAGTGTTTAAAATTTATGGAAAAGTCGTTGGATACTGTTCTTTCCATTTTACTCGAGTGTTACACAGTCTGGAAATTATTATCTCTGTTTTAGTTTTTTCTAGACCTAATCATTCGTTTATATAATTCGTATTTGTGTTATGTTATTGTGTTATGTTAAATTATATTCGTGTTGTGTAAAGTAAAAAATTAATGTATTAAAACTTATGTTGATGCATTAAATACAACATTTTTTTTAGCTTTTACAACTCACGCAAGCTTCGTTTGGACGGATTCTTGATAAATTCTACATGGAACTATAACTATATTGTTGAAGAAACAAGTTATTTTATTGTATAGTTATACTTCTCTCTCTTCTTTTTTAATCTAACATTTTTTTTCTCACATTTGTCATTGAACACTTGGGGTTCAATGTTATTTTTTGGGGTCCAATGTCGTTTTGCCACTAAAATCTCAAGGTGTTTTTGAACTAGTGATTGTAATATATATATATATATATATATTTTAATCAAAATATTTAAAAGTTTAAAATTCAATTTTTTGTTTGATATAAAAAAATTATAAAAAATTTTAAAAAGAAATTTGAAATGCTCAAATTTACTCTTGAAAATTCACTTAAAAGAGGAGATATTTCAAAATTTCTTCAAACCTTTTTTTAATTTTCTAATATGTGATCTACTATATCATTTTTAATTAAATATAATATATATTTTACATTCTTATATTATTAATCATATCTATATATATATTTACAAATTTAATATTTTTTATAATTTTCCTTTATAATAATTTTTTTTATTTCATTAAATTTTTGTATTCAAAAATTCTTTTTAAATTTTTTTTATTCAAATAAGACAATTAAAAATTTTAGTATTTTAAATTGATGCATTTTAAAATATTTTTATTTTTAAATGTTTTAAAATTTTAAAATTTTCTATCCATACACACTTTCAGAGATTTAATGTCGTTTTGATGGAAATGAAAATTTTTAGTTAATCCAATGAATTAGTAAAAATTATTCACTTTATTTATTAAGTTTAAATTTAAGTTATGTTATCAATAATTTTTTAATTAAACTATTTATAAAATCAATATAAATCCTTATGAAAAAGTCCTCGACCCTCTCACGTCAAAGTGAGCTTCAATTCCTTTTTTTTTTTTGGGAAGAAAATGATGAAATGCTTGAGTAAAGCCCACACGAATAAAATTCCTTTCCTGGCCATACGCTTGTAGATTTGTCATAAGATTAGCATAAATTCAAAACTTTTGGGGAAAATTGATTTTACATTCCTTATCTTCTTGTTAATAGTTATCTGCATTCTCTCATTACTACAAGAATATGTCATTCTTCCCGAACAAGGAGCCGCTAGAATAAAGGAGTAAAGAGAGAATTTGAGGCTTGCAAATTTCTTCTTCTCCAATTTTTTTTTTTTTTTAACTCTCATTTAAGAACAAGAGAAATAGTTAAACGATTATATATATATAATTATAATAAATATGATGATATATTAAAACAATTATTACATACTCATTAGTGAATTTTACGGACTAATAAAAATAATTGTCATATTTTCTTTATTATATATTAAAAATAAAAATAATAAAAAAGGATAATTAATTAATTCTATTTATAAAATTTATAATTTTATTGTGAATAGTTCACCTTATTAGAAACAAATAAATTAATTTCATTTTCCATGTTGAAAACCGAAATTATATTTGTATTTACGTAACTTTTATAGGTGACTAAACAAAAAAGTATATTACTTTTCCAAATTTTATAATAATAAAAAACCATCTTTTAATAGTTTTTTTTATTTATTATAGATAAAAGATATTTATTCATCGATATTAACAACTTACTCATTTCTTTTGAAATTAGTTTGTTTGAATGTAAATATTAAAATTTAATACTTTTAAATATAATATGGTAATTTAATATGAAAATAATATTTATTAAAATTTAATAAAAAATAATTTATATCTAATTTATTAATATAAAAATTTTATTTTATTATAAAAATATAATTTTATATAACACAAAACAAACAAAATACAAATGCTAATGACCATGCCTACGTGGACCTTCGATTTTAACCCGGTCAAAATTGACAAACTAAAAACAAAAATCCAACAACTTTCGATTATTTTCCACTTTAATCCAAATTAAAATAAAAATAAAAAAACCTTTAAATATACTTATTCGATTGTTATTCCTCCTCTTCCTCTTTCTCCCCACCTTCCCACTTCTCTCTACCCTTTCTCTCTTCTCTTTATATAAATATAAACGCGTAAAAGAGAAAGAGAAAATAGAGAGAGAAAAAGAAGGAACCAAAATATAGAAAAAATTCGGTTCTTCTTCCATCGTCAGGTACATCGATTCCCATAAATTCTCTCTCGAGTTTCTCAGATCTGAATTTTGTTTTTATGTTTTTAGATGCCAATCTCCATCCCCTTGACTAATTGATAAAAGGTGGATTTTAGGGTTTTAAGTTTTAATTTATCAAAAATTTCCAATTTTCTTTTGATTACTTGCATGTTTGTTAAGTTAGGTTAGAGTTTTGATTGTTTATTAATAGAATATGATGAGGAAAATTGGGTTTTAATTTTTGCTCTGGAATCTGGATCTGATTGAATTTGAAGCATGTAGCTGTTGGAGTGAGTTCTTATTAATTTTTGAGGTTTTAAGATTAATTGAGCTCTGTTTTATGCTTTGCAGGGCATTTTGGATCTGGGTATTTAAAAATTTTAAGATTTGCATTAAATTTCTTAGCTTTGTTTTGGTTTTTGAAAAGCCAGGTTAAAGGCAATTTCTGAGCTGTGTTTTTGTTTATTAATAGAATATGATGAGGAAAATTGGGTATTTCTTGTTGCTCTTGAACCTGGGATCTGATTGAATGTGAAGCATATAGTAGTTGGAGTGATTTCTTATTATATTTTGAGGTCTTAAGATTCATTGAGCTCTGTTGTATGCTTTTCAGGGCGTTTTTGGATCTGGGTATTAAAAATGTTAGATTTTGCATTAAATTTCTTAGCTGTGATTCAGTTATTAGAAAAGGCAGTTTAAAGGCAATTAGGTAGCTCAGTTTTATTTTTCATTTTTTGGTTTGGCTTAGAAGTTATTTTCTCATACATTTCTTTTTGATTCTTAGAATTCAAATGTATATTTGCTTTAAGGCTTCAGTTGTTGCTCCTTTTGCTACCTATATATATATATATATATATATATTTTATATTTGCTGTTTGCTTTCTAAAAAGTAGCTTAAAGAACAAAAGTAAGTGGTAAAAAGTAAAAATAATGACTGGTTAAAAATAAAAAATGACTAAAATGCTAGACCAACTCATGGTTTTTGGTTCTACAAGAAATTTACCTTCCGAGTTTGTGTTTATGGTTCCTTTTATTAGTTTCTTATTTGTGCCTTTTGTAATTTTTGGTGCTAGATATTTGTTGGCGGGCTTTCTTGCAATGGCTGCCACTGCAACTGCTTCTTCTGCTGGTCCACGATATGCTCCTCCAGACCCCACACTTCCCGAACCATGGAAAGGACTAGTTGATGGTAAAACTGGTTATCTATACTTTTGGAATCCAGAAACTAATGTCACCCAATATGAGCGGCCAACAAGCGTAGTTTCTGTTCCAAAATCTTCTTCTGTGCCTATAAGTACTTCAGTTCAGGTTCATCAATCTTCTGAAGGACATCATGGTTATAGTCCTGACAAGGAAAATGATCGGTATGGAAGAGGCAGCAATGCTGTATCAAAACTTGAGTCAGTATCAAGGATTAACCAGGTATTTCTTCTTCTTCTGCTCTCTAAACGATCTGGTTTTTCTTGTCGGTCTTACTTGAAAAATAGTACATTTTTCTTGACTTGTTGAGCACTCAAGTATGTCCATTTTCTTTATGGTGGCTAAACTGTACACTTTTGTCAAGTTTGATTTTGTGACTTGGATTCATGTTCCAATCCTGCCACTTGTAATTTTTTATATTAGACTATCAAAATTCTTGAGTTAGTGGAGAAAGAGAATTTATTCTGACAACTTAGTGTAAGTTCATATCTTGGTTGATGTAGCCTACCCCAGTATTGGGATAAGGCTTTGATGATGATTAGATTATCAAAATTCTCAAAGCTTGGTTTTTTCAATACTACAAAGTTCAAGCATCTGATGTGGGGATTTATAAATTGGTGTGTATGTTTGTTCTTATACCTAGGATTAATTTAACGTTCTTAATTTGCAATAGAATGCTAGAGGTGGACCAGTTCATTCCTTTAAAACACCTAATGGTACTTCCAGCTCTGTGATTGGCGGATCTTCTGCTAGGAGCCATGGGTCAGTGGCTGGAGGAAGCAATTTGTCTGGTGATGCTTATCGCCATCAGCATGAGATAACAGTAACTGTGAGTATCTAGGTGATGATTTCAAATAGTTTATTAATCATTTTAGTTTTCTATATTTATTCAAACACTTTTGGTTTCTAGAAATCTCTTTGTGCTTGGAGCATTACTATTCCTTGTGACTCATTGTTTTTTTTCCTTAAATCTTGTCAGGGAGATGAAGTGCCACCGCCTTTTTCATCATTTGAAGTTACTGGCTTCCCTTCTGAGATACTTAGAGAGGTATGCTATTCTGCTTCTCCTTGATCCTTTTGGGCTTTATAATAGTGGTGGACTTGAAAGTTGAATCTTGTAAGTTAGTCGAATTATGCAAGTTGAATGTTTCTTATGCAAAGTTCTGTAATTGATGGAGGTCCCAATGTTGAGTGTCAGACTCATGTTAATTCGTTTGCCATCTTCACTTTTTGTCGCAGGTGCGATATTTGCTCCTCGGAGGAGCTAATGTCGTACGCTGTGGTGTCCTCTGTGGAGGGCCTTGCTTATAATTTGGGGCGCCCTTATATGGTGGACCAATTTTTGGGAAGGGCTTTCTGAATGACCCAAGTTCGTGGCCGGGACTGCCATAGGTGATGATTCAGTCTGCCACTCGGTCCAAACGGAAGAAGAGGCCTCCTCCTGTTCCAGCTTGCTTCAGCAAGCAATGGCCGCTTGCGTATGGGGGATGATGCTTCTTCTGACATAAGCCACTCCTCTATAACTCCTAAAAGAAACCATAAGTCTTGAGGACAGTACTTCTGCTCACGGAGGTTGCTGGATTCTTTTTTTTTGCTTTTAACAGGTACACAATGCTGGATTTTCAGCTCCGACTCCAATTCAGGCTCAGTCATGGCCAATTGCATTGCAAGGCAGAGACATAGTGGCCATTGCTAAAACAGGTTCTGGGAAAACCTTGGGTTACCTAATTCCTGGATTTATGCATCTGAAGCGTTGCTGTAAAGATCCTCAAATGGGTCCAACTGTGTTAGTATTGTCACCAACAAGAGAGTTGGCTACTCAAATACAAGTTGAAGCTCTCAAGTTTGGGAAGTCGTCGAGAATTAGTTGCACAGTATGTTACCATCTTTGATTCAGGATTTAAATTTGTTCATTTTTTTGTAATCTTTTTTTCATCTTCCTCTAATTTCAATGATAATGTTTATATTTTTCTAGTGATGATCCTCCAATTATTTTTTAACATAGTAGTCTTTCAAAGGTGAAGTTAGAATCATGATTTTTACTGATGTGAGTTGTCATTTGATTCTGTGTAGTGTTTGTATGGAGGAGCACCAAAGGGTCCTCAGTTGAGAGAGATTGAGAGAGGAGTAGATATCGTGGTTGCCACTCCTGGCCGGTTAAATGATATTCTAGAGATGAGGAGAATCAGTCTCCATCAAGTTTCTTACCTCGTGTTAGATGAGGCTGATCGCATGTTAGACATGGGCTTTGAACCTCAGATACGGAAGATTGTGAAAGAAGTGCCTTCTCGCAGGCAGACTCTCATGTACACGGCAACATGGCCAAGGGAAGTGAGGAAAATTGCAGCAGATCTACTGGTAAATCCTGTTCAAGTCAACATTGGCAATATTGATGAGCTTGTGGCAAACAAGTCTATTACGCAGGTTTGAACTCCATTACTGCCACTCATAATTTTGATTTAAAGCAGATTTGGGTTATTATTGTGAATGAATGGTTTACTTTTACTTCATTGTTGCTGACATTCTCATATCTTGCAGTATGTTGAAGTATTATCACCAATGGAAAAACACAGAAGATTGGAGAACATACTGCGCTCCCAAGAACGAGGATCCAAGATTATTATTTTTTGTTCAACCAAGAAGATGTGCGATCTACTCGCTCGCAACCTCAGTCGACAGTTTGGAGCTGCTGCCATCCATGGAGACAAATCTCAAGCTGACCGGGACTATGTGCTGAGTCAGTTTCGCACTGGGAGGTCACCAGTGCTTGTTGCTACTGATGTTGCTGCTCGGGGATTGGACATTAAAGACATAAGGTAGGGTTTTGATCTTTGATATAGGGTTCCATTACTTTATACTTCTATAGCTTAAAGGAGCCACTTATGTTAATGCTGGGAACTATTGGTCTTTAATGTGTTCTTGGTGAGTTTTATTCCGTCTGCTGTTTTAAGTATATCATGATAATGATTGCATTAATTAATATCTTTCACAGGGCGGTAATCAACTATGACTTTCCTACTGGAGTTGAGGATTATGTTCATAGGATAGGGAGGACTGGAAGGGCAGGTGCCACTGGATTAGCTTATACATTCTTCGGTGAACAGGATTCGAAGTATGCTTCAGATCTCATCAAAGTTCTAGAAGGAGCAAACCAGCGGGTGCCTGCAGAACTTCGTGATATGGCTTCACGTGGTGGTGGGATGGGAAGGCCTAGACGTTGGGCTTCCAGTTCTGGTGTTCATGATGGGGGCCGTGGTGGACGTATTGATTTGGGATATGGTGGTAGGGATGGTGGAAGGGGTGGTCGAGGAATTTCTACATCCTCTAGCTGGCATGAGAGAAGCGGAGGACGTGGTTATGATCACGAGTCCCGTGACAGGTATATTGGTGTTCTCTTTTTCTGTTTTTGAATTTTAATAATTATAATGATCTGTAATTTTTTTGATTATTTCAGTTGGCATTTTTCCGCTTTACTTTATCAGATATATGATTTTTCCTCACCATCCTTGATTAGTGAACTTGGAACTATTGTAATCTTGGGAAGCAACTTGTTTAAGTTCACCAATGTATTAACCCCGTTGTTCTGTATGAACAGGTATGATCGGGGTTTCAATGATAGCTATGATAAGGGACGGAATTGCAGTCGAAGTCCCGCAGGTTGGGGTGATCGCCATAAAAGCAGCGGCCGTGACCGCAGCCGGAGTCGTAGTGCTGATAGATTTGATCCTGCTGCTCGACGTTCCCCAGTCCGCAGTTTTCCTGAAGTGATGATAAAATGTGATCGGTCATCCCCGTCATCCCCACCGCAAAACCGTGGTCCACCCCACAATAATGAGAATTCGAGAGAACAGAAAAATTTTGTAGATTCAATGAGCCCTGGTGAGAGGTCAAGGTCACCTTATGGTGGTGGTAATGGGAGGGACAATAAAAGATCATATGGTTATTCTCAGCAGTAGTGGGGAAGATCATCGGGACATGCTAACGGGCCTCGTAGAGGTTTCGGAGATGAGGAGGAAGGCATGATACCTTCGGATAATCTTCGATCTCATTGATGTAAGAATTGAGGGATTTTGATGGTTTTATCTTGCCTTCTGTTGCTCTCATCTTTCACGTTTTTGGTTCGAGTTATATAAATATATGTCGCCCCAACAGGGGCAGTGTGCAGCAGCAAGGCATAGAAGTTTCAGAAATTGACATTGCGAGCATTTTTTTTCTAGGCTTTCTTAGATGACACAATTTGGAAATTTTAGAAGTCTTTGTACTTCACTTTGGTGGGAGAAAAAAAAGGGCAAAGTTGTGTAGCATCAGAGAAAATCTTTCGATGTATTGGTTTTGGTTGTGTAATTCTATGAAATGTGTAAGGAAAGGATATCTTAATTCGTACATGACGATATAAGTGTAAGGCTAATTTGATTCAAATGTTTGCTTCTTGTTGTGTCAGGAATTAATCCAAAATCAAAGCTTGTTCAATTTGTTTAGACCCTCACGATATTTAATGGTCATATTAGGTTTTGATTAATTTGAAATTGAGTATTTGTCAGAGTATTTGTCAGATCTTATGAAATGAGTAGTTTTTTCAGCGCAATTTATTTTATTCAGAAGGATTGAATTCGAAATTTTGCTTAAAGAGATCAATTTTTTTATCACTTGGATCATCAATCGCTTATTCATTGCCACCGTGTAGAATCAAGCAATTTCCCTCAAAACGATATTTTGTATTCTATTTTTAAAATAAAAAAATATTGTAGACTATAGAAAGATTTTAAAACAAGTTGGAAAATCAATGTTTTTGAACGTGTGTTTGTAAAATGAATTGGACTGAGATAATCATTGTTGTTAAAATTGTAAAATACTAAATATTAAATTTTTTGAAATATTTTGGATTAGATGTTTAATATGTTATTGACTAATATTGAGATTTTATTTTGTAAATTTTGTCTTTGATTTTATTCGAGTTTGTGATGTGATACTCTTATGTTCTTATCTTCAAACTAATGTAATAGTATTATTTTACGACTATTAAATTTTGTTTTTTTTGTTATCTTATATTTAAGTTGAAATTTTCATTTACAAATTAAGTATTAAATCAAGTAGTATGCATATTGAATGAATTTTTGAAAGTTACGGATTTAAAAAGATTTAAACACATAATTTTTTTCTGAAGTAAATTAAGGGTTAGAATATTGCAAATTGATATTGAATGTTTAACAATTTTATTGATAACCCCACGAGGATTTCTCTACTTTGTAAGCAAAATTAATAGTGGTAATTAAAAAAAAAAGAAAAAGAGTTGACTTGAGTTGAGTTGACTAGTGGTCAAAGTTTCATCCTCTCTATTTACATGGTAGTGGTTTAAATATATACATAAATCCTTATGCTCGAGATTACCTCAGCTTTTATTTTCTTATGGCAAAAATTGAGGATTTGAGAGAGATTGTTTTCAAGCTTTGTTAATTTCAGGAAATATAATTCCCATCCAAATCTGACATTTCGACAAGAGTTGTTTGTTGGAAACTTTGATTCTGCCTTAATTAAATTAATTATTTATATATTGTTCACTATATTTTGGATTATTATTTAATACAATGTTAGTAGAATTTTTAAATTTTATAAGCGAGATTAAAAATAATAACACATATTTTTTAAAAAATTATTAAAAAATAAAGGAAATGAAATATATGTTACCTTAAATGTTTATATTTGAAACTTCAAGTTAATATTTTTCCAAGGAGAGTGCTAGATACACATACAAGACTTAGATTAATAATAATAATAATAATAATAATAATAAGAATAAAGATATTTAATTAGCCAAATTATTACTTAAAATGAATTTAATGTTTCTATTTAAGAAAATGAAATTAACATTTTTTTACTGAAAAGGCTGATCAAAGGGTTATAGCTTGTAAATGGTAAGATTTGATTTCGAACTTGTTTATGTCACATTTTAATAATATTTTTATTTGAATTAATCATTCTGGTAAAACAATTTTTTTTTTCCTTTTTAGCTTATTTTTATAATTCAACTAGCCAAGACTCGGTGTGAAATTTCAAGTGAGGGATAATGACATCACAAAATGAACAAGTTTGTGCAAAACTATGGCACAAATTAAATAGAAATTTAATGGGGGTGATTTGTTAAGGCTTAAAATGGGAAAACATTAAATGTTCAGTTACAAAGACAATGTGCTTTTAGTGTTAATCCTTGACACATTGCAAATTCCATTACTCATTTGGTCTTCAAAACCAATCCTCTCCACCTACTTATTTCTAAATTCCCTTATAAAGGACAAAACTTATGGTTTCAAAACACATGGTTTTCAAATTTACTTGACTACCCCCCTCTTGAGTTCACCAACTCCTGTATTATGAACAAATTCATACAAAATTTATTTATATTTAACAATGTAATTTAACAAATATATCAGGATCAAATTCAGATCTTCTGTTTATATCTTTAATTTGTTCAAATAAAGAAATTCAACAATATTTTGATAATTTTTTTTATATATAATAGAGGTTTTTGATTTGCAAAAAAAAAAAATATGCAAACGATGAGATTTGAATTTTACATATGTAAAATTATTTTATTTTTTATATGAAAAATCGAGTATTGGAATAGATTAAATTTGACGTTATTTTTTATTTTCTTTTATTTTATTTTTCACTTTTAAGGAATAGCATTTAAAACTAGAATTCATAAATAGGAGGTCCCAAATTTGTTCTCTCAACAATTGGAATTAGAAACAAAGCATTCAAACAAGGTATTAAAGACAAAGCAAAATACATGCAAAATAAGCACACAAACCCTTAAAATAGCCAAACTCTCCTCCTCATTTCCTTAACCCCACAACAAAATATTGACCCCACCTTAAGCAAGCCCTCTTTCCTAAATCACAACTGTTTGACTGGTCCTAAGATTTGTAATAATCTTGCTTTTCATGCTCTAAATTAACAAGAAAATTGAAGATAAATGATGGGTTTAGGGCATTTCTTTTGGCTTGAAAAGAATCGAAGGCCCTCTCCATGTTTCCCACGTCTCATTTCATTTTGTCCAACAATTTTCCCTAAAATACAAATCTTTATAACGAACTAATGATTAGTAATTTGGGTCCTCTTTGCCCTTTGCAACACTTAAACTTGGAAGCTTAACAGTCACAATCAACTTTCAATATTAACCCTTGGCTTCCCATTTCATCAATGGCTTAAACCATTGCCAAGTATACAATTGACACTCTTTCTTTGTTGTTCTTGTATGTATAAAAAAGCCCATGGAAATTTAATTTTAACCCATTAAAAACCATTACTATAACCCTTTTTTGCAAAGCAACATTAAACCACCCTCCCATTTCTTGAGCATTCTCTTTCTCTTCTACTGCATGGAGTTTGATACAAGCTTTAGAGAGGATTTCCCTTTCCTTTCAAGCCTTTTCTCTGATAACAACTCTAATTCTACCTTCAAACCTGAGTTTGGAAATGGTTTTTTCCCCTTGGGTGATGGCTCTGGTTCTTCTTCTTCTCCTTCTTCCAAAGGTTTGCTTCACAACTTTATTCTTCCTGACCATAACCATAACCATAACCATAACTCAACTCCCATTGTTAACAATGCTCCTCTATCGAATCCTCATCATTTTCATCAATTTTCCATTGATGGGACCTCGAAGAATCCTTTTTTCGGGGTTTCATCGACATGCACCGATCCTTTCGAGCCTTACTCCAATGGATTTTCGAATGATCTCAATGTTTATATCCCTTCCTTGCCTTTTGCACCAGATGGTGCTGTAAACAATGGCCCCTCCGTGGGTTTTCAGAGTGAAACTGAAGGCTGCTGGGATTTTTCTCAGAATAAAGCTTCAGCTCATCAACCACTGCCTGAAACTGATAAGAGTTATCATCAGCCTCTGAATTTTCAAGATCGACAGCCACCGTTGACTCCTAAGTTGGCTGATGAACTCTCATGTGTCACTGCAGATCAAAATGGGTATCCAGACAAAGTTGATCAGAAGAAGAACAAAAGATTCTTCCAAGCCAGAAGAGATAGCAAAGCCCTTAAGAAAACTAATATAATCAAAGGCCAATGGACTTCTCAAGAGGACAGGTATAAACACACACAGTCCACAGACAGCCAATTTTTTGTTCAATTTCCTACACTTTTTCAGTTGTTTTGCTTGATTAGGGTTTTGAGTTTTTGTTGTTTGATTTGTGAGAAGATCTGATTCTGTAAATCATCTGTTTCTGAAGATTGCTAGTGCAGTTGGTAAAAAGGCATGGAACAAAGAAATGGTCTCAAATTGCAAAGATGCTGGATGGGAGAGTGGGAAAGCAATGTAGAGAGAGATGGCATAACCATCTAAGGCCTGATATCAAGGTTTATTTTTTTACCTTAAAATATTTTTCCCTTTCCTTTTCTTCTTTTACTTGCCATTAAGACATTAACCATACATCCATATATACACATGCATGATCATGTATGTATTTGTCATATGCATGTGTATATATGTTTAAGTGTAAACATATGTATGTACATATTTATATATATGCGCATACATACATTCACCCATATATTATATATATATTTATATGCATATTTGTTTGAATATGAGAATTTCGAGTATTTCTTTTATTGATAGAAGTTGATAAAATGAATGAAATTATTACGTCAGATTCTTGTTTTTGTTATATCTTTATTGACACGTTTTATAAAGCATTTAAAAACTTATTATGTTAATTTGTCGGTATATGCGTGACAGCGAATTGTCATGCAAACTAAACAGTGTTGGGTTGGACTAAAATTTTATTAATGATATCTTATCATCAAAATAAATTATAAATAAAAAAGTTAACTAAAAAATTTATTAGTTTTGCTTCTAAATTAAATGATACTAATGACCATATAGGTGATTTTGAAGAAAGAATACAATGAATACAATGAAGGAGCCAAGAATTTTACATTGGGCCAAAAGAAAGTTGATCTAAATCTTCTCATTTTGCCTTAATATATTCTTTATCCTGCCATTTTATCTTTTACTATTCAAGTGTTTACTTTGTTCTAATCAAACCAATAATTGGATGAGTAATTAATAATTTGACAAAAAGGATACAAACATATTAAACTTTGAAAGTATCTTTTGTAAGAACACACAAAACTAAATTTTAATTTGAATTGAAAAAAAGGTACTCGTAATATTTTGAAAATCTAACAAATTAAAATTTTCTATATAAAATTTCTGATAGAGATATATTATTTTGAAGGGCCATGCATGCATGTACTGAGCATGCAATTTTTCATAATATATCAGCGTATTTTTAAATTTTTTCTGCTTTAATATCTTTCTCAAACGATTTTATAGACACACTTTCTCAAATAAATATAGTGCTTTAGATTGAACATACATGTTTCTTATTAGAGTCTACCATGAGATAGACTATGTTAAATTTTAGGGTTGTTATTCAATATATTATTATTAAAGTTTTTAAACTCTATAAATGAGATTGATGAGATATTGACATTTAAATCTCATTTTATTTACTTTTTGTTTTTTCATATTTTTTAAAAGATTAAAAAATTTAAAAAATTCATTGACAAGTATATTAGATAATAATCTTAAATTATATATATACACACATGCAATAAAATGATAAGCAATTTCAAGAATTGTTCTTCAACATTGAATTCCTAGCACAAAAAAAAATTGGCTTGTTTTTGCAGAAGGATTCATGGAGCGAAGAAGAAGATAGGATACTGATTCAAGCACATAAAGAAATAGGAAACAAGTGGGCTGAGATAGCCAAGAGACTCCCAGGACGCACCGAGAACACTATAAAGAATCATTGGAATGCAACCAAGCGAAGGCAATACTCAAGGCGCAAAGGCAGAGACTCCAACCCCAAAGGCCATCTTCTGCAAAACTACATCAAGTCAGTGAGTTCGACAACCTCAAGCCGAAAGGACAAAGGAAAAAGGCTGTTGGAAACCAATAACCCTGCAATGACGCCAAACCCACACTTAGTTCAGCTCGAAACCTCGGATTTCAACCCAATAGGTTGGCAAGTTTTAGCTTATAATGATCAAGCAGCTGTGCACCAGAACCATCAGCCCATGAATTCCTCTTTCAACGCAAATGTTTTCTATGATCATCGAAGCTGCACTGCTAGCTTTGAATCGATGCTTGAAGAAGTTCCCTGTGGTTCTGTCGTTGAAGAGAGCAATGCCATGGGAGGTTTTGAGATTCCTCTGGAAATGGATTCCGTGAGAAAAGAGCTGGATTTGCTCGAGATGATCGCTCAAGGAAATCTCTAATTATCAGCTGCTGGTAATTGCAAGAACCTCTAAATTCTTATTATATTTTGGATAAAAAGTATTTTGGCGACAAAATGAAGGTGCAATTAAGTATAAAGACAAGGTTTGTGTGTCATTTTCTCATGACTATAGGGTCAAGTACTATGCTTATTAGGGTTAAGTTGTGTGTTTTAAGGTTTGTAGTTTAGTTTGTAATGTTTCGGACATGTAATATGTTTAATTAATTTATAAATATAATGTTTGGGTTTTATTAACCTTAGATTTCTCTCCATTTTTAATTAGATCACATAAAAATATCCAAACCTTAACTAGCATTAATATTTAATTTGATTTAATTTAATTTAATTTAAAGATAATGGTGCAAGTCCATGAGAGATTATGTGTTAAGTAATTAAATTCAATAATTGCATTTCCAAAACTTTTGTCTGGTATTTAAAAAGAATTGTGATATGTTATAAGATATAAGTTCAAACTCAAACAACTTTATCTCGAACTCTCAATTATTAAAAAAAATAGTTTACAACACTTATTGAAGCATAAGACATTTTGTTGCAAAAAATTGTTATGAAAATTATTGCAAGATGTTGCTAATTGTGCTGCAAAAAGCATTAGCAGCAATTATATATATATATATATATATATATATATATATATATATATATTTATTGATGTTAACTTGTACTAGCATGTATTGTAACATGTAATTTCTTATGTTGTCAAAAATATATATTTTGAAATATTTCCACAAATTATTTTAATAATATTATTGCTTTAAATTAAATTTGTTTAGTGATAATAGGTTTTTTTTTTTTAGTAGAAAGGGTCCATAAATATCATTATTGTTAATATATATGGTATTTGGCTAAATTTTCAGGCAACATTTCCTTGCATAAAATTAGACAAAAAAAAATCTTGAGACAAGTTGTTGAAAAACCTTAACTTGTGTCTTTGCAAAAAAAATTATACACCCTAAAAATTCTCATACATATATTAAATGAGAATGTTGATAATAATTACGTTCTTTTTACCTTTCTCCACTCTATAAGATATTAACTTTTTTCTTGGTAAGTAGAACTATCCAAAATCAGATTATCCATTCATACCAGATCTGTCTTAGGTTTGGACAATTCATTAAAATTCGAAAGTTAAATTGATCTTTTGATGAGTTTAGAGAAAAATATTAAGTGTAATAAACGAGTTTAAACAAAAAGATTAGGTCTAATAAATTTTTGGGTCAGGCTCAAGTTTTACCAATTAAGACCTAAACCTGACTCGACCCAATCCAAAATTAACAAATATTAATTTTTTTAATATGGTTTACTAAGTATAATGTAATTAAATAAAAAAATTAGTGATTAATAAATATTATATATTTAATATGAAAATTGATATGTAAAGTTTGACAAATTAAATTAAAAATTAAAAGGAATAAAAATATTAAAAAAACAAAGAAACAAAAGATTAAAATGTAAAAAAAAAAATCAAGTCGGGCAAGGCCCATATTTATATAATAAACTTAAAAACGAGCTTGGACTTAAAATCAAGTTTGAATAAATGGGCTGGGTCGTTTTTGAAAAGGTTTGAACATAAATATTAAATATAATATAGATGGATTTGGTCAAGCAATTGAGGTTCGAGAAAAAAATCAGATCGAAGCTTGATTTTACCATTTAAGATCCAAGTTTAGCCTCATTCTACAATTAATTATATAACAAATATATTTTACATATATACATTTTATTATTAATTTTTTTTGGGTACAATTATATTTTTAATTTAAAGATAAACATAGATGTAAGGTTTATAAATGTTAAATATCGAAATTAAACATGTGTTGTAATCTATTGCATGGATGTAATTTTTTTTAATTCAATATTGTTTGCTTATTAATAATTAAGTGATGCTTATTAAATTTTATTCTTAATTTCTTATTAAAAAGTTAGTAATGTTTGGACAAAGTTTGAACAAGTTTAGACTCTCTCTTTATATTTAAAATTGAATAAAAAAGGTAAAATGATTAAAAAGGTCATCGGAAAAAAGTTTAGCAATTGAATTTTTATATTTTTTTTACAATTAATTGGGTATTTATATTTTAATTTTCATTCAATTGAACCCTTTCGGTAGTAAAAATCATTATATTTTTTACCATATATAACAAAAATCATGTACAGATAAAACAATTTCTGTCTTGAAAAAGACTCCATTGAGTAAAAATTGAAATATAAAAATTTAATTGATTACAAAAAAAATATTAAAGGCTTAATTTTTTCAAGTGTATTTTTAACCCTTTAACCAATAAAAAATCAAAGTTTAAAGAGTTCAGTCGGGCTGTAATCATGTACTTAAAAGTTTATCAATATCTTTATTTATCTTTATTTGTCTTGACTCAAACCTGACCCAAATGATGTACAAGACTATCATTTTTGGTAAGTATGAAAATGTAATAAAAGACAACATATGGTAACTTGCAGGATGGCAATGGGTTAGATACTTGATAATTTTGAGATAACAATATCCAAACTCAATTAATTATTTGAATATTTTGATTTTTACTATCTGAATTCTATCCATATAATATAAGAAATACTCATTAATTACTCGAATCAATTAAATACACATTTATTAAGTCAATATTAGACATTTAAATTTAAATTTAATATCAATTTTAATATATATTATTGATAAAAATTAAATTAATAAATTTATATTAACTAACAAAAATAAATTAATATTAAAAATCATAATTAAAATACTTAATGAATTAATTTAATTAAGTATTATATTAATAATTAATAATTTATAAATAAAAATGAGTATAATGAATATTTAAAAAATATTATCTATAATTGAGTTCAAGTAAGAGCGTATGGTGTCATTGTCGATGTTGTTGGATTAGTTATGTTTAGGAGCAGGGAGAAATCAAGTGAAAATGTCAATCAAAAGCTGGATTCTTGCATAGTCGATAAAAATGTGCTAAAATTTGTGCTAAGATTTGTAAAAGGTTGGATTCTCGCATAGTCAATAAAATTGTTTAAGTTCAAAGGAAAGGGTTGCAGTACCAAATTTAGTTTCGCAAGGACCCACGTAATCAAGGCAATTCTAGAAGGGAAATTTTTGCTTTCCAGTTGGGTTTGGTTTAAAATTAAGTTTTTAAATTACAACATTTTACTTACAAGTACAAAATATATATTTTATATAAGGGAGGCCTTTAGTTTGGGAAAAGGAGATTGCAGAAGTTAGGGATATGAATTTCACATTTGTATAATTTTCGTATATTAAAGATAAAGACACAATCACTTAAATTAATACTTGAATTTCATATATTTCCTAAATTCATTTTTTAAAATAGTAAGTAAAAAATCTGTGTTTTTTTTTTATGATAAATTTGATAATTTTAAATACAATAAAAAACATAAAATGAAAATAATGCGAGTTAAAAATTTGTCAAAAACTGTATATGAATTTGACATGAATTAAAAAATCATTTTGATATTTAATGTGTTGATACGAATTATGACAAAACAACTTTTATATTTTACACGATTTGATATGAAACATACATAACACAGAGACATAAGTTGCAAGGTTCGATGAATTTGTATACCTTTACTAATGAAAATTTCAAATTGTTTTTCCTCATAGGAAATAAGAGTATACAATTATCACGATACACACATACACACATATATATGGTCACCAATTCCAAACTTTGTATTGGCTAATAGAAGTTATGTATTATGAATCTTTTAAACTCCAAAATGCTTTTATAATTAAATTGGTGACATAGAAGATTGAAATTTAGAATAACTTTTCTTTTAAAAATAAGCCAAAGTAAGCCAAAGTTAAGTTTGGATGTTTTAATTCATGACTCGAACAACTCGTGAAGTTAATCAAATTTTTTTTAATACATATTTTAATAAATTATTATTAAATTATCAATTTACCCTCGTAATACATTGAAAAAATGACAAATTGAATATATCAAGTCGTATTCAAATTTATTAAGTTGAACTCAAACAACTTGAATATCTCGTCTGATCTATTTAACTTTAAAAATTAAATTCGATTGAACTCAAGCAGAGTTTCGAGTTTTAAGTTTTTGAATCGAGCTTAATACTAGATCTTTTCGACTCGGTTTAATTATACTCTTAATTTTTAACCGTGAATGAAACATTAGCTTAATATCAAGAAAAAGACTTTGAAACTTTAAAATTTCAAGTTATAGTGTCATCAAATATAAACTTTAATTTAATTATTTAATTACCTCAGTTTGAACAAATGATTTTTATAATCTCCAATTTATAAAATATAATATATTGATTATTTCGACACTCCAAAAAAAAAAAAAAGGAGGTTCTCCACGGCAGTCAGATGTCATTGAATGTTGTCCAAGTGTCTATGAGCGGCGATGGACTTAGCTCAGCTAAATCTAGGAGTCCATCTTTGCCAATATTTGGGTATGCTTGGTTTGGCGGAGCCGCCATTTCGTTTGTTTTCTTGTCTGAGATTAAGTCATCTATGTTCGGATTTGGATTCGCATTTGTCGAGACCGTACTGTAGGGTTGTACTCCTTTATTCTTAATAAAATGGATAATTTTGATTTATCCGTAAAAGACAGACAACCATGATTTGGTATATAAAATAGACAGACAGAAGAGCCTTATGTTCTTAGCTGAATTTAGCTTCTGTTTGCAGCAAGATTTTCATTTTTAGATGTTTTGTTGTATCCAGGACTAGAGCTGATAAAAAACTAATCGGAGCTTGAAAATTTGTCTAAATTGATCCGAAACGGAACTCAAGATGCATCCGAATTGACAAAAGAAGTCAAAAGTTCGAAACCAAAAAAACCCCGACTTAAAAAAGATCAAATCCGAAAAACTCAAATCCGATACGATTCGAACCCGACATAACCCGAGTTTGATACGATCCGAACTCAAGACCGATCCTATTCGAAACTCGTAAAAATTCAAATTTATAACCCGAAAAAAATCAAACTATAATTATATGATTATTTTATTAAAAAATAAAATAATTAATTAATGATGCACTTTTTTCTTATTAAAAGTTATAAAATTTTAAAATAATAATTATTTATTACACAATTATATCAATAATGTATTATTATTTATCAATAAGTATTTAATATTTAAATTCAAATTATTAAATAAAATTATTTTAAAACACGATATATATATATATATATGAATATCAAATAATTTTTAAAATCATACTTATTGTATTTATAATAATAAATATATTATTTAATAAAATATTTGATTTTATTATAAAAGCAATTATTATGTTATTTTATTAAAT
This sequence comes from Firmiana major, assembly GCA_033439115.1. NCBI lineage: Eukaryota > Viridiplantae > Streptophyta > Magnoliopsida > Malvales > Malvaceae > Firmiana > Firmiana major. Next base: position 70,345,146 of record CM065904.1, read on the forward strand.
TTATTTCATATTAAAATTTTGATTTTAATATAAAAATAAATCGAATATATATAAATCATTATACAATTGTAACATTTTTTTAAATTTGATATTTTGTACAAAACAAATTAAGAACATCATTAACAAAATTAAATTTAAATTATATTTTCTTGGAGTTTGAAATATATAAAAAAATTAATTTTACTTGAAAATAAAAATCTAATCTTAAATTAAAAAGATTGTTTTTAAAATTAACAAAAAAAAAATTAAAGAAATAAATCAAACAATACGAGTACAATGTCTAAAATTAATATAATAAAATAAAAATGTTCTTCAATTCATAAAATTAATAATTAATATCTTAAGTAGTCTATGTTATATTCATTTTATATAATTTATTTCTACTTAAAATAATTTCTTATAAGTTAAAAATTTATATGAGATTTTAAAAAATCATAAATATTTTAATTTAAATAAATTTTATAAATTTATATTGTTATTATACAAGTCATTTAAAAAAATGTTTTATTATAAATTTCAAAACTACAATCTTAACTCCAACTCCAAGTTTCTTAATCCCGTTACTATATCATCAATTCATCTATCAATGTCATCATATGATTTAAAATTAAGTATATAAAATAAATCAATCTTAAGTATGTTAATAAGTAATATCTTAAATAAAGTGATCTATGCTATGTTTACTTAAAGGATAATTATTCTATACACCGCCGTAAAGTTTTTTGACTCCACAAGAGAATTAAGATGATTACACATGCCCTTTAAAAACATTAAGAAAATTAAAAATAATTAAAATAGGACATGCATAATCATCTTAACCCCACTTGTAGAGTAAAAAAACTCTACTAGCAGAGTATATAATAATTATCCTTATTTAAATTAATTTATATCTATTTAAAATAATTTCTTATAATTTATAAACTTATAATATAATATGATTGTTGGTTCTACCGAGAGGGGGGGTGAATCGGTTTTCTAATTCTAATGGCAAATTTTAAATTAATCCTAATTTAATTAGCAAATGATAATGAACAATATAATGAAATTAAACAAATTAAAGCAAGATAGGGAAGAGAGTAACAAACACAATCGTTTATAGAGGTTCGGCCAATCTCTTGCCAACGTCCTCTCTCCTTGACCTTCTTGTCAAGTGCTTTCTTTCTCACTTTCAACAGAAGTTACAATGTTCCTTTTTCAGGTTAAGGAATAACCTCTCTACCCTTTGCAATACAAAGATGTATTCACCCTTTTACAATTTTTATCTCACTGAGGAACAATCCTCTTCTCTCTTAAGGTATGGATGAATACAAAATCAAGCTTTTAATGTAGGTAGGACAATTACAGCTTTTGCACTTAAGCTTATACACACACTCAATAAATGAGGAATGAAGACAAAAGGAATGAAAAAATTAAACTCTTAAGAATGTAAGAAATGTGCAGCAATGGTGTCTCTTTGCTCATTGTCTTCAATGCTTGGTTAAATACTGAAGGATTGGTAGTTGGAGCATTAAATGCTGTTTTTCCCGTTGAGATTTTTGCAGAACTAGCCGTTGGGTACCTCCATTAGGATGCCAGATCGATTTGCCATCTTGGTCAGATCGATCTCTTAGTTATAAATCCTGCAAGATCAAAGCAAAATAACACAAGGAGATCGATCTCATATATGAGCAGATCGATCTTACAATTTGAACATGTTAGGGGAGATCGATCTGTCGAATAGACAGATCGATCTTCCAATCTCTCTGTTTGAGGCAAGATCGATCATTAACCCAGATCGATCTCCTTATCTCTCTGACTTTGAGGAGATCGATCTCTTCCTATACTAAATCGATCTCATGAGTTCTCTGTTTGAGTATAGATCGATCTTATAGATCGATCTACTGTCTTTACTTTAGGGGAGATCGATCTCATCCTAGATCAGATCGATCTCCTCAACTCTAGTTTTAGGCAGATCGATCTCATAACCCTTATAGATCGATCTCAATCTTCCTTAATACCTTTGTACAGGTTCAAGGCTTAGCAGATCGATCTCATGTCTTCATGAGATCGATCTCTCATCCAATAAAACCCAGGAGATCGATCTCTCATAACCCAGATCGATCTCTTATCTACAAAAACTCAAGTTCTGGTACTAATAACCTCTAAACATGTTTTTATATCATCTTTATACTATTGAATTTACTTGTTTTGTCATTTCAAAATATATTATCACAACAATGATTTAAAAAAAATCATGTATACTTTTTAATTTAAATTAATTTTATAAATTAATATTATACAAGTAATTTAGAAAAAAATGTTTTATTGTAAATTTCAAAACTATAATTTTAATTCCAAGATCAAGTTCAAGCCTAAGTATTTGATTTAAAATCAAGTATATAAAATAAATAATTAATAAGTATATCTTATTTTTATTATAATAATTTGTATGTTAATATTAAATTATTAATTTCTTATAATGTTGTAATTGATATAGAATAAACTATAAAAAATTTTAGTGTAGTGTAAAGTATAAAATATAAACTCTTGTCAATGATACAATGCTTGTGATATAAGATAATTAATTAATTATACAGTCTTACAGTACAAACAAAATTTATATTTTATATATTATAATAAAATATCATATATATTTATACATTATTATTGTATCAAATATGTAAAGAATGGTAAATTGTATCTTAACTTACAATAATTTTTTCTTAATTTCAATACTTTATCTTCACAATTTTAAAATTTTATTATCTTAACTATAATTAACCAATTTAATTTCATATTTAATATTATTAAATGTTTTTCTTGCAATATTTATTAAAGCATTAATTTGTTTTAAAATATAAATTAATTTTCATAACATACTTTTTTAGTATAAAGTAATGGTTCACCTAGTAAGACATTTAATTACTTTTTTTTTGCCAAGGTTCAATTCTCCATAAAAGCATACATGATTACCGTGTTAATATTATGATTTATTACAAATAAAAGAACAAACTAGAAATAAAATCGAATTAATTAGTTGATCAATTATTCATATTAAGTTTTTCTTTTATGTAAATGATAATTGGTATTTTTCTTTTCATAATATCTATATAATATATTTTGCAAATTGATGAATATAATTATATCTAGTATTTTATAAAAAATATTGTAAGAAATTAAAAAAGAGTAAATAATCTTTGTCAAATAATAAATATTAAAATATAGAAATTTGTATTTATATAAATATTTATTAAATTTTAAAATTATCTAAAAATTAAATTAATTATTACATTCAAAATTTTAAAAAAAAGTTCATAATTTATAAAATTTCAAAATAATTTGAAGTCGGCTCGCTAAAGCCATTCGACTCAAACTGGGACCAAACCCGAAATCGGTTCAAACCCGAAAAAGCTTAGACCCGAAAAAACCTAAACTCGAAAAAACTCAAATCTAAAAAAATCGAACTCGAAAAAAACCCAAATTCAAAGATAACCCTGATCAAACCCGCCTGTTTACGACCTTCAGGATATAGCCTTCTCCCTTGTCATCCTTTTATCATTCAATAAAATCAATACTTAAAAGAAAAAAAAATCAGCAACAACTTTTATGCACTTTTTTTGTTACAAAAAATAGTTTACAACACTTAGTGGAGCATAAGACATTTTGTTGCAAGAAATTGTTGTGAAAATTATTGCAAGATGTTGTTAATAGTGTTGCAAAAAGCTTTATTAACAATTCTATATCTGTATATTTGCTTTCAACTTGCACTAGCATATATTGTAACATATCATTATTTATGTTGTCAAAAATATATATATATATTTTTCAATATTCTACAAATTATTTTTATTTTTATTTTTTGCTTTAAATGAAATTTGTTTAGTGATAATAAGTTTTTGAATAGAAAGGGTCCATATATATATATATATATCATTTTTTGTTAATATATATATGGTATTTGGCAAAAATTTCAGGCAATATTTACATGACTCAAAAAAAAAAAAAATCTTCAGACAAGTTGAAAAACCTTAACTTGTGTATTTGGAACAATATGTAGACACCCTAAAAAATTTTCAGCTATATTAATTAAAGAGAATTTTGATAATAAATATTTTTATTAGATCCAACAAATTGTCAGTGAAGTTTTAAAACTCCACAAACGAAATTAAGATAATGATATATATTTTTGAAAAGATATAGATATGAATATTAAGCCTATAATTTGATGAGTTTGGTCAAGTAAATGATAAGGTTTGATAAAACAATTAGATTGGACCTCAATTTCATCATTTAAGATATAATTCCGGCTTGATCCAATAATTAATTATATAATAAATGCATTTTGCATATATACAATACATTATTAATATAAAGATAAACATATATGTAAGATTTATAATTTTCAAACATTAAAATTATACATGTATTTTAATATACTATATGAATGTAATTTTCTTAATCCAATATTGTTACCTTATTAATTATGTGATGCTTATTAAATCTATTTTTATTTTTTATTTAAAAAACTAAAAATGTTTGGGCAAATCTAAACGGCTATTGGCTCCCTCTTTAAATGAAATTTGATTAAAAAAAAAAAACCAATATAGGAGGAGTAGCCTGCATTTTGGGCAATGCAAACTGCATGAGTAAGGATTTTCAACATAATCTTAACTTCACTTAATTCAATAACGAATGTTTGTTTTCAATATAATTTTAAAAATAAATGTACACTATATTTAGTAATTAAAAAAGAAAGAGAAAAAACTTCATCAAATTTTTGAAAAGGTTCAATAAATTTTAACTATCAATCTCTTGACAAATATAGGCTTCTTTCTGTTTTTATTGTTGTTATGGTAGGTTACTTATTTCTAGCTACATTGAGGCATAAAGGGTGAAAATTAAGTGAAATGCCAAAAATGTCAAATCAAAGACAAAGTGATTTATGAAATGCTATAGATTTCTTTTTTCTCAATTTGTTCTAAAATTTCTAAAATGTTAAAGAGTTTTGCAAAGTCAATAAAATTGTTTAAAGAGTGATAAGGGGAAGAAGATAGTAGTACCAAATTTAGTTACTTAAGGACCCATGGAGTCCTTGCATTTCTAGAAGAGAGATTTTTGTTTCTAATTGGGTTTTGATTAAAAAAAATGGGTTTTTAAATTACATACAAAATTTTACTCACAAATAATAAAAATTTCCTAAATTCGTAGGATCTCGAAAACAATATAAAAAATATGAAAAAGACATAAATTAAAGGTTATCACGTGTACGAATTTGATGAAAATTGAAAAGTTAATTTGGTATTTGACATGTATTTTACACGATTAAACAAGAAACATATACGATATAAATATATGAATTATCATGATATACTTACTATATATATTTGGCAATGGAAGAATGTCATCTTATGTATTATCATTCTCTCAGATTTCAAAATGCTTGTATGATTAAATTGGGGATATAGAAGAATGAAATTTAGAATAATTTTTCTTTAATTTAAGAGTAAGTTGTATAATTTTTTTTCATCTTCACATTTTAAGTTCTTAATCATATATAGTTTAGTTTTTTTTTTAAAAAAAAATTATTAAGTGTCCCTATACCACATTAGATATGAAATTTTCTCGTTTGCGTATTATGATTGATGCTGATCCAAAAAATTTTGATTTGATAAAAATTTGAATACGAAACTTTTTGTTATGAATTGTTATCACTCAAATATTCAATAAAAATTTTACACAATTAAAGTAACCCTTTTGGTTTTATAATATATATATTTCATTTGATTATCCTTCTAATTAGTTTCCACTTTTCCTGAAGAAACTTTCCCTTTCTTACTATCTGCTCTTTGTCTACCGGCACAGTACTGCAAGGTTTGTAAGTACTGGAAACTAAGTGCCCCTTTCTCTACGGGGCCCTTTCTTGACTATATATACAACAGAAACTTCAACTGTCCCCTTTCTCTACGGGGCCCTTTCTTGACTATATATACAACTGAAACTTCAACTGTTCACATCTTTTTTCTCCTTTTTCACATGCAACCTTAACATCATTTTTGAACGGTCTACATTGGTGGGCGATGACTACATTGGTGACCACTTGACAACCATTTATAAATTAGAAGTTCTTTTTCTTTATTTTGGTTTGATTGTGAACCATAAAATATATTAATTTTTTTCATCTCTCAAGATCACTGTATTACTGGCATAAATTTTAAGAGAACATATATTTTTTGTGCATAAAAAATTGAGGAGTAGGAAAGTTATCTTATTTTCAAAGTATTTCATCAACTTTATTATTAAGATTTATAAATTTATTAAATTTTTATTTACGAATTTTTCAAAATTTTTTATAGTCTACCAACGAAAGAGCAATAATATTTAAATTTAAGTGTTTTACATACACTCAACATTCAAATTTTAATCACTTATACCAACTTCTATTGGCTAAAAGATTACATTTGATATAATGATAATAAAAAATTTAAATTTCACAAACTAGATTGAGATACAATCGTATTTTTTAATTAATTTTTTATTTTAATATATTTTAAAAAATATGTATCTCTTTATAAATTTTATTTTATTTATAAAATCTAAAATCTTCATTTACCATGCATCAAAAAGTTTCTCAAATTTCCATACCATATAAATGGACTACAAAGCATTGCGTGCATGACTTTGTTTTTCATATTATACGTTTAACAAAAAGAAAATAGATAGGATAACTAGTTAACTATGCTAAGTGACCGGAGAGTGGGGCCAAAAAAAACTACGAGAAATGAGACGGCGCAACTCTCTCTCTCTCTCTTTTTTTTTTTTTTAATAACTCTGAGAAAAAGATATTATTAGATGGTCTAAGTTATCTAGAATTCATAATTTTTAAAAATTTATTTAATATACCATCATCCGAATTCTCCATAAGAAGACTTCGCTTAGGCAAAAGATCGAAGATTGCAAAAACTTACACGCAAATAGTTCACCAAATACTAATTTCATGGATTCAAAAGTGAAAGCCTTCGGATCAATGGCTAGAGAAAAGCAAGCAAAGAAAAGAAGGGTTTTATTCTCAAAGCGGCTAACCCACACTGACACTTCAAAAAGGTTAGCAGTCCCAACCAAGAGTCTTCCATTTCTCCCTCGTTTCTGTGGAGGCCATGCCCTGGAGTTGTTGGTTCGGGATGACGATGGTCGCTGCTGGACTTTTGGCTGCTCCATTCGCAAGAATGGAGCTCATAAGAAACCTGTTTTCCAACAGTGTTGGCGACAATTTGTCGTCGCTAAATGTCTTAATGTCGGTGATAAGGTAACATTTTACGAAGAAGCAGCAGCAGCTGAAGATGGAATCAGGATATTTGGCTCCATTTTCCCTCCTTCTCGCTATTGTATTGAGATTGAGAAAGCAAAGAGACCCCCTGTACATAGAACTACACCGATCAACAATGGTAGTTTGATGATTAACAATGTTGCATGATGCATCCAAGCTCCTCTAGGTATAATTTCCCGCTGTAAGAATCATTGCTTATGTTTGTGGGTTTCCATTTTAATATTTTCTCTTTCAGTGGAAATTAGTAGCTTTGCAGGATTAAATATGTACTGGCCACTATTTTTAGCCATAGTATATTAATTAGAGTATTTATTTATTTACTAGGATTAAAAAAAATATTGATTTACTATTTTTTGCATTCAAAAATTGTCAAAGAGATCTAACCTTAATCAGCTCGAAATTAAAAATTCAACAGTTTACCATAGATCACACATCTACTAGCATAATTAACCTATTATTGTTAATCATCTTTAGTGTTTTGATCTCTCCAATCCCTTCTAGTGTTAATTTAGGTCAAGATTATTAATAATTATATTTATAAATGAGTCAAGTTACTCATGAATTATTTTTACTCGATTCAATAATTATTTAAATTTGACTTGTTTATTTTCGAGTTAAGTTCGAGTATCTTAATTAATACTCGGTTCTAACAACTTACGAGCCTAATCGATTTTTTTGTTATATTTTTAATATTTTATTATTAATTTATTATTTTACTCTTATAACATATAATTAAAAAATTGATAAAAAAAATATTGAGTCAAGTTTTAATTTATCAAATCGAATTTAAACAACTCAAATATTTCGTTGAATCGAGTTTTGAAAACTACGCTCAACTTATTAGTCGAGTCAAACTTCAAACCATGAATTTTTGAATGTAATCGAACTCGAATTTAATATTGAATCATTTTATCTCGATTCAATTATCCTTTAATTATATATATTAAAATTTGAACATCAAATTTATTAAAAATTTCTTTAAGAAATTCCATCAATCAATAATTAGATTAAAGATAGGATTTCATTGACTCGTTGCTTCCTCAACGAAAAGTATATACACGTGGTGGGTAGGCTAGGAAGCCGAACCAATCAGTAGAATTGTAAAAGCCATCATAATTCACATATGGCCAATTTTTCAGTACATCATCTTAGTTTCTACTCGGATCTTTTAAATTTCTTTCGGTGCTAATTTCTTGGATAAGCATCCTTAATAACGATGCTCATTGAGTCATTATTTACTGACTTTTAGTCAACTACGACAATTGTCTCTTAAGCTAAGCTTACCTACGGCCTTAGGTCATCTCTTGGCTGGGGGCTGGGGCTTGATTTACCACGCTCTCGTACACCAGAGCATAGCAGAGCAGGGGATGAATGTGCGGCGCGTGACAGAATCTTGTGCCTAGTGAAGCATTAAAGAACATTCGGCCCACGATGGATTTTCATATAGATATAGAATGGATGTGTATCATTAATATTAGGGTACGTTTGGCTTGGATATTTTGAGCATAAGATTTAAGGTTAATTCAACTAGACGATAAAATTACATTCAATGAGATTAAAACAATAATAATTATTAAAGATATGTGCTTTTAATAAAATAATAACAAAATTAAGAAAATGATAAAATAATAAATTTACTTATAAAAATTTTGTCTTACATGCTTAAAAGCTACCTTGGTTGTTTTATATATATATATTTTTTAAGAAATGATTTTCAATAAGTTTAAAGTTTAAATTTTAATATCCGTATTTTACTTTTTATTCTCAAGATGGACTTCTTTTGGAAAAAAAATTTTCTGAAGTTCTAAAATGGGATTCAAGCTACTTTTCAAGATCATGATTATAAAAAAACTAATGTCAATCTAGAGAGTAGAAATGGTTTACCAACTGTGTATAAAAAACCAACTATATTATATCTTTTTACATTATTTTATGTGTTTTTAATAAAATTTAAATGAAAAATTTTTAGGTGAAGTTTGTAAAATTTTTTATTGAAAACGATTACATAAAAACTAAATAAAAAAATTAAATATAACAAAAATTATGTCATTATATCTTAAGTAATATTTTTAAAGTTTAAGAATAATATATCTATATATATCTTTCATAACAGGGTATTAATATATTGATTATTATTATTATCTTTCATATATTTACATTTTTTTTGAATCTATATATATATATATATATATATATATATATATATATATATACATGTTAAATCTCTTCCATTTTACAAATTCTTCACCTACCTATCTATAAATTGTTTAATTTTCTATTTTTCCTACGAATCAAAACATTGAGTAATGCAATTTGAATGACAAAAGAGCAACATAAAGACCTAGGTTATTCAGGTACACTAAAGGATATTGGTTGGGTGGCTTTAGACTTCATCTAAGTGCTTGCACTAATATGGTCGGACTGCTCCTTGCGTGGGAAATAGGATTTCGAGAGGTGATCTGTGAACTAGATGCAAGTGTTACATTATATATATATATATACACTATCAAGATATTTTGGATTAGTTTACACATATTTCGAAATTAATTCTTTTAGATCAATTTTAAAAGCGCACCTTTGGTGCATTCAAAAGAATTGATTTTCTTAAGTACTAACTCCAACACTTAAATCTTAAACTTGACATACAAAACGATATTTATTTATCAACGGACTCAACCTTAGGGTTTGCATTGGAGTTAATTAATGCAGCAGATGTTGAGTTCATCCTTTGGGGTGGTATAATAGGTGACATTAGGCAACTGTCAAGGGGAACATGGAATTGTAGCTTTCAACATGGGAACGGAACTTTGCGGCAGATACTATAGTCAAATCAATTTGTTAGATGGATGATGATTTCGAATGGCTTTCATACTCTTCCATACTGTGTCAAAGAGTTTTTATTCCTAAATGCAAGAGGTGTGATGTTTTCGAGGAATTTCAGAATAAGTTAACTTATTTTTATCACTTTCACTTGTAATAAAAAAATCAAACCACATTTTGTCCTAATTAGGAATTAGGAAGCATAATACACTCTAAGACCAAGTATTGCATTCTTGAATTTTATTGCACCATTGTTCAAATATATCTTCAATCATTAAAACAAAATATTAGGCACTTGGACGTACGGCACCAATTCCATTGAATTAAATCCCACAAGTAACTCCATGATTACTGTTCTTTTCATGACCAACAAACAATCATCCTCAGCTATCAGCAATCAGCAATCAGCAGTCATTGAATGCTAAGGGCCTAAGATCAGTGTTATTGTTAATCAATAGTTAATTAAGATGAGTGATACAATAGATTCTGATTTCAATAAAATTAAAAAACATGATGGCAATAAAATTGGTGTTAAATGGTAATTCATTTGGTTTAAATCATAACAATAGTGAAAAAGTGAATGATAATATGATCATAAAAAATATTATATTAAAATTACAACAAAAAAAAATTATAAATCCAGAACAGTGAGATTATCATGGATACTCAGGTTTTGGATTCACATTTGTCGACACTATACTTTGGGTTATACCCATTTCTTCTTTCAGAAAAAAAACATAAATAACATCAATAATTTTGGTTTCACCAATAATTGGTACAAAAAAATAAAAGTGTATTTCTTTCTAAACATTTAAATAAAGTTTGAATTTTAAAGTCATCATTTTTAGAATGATTTTATTTGAATAGTACTTCGATTCGAATACGATTAATCTCAAAACCGTAAAACGAACAAGATTTCAGTGATTAAAAATAAAAATAAAAACCTTGGTTTCGCCCTAAAGGACAGAGAGCCATGACTACATAGATCGACAGAAGAGCTGCTAGGATTCAGTACCATCTATGTCCCCAGCAATGAAGAAAAGAGTGTTGTCAAAGTCTCTTACCCACACCGACATATGTAAAAGATTGGCTATCCCGAAAAAGAGCCTAGCCTTCTTACCTCGTTTCTGTGGCGGCAACGCCTTGGAGTTGCTAGTTCGGGATGACAATGGCTGCAGCTGGACTTTTGTTTGCTCCCTCCGAAAGACAGGCTATGCAAAACCACTTCTACAAAAGAGCTGGCAAGACTTTGTTCTTGCAAAAGGTCTCACTGTTGGTGACAAAGTCACGTTTTATCAGCAGGAATGTTCTGACGATGGGATTAAGGCAATTGGTACTGTTTTTCCGGGTTCATACTATAGTATTGAAGTTTGACAGGGCTAATTCAAGCCCTGCGGATGCCGAAACCTAAACCTTAACACAGTCTATTATTATCTAGTTAAATTAAAAAAACTTTACAAACGATTTTTTTTTTTATTACGCGCTCCATTAAACAAAAAATTATAGAGTCAATTTTTAAAAGAACACGTGACCCAAAAGAAATTTGTTTGAGGAATTTTTTAACTTTATTGACAATGAATAAAATAATAATTTATATATATATATATATGTATAATTATTTTAATCTCATTTATAAAGTTTAAAAATAGTACTAACAGTGTATTAAATAATAATTCTTTACATATACGTGTGAGAGCTCTCATGTATAGCTTGAATTTTTAAAATAAATTTTTTATATTTTGATCAAATTAATGAAGCTTTTTTCTAGTATATCATTTCGTTTAAGTTTGCCGGTAGTCACCCTCTATTTGATGGACATGTTCAATACAGCCCCTCTAATATCAACTAAACGTGTAAACAAATGAGTATAACTGAGTTAAATCGAAATCAATACTAAAAATTTAAACTTAATTATACTTAAAAATTTAAAATTCAAAATTTAATCGAATTTAATTTTTAAAATTTATATTTAACTTAATATAATATTTCTTTTAACTTCATTCAATAAGTTTAAATTTATTCAACATGCATATACTCATCTACTTTGACTTTTGGTGCAATTAAGAAAAGATCATTAAATAATGAGGAATAAGAATTCCTGGAAATTGCAAGAACCTTGACTTTTCAAGCATCATAGCTTTTGCTAGACTTATGATATATATATATATAAGCAGTATTATTCAAGCATAATTAAAAGTTCCTGGTGTTTAACCATGGCTGAGAGAAGGATTTTCTTGAAGAAACTCTCTCGAACTGATATCTTCAAGAGGTTGACGATCTCAAGGAAGAGTATGGGTTCTTTTCCAAGTTTCTGTGGAAGCCATGCTATAGAACTTTTGGTTTGCGGATGATCAGACTGGGTGGTAGATGGCCATTTGTCTGCACCATTAGGAAGCAAGGCCATCCGAAACCAGTAGTGAGCCAGGGCTCGCGAGCCTATGCTCGAGCCAAAGGGCTTAAACCAGGAGATAAAGCCACCTTCCATTGTCAGAATTCTGAAGGTGGAATCAGGGTGTTCGGTTCTAGTTTCCCCCGTTCATGCTACAGCATCAGCGTTGAGAGAGCATAATTTAGGGCACGCACCAGGGGCCAAAGTTGTTGATACTCTAGTGTCACTTGTCGGTTATCATCTTCTTTTTTTTCATAAAATCAATTTATTTGAATTGTAACGCTATCACTTATATATTTAATAGTTTTTTTATAGGTTAAAAAATTTTATTTATATTTTTTTGAAACGCGTAATTTATAATTTTTCTTAAAAATGATCATATTATATTTGTTTTCTCTTTTAATAAAGTATTTTAAAAATAATAAAAGTTATTTGCATATAAGATTTAACAAGAGAAATCTATTCTTATAATGAGTTTTCTTTTTCTATGAAAGAAATAGGAGACATAAAAATTTATAAGGGGTGAAATTTGAATTTTAAAATATACTATTAAAAATATTATATGAATTAATTGAATTAAATTATTAAAAGTATAAAATTGAAATTTGCAATCGATAATTTAAGATTAATTTAGATAAATTATGAAATTAATTATGATGAAATTAAAAAATAAAAAAATTATTAAAAATATATATTTTTTAATAAAAAGTTTAAAAAATAAAATAAACAATAAGGACAAAAGAATAATTTCCCTCCGATTATTTTGTCATTTCCTACTAAATGCACTTCACTGATGCCCGAGTGGCATTAATTGATTGATTTTGACCCCAAAAAAATCATTTAAAATACTTTATTATGAATTTTTTTTTTCTTTACCATTTTATTTTTTGTTGGAAGTGACAAAAATTCCCATGTTGATAAATAGGAGAAATTTAATAAACCTTAATTACATAAAAAAATCAATGATAAAAACAGAATATGATAATTTTGTCTTGGACCTTTTAACCAAACGTCTCAAACATGTTTCGCATTAAATGGCCGGTTCCTTGGTTTCCCATAGCCAGTTTGCCTTTGGTTTGAAGAGCCTGTCTTTCCATTTTGATTTTTTCTTGAAAAAGTTTATAAGAAGAAACTTTAGATTCAGCTGAAGGGAGTTAGAAGTTTCTTTTGAATGATCAGAGACAGACTATTTGTTTCTTTCATCACAATCTAACACAACTCATGCAGCCTTAGGCTTTCGCTTCATTCGCTTTGCTTTCGAATACAAGAAGACTCCAGCAAGAGCCACAGCAGTGCCTGCAGTCCAAACCAGTGATGGAATGTAAGAGTAATTTTATGTTGGTTTGATTAGTGCATGTAAAAGCTGATGATCAAGGAAGAAGTTGTCAAGTTTTCGTGTTTTAACAAAATTCAGTAATCATAGACACGACAAATAATGATCGTATATGAATATAATAAAAATAAAAATAATAATTATATTTAGCATATCAATATAAATTTTGATAAAATATTTTCATATTTATACGACACAAATAAGATTTTATACGGTACAAACATAAATTTACCACATGAATTGTGAGGTCTAATTTTAACAATTGGCATGAGCAATTTTACCGAGGGAGTTAATGGGTGAAACAGGCGTTTGGAAGAATATGACTGAAGAGATAATGACCACAACTCTCTTCACACAATTTCCTACAGAGTGGGTAACTGGTGATACCATCTGCAGTATCATGTAAGAAACCTGCCAAACACAACCATAGCATTTCAATAATGGTTAGAAAACCAGAAATTAGGCATACCCTTCTGCCATGAGTGTTTCACTTTTTGTATTGTGCAACACAAAAACATAACAAGAATTTATTGCGGCTGTGGCTGTGTGTTATTCTTTGTCTCTATTTATTTTTTTATTTTTATGTTAATTTTACGGTGTGTAGAAAGATTTCGCTCACCCTAACAATGAGTGCTCAAGAACTGGAAGCTAATTAAAATGGATACAACCAGGCCTACCTGCTGATAACTGTGGAAGCAGAATCCAGCCAGAAGAGATCTGATGCAAAGCTCTCTAATATTCAAACCTTCGTTTGCCTTAAGAGCAAAGAAAACAGCATCAGATTTATGACAAAACAGGCTTTAATTGCTTTCTAGATATGCTGATGCTACTTACAGCAGATTGTAGATATGAAGGAGAGAACTTGACACCTTCCAATAAAATGGCAGAAGGAACCAATAGGATAAACGAAATTATGGTTATTACAGAGAAAAGATTGATATTGTCCAAAGTTTCCTGTTTAAAAAAGTGAGGATTAGAGCCCAATTGAACACTGCCAGAAATAAATTCAGAAGACATAATCAATCTGTCATAAAACAATGGTGACTCAATGACATTTGAAATGTTGCAAGCATTAATGCACATATATACCTTAGTTATGTGCTTTTTACCTCTTTTCTAATCATCAACTTCTTACTAAGCACATTACGGCATTGGTTAGTCACATTGGAAGCCATTGCGCTACAGAAACCAATCCTGTTTCAGAACAGCAAGACCTTAAGTCAAGTTTAAGAAACAATATCAACCAAGTTCAAGCTGGATATTTGTGTTTTAGATAGAACATAGTCCATATTTCTGTAATGGAATAATCCATGATGTAGAAACATGTCTTTTCCAGTTCTTTCCATTGAGTTAATTCAGACGATGTTTGTTTCTTACCAATTAAAAGATGCCTCAGTGAATGATGCTAATGCCACTCCACCTACAACTGGTATGAGGGAGGATACTATCCAGAAAGTAGGCCACTGTAAACATGAAATTGCGAAAAACTGAGTCAAATGCATACGTAAAAAATAGCAAACCAGTGCACAAGATTCTTATATTGTCTGCATTTATAAAGAGACTGTGTTCACTTAAATCCGTGACCTAACTTGTACCGTTGCATCAAGGTCTCCTCAGTCAAATGTAATTCTAAAATATTATATGATTCCTAAATTTGTTTCTATAACTTTGCACAGTTGGTCAACTTTGGACTCAATGAAAGAACTTCAATCAGAGAAATTTCTGGAATCCTAGATTTCATTTAAGTATTTTTATAGAATAACCTTTCAATGCTCATATATTTTGGCAAATAAGCTTTGACATTTGACAAGTTGAAAGTTCAAGCATTCAGAAAAAAACATCTTCTGGGTTTCAACCAATTACAAGCAGCATTATATCAGTAAGTATATGAACTCTTACCTCTCCAAGAAATAGAACTGAGAATAAGACTGTGAAGAAGGGCTCCATTGCTTTAATTGTGTGAGTAAATGAGACATTAACTTTCCCAAGACTAACATTGGTCAAAAGATTGCCAAGAGTGTGAGCCACAGCCAATGGAATGATTGCTGCAAGCTGAAAACTGCCTTGTAGAATACTTATTGCAGAACAGAAGTAGATTTGTGATGAAGATTACAAAAGTACCTGTGAACGAGTAAGCTTTGGTCGATGGTAGAGATTAGATGCCCACATTACAAGTATTATCAAAGTCCCACAGCCTAATTCGAAGGCTGTAACTGTTGCTGGAAATGCATAGACCTTCAGAACCTTCAGGAAATAAAGAATGTACTTCAATTGTAGCACTTGTTAAGCATCATATTGCTTATTAACCTTCCCTATAAATTGTACTTACAATCTAACAAATGTGAATTTTGGATTGAAAACTAACAAAAGCAATCTGAGATATTTATCAACAGAACTCAACGTTTACTTGGTGCTTGAATTCATTTTTTTCTTAGTTTTTCTTATACTTTCAACTGTTATAGCTTGGAGTTAGAGATGAAGAAGCTGTTTGGATGGAAAACAGAAAGAAAATAAGAAATTGAGATGAAAAGGGATTTAGAACCTGCTTGTTGAAAATGTTGAAGTAGATGTTCAGAAGATACCAAACTGCAAACATGGCTCCAAGCTGCAAATTCCTAACCAAACCACTAGAGTCCTTTGTCTCACCTATGTTTTCAGGAACCGATGTAGCTTTGACCTTATAGCCATCATCTCTTCCATTTGAAAAGATGATTGACTCAGAAATTCGAGCATTGAAGCCAGAACAAGAAGAAAGATAGGAAGCTTTCTGACATGCAAGTCCATGTATGGGACTGAGGTGGTCCAATGGCTTTAGAGAAGACAGGTTCGATACCCGGCTATATCTGGGGTTTGGGTTTTTATTTGGAGGCTTGAAGAATGGAGTTGGAGAAAATGTTAGTGCAGTGCTCTGCATTTTGAATGTTACAAGAGAAAGGCAATGTCATAGAGGTTGGGGTTTTAAACCTGCAAGAATACGAAAATGTGGGGAGCTGCTTAAACTGACACGGCATTTGCTTTGCTGTCGGCAACTAGCTTCATCAGTCTCGAGGCTTACATTCTTGAGAGTGAAGTGTGAACCGTGAAGTCACTAACAACCGGTGTTTAAGTTACTAAGAAGTCAGCAGACTCTGGATTCGGAAAGTTTTAAGGTTTTGCCTCGAAAAAAATTGTCTGTTAATATAAATAAGTCTCTATTTATACATATTACAGTAGAATTCTTTAGATAGTTCTAAAAATATATTATTTAAATCTTGTGTTACGATCCACACCTAATATATGAAATATTATCCTTTTTTATTTGATGATCTTATCCTACAATATGTAACTATCGACGTTGATTGAGATGTTATAAGGATAATGATAAATAGTTTTATTTTTAAAAACATGAAAAATCATATTTTTAAAATCTTTACCACAAATTCAAGTAGGGGTGCATGTTTAATTCTTGATTATCCATGCTAATATATGAAACAGTTTATTTTGAGAATAATGTCAAATTAGAGATAAAAAACCCAAAGTGATCATATTTTTTAGAATCTTTACCACAATTCAAGTAGGGGTGCATGTTTAATGCTTGATTATCCATACTAATCTATAAAGTCAACAGTTCAGTTTCCAATAATTTCAAATTACAGACAAAAAACCCAAGGAGATCAATCATCCCAAGGCTCTGCAGCCTCCATTTGGTGGTGATTAGCTGGAGCTTGGAAATACATGGATAGCATGAATTCACTAGCATGTGTACCAAAGCTGTTCAGACAAAGACGTGGAAATCAAGGCTTTTCTTTTCGAAAGGGAAATCTAAATCCTGGACCGCAAATTTTGCCAACTTGATAATCCTCAGAAATCCATTTCCAGGATATTTCCAGCCATTCTAAGATTCCAATCGAGTTATACAAAGATTCTATGGTAGATATGAAGAGTGACCTGCAAAGAGAATGCATGAAATAATACAGCTATCCTAGTGAAGCTTTGATTGTCAAGTGCTGAAGTTATTCTTTCACGATATCCACGAGTACTGAAAGAAGTATCATAGTCTCATGGGTATAATATGGTCTCAGAATTGAAAACAACATGGAAAACAACAAAAGCCTAAACCATTATCAGAACCTTCTTTGCCAACTAGAGATAATGATAAGGAATAAACAAATTTGCCATTGAGTGAGGTAAGAACCAATCAGAATACAAGAATACAAACTCTTGGAATAGTTTTGAATTGATGGTATGAGTAAATGTTTTTCACGAGTCGCACTTAAGCCTTGCGAATGTCAAATATCCGGTATGCCCTCTAGCTTCAGCAGATGGCCGAGCCATGACAGCAGGCGAACTTGGGTTGTTCATCATGCTTCCTTCACTTGATGGCTGCCTCCTCTTGCACGGAGGGCACGCAACAGAACTACCATCGTCAACCTTTGAGCAATCCATTTTCCATTCACGAACTTCATATGTGCGAAGCAGTATTTCAAAGGTCCTTATGTCTGTGTGTTACAAGCACTTTATACCTTAGATACCGAGAGAGTAAGAAAATTTCAAGACTCTACAGAAGAAATACTGCTAGAACAGGATAGGAAACTAGTTTCAGTTAAGCTACCTGTAAAGTTTGATCTAAGAGTTTCACACGAGCGTTGAACTTGTTCAATGCATGGTGAGAAAGAGCACAAAATTCCGTCTTGTTTCAACATTTTTCCAGCTGAAGGAATGGCCAGCCAGGGTTGTGGTAGGTCTAGAAATACAGAATCAGCCAACCCAAGAAATTCATCAGGAAATCCCTCACCCTGAATATCTCTGACTCCCACAGTGACTAAGCTCCTTATTCCTGTCCTCTCAAAATCCTCTCTGTTAAAGGAGAGAAAAATCATAAACAGATTAGAGAATGAATCATGCCTTCTCTCTCTAACTGATTGATAACAGAACAAAAGGAAAAACAGAAAAAAAAAAAAAAAGAGACCATCCTCTTATCTTTCGGTAATTGGTTATACAGCAGAAACCACGACAAAACATGCCCAAAAAGGAAAAACCATACAGCAGTTTACTACTTTGCCAATTTTTTACTTTATAAATGAATCTTAGTCAAAGGTTCACTCTTTCTTAATTTTTCTAGTTAAATAAATATGTATAGATCCATAAACTGTGATAATTTTGAGAAGATGAAGTATCACGGAAACAGAATGCAGATCTAAAAACGCTTCAACCGAAATAGACTTCAAAAATCAAACTAGCACTCGAGCTCAACCCAAGCAGTTACTAAATCATATTTCATAATTCAAGCTTGGAAACTGAAATTTCAACAGATCCATAAAATAATATCACAATGCACTCTCATAAACATCTTCTTACCTAGCTGAGGCAGCCCTCTGTTCATGGAAATCAAATGTATACACATGTCCTGTAGGAGCCACAGCCCTTGCAAGAGAGGTTGTTAAAGATCCACTTCCTGTCCCTGATTCAAAAACCAAACAACCAGGAACTATTTCCAAGTACATAATCACGAAGCTAATATCCGCAATATAGAGAATCTGAGTCCTGTGACTTAGAACCAAAGTCCATAACTCCGGTGTTGGAGCCAATAGGTAAATATATCCACCCTTGTTGCTAAACACTTTGGAACCAAACGGCTTTCCAATCCAATCCGAATGTTTAAACACACCGAACCGATTCTGAAGAACCGAATTCTCACACACTTTAACAGCCTTCATAATATCATGCCTCTCATAGACAATAACCAAGTCTCCATCTCCAATGCACCGATTAAAAGATATCTTCTTCGAGGGATCCGAAATCAACATCCTTAAAATCTTAAATTCTATACTAATCCAATAAAAGTAATTAAATTACCTGCCAAGACTGAAATATATTCAAGGTAAGCTACTATTTATATTGTTATCAGAAAATTGAACTTGCATAATTGCATTAAGCAGAAAGCTTCAATATATGTTCAATAAATTTCGTTTCTTCTTTTTTTTTTTATATATTAATCAGATAAATTCGGTCTAATATGTTTTAGTTTAACATTCACAAGTTTCAAAATAATATGAAAATTTAGCACAGACCCAGAGTTCAATTAAGAATAAACTATCACATAAACTACCAAGAAGACCCAAATTCATGAAAATATACATACATTCAAAGCAGACATAGGAAAAGAAAATACTACCAATAATTTCATGAATAGTTAAGCTGGAAAGTTCGGAAAAAGACTTACCCAAAAGATATTTTGCCTTAGATAGCAATATTTCTCAGAGAGAAAAGTTGCAGAAGGAAGGTTTCAGGCTTTTCAAAGAAGAACGAGAGAGCATCAAAGCAGCTAAAACCCAGGGTTTTAGGGCTTTGGTGTAGTTTTTCATGAACTTTTACTTGTAGGTTGGACTATGATAGAGAGTTCTGTTCAATCACAATGTACCCATCAGCCCAAACAAATTTTCCTGGGTTTTATTTTTTGTCTGGACTATCTATTATAAAGGCTCCATAGGCTCAATCTGCCTGAACCCCCAACTGGGTTTCGGATCTCGATTTACTTTCTTAACTACTAGATCCGAAAATCCAATCATCTCGTACCCAACACACGAATAAAAGATATGACGTAATATCGATTAAAATTTAATAAAAATTATATAAAATTATAGTAAAAATTTTTAAAAAAAATTGTGTACTTATGTATCGATACAAATTTTAATAAATTTTTTTAATATTTTACACTATACAAATATAACTTTATCTAATAAAGTATGAATTATATATACATATAGTTAAATTGAACCAACAACAAGAAAAACTTTAATTTGAAATCACCAAAATCAATATATAGTATTACAATGTAGGACCTATTTATAACATATAGTATTAGGTGCAACCTAAGCTCAGCTACATTGTATTTTCTATTTTCTTTTTTTTTTTTGGGTTAATTTAATTAGTTTGTTTTTCATTTTCAAGCTACTATGAAACTTTTGTATAGTTGAGTTGGATATGGCTGCTTGGAGTCTGCAGGTTGAGAAACTATGAAGGAGATGAAATTTAAGCAGTAGTAGGTGAAGGATTAAATATAAAAAGAGTTATGAAAGTTGGTAGAGGTCCGCATCAAAGATTTCTCATCACAAAGAAACGTTTCTGCCACTGGAATAGGATTCAGTCTTATCATTTGAAGATGAGGTGAGCCCAAGCCTTTGGATTTCTCCTGCTCTTTCGGCCCTTCACTTGGATATTTGTGGATAACAGTTCTCTCGGTTTCTGTCTTTCCCCTTCATTTGTTCTTATTATGCTTGTAAAACCATTCTAAATATCTAACACAAATATCTCACAGCCTTGGACTTATTGCATTCCACTCTCTCTTTTTTCTCAAATGTACCATAAACATCAACTCCCTTGTTTGCATTGCCAGCCACATGACTACGTTAGAATGGTAAAACACCAGATATTTGTTTAACTTTCTCCCAAAATCTTGGAATACTTGCAATCTTTTTGCTTTGTTTGCACATTGTTTGTGACAATATAAGAGGGTTTTTTCAAAAAACATAAAAAAACTTTTGTTTTTAAAGCTTTGGGGTGATTTTGTTTTGTAGGTTCAGCATATGATTGAGAGGTGCCTGCTCTTTCACATGAGCAGAGATGACTGTGTCAAAGCACTTGCTAAGCATGCTAAGATTGAACCAATCATCACCCTAACAGGTAAAGGTCCTCTTTATTCTCTCCAGTGCATGCATGTATATATTCTATCCCAGCACGTTTGGTTCGGAATGGAAAATATATTATGTGGGAATAAAAAAGAGAAAATATATTATGTTACTCGGTTAGTGGAACGTATTCAGTGTTTAGACATACTTAAGCTGGTGCTTTTGCAGTCTGGAAAGAGTTGCTTAAAGAGAACAAGGCCTTTTTTCAAGAGTATTTCCAGGCCATATCTCCAAGGCAGTTCAGCAGTAAGGCCAACAAAACTTAACATACTTATGACCAGTTTGGAAAAAAATCAAAGTGACTGTGAAAAGTCCAAAACCAATGGATGCTTCAAGACTTTATACCTTCTTATAAAGATGATGAAATTTTACTATCTTTGGTTATACTTAGAAATTATACCCTCTGATTTCTGTATTTTTATATCCTATCCAGATAGTTCAACTCGAAGAATGGCTGCTTTCGGGGGAAGAAAGCATTGGCGTTGATTCAAAGAGCAAAACTATATCATCAAAAGCCCTATGAATGAACTTCTAGTTATAGACATGGTTAGAAACTTAATAACAGTGATCAGGAACTTGACTTGAGAGACTTCTGCTGCAGCCTTTAGAGTGAAAATTATGAGTACAATTTACTGGTTTCTGTCTGCTTTTAGACCCTGATAATGAATTTCAGCTTAGATTCATCATATTGCCTCTATGATCAGGCAGATTTGGATCATCTAGCAGTCGACTTTAAGCCTAGTTATTATCGCGAATATTGTATAAATAGTTGCATGCATGAGTGAATTGGTTACATTAGAAGCCATAACTTCAAGCATAGTTCCTAAAAAAGTAGATAAAGCTATTCTATTTTTGTCATATAAACCAGTTCTGTTTCATGTGCTACTGAATCTGATATTATTGCTTGATCAATTCAATATGCTCTCACCTCTGTTCTTTTAGGCAACCAAACCTAATGGATTGGAAATTTTGGCATGAAACTGTTATCACATAAATTCAGCAAAACTTGGATTCCAAGTAAAATGCATTGGTATCTGCACTCAGTAGTCAGGATTATGCTGCTTTGATGTATCGGCAGCAACCTCCTTCAGAGGGTTGGGCCCTCGGCTTGGACCATTTTTGGCAACTGGGTAAGGATTTCTGGCTATAGCCAGAAGCATTAGCATGGGAAGAACACTAATGGAGAATTTGCTTCTTTCATTTTTCCCTATCCCTTTCATATATACTTGAAAATTTTAGAATATAAGCTAAAAGTTGATAAAAATATATATTTAAATATGATAAAAATTAAAAAAATATTTTATGTTTGACGTAAAATTTTTGTATTTTACCAGATACAATCACGACTTACTATGTCTACCATCTAATAACCAACCAGGCTGCATCATCATCGTCATCATGTGAAAGAATGTCAAGGACACTGCCAAAGTCCCAGAAATGTGTATGTCCTGTCTGTGTCCACCAGCATCATCAGCCAATACAGAAAATCAGACCAACCCACTTCTCAAACTTCCATTTATCAACCAAAGCCAATCACAGATTAAAAGGCAACAAGTTAAACGGGATGCTCTGTACAGAAAGCACCACCAACATGGCAGCCAAGAAAATCTTCTTCATTCCCTCGCACGTCCGACACATAAAACTGTAAGAAAATGAAAGCAAAAGCAAATAAAAATGAAATCTGGGTCTTAAATCACTGACAAAAGTAAAGAAATATTTATTGAATTTATCCTTTTGAAATTTTATTAAATTTTGAAGGAAGATTTTCTGCTTGATCATATATTCTGCAGGTAATCTTCTTTTTTTTTTTTGGTGGTTTTTCCATTTGTTTTAAGGGAAGCAGAGGCAGTAGCAAAGAAAATTGCAAGTTTTGGATTTTTTTTTTTTGAATTAGTTTGATTTTTATTGATTAAATTTTTATTAATTTCAAATACCCTTTTCCATCTTTAATGTAATTAATTAAAAAATACTTGTAAGCAAATGGTTGCTGCTAGCCAAGAAATAGCCCAAAGCTATGAATTTCATCTTAAATGAAGCTTCACCTTATCTTGTCATTTATTTATTTTTTTAAAAAAAAAATTGAATTTAGAAAATCAATAGCAATACACCTTTTCTATTTTTGAACATGCATAATCAAATTTGAATAATATAATTCATCTCATTCATATTAATTTGTTTTTTTAATTTTAGAGTGAAATTCAAAATAATTTGTCTAATTGAAGTAAGAGATTCTTAAACTCCGTTTAATACGTTTTTTTTTTCAGAGTTGAAATTAGTCCAATCTACGTAATATGAATAAATTAAAATTGTAAAAAAGTTAAATTACTAGTGAATTAATCGAATTCGACTTAATAATTACTCAAATTTAATTCGTTTATTTTCGAATTAAGATCAAACCATTTGAGTAATGAATCAAGTAGAGTTTAAGTTTTTAAATATCCGATTCAAGTCGTTTGCAAGTCTTATCGAGTTTATTTAATAATTTATTATTAATTTATTATTTTATTACATAATATATAATTGAAAAATTAATAAATTCAATTTAAAAAATCAAGTTCTAATCGAATTCGAGTTATTCGAATATTTTATAAAATTAAATTCAAATTTTAAAAATTAAATTCGTTCAAATTTTAAATTTTTAAATCGTATCAAATTTAAACATAATATTTTATTACTTTAACATGATTTAATTACAATTATAGATTGATAGCAACTAAATAGAAAAGTAAAATTAGTAGTAATAAGAAAATCAGGGTAGTACAATTTTATTGCACAAAGGAAACACCTTACGTCATAGAGACCGGAGTAAGAAGTACAAGTAGGCCTTCCCACAAATCTCCAGACACTGCCAAACAACAAAAACATATCCAAACAGATCCCTGAAGTAAAACACAGTGGAAACAAACGACCCAACGCAAACAGGTCTGGTCTTTCTTTAAGGAAATTACATCTCTGATCTCTGTCCCAACAAGATTCCAGCCCATCAGAAAGTAGAACACCAATCAGGATCTGACACGTAAGCAACCTAGTTATGATATTGTATTGTCCTACTCACGGCTCCACCTGATCACAGAGCCTGCGGTGCAGTCAAATGTCACAGGAGTTGTAGAGTCAATGCACTCCTCGTCGAAGACAAAAATCAGATTTCTGTCCTTTCTAATTGTTTTATTTTTTAATAATTTTTAAGTTTTTAAATTATTTAATATTTTAACTCTTTATTCTTATTGTTCTATTTTTTAAAAATATCCAGTACTAAAAATGTTATTTGATATAAATGTAATTTTATTAATTTTTAAATTATTATTTTACAAAAATAAAATATTATATATAAATTTTATATATCATTAACGATTATTTATTATTTTTAATACTATCATTTCATCGTTACCAATCCAATACGTCTAAAAGACATTCACCATTACATTATATAATCTCCTCGTTCATTTGATTCATCATTCACTCCTCCATGAAATTGCCTGCCAGGACAAGGAGAAGACCCGGCACAGACTTTCCAACCTTACTGGAAAAGCTGCTCTCCCAGACGGAAGGGCAATGCGCAGGGGTAATATCAGCCGTTGATGAAGTAGAAGATGATGATGATGATCTGTAGTCGGAGGGTGGAGATTCAGATTGGCTAGTGTTTCCAAGGCGAGTAACGGTGAGAGAAGTGTTGAAGTACTCCCTCACTTGAGTAATTATCCCATTAGTGACAGTCCAAGCGTGAACCCAAGAGATCGAGCGTTTGTGATCACAGCCTTCAACAACAACGGTAGACCCAAATGTGGAAACTGAACGAGGATCAACCTCGAAACGGAAAGAGTCGTCCGATGAAGCTCCGGTGAGAAGGAGCATCATGAACTGGTGTGTTGGAGGGCCATGGAACCACCACTCAAGGTCAGGAGCAAGGATTTGGCGAACGGTTTTAACGTCTCGAGTCTTTAAGGCCTCGTAGAAGGCAAGAACCACCTCTCCGCTCTTGTTGGTTTCCTCCATAACTTTTTCCCTTGTGTAAAACAGTTCTTGAAAGGGAGCACCTGGAAAATGAGCGAGAAAGCAAAAGCAAGAAAGGAAAATGAATATGAAAAATGATTTGGATTTTACGAGGATCAGATGCAGATGGGTTTTTATAGAAAATGTCAACAACTTGGCTTTGACTTTCTGCATCCATTTCTTTGTTACTTTAAGCCAACCCTACTAGAAGGGTTAGCAATATTAAGGGTGCAAAATAGCATTAATTGATTGTTTTTTTTAAGAGGGATTAAATTTATTTATTCTCGATTCAAACATTATTAATTATTAATTTTATAGCGTAAAAAGAATAAAAATGTTTATAATTACACTGAAATAAAGTTTAAGATACAATTTTTTTTATCTCTTATAAATAAGACTTACTTGAGTAATTCTTCATTGATTGTTCGGTAGAAAAGTTATTGCTTTTTTTGCCTTACTTAAATTGCATAACTAGGTTATTCTAGATTAGTTTGTTAGATAGAAATCTTTGATAAAACATAGATTGGGGGTAATAAAAGGATAAGTTTGTTCTAATCTTTTACGATATCAATTTTGGAGTTTTATAATTAAGATTTAATTTAATTATTATTATTTTTAATGAGAACTCGTGTAATGCATGCAGGATAATGATTTTAATTTATAATAATTTTTTAAAAATAAAATAAAATTATAAAAAATTAAAATACACATTGAATAATGTATTAAAATTTAAATATATATATAATATGCACATTAAAAAATAATTTAAAATGCGATATTAATTAAGAAAATTATAAAAAAATAAATATGATAAGTTTTAAATTTAAATAAATAAATTAAATAACTACAATATTAATGAAAGCAATTCTTAATTTTTTTATTCCGTATCAAAAATTTAAATTTTCCGTGTAAGGTATAATCTCTTAACCAAAATTTTTTATTATTATATTTTTTACATAAAATTAAATACAATGTTCAAATTCTCCTTTTTAACCAAACTTTTATTATTTGAAACTCAAGTCAACTTAACCCGAACCTTAATTGCTGATATACTGCTGCCATGGTAAATGCTTCCAAGCATGCATTAATTCAAAACTTATGCAGCCATAAATTACTTGATTACAATTTATCATTCGGTTTATATATATCTATATATATATATATATATATATATATATATATATATAAATCATGTAATATTTTTATATTATATTAAAAATAAAATTAATTTTTATTTACGTTTTATGGTTGATATTAATTTTAAAAAAATAAATAAATAAAAATTTAAATAAACAATCTTTAATTATAAATTATCCTCAACCAAAATATTTTTTCGAGTTCTTACACTCTCAGCCCAGCGCTTCATTCGGTTTTTGACTTTACTGTTTTAGCATTAAATGTACAATTATTGTCGGTGCAAGTAGGATTGCGATATCAATGTCGAATTAGTTGACGAGCACAAGCATTGTTTGACTAGACATGGGATTTGTCAAGTTGCCATAGCTAATAGGTGGTGGCATCAATTTGATGCCTGAGACCACGTTTTAAAGGTACACTCTGCTTCTTCTTAAAGAGGCTGAACTCAAAAACCAAACATTTTTTTTCTTTTATTTAGATGATTAAGAACTAATTTAGAGAGATAATGAAATTAATGTAGATAAGATTGATAAGAATGAAAAAACACAAGATTATTTTTAATAAAATAATAAAAAGAATTTATTATGGAAGGTAATATAATAATTAATCTTTGAAAAAAAGTTTGTCTTTTAGTTAGTGGCCTGCACTGGTGAACCAAACTAAGCTTAGGTCGGTTCAGGTCAAGCAAAATTTTTTAAGAAATGTGTAAAAGAATGGGTTTGAATTAAAATTTAGATCCAAATGTTGAAGTGGATCAGATCAACTTCAAGCAATTTTATTTTAGGCTTGATTTGAATTTGATTCGATTCTATTCATAGATAAATTTATTTTATAATAAGTTAAATTTTTAATTTTATTATAAAATCAAAGTAA
Source organism: Firmiana major (assembly GCA_033439115.1). Lineage (NCBI taxonomy): Eukaryota > Viridiplantae > Streptophyta > Magnoliopsida > Malvales > Malvaceae > Firmiana > Firmiana major. Next base: position 70,372,658 of record CM065904.1, read on the forward strand.
ATACATATGATTAAATGTAAATTTAATGTTATTAGGTGTAAAATAAGTTATAAGTATCGTAAACATATGAAAATAAATATAAAACACATTTTGTAGTAAAATTATCATATATTTACATATATTGATTCTAATTTTATGTTTTTTCTCATATGTTATTATCCATCTTTAAAAGAAATTAGATCCAATATTCGATTCTCCTATTCATTTTTTTACCTCTTATGAACCAAAAGAAAAAGATATTTTTAACATATTTTATATTTAATAACATTAAATTTACGATTAACCTTGCACATTTACATGTATAAACACATATGATTAGAAAGTTTTTCTATGCTTGGGTAGATCAAATTTGAAGTTGCAAAGTGATGAGGTTTTCAACTTATAGCAGATTAGAGCAAGCAAAAGGGCAAATAATCGATCACTGCTTTTATTTTTCCTTACATTTTCATATGAAGGATCAGTAAAATAACTTATAACATACTGAAGTTTCTTTCATTTCACATCAATTGATCCGTTTTCAGAATGATTTAGAATTAATTTGGATAAATAATGAGATTTACTCGTTGGAATTGAAAATAATGAAAATTTATTAAAAATATAATTTTTTAATAAGAAAAAAAAAGTAATTTCATCGTTTTACTATTTTGTCCTAACCCTCCCAATTGCACGTCACTGATGCCCAGTGAGTATCCAAACCAGCCTTTAATTAGTCATCCATGGTTTTTGTTTCCTTTGATTGGATGGGTTTGGTTTTTGTAAATGAATCAAAGAAGATTAGCTTTTCCCTTAACCATTTGTAACATTAGAAACATGGATTAGCTATTACTGAAAATTAGACATGATAATATATATGTATAAAATTTATGTTTGTATAATTTTTATGTCTTTTATTCATTTTTTTTATTATATTGTTGTGTTTAAAATTATTAAATTTATAAATGATGAAGGTCGTGTCAGCAGAATCCACGTGTACAGCAACCCGCCAACCAGACAACGCCACGCGTCAGACCAGGAGAGGCCACGTGGCCAAGAGCGACAGAGTGTTCCCTACAGTAGAACACTGTCGCATAGCACGTGTGCCGCACAGAAGGCGCGGCAGACTTCCACCGCCTCTCTTGCGGTAGAGGTCCCCCGCTCAGCCTGCGGCATAGTCTCCCGCACAGACCGCGGTAGAGGTCCCCCGCACAGCATGCGGCATAGTCTCCCGCACGGATCGCGGTAGAAGTCTCCCGCTCAGCCTGCGGCATAGTCTCCCGCACAGCATGCAGCATAGTCTCCCGCATAGACCGCGGTAGAGGTCCCCCGCTCAGCCTGCGGTAGAAGTCTCCCGCACAGCATGCGGCATAGTCTCCCGCACCGATCGCGGTAGAAGTCTCCCGCACAGATCGCGGTAGAGGTCTCCCGCACAAACAACGGTAGATGTCCCTCGCCCAGCGTAGTGGCAGAGCAGCTCCCGCTTAGACAGCGGTAGAGGTCCCTCGCCCAGCGTAGCGGCAGAGGTCTCCCGCACCAACAGCGGTAGAGGTTCCATGCATACTCTGCCGCCAGACTACTTCCCCGCAAGTTGCATGGCCCGAGGCGCGACAGAGTGCTCTATAACTCTGTCGCGGCCCAGACACGCGCCTGGGTCTCAGCCCGAACCGCCTCAGGAACCTATAAATACCAGGTGAGCTCTCTGAAAAAGGAGATCCGATCCAAAAAAGAGAAAAACATGGAGAAACACTTAAACCCTTTGATTTAAGCAATACTTTCTCCTTTTCTCATATACACCAACTCCCGATCACTGACTTGATCGTCGGAGTGCGCGTGCAGGGAATAATCCCTGCCCCCTCTGATTCCTGTTGTTTTTGCAGGATATACGAAGAACACGTGGAGCAAATTATATCGACGTCACCCTTTCGTCGTTAGTGTAATCAGACTACGCGAAAGGCATAATCAGACCACGTGGAAGGTAAAGCACTGTTGCTGTCAGGTAGGCAACATCAATTGGCACCGTCTGTGGGAATCTCGACAAAAAGTTAGGTTCTCTATCGAAATGGTGAGGACACGCTCAACTGCAGAATTGACAGGAGGGCAGAACTCTGTAAGTCCCCCTGTCAGATCGGAACAGCGAAGAAGACACAGTGAAAGGGCTCAAGGAGAACCCTTAGTCTCCTTGGAGGAATTCGAGGCCCTGAAACGCAAAAATACGGAGGCTACCACAGCACTGAGAGCCATGGTGAACTTCTTCAAAGAAGCTCTCCCCCAGTTCAGCTTACCCCATGAAGTGCAGCAGCTAGTGGGGGAAAGCACACCGAGGCAGACCTACGAGAGAGGTCAGCCTTCCAGCCTGGTAAACATTGAACAAGAGGCAGGAACGCTACGCAACGCCACTGCCAATCCAGCGAGACAGAGTCCGCCCTCAGCTCCCAGGCGGCAGAGTTCTCCAGTGGCTCCGGTGCGACAGAGTCCGCCCGTAGCTCCCGGGCGACAGAGTTCGCCAGAGACTCACAGGCGACACAGCTCACCCGTATCTCCCATGCGTCAAACATCTCCTTTGTCCTATGAGCGGCAGAGCTCGCCGAATGTGCAGCGGAGTCCCCCTGCGGCTCAACGGCGACAGAACTCTCCCGCAGACAACACGCGGCAGAGGTATCCTACATCGCATGCGAGACGATGTACTCCCACTGCTTATAGGCGGCAGAGTTCTCCTCTGCCCAATGTGAGGCAGACTTCTCCTATCGCCGCTCAGCGACAGAGTTCTCCCGCAGTCCATAGGCGGCAGAGTTCACCTCTGCCCAATGTGCGGCAGACTTCCCCTCTGGCTGCCAGGCGACAGAGTTCTCCCGCAGCCCATAGGCGGCAGAGTTTCCATACCTACCGCAGCTCATCCCCTGTGGAGTTCGAACATGACCTAAGGGCACATAGAGCTGGGGAGCAACGAATACAAGGAGATTTTGACCCACAAGAAGGTCCCGAGATATCAAGTCCCTTAGTCAGAGGTACTGGAAGAGGTATTTACCAATCGGCCTCTTCTAAACCGGAAGGGACAGGACCTTACTCAGCTCGAGGGTCAGAGGACGTGGAGAAGGTCGTCCAAAGGATCCTCGAGAAGAAAAGGCTAGTGTCTCCGGATGACGGACAAAGGAGGAGGATCCCATTCAGTCCGGAGATCATGAACAAACCCTTGCCGAAGAAGATCAAAATGCCTTCTATGGCTACTTATACCGGCAAAGCGGATCCCTACGACCATATTCAGAGTTATGAATCCCTCATGCTGCTTCATGGATGGGAGGACGAAATCATGTGCAGAGCTTTTTCTCTCACATTGTCCGGGCACGCTCTGAAATGGTTTAACGGGCTGAGCGAAGGTTCAATCTCCTCTTTTGATGAGTTGAGAAATGAATTCCTCAAAGTCTTCATGATCCACAGCCAGAGGAAGAAAGACGCTACCTACTTACTCACGCTTAAACAAGGGAATAAAGAACCCTTGAAAAGCTTTGTAGATCGCTTCCGAGATGCAACCTTGGAAGTGGAAGATCTACCAGTAGGCGTAGCCTTGGCTGCAATGCTGCAAGGGACGAGTTCCGAGAAGCTACAAGAATCCATCTCTCTCGATCAACCAATGACGATTTTTGACCTCTTTGCCAGGGCTAACAAATATGTAGCTCAAGAAGAAGTGATGAGAACGATACAGCCCAGGGAGGCAAAGGAAGGAAAGAAAAGAGAGAGAGACGCACCCGAGAGAAGCTTCCCAAGACCCGTGAGAACTGACAAAGCCCCTAGGCTCAGGTATGAAGGTTATACCAAATTAAACGAGCCTCGCACTGCAATACTGGCAGCCATCGAAGGGGCAGGACTACTGGAATTCCCCAAGAAGAAAATTGGAGACGTAGGCCGAAACACTGAAGCCTACTGTGAATTCCATTGTGCTCACGGACACCCAACAGAGAGGTGTAGAGACTTAATGGACCAGTTAGAAAAACTGGCCAGAGAGGGGAAGATAAACCGCTTCCTGTGGCGAAGCGAGAGACCCCGATATCCTCCGCGTGACCAAAGGAATAATCGTCCGCGGACGGGGGCAAATAATGATATCAGAAGGGATAGGCCTAGAAACGAAGCAGTCAGGCCCATCCCCCGTGCTAATCCGCCAAACAACGAACCTACAGCCCCCGCGATAAATGTCATCGCAGGCGGGGACTCAAGTGCAGGAAGCTCCTCTACTTCCCGCAAGAGTTACGCTAGGCAAGCGTATCAGGTTAACGTGGTGATGGAGGAGCAGGCGGATGAAGAGCCCATCATGTTCACTCCGGCTGACAAAGGCGATGTCGCCATGCCCCATGACGATCCCATGGTGATATCCACGGTGGTGGCCAAACACCCGGTGAGCAGGGTCCTGGTCGATAACGGGAGCTCAGTGAACCTGATCTATTGGAATTACTTCGAAAAAATGAGCATATCCGAAGATAGGTTAAAACCCGTTATGACACCACTATATGGATTCACGGGGGAGCGAGTGAAAGTTGCCGGGTCCATAGAGTTGTCTGTAACTCTCGGTGAGCACCCGAAAGACGTGACCCGGCAAGTATTGTTCATGGTAGTCAGATCGACCTCTGCTGCCTATAACATGATTTTGGGCAGGCCGGTGTTGAACGACATGAGGGCGGTGATATCCTCTTGCTACCTATTGATGAAGTTTCCCACTCCCAACGGAGTCGGGCAAGTACGCGGAAACCAAAGGAGTGCCCGTACTTGTTATCTCGCTTCCACTGCCAACAAGGTAACACAGAGGAAAGAAACCTTATGCATCGACGATCCGCCTAAACCCCAACCTGTAGAGGAAACAGAAGCCATTGCGCTAACTGAAGGGGATAGCGGAAAAAGGGCATTCATTGGGACTCAGTTGGGCGAGCAACAGAAAAAAGGAGATAGTCGAGTGTCTGAGGAGAAACTCGGATATCTTCGCCTGGAGCCCAGCGGACATGCCCGGGATCAGTCCCGAAGTCATATGCCATGAACTTAACATCATACCCGGACATAGACCCGTCAAACAGAAGAAGAGGAGTTTCGCCCCGGAGCGACAAAGAGCAATCACTGAAGAAGTGAATAAACTCCTAGGCGCCGGATTCATCCGAGAGGTCTACTACCCTGAGTGGTTAGCCAATGTAGTAATGGTAAAGAAATCTAGCGGGAAGTGGCGAATGTGTGTTGATTTCACCGACCTGAACAAAGCCTGCCCCAAAGATTCATACCCCCTACCACGGATAGACCGACTAGTAGACGAAACATCCGGTTACGAATTCCTCAGTTTCTTGGATGCATTCTCCGGGTATCACCAAATCATGCTTCACGCAGAAGACGAGGAAAAGACTTCCTTTATAACCGACAACAGGACCTATTGTTATCGGGTAATGCCGTTCGGTTTAAAGAACGCGGGTGCCACCTACCAACGAATGGTGAGCAAAGTGTTCAAGGATCTTCTGAGAAATACCATGGAAGCCTACGTGAACGATATGATAATCAAGAGCCGCGTAGGAGAATCTCACGCTGATCAAATGTCCAGGGTATTTGAATTATTGAGGAGATTCAACATGAAGCTAAACCCCGAAAAGTGCTCATTCGGGGTAAGATCAGGAAAATTCCTAGGCTTCATGATCACTAACAGGGGCATCGAGGCAAATCCTGAGAAGATACAGGCTGTCATTGACATGAAACCCCCAACCACCGTAAGAGAGGTCCAAAGATTGACAGGCAGAATAGCGGCTCTGAATCGCTTCTTGTCGAAATCAGCAGAAAGGAGCTTGCCTTTCTTCAAAACTCTACGGGGGGGGAAGAACTTCGAGTGGACGGAAGATTGTCAAAAAGCCTTTGAAGACCTCAAGGAATACTTGAAGCAGTTGCCTCTATTAACAAGGCCCCTGGAAGCAGAACAGCTCTATATGTATTTGGGAGTCGGTGATTTCGCCGTCAGTGCGGTGTTACTGAAGAAAGATGAAATGATACACCGTCCCATCTACTATGTGAGCAAAGTGTTATTGGATCCAGAGACCCGCTATCCACTGGCCGAGAAGCTAGCATTAGCCCTCTTGATGGCCTCGCGAAAGTTGCGTCCGTATTTCCAAGCACATCCCATCACCGTCTTAACAGATCAACCATTAAGGCAGATCCTCCAAAAACCTGAACATTCAGGAAGGTTAGTGAAATGGGCGGTGGAGCTTGGGGGATACGACATCACATTCCAACCGAGGCAGGCTATCAAAGGTCAAGCTCTGGCTGACTTCATCGTGGAATGCACTATCCCGAACGACAGCAGTGAAGGGAAGGCTCACCCATGGTTGCTGCATGTCGATGGGTCATCAAGTGCCAACGGAAGTGAAGCGGGTATAGTCCTGGTGTCGCCAGAAGGAAAATCCCTGGAATACTCCCTACGATTCGGATTCCCTAGTTCGAACAACATAGCGGAGTATGAAGCTCTGATAGCAGGGATGGCACTAGCGGAGAAACTGCAGGTTCACCACTTGGTAGCACACAGTGATTCTCAACTGGTGGTGAACCAATTCAGCGGAAAGTACGAGGTACGAGAACCGATACTGGTTCCTTACTTAAAGAAAGTCCAACTCCTAGCCAAGACTTTCAAAAGCTTTCAGCTGATGCAAATCAACCGGTCCGAAAACACACATGCTGATTCACTGTCTAAGCTAGCCTCCTCCACCGAAACACAAGGAAGGACAGTAAAGGTGGAGAGGCTCGAACGACCGAGTATTGAAGGAGTCGAAGTGTGTGACATTCAAGTTGGAGACGATTGGAGATCCCCATTTAAACAGTATCTCACTGAGGGTACACTCCCCCAAGATAAAGACGAGGCTCGTCGCTTGAAAATACAAGGGGCGAAGTTCACACTCATCAACAGAGAACTGTACAAAAGGGGATACTCATCGCCACTGCTAAAATGTCTGGGACCGGAACAAGCAAGATATGCCTTAGCGGAAGTGCATGAAGGAATCTGCGGCGAACACTTAGGAGCAAGAGCCCTCGCTGCTAAAGTACTGCGATCGGGATTCTACTGGCCAACGCTGAAAAAGGATGCAATGGACCAAACCCGCAGGTGTGACAAATGTCAGAGGTTTGCGCCTATCACCACAGCCCCAGTAACTCCCTCTCAAGGCACAGTACAACCAATTCCTTTTGCACAATGGGGGTTGGACATCCTTGGACCTTTCCCATTAGCCACGGGTCAAAGAAAGTTCCTGTTAGTGGCTACCGATTACTTTACAAAGTGGATTGAAGCAGAGCCTTTAGCCACAATCACGGAAAAGAAAGTGGAGGCAATGGTGTGGAAAGACATTATTTGTCGATTCGGAATTCCCCGCATCCTAAATGCCGACCATGGAAAGCAATTTGATTGCAACGCCTTCCGTGAATTTTGTAAGAGCCTCAACATTCAGCTAAGGATCTCCTCAGTATCATATCCTCAAGCTAATGGACAGGTCGAAGTCAGTAATCGGACTATCCTCCATGGGCTGAAGACCAGGCTAGACAAAGCAAAAGGGGCCTGGGTGGACGAATTGCCTAGTGTTTTATGGGCATATCGTACCACCAGTCGTGTGTCGACTAAAGAAACGCCGTTCAGCCTTGTATACGGCGCAGAAGCATTGATCCCCGTGGAACTTGGAGCATTATCGCCAAGAGTGGTACCCTTAGTAGAGGAAGAAAACTCACAAGCTCTAAGGGAAGGCTTGGACCTACTCGATGAACATAGAGAAACCGCGGCTATTCGATTGGCATCCTATCATCAGAGGGTGGCCAACTACTATAATAGCCGGGTGAGAGATAGGCCAATGTCTGAGGGAGATCTAGTGCTCAGAAAGTCACAGATCACAAATGCCCTGAAGGAGGATGGGAAGTTCAGAGCCAACTGGGAAGGTCCCTACAGAATCAGATGCAAGATCGGACCCAACACTTGCGCTCTGGAAACTCTACAAGGGAAGAAGATAGGGAAAATGTGGAATTCAAATCACTTAAAGCTGTATTTGAATTAACCACTACATCTTTCTTCCCAAGCACTATTGTTTTACTAACACTGTCACCAGATGTCATTACCTAACCGATATATGCATTATCTTTTTGTTGTAAGTCAAAATCTCGTGACAGGATTCAAAACCGTGAGGGTTGCCCTTGGTTCGGGCCCTGCGAACGCAGGCTACCAACAGGCCAAACCCAAAGCGGACAATACAGGTTGAGTGGGCCAGACCCAAAGTAGACCGTTCAGCCGAGCCGTAAGAGCCTGAGGCGCTTTGCGTCACTGTGGCCAGGCGATAAAAATATCAAGGCTATAAAAACTAAAGACGCATACATGTCACAGTAATCAAGCCTTAAACAACTATATGCTCACACAAATACATTCAAAGACGCAAAAGAAAACCGTGAGGGCTGCCCTTGGTTCGGGCCCTGCGAACGCAGGCTGCCAACGGGCCATAGCCAAAGCGCCCTTGGTTCGGGCCCTGCGAACGCAGGCTGCCAACGGGCCAGACCCAAAGCGCCCTTGGTTCGGGCCCTGCGAACGCAGGCTGCCAACGGGCCAGACCCAAAGCGGACAATTCGGTTGCGTGGCCACTGGCTGAGCTAAGACCACAGCATACACGAATACATTCGAACATGCAATTAACCAAGCCGTAAGAGCCTGAGACGCTCTGCGTCATTGTGGCCAGACGTACAATTAACCAAGCCGTAAGAGCCTGAGACGCTCTGCGTCACTGTGGCCAGGCGTACAATTAACCAAGCCGTAAGAGCCTGAGGCGCTATGCGTCACTGTGGCCAGACATAAAAGATCTAATTAACCGAATCCTCTTTCGCAGGAAAAACTTCCTACCAAAGAGTGGGGAGCAATTGATGGAGGTCGTGTCAGCAGAATCCACGTGTACAACAACCCGCCAACCAGACAACGCCACGCGTCAGCCCAGGAGAGGCCACGTGGCCAAGAGCGACAGAGTGTTCCCTACAGTAGAACACTGTCGCATAGCACGTGTGCCGCACACAAGGCGCGGCAGACTTCCATCGCCTCTCTTGCGGTAGAGGTCCCTCGCTCAGCCTGCGGCATAGTCTCCCGCACAGACCGCGGTAGAGGTCCCCCGCACAGCATGCGGCATAGTCTCCCGCACAGCATGCGGCATAGTCTCCCGCATAGACCGCGGTAGAGGTCCCCCGCTCAGCCTGCGGTAGAAGTCTCCCGCACAGCATGCGGCATAGTCTCCCGCACCGATCGCGGTAGAAGTCTCCCGCACAGATCGCGGTAGAGGTCTCCAGCACGAACAGCGGTAGATGTCCCTCGCCCAGCGTAGTGGCAGAGCAGCTCCCGCTTAGACAGCGGTAGAGGTCCCTCGCCCAGCGTAGCGGCAGAGGTCTCCCGCACCAACAGCGGTAGAGGTTCCATGCATACTCTGCCGCCAGACTACTTCCCCGCAAGTTGCATGGCCCGAGGCGCTACAGAGTGCTCTATAACTCTGTCGCGGCCCAGACACGCGCCTGGGTCTCAGCCCGAACCGCCTCAGGAACCTATAAATACCAGGTGAGCTCTCTGAAAAAGGAGATCCGATTCAAAAAAGAGAAAAACAGGGAGAAACACTTAAACCCTTTGATTTAAGCAATACTTTCTCCTTTTCTCATATACACCAACTCCCGATCACTGACTTGATCGTCGAAGTGCTCGTGCAGGGAATAATCCCTGCCCCCTCTGATTCCTGTTGTTTTTGCAGGATATACGAAGAACACGTGGAGCAAATTATATCGACGTCACCCTTTCGTCGTTAGTGTAATCAGACTACGCGAAAGGCATAATCAGACCACGTGGAAAGTAAAGCACTGTTGCTGTCAGGTAGGCAACATCAATAAAAAATAAATAATTTTCAATCATATATAACAAAAAACAAACTAAATATACAAAACTTTTATATTATGAAATCTAAAGAGAGTTTCGTGTATTCAATCTCTTTTTTACAATAACAAAATAATTAAAATGATAAAAAAAACTTAAAAAATGAGTTTTTAAATTTAAATTTATATTTTAAATTTAATTTTTTTTTTTACATTATTTTCTTTTAACAAGAAAAAAACCTTTGGAGGATATGTCAGTCAATGTTGAGTTTCTTTACCTTTTGATCAAGATCAAACGCCTCTCATAGTCCACAACTTGTCTAGTTCGAAATGGTCCTTAGTTGTCCAATCACGTCCCAGAAAACAGAATGAAGGATGAAAACTTGGAAAAGCGCAGGCTATGCTCCGACAGCTTGCCAAGCTAGCTACCATGAAAAGTCGGTAATGTTTCGGAAGCTAGAAATTAAAATGACAGGGAACCAAGTTGCGCAAATGGAAATGGATTAAGATATTTTTTTTTTCCAAAAAAAGGGGAAAAGATAGAACCTAAAAGGTAGTGAGTGACAGTAGTGTGCAGTAAATATTCCGCTATTTTATATTTTATAAAATATGAAATTATATTAAAACTTATACTAACATATTAAATTTAAAACATTAATTTTAATTTTTATTAAATTTAAAAATATATTACCTTGATTTCTTTTTTTCCCTTTTACGTTATTCTCATGTCGTGTTTAAGATTATGAAAAGTAATTTCAACTATTGTATGATTTTTAAGATTATAAACGAACCGAATACGAACGAACAATTAATATTCATGTTCATTCGTTTATTTTTTAATGTTGTTCGTATTCGTTCGTATTCGTTAAGGTATTCGTTCATATTCGTTCGTTTATTTTTTAATACTGTTTGTTTTCATTTGCGAACATATTCGCGAACTTGTTCGTTTACGTGTTCGCGAATAAGTTTTTAAGAACCGTTCACAAACACGTGTTCGCGAACAAGTTTTCAAGAACCGTTTGTGAACATGTGTTCGGAAACAAGTGTTTAAGAACCATTCACGAACACGTTAAATATTAATACAAATTAAAAATTAAATATTAAAAATCTCACATAAAGACTAAATCCTATATAAACAATAATACAATTTGAAATCATCCAACTAAAATTCTTAAATATAACACAACGAAGTTTAAGCATTAATACATTAAAAGTTTAAAAATTAATACTAAAAATGGATGGTATTGGCAATCCTCCGAATCATCTGACAAAATAAGTAAATAAATTAAATAAATATAAATATTGAGATAAATATTGAGATAATTATTATTTTATCAAATTATAATTTTTCTCTATTCAAAAAAAAAGGAAAAGAAAGTAATAAAAAAGAAGGAAAAAAATAAAAAAATATTTTGGATAAATTAATTAAACAATTATGCTTATTAAGTTATTAAATGATTAAGTTATTTTTTAAATATAAAATAAATAAAATATGAATATTTATTTCTAATCTCATTAGAAAGAATTTTTACTTTTTAGAGAGGATTTGATAATCCTATACTAAGAGGATTATTAATCCTCTTTGCAATCCAATCCTCCCCTTAATGTGTGTATCAAACATAAGATATGGTGATTATCATCCTATCCTACCTATCATCCTATGCACCAAATACGATCTTAATATTTTAGTACATATTATAGTTATATAACATATAACTTATATAATAATATAATATAAGTAATTTTAATAATTTAATAAATTACAAACAAATAACAAACGAATATCAAACGAACAATAAACAAACGAATAACAAATGACACTTTAAACGAACGAATAATAAACGAACATAAACGAATTTGTTCATGAATATAAACGAACGAACTGTATCTCTATTTATATTCGTTCGTTTAATAAATAAATATAAAAAATATTATTTATATTTATTTGTTAAACGTAATAATCAAATATAAATAAATAATAACCAAACAATTTATGATAAAGCGTTCTATTTGATTACACCATTAATAATTCTTTCTTTTATCATGGGTTTCGAATTTTGATTGATGGATCCAAGAAACTAAGGCTACCCAACCTACCTATATTAGCTACCCAAAGCTACCTATGTTACCCACATGCAATGCGGTCAATGAACAGGACCAGCCGATCTTATATTTAAGAAAAGAGATAATCAGAAAACTATCAGACCATCTTTTCAGGATAGATTTCAATGTCACTAGTTGATAGCTGAATTACGATCGCTTTGCTTATAGAATTTATTTAATAGTCGAGACGGATAAAATTATTTAAATTTAAATTTTATAATAAATAATAATTATTTTAATTATTCAATCAAAAAATTATTAACGCTTTACCCATAATTTTAAATCTCCAATAATCTTTCGTAAATTCACCAATCCAAAGAGAGTGGTTGCATTAATTAAATGGTTTTGAAAATTAATCTACACTACATCGCACCAGCGCCATGCTGCAGGATAAAAATAATTTTTTAGAGCTTAATATTTTTCTTTTATCAATTGTCAAAGTCACATATTCAACGAGAAAAACACAAATCCCACAAAATAAAATATTATTATGACGTTTATTGAGGAATTTAAAATGCTTGTAAAAGAAATGATTTATATATTAAAATTAATTCAAAGGGATAATACGTTAGGTTTTTTTTTTTGTACATTTATTATTTAAAATTTGATTAATAAATGTTTCATTATTGCAAGGAGTAAATGCAATATATAAATTGAATTAATTAATAAAAATTATCGTGTCAAAAGCGGAATGAAGATATTTTGAGGCTTCCTCGAAGTTGCTTTACAGATTCAATCAACTAATTGTAACCAGATCTGTATTCACCTAACTTGAATGCCTTCTAAATTTTGAACTGAAAGATTATATTAACAATGGAGAGGTGTAATTTATATTTAAAAGAACGTACCGTCACAGTTAAGGGTGTACTGAATTGAGATAATTTAATAATAAATTTAAATTTAATTTAAAATTTAAAATTTAAAATTTAAAATTTAACTCAAATTCGATCGAATTTAATTTTTAAATTTTAAATTCGATTTAATAAAATAATTAATCTGTTCGGATTCAAAGTTAACTAATAGATTCAAATTTGACTTATTTTTTTTAATTATATATTATAAAAATAAAATAATAAACTAATAATTTAATATAAAATATATTAAAAAAAAGTTGAATCAAACTTACAAATCACCCGAATTAAGTGAGTTTTTTCTAGTAACGGGGTACTTCAAAATTTTTATTTCTCAACTAGTATTGTTTTAAACTTATTTCCCACTATGGAGTATTTTAAGTCGTCATTTTTATATCAATTTTTTTCTAAAAAAATAAATTTATTTTTCTATTTTCAATTGACTTTCTTTTACCAGTGTTCTCTGTTGTTCCAAAACCATCTATCGATTTTCTCATCCAAAATCTTTGTCTGCTTTGATCTTGTTCTATCGCCCAACAATAGTTTCAACCTACTTTAATTGCCTATATCTCAAAAGGATAAAAGCAAACTAGCCGAAGACAGACGGTTCTTTAAGCTTACAAGAACTTCAAGTTCATGCGTCATTTCCATGGAGATTACAAGAACTTCAATGAGTTGGAATTCTAGTTTTCAATCTTCAGGTTTGGTTTTTAAAAAAATGTCGCTGCTAGAAATTAATTTCTAGTTTGAAAGCTTCACTGCAATTAGACCACCAAAAGCCACAATTTTGTGGCTTTGTTTTGAGAGGAAAATCAAGAATTTTGAGCCCTTTATTGGTCGACAGAAAAAGATCAAAGCAGACAGAGAATTTGGTCGAGAAGAGTGAAAGTGAACAGCTTTGAAGGAACAGAAGATTAAGTGAAAGAGAAATACTGAAAATAAAAAAATAAATATATTTTAAAATAAAAAATCTAATATAAAAGTGATTGGCTTAGAATACCTCATATTAGGAAATAAGTTTAAAAAAACCCTATTAAAGAATAAAAATTTTAAAATACCCCACTACTAAAAATATTTTAAATTAAGTATTAAAATATTAAAACTAAACTGGATTAATTATTTAAATAACTCGAAACCAAACTCAACTTCGAAAATAAATAAATTAAATTTAAATTATTATCAAATCAAAATTAAATAATTCATGAATAATTAAATTCATTTATACCTCTAATCAAGCCACCTCCGCATGTTTACCGCCAATGAAAACATTTGTCACAGATAATATGATCGTCGTCATTGGTGAGCACTTTGTGTCCGAATCCGTCTCTTGTTTTTAGGAACGTATCCAATCCAATCCAATTATGGTAATATTTGTTGTTTTATTGTAATATTTTCAAAGACAGACATGAAGTGAAAACTAGATGAAAGGGATAGTCTTCTCTCTCATTACAATAAATTGATTAAAAAAACATAAATATATCGCAAATTAAAATTTCGATAAAAAATGCATATAAATTTAGTAAAATTAAAAAAATAAATTTAATGTTTAACATATCACAAAATATAATATAATAATTTTCAAATTTTATATGATTTGACATTAAATAGACATAAAACAATTATGCAGATTACCAAATTTAATTATTATTATTATTATTCATATGATTGGACACAACTTAATTGGACTCGCGACGAAGCTTGCTGGGTTTATATGCAAACTACAAATAGCAAAAAAGGGACAGTTCAGGATTGTTTAGAATCACAATACAAAGAACATGATCTGTTCACCACTCCATGTCAAATAGGGAAAATATGTATGTACCAGTTTCATAAGAATGTGCAAGCATTCCAAAACGCTTGTGGCATTTGAAAAAAAAAATGGCTTCAACATTCAGTTTGTGGTTTGTGCCTGCCTCGTGAAGCAGGCTCATTACTCATGCTATCTAAGAACGAGCCGTTGAAATTATTCTGTTTAAAATTTAAATGGAGCTACACTATCTACTTGGCAATTTTAAATCAAACTAAAAGATGAATGAGTCCTAACAAAGTGCATGGCATCGTCAAGAAAAAAATCTTCAGGATGTTGGAATTACCTGAATGACTACTTAATATAAGTATCATTTGCACAAGGCTGGTTCCCGAAGCTTTGACTCAAGATTTACTGCAACAGCATCAATGAATTCTTCTGTGTTCAAGTATAACTCTCTTGATACCCTGAATCCATAATAATATCTCGGTAACTATAAAATCATAGCTTAATTTGGGTTGCATGTTAGCAGATATAACTTTTTAAAGAATGTATAAGCAAAGCGGTACTTGGGGGAGTAAGGAAGAACCATCCAATGAAAGATATCGACAATGGAAGAAAAAAAATCATAAATCAAGAGAAAGTGCAACATACTTGGGTCCATGAATTAAAATGGCAAGATCCTTGGTCATTTTTCCTGCCTCCACTGTCTCAATACAAGCAGCCTCCAGCTTGCGGGCAAAGTCCACCAACCTTTCATTTTTATCTAGTTTGGCCCTGTAGCAAGAGAGATTGCATGGTCTTTAAATCAGTGCTGCTATCATAGTTACAAATGGAAAAAATCAATAAATAAATAAATAAATAAATCTAAGTTGCAAAAATAACAGAAAAGTTAATTCCGATATAATAATATACTATGGCAAAAAAATTCTGACCAATGGAAGGCACAAAAGCTTTGTTTATGTTTATGTTTCTGTTCCAAATTCTTCATATAAAATAAGCAGGAAGAAAAAACCTTGTGTAGGACTTCATTTAGAATAAATACTGATCAAGTGAAATTCCACATGGAAGATTCAAAACGACTTTACTTGAATGCCTTGATATATAAAATACCTGTGCTCCAGCCCTCTTGTCCATGCAAATATGGAGGCAATACTGTTTGTACTGGTTTCTTGTCCCTTTTGATGAAGCCTGAAATGTCGTGTTACAGTTCCATGAGCTGCCTCAGCTTCTAGTGTCTTCCCATCAGATGACAGCTGCAGAATTTGCGATTATAAAGATTTGCTACATTCAAAGGCCAACATGAAGAAGCCAAAGGATGAGAAACAGTCATTTGATACAAACCAACACAGAAGTCATCAGGCCCAAGGAGCCAAATCCTGCATAAAGCAAACAAGCATTTTAGTCTCCACAAAAAACTGAAAGACATCCACTCAAACTCGAGCATTGACATGTAAAGGATTAAGACCACTATCACAAAGAAATATATCCATTCATTTCATTAGGCATTTCAAAAACATTATATGAATGATATATTTGATAAATCGACACTAAACACTTAAGTAAACTATTAGTATCCTTTTTGATATTTTCTTTTGCTTTCGTGTCTGTGGGGGCATGGGGAGTAGGTATTATAAATGATTTAAAGCTTCCACCATAAATGAGCCCTTTTTTTACAGGGAAAAACAGGGAAAAGAAAAAACTATACATGGTCAGCTAATTAAGAATAAGAATCAAACAGCACCTTGAGCAAGTAGATCACTTTGGACATCTCCATCATAATTTTTGCACGCCCAAACATATCCCCCTTCACTTTTTAGTGCATATGCCACCATGTCATCAATTAGTCGATGTTCATACCTAGACATAAATTCATAAAATATTTACAAATATCTAAACAGAAACCTTTAAGCAAACTTCACTAAAAGCAAAAACCAACCATATAGAATGCTCTTCAAACTTGTTCTTCCAGTTTTGTTCATACACCTCCTGAAATATGTCCTTAAACCTGTAATAGACTTCTTAAGATAAGCATTGTGTAGTTCTTCCGCTTATCAAAAATCAGACGGACCTTGAATAAAGAAACAGTCCTAGATATAAGGACATTTGGGGAAAATGGAAATTAGAAAAGAAAACACTACCTGCCATCATACTTCTTCAGAATGGTGTTTTTTGTGCTCAGGTAAAGAGGCCACTTCTTTGAAAAAGCCAACAACATAGAGGACTCCGCAAAAGCACGAATTGACTGAAAAATCACACAACGATTTGTTAAATTAATTAATCAAAAGAATGCTCTGCAAATCATCAATAGTGGGTGGGCGGGTGGGTGTATACAAACTTATACATGTGGATATATCTACATCATCATCATTACAGCATTTTTCCCAATACTGGGATAGGCTATATGAACCAAACATATGATCTCACGCTAAATCGTCAACGTGAATATTTTCATATAATACGTCGATATATACATATGGGAAAAAGAACGCAATTTTACAAACCTCATCAACATTATACATAGCAAGTGCTACACCAGGACCTTTAAAATTATAGACATCAAGCTCCATTGGCTTGTCTCCACCTTCGGGGACTGAGAAAGAAAAAAAGGACGATATGCAGCAAAGAATTAGGATTTTAACAAATAAGATTTTTCCAGCTTAGTTACATAGCACCATGCCAAGAGTGATGATTAATCAGCTTACCAAATACCATCTTAAGCTTTCCTGGGCCAGTAATTACTGTATCAGTTGCGCGATACTGATCACCAAAGGCATGTCTGCCAATACATATGGGTTTCTTCCAACCTATAACAGGGAGAAAAAGTTTATAGCAGCTTTCACAACATTTCAGTTGCTTCTACAGTGTGAAGAAACAATTACCAGGAACAATTCTTGGTATATTCTTGCATAGGATAGGTTCACGAAAGACAATACCTACAAACAGAAGCAACCTTCAACTAGAAAGCACTACTAATAGTAGGAGTGGACATCTTGTAAACGTGAAAGCATTACAGCTAAGCATCAAAATATATCTCTTCTAAAAACTCATGATATATATAGATGAATTAAAATCTTGTTTCAGCACAAATCTACCAATGACAGCCAATGGAAAACAAATCTTTCAAATGTCAGGTTACTATTTTAAACAACTAAAAGGAAAATCAAATCAATCCATGCATGCCAATCATTCAAATTCATCCCTGAAATGAGAGGTATATAGGAGGTAATCATGAAAGACAAACCATTTAAGATGTTTCTAATTGTTCCATTAGGACTTCTCCACATAGATTTCAGCCCAAATTCCTTGACTCTTGTCTCATCTGCATAATCAGCATAACCTGACTTTCAGTATTATATAAAGCTGAAAAGTTTTCATTAAAAAAATAAAAAGAAAAAGAACTTCCTTAGATACTTTCCATATATCATAAGGAAATTCACCGATCTACAAGGCTAGAACAGCTTAAAAAAGCACAGCAATGACTAACCAGGAGTTATTGTCGCGCATTTGATAGCAACATTATACCTGAAAGAAATAAGGACATTCTTTACAACTGCAGGCTTTAAGATGTGAATAAAGAAACCATAAGATTCTTGAAAACTTCAAGCCTATGCTTTCCTCAACTATTGCAAAAGGTTTTTGCTTTAACAGAATCTTTTTCTTTCCAACCAAAAAATCCACCATTTTCCATTCAGGTACTAAAATAAGAATTCTCTGTACAATTTTCTCTTGAACCACCTCAACCAACGTAAAGGTCTTTATATCATCCGACGTCAGTCCAATTACTCAGCAAAGAGCAAAATCATCATCATTAATATTATAATATTTTACTCTTTTCTTTATTTTCACTTCACATAATTTAAGCCCAATGCTGACCGATCTCACAAAACGATGTTAGATATCAAGGAATTTAAGACTTATAACATTCATCAATCGTCGAGGTACTACAATTTATTTAATCTATTTACAAATGGATGAATAATAATGACTCTTTCAGTGGCCTCGTTATGTTAATAATGCAATTCTAGAGACCCAAGCTTCCGGCATCTCATATGGCATATAATATCTATAGAATCCAATTTTTTTTTTCAAAATAATACTAATAATAACAGAGCAATCTTCATGTCTAAAGAGCCTTGTGCAAAGAAGACAACTCACTCCAAAGCTGCTTCAGCACTTTCAACCGTAACTTTGTCGTCAGTCGCATCCCGGTTCAGTATCCCTAAATCGAAGTATTTTATGTCCAAATTTAAGTAAGGAAATATAAGCTGCAATTAAACAAACAAGTATTCAGTACTAAGAATTAACTACTAATTATTAATAATTCTTGAAAAAATCAAGAAATAATTCCATACTTTGTCTTTTATCATACTCCAAATAATCCTCGTCATTTCATCACCTAATTACGACAAAAAAATGTAATAATAATTAATATTAAACAAGCAAAAAAATACAATTCCAGAACGTTCTCAACTATCAACGTTTTATTCAACTGTCTTACCGTCCATTTCGACGATCGGGTTTTGAACTTGAATTCGGTCGAATCCACTGGAAGAAGCGAAACACCGAAGGGAGACGGCGCGAGGGAAGTGAGAGGAGAAAACGACTCGGTTGTTGAGAGCTCCATTGCTGAAGAGTGTAGAAGCAGAAGAAAGATGAGAGCTAGGGTTTTTGCTTCTAAGAGCGAGAATCGAAGAAGAAGAAGAGGAAGAAAACGAGGAAGCGAGCATGGTCGAGGCAGGTGAAGAGGAGATAGCGCCGAGTCGGAGTCGCAGAGCGATTTTGAGCATTTTCACTTGCCGTGCGTTTAAAACACGCTCTCGTTTTAAACGAAGTGGTTTGCCGTTTTGGATGTCCGTTTAACACTTGCAATTATTTTATAAATATTACTATATTCTCCTTGTGAAAGCAAGTAAACTGTCAATGAAGAAAATAAAAAAGATTATTAATATTTTATTTAAATTTGATAATTCATATATATAAATTATGTTTTGTTTTGTGTTCATATCGAAATATTAATTATTAAATAAATCCTTGAATTTTTTTTAAAATTTTTAAATCCATATTAATTTTATTTTTTATTTTTTTGTTAGGTTAATGTATTAAGTTTAAAATTTATGGATTTAATTTACTTTATAAGGAAACATTTTGGCGAAACAAACACCAAGCTCACAATGGTAAAATAAATCTCACTACGGCGAATCAAATCCTAAAACCCTTGCATTTTTTGCCACCAAAGCCACCTCTCTCCCCCTTAAACCCTAAACCGTTTACCCTCCCCAGAAATATCAAAACCAAACTGATTTCTTCCTCCAATGGCTATGTCCTCACTAGCCACCAGAGCTCGAACTAAAGCCAACCCACTCCTAACATGGCGTGCCCTACGTTTCCGCAACATCTGCAGCGGCCGTTTCGGTTTCGCCACGTCGGAGTCCGACCCGCCTGACCCACCTGTGGCTGGGACCAAGTTTCTTGAGTCGTTTAAAGAAGAGTTCGAAATTGGATCTAGGGTAATTTCACTTGAAACGGGTAAAATTGCTCGTTTTGCTAATGGGGCTGTCGTGTTGGGCATGGAAGAGACCAAAGTTTTGTCCACTGTTGCTGCCGGTAAAGGCGATTCTGTTCGGGACTTTTTACCGCTCACTGTGAGTAAAACATCTTTAATGTTTTAGTTCTCAATTTAGGGCGAAATGAAATATTGGCCCATGGTTTTAAAATATGTTCAATATCAAGGTTCTATGGTGCTTATTCGTTAGGCGTCGATGCTTTTCCTTTTGCTATATATCCCTTAGCATGTTCTTGGAGAATGTTTCTAATTATTGGGGAAAGAGGAATTTGATGCTTTTTGAAAGGTTCTGAAAGCTGGGTTTCTAAAATCGTGTTTGGTTATTTATTTCTTGCTATTTACTCTTTGCTTTTGTTTAGTAAACCTTAGAAAGTAAATTTATAATGAAAAAATGACTAAAATCGAATAACAAATGTAACATAGTTGTTCATATAAAAGTAAAACCATGCATTTCTTTGTTTAGACATTTCATTTTTTAGTTGTTACAAATTTTTTTTTTTTTTTTTCTGATTTTGCTTCTAAACCAAGTTTTCTTCCTTTCGATCTTGGGTGCAAAAAGAAGTAGCAAAAATAATGAAAAAAAATGGAGTCTATTAACTATTGATTCCCATTTTTTATTTTCTTGGATGGTAGACATCTCTTGCGTGTGTGTTAGGGTTGGCTAGTATGTGATCTCATTGGGATTTCCGTCTTATAAGGTTGATTATCAAGAGAAGCAATTTGCTCAAGGTGTGATTCCAAATACATTTATGCGGAGAGAGGGTGCTCCAAAAGAACGTGAACTTTTGTGTGGCCGTATCATTGATAGGCCCATACGGCCTCTTTTTCCTGCTGGTTTTTACCATGAAGTCCAGGTATATGTTACTTTTCAGATTCAAACATGTACACGCATATGTATTTCAATTTTTTCATTTGATTGACATTGCCGGATTTAATAGGTAATGGCTAGTGTTCTTTCTTCTGATGGCAAACAAGATCCAGATGTGATGGCAGCTAATGCAACATCTGCTGCTCTTATGTTATCAGATATTCCATGGGATGGACCCATAGGAGTGGTACGGATAGGAAGAATTTTCGGGCAGTTTATTGTTAATCCGACTATGGATGAGGTATTAACATAAGCTTTTATTTAGTTATGGATGCCGATTTAGGTATCTCTTCTATGATTATCATAGGCAGTCTTAAGGCAAGTGTATAGTTTGACTCATTCGTAATTACCAGGTTACCTATTGTTTTCTATATGTGGTAATGAGTTAGTCGTTAGATGCTCACTCATAAAGGTATCACATTGCAGAGTTCTTGCTTCTGTACGAAATGTTATGTCATTGTTAATTCATTGTGTTATCATTTATTAAAGTACATTATCAGGTTGGAAGACATTGTCTGTACTAAATAATGGCCAAAACACTTATTGGAACGCTGGCTAGTTAAAAAGGGGTAATTTAGGGGGAAATAAAGCTGATAGTAGTGGCATGTGGCTACACCAATTGTGTAGTAGTAGTTTGTTTATTCATTCAGGTTTACTCATACTGCTATTTTCTCTTAGATTCTGGGGTATTGTCAGATATGCTAAGTATGGTGGGATGGTGCTTTCAAGGTATCAATTAAGGGCTGTAAGAAAATATGTGGAATGCAGTGCCTCTTTAGGGTCAAGATTGCTTTAAGTGTTAATATGCACTGTCAATTTCCCCCCTGGAATTAGGATTATTTTTTCTTTATTTTCTCCTCAGTTGACAATTCCTGATACTTTTCTTTCTATTCCTTGTCTGCATTTGCAGAAGAATGGTTTTATCTCTTACCCAGTTTGTTCTCATTTCTTGGGTTGTGTCTGGTCTCACTTAGATGGTCCTTTGCTACAATGTTAACTCGTTATGCACACAATGTTGAATGTTGTTCTTTGGAGAGAAAATTTGTTATGATTTATGAGTTTGTCCAACCTATTTTGAAGTTGCTTTTAAGCTTTATAAACCTCTGCAGATCTTCAGACAATGAAACTTAATTTGTCAGTTTTCCTATCCTCTGATCAGTGCTTATTTGATGTGATGCAGCTGAGTTTAAGTGATCTCAACTTGGTATATGCCTGTACAAGGGACAAAACCTTAATGATAGATGTGCAAGCTCGTGAAATCTCCGAGAAAGATTTAGAAGCTGGTTTAAGACTGGCTCATCCAGAAGTGAGTCATAGGCTTGTCATAAATTTTTGTTGTGTCTATCAGTTAATGGAAAATACCATTAAGATGGTTTATTGATTCAGGCAGTCAAATATCTTGAACCTCAAATCAGACTGGCAACAAGAGCTGGCAAACAAAAGAAGGAATACAAATTGTCTATGATCTCAGAACAAATCTTTGAAAAAGTCAGAAACCTGGCAGAAGCTCCAATTGAAGCTGTTTTTACTGATCCTTCCTACGGCAAGGTGAATACATTTCTCCTTTGGTCTTTTGTTTCACTTATTTATAGATACAGATGCATTTGACTTGCTGCTTGAGTTTCATGCTGTGGTAATTTTGAATAATGTAGTTTGAACGTGGAGAGGCTTTAGAGAAGGTAACACAAGATGTTAAAAGCGCACTTGAAGAAGAATGTGATGAACAAAGATTAAAAGTTCTGCCAAAGGTTGTGGACACTGTCAGGAAAGAGGTGAGCTGTGGATATAGCTGTAAAATATATATATATATATATATATATATATATATATATATATATATATATATATATATATATATTTTGGCTTTAACAAAAGATTGGTCACATAACAAAGTATGACTGGCATTCTCTATGATCTTGAGCAACCAGGTGACTACTTGGTTGCTCAAGAAGTAATTAAGCTTCTGACAAGAAATAGATGGGAAATTAAGGTTACTACCTTAAAATTGCAAGCAGGTGGATGGAAATTGGATGATTTGTTAATTTACCCTTTCATTTGGTTCCTATATTTGTTCTTAAATTTCTTGAAGTTGGCGTAGCTGAAGTTGAATAAAACTATCAGGTTGTTCGCAAAAGAATTATTTCTGAAGGATTTAGAGTTGATGGGAGACATCTTGATGAAGTTCGGCCAATATATTGTGAGGCTGGCCTTTTGCCTATATTGCATGGATCTGCTCTTTTTAACCGTGGAGATACTCAGGTTAAAACACATTTTTCCTTGTCTCTACATCTAGATATGTCTAGGTTTGACCTCTCTTTTGGCTGAGGGCTTATATTCGATGTTTTGTTTCAGGTGCTTTGTACTGTGACACTTGGAGCACCTCAGGATGCTCAACGCTTGGATTCCTTGGTTGGTCCCCCAACAAAGCGCTTCATGCTTCACTATAGTTTTCCTCCATTTTGTATAAATGAAATCGGTAAACGAGCTGGCCTGAACAGACGTGAAGTAGGGCATGGTAAATCCGTTTCCTTAATCATCATAAAATATGTGCACACATGCATGTAAAAAAGTTCTATCATTTAGATGAGGTTTGTGCTTGTCTCTTTTGTTACCTTTTCCATAGGAACTCTTGCGGAGAAAGCTCTTCTTGCTGTATTACCTCCTGAAGATGATTTCCCATACACTGTTCGTATTAATTCCGAAGTCATGGCTTCAGATGGTTCAACATCAATGGCTACTGTTTGTGGAGGTATCCTTTTCAACCTGTAATAAGTTATCTTCTTAATATATGCTCAGCTTGAAAGTTATGTCTGTGGATGCCTCAGTAAAATTTACTTCCTCTAAACTATAAACTAATCATGTTTTAGCATGATGGCCGTTTTCCTAATGCAGGCAGTATGGCTTTGATGGATGCTGGTATTCCATTAAGAGAACATGTTGCAGGTGTTTCAGTGGGTCTTGTTACCGATGCTGATCCTGAAACTGGTGAAATTAGGGACTACCGTATATTGACTGATATTTTGGTGAGATGTTTTACTTGACCTATTTGACATATTGCTCATGTGAAAAATCTTTTGGTTGCTTTTATTTTCAACAAATGTTAGAAACCAACACCTGTCTTTATTCTTCCTTGATTATCTGTCTAGTACTTGTTGTCTTTTGGTTCCTCTACTATTGACTAAGCAGTTAGTTATATGGTTCTGAGGTCTTGCTTTTAAAAGATAAGTACCTTTGTGACCTCAATGATCTGAAGTTGGTTGTTAGAGTTTACTAAAAAAGTGATCTCTCTAGGGTCTGGAAGATCATCTGGGAGACATGGACTTCAAGATTGCTGGGACTAGGAATGGAGTTAATGCAATTCAATTGGATATAAAACCTGCTGGAATTCCTTTAGATATAATATGCGAGTGTTTAGAGCCTGCACGTAAAGGACGCCTTCAAATCCTTGATCACATGGAGAAAGAGATTAGTGTGCCGCGAACTCAGGATGATAGAAATTCTCCTCGGCTAGGTTGAAACCCTGATATATTTGTTAGCTATTTTATTTTGCACTTAAATAGCTGTGAACTCAGCAACAATTGATTTTATGCTTTAACTGAAAATATATGCTCTGTGATGCAGTTACATTGAAGTTTACCAATGATGCTATTAGGCGATTCATTGGACCTTTAGGTGCTCTTAAAAGAAAAATAGAAGAGGAAACAGGTGGGTGCTGAACTTGAAAAACATTTTACATTTGGTGGAGAGGTAATTTGGTTGTGATTGAGTTTTTGGTCATTTCCCATATGATGGTACTCTTACTGGAATAATGTTATGAACAATTTTCTGAATTCACAATGCTTTTCTTCAAGGAAGTAACATTGTTTCTTTTTCATATATTGTCCCAATTATTTCCTTTAAAATTACCAGTCATTGAGGATGTAGATTTTCACCCTTAATATTGGATATGAAGATGATTTCTTCTTTGTTAGACTTAAGCATTGATTTGGAAGCCATGAAACCTATTTTTGTGCTTTCCATGTTGCTTCAGATTAAGTATACCAATCATGAATGATTGATGGACGTGTGTTTTGTGCATATTTTGCTGATTTACATTTTGTTGCTGCAAATTATAGTTGTATATGTGCCTTTACCTATCATCATTTGTTCAATAACCATCTTAATGATTTTCAAAATTCAGGTGCACGGATCTCTGTAGGTGATGGAACAATTACTATAGCTGCTAAGAATCAGGCTGTGATGGAGAAAGTGCTAGAAAAGGTATTCATAGGATTCCCTATTTTGATTGACGTCTGATATTTCTTCAGTCTGTTGTAGATCCATGCAAAATTTTGATACTTATTGTCCTTATTACTATTTTGCAAATTAATGTACTATAACACTGGTAATCACTTTGACTGACTAAAGTACACAAATTTTTAAATGCCTTGAACCCTTCAGTATGTGGTGCTTGAATAATTTCTGTCTCATTGTTACCACTAAAATAAACCTCACAGATGGAATCTGAATTTTCTTTGCATTATTTTGTCCATCTAGTTCATTTTGCTGCTAGTTTATAAGAGTATGAGCATGCCTGTTCGTTATGCTTTATCCTAATTAAGTGCCTTAAGTAATCCCTTGTGCTCTACAGGTAGATTTCATAGTTGGCCGTGAAATTGAAGTTGGAGGAATCTATAAAGGCATTGTGACATCAATCAAAGAATATGGTGCCTTTGTGGAGTTTAATGGTGGACAACAAGGCCTGCTACACATTTCTGAGTTGTCACACGAACCGGTGGGTGGTAAAACAGTGGCAGTAGCTAGTAGTGCAGTCCTGTTGATTTTATTTATCACTTTCTTTTTCTGAATGCCCTTTCTGATTCCTATGTTTTGGTTGCAATTTTTTTCTTATCTGTCTTTTGGCTCATGTACATGATTGCTTAGAGCCTTAGTGTTTTGTTTTAATTTGAAGATTTGGAAAACTTGTTGCATTTTGTCTTGTTCTTAAATTGATCACATTTTAATAATAAGAATTTCCAATAGTCATGTATCTGATAATCAATTTTTTTATCAGCCAAGATCATGAAAATTTCGGAGACAACGCTTCAGGAACACACAAAATACTTGATTATCCATATTAACAGTTAATAACTAGAGTATGTTATGTTTAGGGTGTCTATGAACTGTTTATTTCACATACGTAAATATCGAATGCCTCACAGAACTTGTAATTATCCTTTCATCAGGTGTCTCGGGTTTCAGATGTGGTGTCTGTCGGCCAGAAAATTTCTTTGATGTGCATCGGCCAAGATGTTCGTGGTAATATCAAATTATCTCTTAAAGCAACTTTACCTCGGTCTGGATCTGAGACAAAAAGTGTAGTTGAAGGAAAAGAAGCACCTAATATTTGGGCATCACTTGAGAATGTGTCTAATGGAGAACAACAGAAGTCTACTCCAGAGGAGTTGCCGCTGAGCGAATATGAGAATACTGCATCAAACCTGTCTGCCTCTTCACCACCAACAGTAGTTATTCGAAGTGCTGCCGAGTGTGATGAGGAAGAGAAATCTGCTGGTTTGAGTAAGACTTCCAAAAGTGCACCTAAACTAAAGGACACTTTGAAAAGGGATAATAAGCTGAAAACAGCCCAGTCTTCTGATAACAATCTCAATTCGAATCTCGGCAATATCTTATCAGAATCCTTATCTCGAATGGTAAGGGAGAAAGAATCATTTTCTGAAGATAAATATGAAGGTGAGACTAATCTGAATAATCAAAATGACAAGGGAACTGATGTTAAGACTCCAGTGACTCCTGAAACGCTGAAGTTAGGAACAAAAGTTACTGCCAAGATTTATCAAATTCGTGCTCGTGGTTTAGTTCTTGATTTGGGTGGTGGAATTCGTGGCATGTACAGGTTTGAGGTATGTATCCTTTTGTCTGATACTGCTACTGCTTTTTAACTAAAAGGTCTTATCTCTATCCTTGTTACCACTCAAAAAATGACCATTTATCATCATTTTTTGACCTGCAACAATTTATTCGTATCATCTGTGTTTCAGTGCTCATGTTTTAAGATCCTTACATTATCTTGATAGGTGCCCTATCAACTCATTGGTTAATTATTGTTGCTTCTTTATTATTTAGTTGGCTTTGGCAAGAATTATCTAGTCTGCCACAGGACCAGGGATGACACTGATTATAGTTTTTCCAAATGCTAAATGAAGGGAAAATTTCTGCACTTCCTATCTTATCATGTTCATTCCTTTTTCTATTTTTCGATACTTTTTGTGGTAAAATGTTGATGACACATATAGATAGGTAAAGTTTTCAGTGGCATTTACTTTTGGCACATGAATGCTCACCCAGCCCGATATGAAGGTATTCCTTGCTATAGATCATCACGTCCACTCATCAACTTTCCCAAGTCATTGAAATTCTCTAAGTAAAACTACCTATTAGTGGAATTCATCAGGTCTTATTTCTACTGTCCAAGTCCATTCTTACAAAATTCTGATTGGAATGGATATTTGAGTTTTATGAGCATGCATTTGCATTTATTTGCTTATTTTCCATTCTGTTTGAGAAAGTTCTTTATATGTTTCAAATGTATCCTGCCCATCATTTCAAAATTTGCATGTCTGTCTTATTCACCATTTCCATTTTATTTTTTTTCTTTTTTGTTGCATTCTTAGTTATAATCATCTTCAATAAAGCATTTTGATGGAGTTGGATGCTTGAATCAAAATAACTTTGATTTGATGGTTCTTATCATTTCATTGCAATAATAACATACAAAATCTTCCATGTGCTCGAGAGAACAGTTTTAGTTGAAAAACTTAAAAAGTTGCAGTTGCTGCTGTGAGGATATTCCCTCCAGCCTTGGAGCTCACTAACATATTTTGATTTCCATGCAGCAGCCCAATGGTGAAAATTTGTTTAGCATAGGCGATGAGTTGCAAGTCCGATGTTCAAGTTTTACAAGTAAAGGCATCCCAGTCGTGTCTTTGGTGGATGAGGAATTATAGCACTTTCACAGTCCTTCCTGGGAATAATGCCCTGAGGATGGTGATGGGATTGTGGTCGAAGGACATTCTTGTTCCCGTGACTGAGCATTATTGAATTGTTGACACTTCTTTGGTGAACAAGCATGCACGGAGAAGGCCCGCGCATCTATGTAATCTGGTTTAGAGATATAAATTTTTCTGCAATTGCTTCGAGGAAGTTTCTACAACCTGCCTAATCTGTGGAAATGTCGAGAATGCTAGCACGTGGTAGGAAGCCAGCTATACGAGCAAGGTTAGCCTTTACCACTGACCGAACCATCATACTTAAAATGCATGATACATGGTTTGCACTCTTTAACCTCGGGGATTCTGATAATTGGATAGCCTCATAATCTCTTATTATCTGTTTTTTTTTTTTTAATTAAATGTTCCATTTATCGTTAATAAATCTGGGAATTTGAAGAAACAGGGAGGAATTTGTTGCTGTAACTTTTTTCTGACCCAACTCCTCACCAGATTAGGTTCTATCCTTCATTGATGTTATATTATAATATTATGAATGGAGAGTGTAGCAATGGTTATAACTTGTGCTTAGTCTCCATTGTTATTTACATTCCTATTTGGAAAATATTCTTTTAACCATGAATTATAGTACCACAGAAAACTGGGAAGTCGAAGACATCCTTAATTTCTGCAATCACAGAAGGCTTTATATTATCAATTTTCTGTAACTAAGGCTCAGCTTGGCATCGTGGTTAGCCATATTTGGCATCGTGGTTCGCCTTGATTTTATTTTATTTTTTATTTTAGTAGAAAATATATATATATATATATTTAATAATTATTTTATTTTTTTTAATTTTATTAAAATCAATTTTATTGTTCATAAATTAAATTTGAATATCTGGTGAGGATTCATCGAGGATTTGCTGCGGTGCAAACTGCAAAAAAACAAAAAATATGATAAATTTACTCTTATTTAATTTTCTTTATTATTTTATTAAAAAAATATATACTTAAACGTATTTTCATTGAACCATGCCATCATCTATTCAAATTTACGAGAAGTGGGTCAACAGGATTGGGTTGGCTCCAATAGATTATGGAACCCAGGATTTCAAAGAGCCTAGCCGGCTTGACTCGCACTATTGTAGCTCTCCTCCAATAAAATCATGTGCGGCCTCCGGTTTGGTTGTTGGCAGCTGATAATGAGTTAAATGGGGCTTTTCAACATACTTGACAATATACACCTAATATTACAATGTAATGTGAAAATGATATAAAAAATGTTATTATAATATAAATTAAAATTTGATTAAAATTATATATAAATTTAAAGAAAAAAATAAAAATATTGTATTCAATATGTTGATATTAATTTTAACATGATAATTTACGTGTTTTTTATAGTATGAATATAATTTTATATGGTACGAATTTAAAATATGTACACAAATTTTTAAATTACTTTTTAAGTTCAATTTTTAAAATAAATTTTTTTGGTAATATTTATTACCAAAAAGTTTTGAACCAATAATGGAATAACATGACCATGTTCATAATCATGTCAAAAATTTTATTCGAAACGGATCACTTACATTAATATAAAATAAATTTATAAAAATAAATATTTTATGTAATTCTTAACAAAATGAAGATAAAAGGATTTAGCTTTTAATTATGATTTTCACTCGACATTAATTATGATTTAAAAACAAAATATTTATATATATATATATATATATATATATATATATATATATATATATATAACACGTGTGAATCAATTACTGCACGACATTTACATTTTATATAAAACGTTTGCATCATGAATGTTCATTAATTAATATGGTTGAGTGATGAATTGATTAGTTCAAAAATATTATTTTATACATATCAATATTTCACATCAAATAATCATTTTATTATTTTTTTTCATCTTTTAAAACAACATTCTAAGAAAATCAATAATTATGATAATGTTAAAATTTTATCTAAAGAAATTAGTTTTATTAATCAGCTTATATTGCAAGAAGAAAATCATGACAACTACAAGTACTGGATTTTCAACTTTAAACAAAAGAATAATGATGTAATTATAATTATTGAATTTGGATAAATTTGATTAACAATTTTCTAAATAAGCCAACAAAAATTGATCCGTCAGAAATTTTTAATATGTAAAATAAAGTCAAATTTTGTTGAAGATATGGTTCCCGCAAATTTGGACCGACAATTGAATAATTATGATTAATAACACATTCATCCAACTATGGTTTAAATTACTATACATTGTCTGATATTATCATTTCTTTATTGAATTTTGAACATTAATAAATTTTTTAAATACTAAGCTGTTTAGTTTTGTTGGTTTGGATTTTGGATTTCATCTTTTGTTGTCAACAAAATGTTGTTTTTGGTTGACATATCAATCAAACTCTTTTTACTTGAAAGAAAAAAATTTTATTAAATTAAAAAAAACAATACTCAAAATACAAAATATAAAATATAAATCAAATAAACTTATATATCAAATTACCCTAATTATATAAATTTTTGATAAACCGAACAAATCTTTCTATTAAACCTATCATAAATCATGTTTTATCGATTAATTGAATATCAAAATTAAAATTTCGAAACAATAACATTATTAATCTAAAAATATTTCAATATACGAGAAATAATTTATGTTTTTATTTATAATTAAAACTTGATTTAACGATAATTTTTAAAAATAATAGGATCAAAGTTTGATTTTTTTTTATTTTATTTTTTTATAAATAAAAAAAATCTTTTTATTAAAAAATTAAAATACAATACCTTATTTGGATGAACACTGTTCCAACAAGAAACGAAGTTTTTTGTGGCAAAAATCACCGACTTAGAGCGAAGGATTTATTGTGAGAAAGGTGATTCACTGAAATTTAGAAATTTATTGATTTCTTAGAAAGTGGATCAGACTTTAATGACAGAGGGTCCCAGCACTGTCCTGTTTAATCTTGAAACAGTGACAGAACAACAAAATGAAAAAGGTAGAAAGAAAAATGTATTGAGAGCTCTCCCAAGTCAGACTTTGCAACAGCACTGCAGCAGCTAGCCAGCAAATAGCCTGCTTTGGCAATATTCTTTTCATATTCCTTCTCTTTGTGCATGCCTTTCAGCACAACAATTAAGCTGAAACACCCACAAAAAATGGAGAAAAATAAGCAAAAGAGAAGGCTAACTGTGAATTCCATGCAGTTTTCAGACTCAAAACAACCATATTGGAGATGGGTTTTCTTGGTAATCTTCTCTTTGTTAATCTCCATCTCCTTCTCTGATCCAAGAATCTCAGACGCTGGCCTTTTCTGTGGGAATTCCACCGCACCGAGTGGAAGCAACTTTGTTCCGAGCTTTGTCAAAGAGATGCGAGGGTTGTCCGAAGTGATTAACAGTGCCCACTTTGCTTCTTACCACCTCAACTCCACAACTCCAATGTATGCATTGGCTCAGTGCCATGGCGACCTCTCGCAAACTGATTGCCTTCTTTGCTATGCAGCATCAAGGACTAGAATCCCACGTTGTCTTCCTTCTGTCTCGGGTCGAATCTTTCTCGATGGCTGCTTCTTGCGTTATGACAATTACAGCTTTTTTCATGAGTCTGTTTCATCTAGTTTGGATAATGTTAATTGCAGTTCTGATAATGCGACGTTGTCTGGTAGGAATGTTGAGTATGCAGTTGGGAATGTGAGTAGAATTGCTTTGAGAAATGGAGGGTTTGGGGCTGTGGAGGTGGACGGCGTGTATGCATTGGCTCAGTGCTGGAAGAGTGTTCCGGCTGAAGGGTGTAGAGAGTGTCTGAGGAAGGCGGCAAAGGCGGTGAGATGCTGCGTGCCAAAGGCGGAAGGGAGAGGATTGAATACTGGGTGTTATTTGAGGTATTCGACCATGAAGTTTTATAACGAAAGAGGAGAGGCAGAGCATCATCACGGTAAGTCTTGTCTTTTTGGAGATTCTGATTGCTTGATTTAGTAAAAAGATTGATAAATAACATGAATCAAGTGATGATCTTCTCCAATCTGAAACTGATAAAACAAAACATGGTGAAATCTGAAAAGAGTCATAGATTAATGTAGAGACTGTTTTCGTTTAAACCCATGATTTCTAAGCATTTTTACAGCTGCAAAAAGTTTTCCTCTATCAATCAGACTGATAAATATCAAGAATTCAGAAGTCTGAATTCTATTCCTGCAACTTTCAAATATGGATTTATTCATTTTTGCCTCTTAGGCTGTTTGGGGTAGATTCTGCAGTTGTAAATTCCATTTCTCTTTTGTCTTCTCTGTCCTCTATCTTGGTTGAATTGAATGTCTTCTACATTTTCCAGATTTTTCTAAAACTGCAGTCATTATAGCAATTGTCTCAGCAACATCTGCATTCTTGATGCTCTCTCTTTCAGCAGCTTATGCTACTTATGCAAGATTATCAAAGAGGAAAAAAGGTAACAATCTCAAACACCTTAGCATCATTCTTATGCATTTAGCCCTCTGATCTACTAGCTCTCTGTTGCATTTCCTAGAGCTCAAAAATCTCAGCCAGATTTCGAAAGGTTTTCACAAATCATGGTTGAAGTTCAAGTATGAAACCCTTGAGAAAGCCACAGATTACTTTAGTGTTTCAAGGAAACTAGGCCAAGGAGGAGCTGGTACAGTGTTCATGGGGATTCTTCCAAATGGGAAGACTGTGGCTGTAAAGAGATTGGTATACAATACCAGGCAATGGGTAGATGAGTTTTTCAATGAAGTAAACTTAATCAGCGGAATTCAACACAAGAATCTGGTGAAGCTTCTGGGTTGTAGCATTGAGGGCCCTGAGAGTCTCCTGGTTTATGAGTATGTACCCAACAAGAGCCTGGATCAGTTCATTTTTGGTAATTGCTTGCTCTTTGCATAACTCAATATGCCCTTTCTTTTAATGAGCATAATCAGTTGGATTTCTCTTGACAAAACTTTGAATGTTTGTTGGTGGTAACACTATGAAGTTCTTCCATCTAAAGCTTGAGGGATGCCTCTGGCTTTAGATCATACTTTGCATCAAGACTTCAAGACATAGTCAAAGGATGAAACCTCTGGCCGTTTTCATAACCGATGTGAGAAAATCTCAATGATTTCTCTCTTCATTCATCGGGTCTTGGAAGGAGCGCTACTCTATCTGATTTCTGATACCAATATTAGGTGTTATTGGACTTTTCTAAACTAAAAATTGGTACAAAATCTCACACTTATAAACACACATTCCGTCCTTCCATTCCACAACCAATACGAAAACCCCAACAATATCAGCCTAAGAAGAAGTTTCAATGCAAAAGTTTGTTTAATCTGTAACTAGATTCAGATAAATCTGAGAGAATGTTGGGGATTTTACTTTCATATGCAGATGAAAAGAAAGCAAAGCTTCTAAAGTGGAAGCAGAGGTTTGATATCATTGTTGGAACAGCTGAAGGTCTAGCATATCTTCATGGAGGAGGGTCTCAAATAAGGATAATCCACAGGGACATTAAAAGCGGCAATGTTCTTTTAGATGAGAATCTGAATCCAAAGATTGCTGATTTCGGGCTTGTACGATGTTTAGCTACTGATAAGAGTCATCTTAGCACTGGTGTTGCTGGAACACTGTAAGTATCACATGCATTTCTTCAGTGTGACAGTAGTTCAAAGTTCTTCCAGTACTACATGAAAGACAAATCTACATTTAGCCAAGGATCCAACATATCTCAACACATTAGGATTTTAATTGAAGTTTCCTATGAACTTATTATGATTGAGAGAACAAAAGGTGGGATAAGTTATTCAACGATTAGGTATTCTTTAGATGGATGATATTAGTGAATCCAAAGAGATAAACTTTATTATTTTAAGCCGATTGCTTATTTTTCATATAAAATTTTTATTTGATTTATTCCGTGATTTTTTTCACGTTATGTTTTGCGATGATTTATTCTATGCATATTATTTATTTATCTGTTGATTTATTTGTGTATTGATTAATTGGTTTTGCTTGATTATATTGTGTTCATTATTATTATTGACTTGAGTTTTGTAAAATTTAACAGTCATAAATAGAACATGAAAATAATATCGATTAAAATTAAATAAAAATTGTATATGAATATAGTAAAAATTAAAAAAAAAAATTTATATTTCTCATATTAATACAAAATTTCCGTGTTTTACATTATACAAACTCGAATTACTGATCTGATGTATAGATTTATATTTTGATATTGGCTCCTGCGCTGTTCGTTGCTTGTCATTTGAAGCTCTGACAACTTTTATGCAGTGGATACATGGCTCCAGAATACCTTATTCGAGGACAATTTACGGAGAAAGCAGATGTTTACAGTTATGGGGTTCTAGTTCTTGAAATTGTATGTGGTAAAAGAAACACCACATTCATTAAGGACTCTGGCTCCCTTCTACAAACAGTAAGCTCTAAACTCCTTGTTCACAAAACATTCAGATTGAAACACGAATTCTAACATGGGATTATCATTTTTCAACCTCAGGTTTGGGCACTTTACAGATCAAACACATTGGCTGAAGCTGTTGACCCTTGCATAAGAGATGAAATTTCAGCAAAAGAAGCCCCAACTGTGCTTCAAATTGGGCTATTGTGCACACAAGCTTCAGTTCCTTTAAGACCATCAATGGCGGAAGTAGTTCACATGCTAACTGGTAAAGCTTGTGAAATTCCTAGGCCTAACCAGCCTCCTTTCCTAAATACCAGTGTGCTAGAACCGGCTAGTTCAACAGGGTCTTACAGCACAGACAGTTTCATATCAAATGCTGTGAGAAAAATTCAAGGTTCTGGTACTCTCTCCGAGTCTTCTAGGACTCGCAACTCGGATGAGGCATCAAGAACTCAGTAATTATTTACACTTGAGTGAATTCCAAGGATCATTTTGCAAAGATTGTGGAATGTCAGGTGGCATAGTTAGAAATTACAATTCTTTTGGGTAGGAAACAGCAATTTAGCAATTGCTTTTATCGAGCAAGAGTTGTGGAGCAATCGGTGTAGATAGATATTTATGCCTAGGTCAAATTATCCGCAGGCAATTTTCAGCTTGTGAGACCATAGCTTTGTCTTCTTGCTTTCTTTTTAAAAAAAAAAAAAAAAAATATTTGTTATCAAACTCTATATTCTTTGATAATTCAAAAAAAAAAAACAAAAGCAAAGGGTAATGTATTATTTTTGAAATAGTCATATTTGAATTAGATTAAATTTTGTAATTATTGGAATATTTTTTATTTCTATTATCCAAATTTGATAAGAAATACAAGTTAATGATTCTAATTTATTAAATATTTCTTTATTAAATCAAATTTTAAATTTTAAATTCAGGTTTAAAATCGATTTTAATATATTACTAAAAGATCAAATTAATAAATTAATAATTAAAACGGTAAATCAATAAATTTAATTAAGTTTTACATTAAATATGGAGATTCAACATTTAAAAATATTAAAATAATAAAATAAGATAGGTTATCATCTTATTTTTATTTATAAAATTTAAAAATTTTATTAAAAATAAATTAAATAATAATATTTATATTAATAATAAATAATTTATTACTATCCATATTTAAGAATGAGTTGAGGTGGATGCTTAGGGTCCCATTTGATTAAAAATTTTCATTTCCCATTGCAGTTCAAAGCAAATCAAATCAAACAGATGGTTGTTAAAATTAAAATAATTGATATGACATGTTTCGGTTAGGTTAGGTTAGGTTGTGTGTACTTGCCACATGGCATTTCGTCGACACTATTGCCATTGCCATTGGCATTGCCAACCACCCACCTGGCTACATATAATATACATGAAAGACATGACATTCTCAACATTTACTTCTTCGTTATTAATACTAACGCTAATCTGAACTTGATAAGTGACTAATTATGCTGACAAGTGTCCACATACAGTAGGAAGAAATTGATTGACGTGTCCCAACCTCAAACGGTAGTGATAGTGATAGCAGTGAATTTCGTCGTAGTAGTAATAGTAGTGAATTCGACGCCGCCGTCTGCGGTGGTTCTGCGCCGTCTGGAGCGACATCAGCTTCGATACTATCATTGTGAAGTGAAGCGCTTGCTGATGTTCAAAGTCTTCGATAAGAAATTAGCTGTCCTAGCACTAATTGATAGTTGATAATTCTAATCACGTTACCAAAACTATAGGATTAAATAGTATTAAAATAATACATAAAAATTATATATATGATTATTAATAACTGTTTAAATGATTTTCATTTAACATTTCGGCTCAAATTTTATACAAAATTTTTATTTTATATTATATGAACATAATTTTATATAATATAAATATGAGTTTTATACACAAACATTTAATCAAGTCAATTCTTACCGAATGACTTAAAATAAATCTGAAAATTATAGACTTAAACAATAAAAAACAATATAAAAAAATTAAACAAAAATTTAATAAAAATATATAAATTTAACAAAAATTAAAAACATATCTTTATAATTTTCAATAAGAATTTTTATATCTTATATTGCTAAAACATGATTTAACATGTCCAAAACAGAAATTATGTACTTGGATTGACAAATGTATTTAAAAGCTATGTTTTGGAAATACGGACAGTGGACTGTCCATGTGGATTGACTAAAACCAGTAGACCTTAAGCAGTGGAATTTGGCTTATCTGGAAGTTAAAGAGACTATCAAGGTTCCTTCATGTTTGCAAACCGTGTAAAACGGACGAAAAGAAATTGGCTATTCAAGTTTAAGAAATCAAATGATCAGAGAAATGAAAAGACACTCTGAAATCCAAGAAATGAATCTACTTCCCTGGCTCTGCCTGTGGAGGCTAGTGAGCAGCACTGCCTTTTTGATTCAGTAGGAGATTGCTTGTCTTCCCAACCATCCTCGATGGAGCTTCCAAGGTCTGCTAGCCGCTTGCTGTTCTTCGCCATTGAAATGTCAAATGAAAGCATTTTAACAGATGATGCACCAGCTTTGGTGCTTGAAACTGTGGGAGAAACAGCTGATTTTCCATTTGCTCCACTGGAACTTCCATGGAATATGGTGTTTTCCGCCTTTGTACCAGGCTCAGTTGCATCTCTGAGAACCTGGCTGGAATCTGCATCTTTCGATTTTCCTGAAGTAACATTGCAAAACCCTGGCTGATTCTCTGAGTGGTGTTCCTCAGTCCAGATGAAAGAATCGGGCTCAACGGGCTTAGGAGTATTGACAACAGGAAAATTCCTAGATTTTTTCCGTATGTGATCAAACATTGTTTCTTCAGTCAAAGTTTCACACGAGACCGTTTCAGGTTCAAATGGAAAATCACCTTGAATGAGAGAAATAACGTTTTAACACCAAACTAGAAACAAAAAATAACGATTTACGTAAAAAACTTTGGTCAAAACTCAAAAGTGCACCTGATTCATCAGTGAGATCAATGGTAACTGAGCTCCCAGCAGTTATTTGATGCATTCTGGTCAAATAGTTGCTGATGCCATCGGCATTCTGTTCTGGCCCTGAGGATTCTGGACAAGAATCGAGCAGAATCTGTTGACTAATTCTGCTTTCCTCCTCACGAGAGCGCTTTCTTGCGAGAATTAAGCCCCCAGATGTTGGAGGATATGCGTTAGTTGATGGAGTCAAGAGTGGGAAGTTCTTGGCCTTTTCTCGTATATGGTCAAATATCGATTGTCTAGTGATGATTTTGCGATCATCTTTTTCAATTCCAGCTGCGGGCTCTCCTACTGCATTGGTAAGAAATGCTGCGTGAATAGGCTAAAAGACACTATTGTAATGAAAAGCATAGCATCATTTCGTAAGGTTTACCTTCTCCGAATTCTTCATCCAAGAGATTGAAACTGGGCCTGCAATAAAAAAAGAATTATTACTAAACTGAGCTATTTGAAAACCAGAAGAATCCACTGTTTCTCACATCAAATCCGGAGGATCTTGAGCTTTGGTTTGATGCTTGGCTGCATTGTCATCTTCTACAACACAAACTTCCTTAGGCAGAGCAAAGAACTGAGCTTGCTTCTTTGCTGATTTAATATTAGCATTTGAATTACTCTCCTTAACCAGCAGAAGTTTTTCATGGGGATCGATGCCAACTACATGGATAACACACCAAAATGAGTCTAACAGCTCTGGAATTTATGCCCAGTGTGTATAAGAATTGTATAAATTAGACATGTAGAGGCTTAACTGTATTCTTCAAAAATAAGATCAGCCTTTACTGTCATCTTTCCTGAAGGGTTCGCCACGAGGATAGTCGTGCTATAGGGGCTGCAATGATAACCAACCATTAAACACCTCTGCCTCAAATGGTAGAACAAGTGGCTAACCAAACATTCTGAACTAAGCTATAAATCCATTTCAAATGGCTACAACATGTTTCAACATAGATTGCATACCTTAAAAACTCATCCACTCTGCTGCAAGCCAAGTCAGATAAAGTTAGAAAGTAATATCATGGAAAGAAGCAAAGAGAGCATCTAGAATTAAGAATTATATCAAGAGTCACCCTTTGGGATAACCAAATCCATATAGGAAATAAGAACTGTGTTTGACAGAAACACCATGGTATAATGCTCGAAATTATAGTATCCAAACATCGAATCTGAATTAATGTTAACGGCACCTTATCTTCTCATGAAAAAGGATCAGGTTTTCTTCTTCTGAAGCAACAATCTGTAAGAGAAAATGTTTAGTAAAACATTATGTTTGGTTGATACTAATGACAAATTACGAAGGTATGACGAAACATTTTGGATAACATACCATATCAGCATAGTGTCGCTTAGTTGATTGGACCCCTTGTGATAACCTCGTCAATGTTACTGCTAACCTGAATTTTCCTTGCCTCTGGCATTCACTTACCTCAATCTTAATGTCAACTTTTGGAGGCAACGACGTTAGAGACTCCTTGATATGGTTTCCAAAAGGATATTTTCGGCCTGTAACTATCTCTATTCTCCTTGGATCAGCTTCGGCTAGCGTCTCAAATGATTTAATTCCCATTGAATGCAATGCCTGCAAAAAACATTAGCTCAGGAGTACAATGGGGGGATATCGAATCAACCGAATACTTAGAAACAATAAATCTAACATCAGAGAAAACCTTCGCAGTGACCATTCCAATGCCAGGTAATTGTTTCAGCAAGTATGGACTGTCATCCCAAAGTTTCTGAAATAATGACTTTGCTAGAAGGGACGAGTTCAGGGCTCCTCTATAGTTCTTTTTATACATAAAATATTCTTTCATACACTTTGCAATCCTACATCCATTTGAGCATATTGAATTTGCATCCTGAAGCAAACAAACCAGTTCATAATTTCATCAGTTCAACTTTAAGAATTATTCTTCTAAAAAAAGTTCTATCCAGAATTAAAGTACTAAGATAACTGAGGTCATCAAACCTGGGTCATAGATAAGTCATGAACCAAAGGATCCCCAGTTAAGCAGTCATTTGCCAGAATAAATATCTTTTCTTCTCTAGTTTGAATGCGCTTTTTTCGTTTCCCTTTATCACTACTGATATGGAACCGGAGGCGGCCATCTTTATCGCCGTTTATGTCATTCAGAAGTTTCTTCTCATTGCGTCTGAGCTGTATCCCTTCATGTTCCATCAAATTAGTACATAAAGAACCAAGTACAAAAAGTAACCATTACTAGATGGGTATGCATACAAGCAAACTCCTCAGCACGGCATATAGTCTGTAGTACATCTTCTAAGCTACAACTAGGTGGTGCTTGCATAATGTGTTTCATGGTGTTAAATTTCAGATAGTACTTTGTCATCAATCTTCCTGGCTCTGAAAGAAAAATGAAAATAAAGGTAGAAACTAGGGATAATTTTATACTTCAGGAAAGTTGAGAGATACTAGTTAGCAAATTCAAGACACCTAATGGCTTCAAGACAAAACCATCTTCATCAGTCTGAATCATTTGGTGGCAGGAGAGCTCATTAACATTCTGAACACAAATTTCTGACATTAAACAGCATTATTCATGAGTAATAGGGCTGAAGGAAAAAAAAAATCTACTCGAACGGAGAATTTCATATTGGTTCAATTCAAATAACAATAAATTTCAGTTCAGATTGGATTATGACATCATTAAATTAAATTTATTTTGTTTAGTTCGAATTTGAATTGATTCATATATGGATTATATCCGAATATTTTATTATTTAAAATTTTGCAATTTTTTATATCAAAAGCTTAAGTTTTATAATTAATTAAAAGTTCAAAAAAAAATTGAAATAAAACTCAAAGTTACTCAACTCCAAAAACAAGAATGATTGATCCAAACTGATTTACATGAATTCGGATTGGATTTTTTTTATTTGGATTAAATACAGATAACAAAAAAAACCCACTTAGATCAGATTGAATAAAAAATATTATAAAAATTTGATCCTATCCGATATCACCCTTAGTTTATCGAGTAATATGATGTTAAAATAAACTTCATAAATTAACAGGGAAAGAAGTACACCTTGCATATGCTTCTCTACTCGATCTCTTGGAATCCCTTTTCTAACAGCATAATATTCAGGATTCTGATTGTGCATTCAAAGTGTCAGAATGCAATTGAAAGAAGGAATTTTCTATCCTTCAAAAGATGGCCATAGACATGCCTTTTTCATTCTCACGTATAAGTATGAGCACTTCATCCACTCAATTGCCTTTGTGATATCAGAAATGGTTAGTTGAACTATTTCTGCCGTTAAGTGTTCCGTCATACAAGAGAGCAATCTACATTGGTAAGAAAAATGTGAAGCTCGAAATTTGAAGATATGCCGAATTTTCACAGAATGCAAGCACCATGCAGAAATCCAGAATAATAAATTCAATTGGATTTTGGAAGTTGTGAACCTACTGTGATTCTACCATTTCACATCCATTCAAGAGATTCTCATATAAATGGACCTGAGATCATGTATGAAATCATAGAAAACAAACTTAGCAAGAATCAAGCATGGCTAAATTAGTGGCAGTAAAAGCAATATGACAGGGAAGGAGAACAAAGGAAAGCATTCGATTACTGTTTCTCTTCTAGTCATGATTACAACTATCCCTGTATCATCGAATGGTGGTCGACCTGCCCTCCCACACATCTGGAGAACAAAAAACTAGTAAGCAAAACAACATGCATCAAAAATTGAAAAATATGGACATAAATGCAGATACAACCAGTTATATTCATCTTTCTCTATTTAGTCCCGCAACAATGAGCATAAACAATGTTGAAGGCCATCCATAAAACGTGTTTACTTACGACAGTTTGGATGACCGATTGACACCGTTTGCCACCAATGCAATTAGATTTTTCACTAAAGACAAAAAAACATATATCTTTCACCCTTGATTTTAATTTTTTAATATTATATTAAAAAACATATATCTTTAGTGATTATTTTATTTTTTTCAATCTTACCGTAATCAATTCTATCGCACATTCAAACTAGCCCTTAATCATAATAGCTCATGCTTTTCACATATGATGGGTACAGGGATGAGCAACTCCATATATGAGTACCAGCCTTCTTGAACCACAAAAACTAATATCCCAAAAACACTAGTAATTTGTATCTTCAAAGGTAGAAGAATAAGGAAATTCTACTGATTTATATATCTAAAAGTAACAGGCAAAATCGCAAAGAAGATTGTAAAAACACACCTGTAGTATCATTGATCTGTCATATTCCATGTAAAGACCTTTTTCCTTGTTGCTGAATAAAATTACAATTTTGAAGCATTAGATACAATATATCATAAATAGTCTTTCCTTTTTTTTTGTAAAAGATAATAAAAATTAAGAAAAGCAGTTTGACATACAAATGT
Organism: Firmiana major; assembly: GCA_033439115.1. Classification (NCBI taxonomy): domain Eukaryota; kingdom Viridiplantae; phylum Streptophyta; class Magnoliopsida; order Malvales; family Malvaceae; genus Firmiana; species Firmiana major. Next base: position 70,414,506 of record CM065904.1, read on the forward strand.
TGTGTTGACTTTATTATTACTGTATGAGCTGGTAGGTTGATTCCATGGGCAAGAGTATTTGTAGTGCATAGAACTTGGACATCGCCACTAAGAAAAAGACCTTCAATGAGATTACGGTCCTTATGACTGAGCCCACCATTATGATAACCAACTGCAGACAATATTTGAATCAACTTGACATATAATTTCAACATAATGTGTCATAGCAGAATAAGTTCACCCTATACCTCCATAAAGAATATAAGATTGCATATGTTTGTCATTGCATGACAGGGAAGCCTGCCTTAGCCTTTCCTGTTGTTCTTGACTTCTAACAAATGGATTTGAATAACCAAAGGTCATTACTATCTGAGAGAGGCGTTGTGCTGCTTCTTGTGCTCCTTTTCTAGTTGAGCAAAAAACTAGAGCAGATTTTCCTCTTGAATATTGCATTAGAATATCTGCAATCAGTTGCGACCAAAAGTAGTATTTATGTGTTTTAGCATAAATGACTATTTCAGCAAATAAAACAAAAGAAAATTCAATAAGACATTAGTCCAGAAGTTGAATCTTACCAAAAATATAGTTTTGGAGGCGCTGGATGATGACAAATAGAAACAATCACTAATATCAGATGATTTGAACTTGTTTACTAAAGATTTATGTTCTGATAATGGCCCTTCCAATATATAAAATCCTTTCAGTAAAGAAAGTGTAAGACTTAATAATATAATATAATTACTTGCCTTCTCAAATAGGAAGTCATTTTTTGCAGAGGCATACCCTGCAAGAAAGGTATTTGTTTTTGTCAAAGAAATGCACTCCAAGGAATTACTTTGAAAAGTTAATTTTGAGAATGGAACATCTGAAATGAAAATACATACCAAAAACTTTAGTAGTCAACTTTACAGGCCTCATTTCTTCTCCAAACCTGTTAATACATTAGAAAGTTGAAGGAGATAAAATTCTATTGGCAATTAAGAGAAGAATTGGCATTGCAGCCATTACATCATAGCATAAATCACCTTTTGATTCCTTGGGCAGGGACCTCAAGCCATTCAGCTGTGCTTGTTTGTATGCAGTGTGTATGTCATAAAAAATTAATCACTTTCCATCTTTTGAAACTGAAAGTCTAAAATAAAACCAGATTAATTCTAGCAACCGTTCGATGACAATTTACCTAGGTCCTCAATATTTGGAATGGTGGCTGACACTGCTAGAAACCTAACTGAAGACAGAGAACTCGATTTCATTTCTGGGGTACGAGCAAGCATTTTTATTCTGCTAACTATTGCTTCCAAAGCTGCCCCACGCAGATCATTCAGCAGGTGAACTTCATCAATAAGTACAAGTGCTATGTCACTGAAAAAGCTCAAGCCTCCATCCTTTATGTGGTACCGAGTCACAGCATCAAACTTCTATATAAAAGAAAGGGAAACCCAGTCCACCATTCACTCAATATGTCTCGGCAGGGCCATTTAAAAAGAGTATTTACAGAGCAACATGTGTGTCAAGGAATTTGCATAATTGGAAATCTAGATAGATGCATGTGATTGCAATCACGGTTTGTGTTTGATATGAACTGTACATGTACTCACCTCAGGAGTGGTTAAAATAATATCTGCTTCTTGAATATTCCTTCTGCTATAAGATTCGTTGTCACCTGTCAACTCCAGGCAATTTATCTGTAGTGAACCGAACTTCTGATTCCAATCGCGCAGCTTCTCTTGTACTAAAGCTTTGGATGGGGCTATGTAGATCTTTAGAGCAAATCAAAACAATAAATTATAAGAATCAATGACAAAATGCTCCTAAACAAAAAATGCATATGTTTCTAGTCTAGCATATCATGCAATGGGCGCAAAAGCATACGAAAAAAGCTTGTCTGCAATTACCAAAGCTCTAAATTAAGTGTCTACAAACTTAATAATGGCCGTGAGTGCTCAAGACTTACTGTTTTTAGTGTTCCCTTTATATGGACAAACCTTCCATCCCCAGAGATAAACCTTGAGAGAAGCCTCAAAATGCAGAGCTCAAAGAGAACGGTTTTCCCACTTCCAGTAGGAGCTGAAATAACCATGTTTACATCGGAGAGGAAACAAACAGGGAAGCATTCACTCTGCAGTGAATTAAAGTACCTGCGAAACATGATAAATAAAAACCATCAGCATATGGAATTATGGATTTGTTTCAGGTACAAAGATAAATATTATATTAAATTGTAGTTATAAACATTTATATATTAGAATGAAGCTAAAATCCATAAAATGTTACGGCCAAACACTTGACATGCCTAATTTCCAAGTAATAGTTACCTGAAACTAAAAGTTGAACGGAAAAGTTCTGGCAAATCGGACACGGATTTCAGTGAATATGAATCCATAATCAAACTCTCATAATAACAATCTGAGGCAAGCAAAAATAAATAAAAGCTACATTAATGTTATTCTTATGAATCTACAAATCACCTGTAAATGTAAGGCACGCTTTTCGATTCAAAGGATAAATCAGTAAATAACATACAGAGCTCTTGGAATTGATACAATGAGTTTTAAGCAAAAATTAGGAGTTTTTTGCTTTCTAATTTTGATCGATTCAAAAATTTTTAAATCTAGATGTACCATTCAAACAGAGAGATTTGAAATATATTTTTCATGCGATGCTAATTTCAGCTAATAATACAAAATTAAACTGGAAATATCAACTTCATCGAAGAATTCATATAAAAATTCTTCAGATTCTGTAGTAGATTAACGAAGCTAAGATGATTCATTCACTTATGCTGCAGATCTACACAAATATTTCTAGTTTCTAGATAAAATGAATCACGGAAGCTATTCAAATTTAAAACTTAAGACTCGAGAACTCTAGATTAAAAAACGGCTTGTCAAAAGCAAATACTTGTTAAACACTCTAATTCTTCATCCTTTTTTTCCAAAACCTCGACAAAATCAAGCAACTAGTGAAAAGAAGCTTTAACAACCATAAAACTTCAAGAGAAATGAATTTCTAAAGATCTCTTAATTAACTACTTATAACTCTCGAAAAATTAATTAGAAAAAACTAAGAATGAAACAGATAATCACCAAACACTCTGATTCTTTATTTCACGTTCGGAATCAAATTCAATGGAGAAAAAAATACGAGAAATAATGAAAATATTAGACTAAATTATCTCAGAAACTTGTAGAGAAGAAGAAGCGTTGAAGATCAATAAAAAAACGCCAAGTAGAAAGCAGAGACTCGATAAATCCAAGTAAAAATCACCAAGAAGAATCTCCATTACCGCTCGATCGTGAAATCTATGAAGAGTTAGCTAGTTCTTGCAACAAATTATTTTTGAGCGGTTTTTTAAAATCAATATTATTCGATCTGTTTTTAGCACAAAAATCTGCCTAAATATTTGAATTGCGATAACTCAGAATTTGTATAAAATAAATTTGACTCAGTAGCTCGATTCACCTGAAAGCTGAGATTCATATCCTAGAAGCTTTTTCAGGGGAGAGGGCGAGAGAGTTTAGAGAGAAGCGAAAAATGAAATCGCTTAGATATTTATAGCCTGAAATCGTCCTCTTTGGCGGGAACCCAACTGAAATGCCGCTTTATGAGTTGTCATGTTTAGGGTCAATCGCAACTTATTCGGAAACTCGAATTTGAAAATTCGAGTTTAATTTTTTGATATTCGAATTTGATTTAAAATATTTAAATTATTTAAATTTAATTATATATTATAAAAATAAATTAATAAATAAATATTAAAAAATTCAATTAAATTTAAAAAACTTTTCAAATCAAATATTAAATTATTCAAATTCAAATTTAATTCATTATTTGAATAATTTAAATATAATTTGATTAAAAATTAAATATATCGAAATGAATTAATTATCAAATTGAATTTGAATGATTTTATTTGAATAAATGTACCGAACTCATTATTTGAATAATTTTCTAATAATTTTTATATTTGGTTGATTACTGCGGAAGTAGTCATTATTACACATCTTTACCATATTGTGTTGGCAGCCTAGAGAAAGACTCGAGAATCAAGTGGAACATTCAAAGACAATGATTCTGATGCTAGAAAACAGAAACTTTTGGTCACAGTGAGTAGAACATTTTCAGGATACTGGAATTAGAGAAGGAGCAGAACAAACTTTAGATGAAAGTAAAAAAAAGCAATTTGATTGATGCATTAGTAACCAGTTTGAAAGAATAAAAATTGGAAATCTCCTTTTGCTTCAAGTTCTACTTTTAATACACCTTAAATTTCAAGTTATATAAATCTGCTTCCACAAGAAAAATCTATGCGCTAAGCAGCCTTGATTAGGCTTCACTTTCATCTTTTCATCCTTGTTTGCAATTGTTGCAGGTGAAGCAACTTCGAAGTAAAATTCAGTACGCCAAGCACGAGTTCTCCTCCGCCACTTATTCTTATCTAAGATAATGTGTTCCTTCAATTCTCATATAATCATATCTTTATGAATAACTTCCTTCCAAGTCTTTCGATCTTTCTCTAGGCTTGACCTTTTTTTATCATTCATAACCTCCACTCTCTGCTGATTCTGAAAGGAGAGAAAAGATCTCATTGTATGCAGCCTTCACCGGCCTACTCAGACCATTCAACCCTAGCTTTCTTCAATCAAAACCTAGAGTCTCTTGCCATTGGAAACAAAATTCCAACTACTTCTTAGCTGAGAAGAGCTTCAGCTTAAACAGTTTGGAGCATGAAGGTTTGAGTAGAGAAACTAGAAAGCAAGAATACCATGATCTTGTACCAAGAACTGCCAATCCTTATTTCTCTCTGACGTTTATGCTAAAGCCGCAACCACTTTATATTATGCACTCTGATATACAGCCCTTTAACCGCCTGCTGGGATGATGAGAATGCACATTTTCTCGAAAAGTTAAAATTGACTATGCTACAACATACAAAATCTTTGAGATCCAGATCATTTCCAAAAGTCAGGAAAGGGTGAGAGTATCAGTTAGAGCATATACTTTTAATAGCCATCATTCTGATCTCAAGAGCTCCAAGATATCATGAAAATCTCTGCTGATTCTGAGTGTGTTTCATAATGCTCCTGATCTTGTGCCAAGAACTGCTAATCCTTCTTTAACTTGATGTTTATGCTACAGCGGCAGCCCCTATATATTATGCACCCTTATAGACAGCCCTCTAACTGCTTGCTGGGATGATGCCAATGCACATTTTCTCGAAAAGTTAAAATGGACTATGCTACGGCATACAGCATCCTGAAATCCAGATCATTTCCTCAAGTTAGGAAGGCCAAAAGAGTGAGAGTGTCAGTTAGAGAAGATACTTTTAGGACCCTTCATTTCCAATCTCAAGAGCTCCAAGATAACATGAATATCTGCTGATTTTGAGTGTGTTCCATCTTCCGAATAAAAAGCATGTAGATGGTTTCTCACCTCAACCCAACTGCAGCCTCCACTCTTCTTCAATCCCTTCTCCCTCATTAATTTCCTAATATTTGAAACATCAATCCATCTCCCAGCCGAAGCGTATATATTTGACAACAAGACAAATCCGGCAGAGTTTTTCTCTGCTAGTTGACCAAGTTTTCTAGCTGTTCTCTCTGCTATCTCCTCATTTTTGTATGTCTTACAACCACTTAATAAAGCTGCCAGTGCATTAGCTTCTGGTTGAAATGGCATGGAATTAATTAATTCTTCTGCTTCATATAGGCGTCCAGATCGAGACAGCATATCCACTACGCACGTGTAATGTCTTCCCTTTGGGCTTATACCATAGACTGACTCCATCGCACTAAATAACTGGAGTCCTTTATTAACTAACCCACAATGAGAACATGCAAATAGAACTGATAAAAGCATGAGCTCATTAGGAACAACAGAAGAATTTCTTTTCATTTCCTCAAACAACGCAAGAGATTCTTTTGCAAAACCACTTTCTGCGAGACCTTGAATCATAACGGTCCATGAGAATTCATTTCTCTCCGACATTCTATCAAAGACCTGCTTAGAGCTTTCAATATCTCCAGATTTTGCATACATATCAGTTAAGGCGGTGCCCAAGTAAACATCATATTGGAACCCTAGTTTTAAGATCTTTCCATGGAGATCCTTGCCTTTCTCCAATGACGCCACATTCGCACAAGCAGAAAGCACACTCGAGAAAGTGGGCTTGGTTGGAGTTTCCCCTGACAAAAGCATCTCATTGAAAACTTCAAACACCATATCGAATTGCTTATATTCTACAAAGCCACCAATTATAGCACCCCACGAAACATTATTTCGAATGGGCATGTTATCAAACAAATACTTAGCTTCATCCATTTGTCCATTCATACTATAGCCACCAATCATAGAATTCCATGAAACCACATTCTTCTTTTCGATCGAGTCAAAAACCAAGCGTCCATCTTTAGTTTCTCCACACCTACAGTACAAGTCAACAAGAGAGCTACCGATAAAAACATCTCCCTCAATCCCAATTTTCATAACATGTGCATGGATGTTCTTTCCTGCTCTTAAAATCTCAATGCTAGCCAATGTACTGATAATGCTAGAGAAACAAGAGATAGTTGGCTTAAGCCCTTCTTGAACCATTTGTCGAAAGAGTTTCAATGCCTCTATATGATCACCAGACTGACTATACCTAGCAATAATTGCACTCCAAGAAACTTCATTTCTTTCCGGCATCTCATTAAAAATCCTCCTTGCCTCTCCCAAGTCCCCCATATCCACATACATATCTAGTATTGCTGTCCAAGAAATGACATCTCTCGTCTCCATGCGATCAAACACCCTCCTTGCTAGATCAAATTCACGCATTCTTAAACACAATGTTATCAAAGAGTTACAAACTGATATATTATTCTCAAACCCGGTTTTAACTATCAACCCCAAAACACTCATTCCCAACTCAAAATCACCCATGTTTATACACGCGCTAACTACTGAAGTAAAAGTAACTTGATTTGGCTTAACCCCGGACTCAAGCAACCTTACAAAAAGCTGCAAACCATGAAAACTCGAACCGTTTTTCACAAACCCACTAATCCCAGCTGTCCAAGAAACCACATTATTAAACGGGTTCCTTTCAAAATACCACATTGATTCTTGCACTCTTCCATATTTCATTAACCCCGAAATCAACATTGTCCACGTAACCTCGTTCCTTTCGGGCATTTCCTCGAACAGTCTTCGAGCCTCCCCCAAATTTCCCCACTGAATATTAGCATTAATCAAACAGTTTTGAACAACTAAATCAAACCCATTAAACTCCTTCAAAATCTGCTTAGCTTCGGAAAATTTCCTAAAATCAAGGTACATTATTAATAGCTTGACAGCTATAAATCTCTCAGGAAAAATACCCTTCTTGAGTAAATGGCAATGGAGAACAGTTCCTCCATTGACCAAGCCTTTGTCCGAGAATTTTTTTAATTTAGAAGCACATTTTAGAATATAGGAGTCGAAGCTTTTGCTTGGGCTGGTTGAGAAAAGGGTTTTCAAAGCAGTTTTCATACTACGAAAACGGAGGGGTAGAGAGATGGGAAGAACAGTGTTTTGATGAAATCTGGTTTCAATTTATACGGGAGATAGTTCAATGTGGTGAGAACCAATTGGAAGAAACGACATGTCGTTTATGGCATATTATTTTATTATTTTTTTTGGGCCTTTTTTTTTCTAATTTTTTAAGTTTTCCATCTTCATTCGATTGGACTTACTATATGCTAATCGAGCAATCATATATTGATATATATATATATATACATAAATATTATAAGGTACATATTAGTACAATTAGCAAATGAGTCTTTAATTAATAGTTAAACATGTATTAAAAACAATTATCAGATTGTTAACATATATTAAATATTAAGCAATTGATTAAATTTATTAATATAAAATTTGATTTTGAATATCACTTAATGAAATATTTTATGATTATGATATGCAATTTCATTTTGGCAAAATTAGAATAGTCATACTTAAATTAGGAAATTGAAATTTGATTGGCAACAATTTAGCTACCAATTAAATGTTGCTAGAAACTTGTATTAAATTATAATCCAAATGTTAAATAGCTGACAACATTTTTTGTATAAAATTTTAATTTACATGAAATTAGAGTAGTCAAAATTAAATTAGGAAATTGAAGTTTGATTATCAATAATTATATTGCCAATTGAAAATTACCTAAACATGTATTAATTATTAAAAAATTGACTATATTTCTTGATATGTAATCTACACAAATCAGAACACATTAAGTAGTCACATTAATGCATAAATGCATTTAAGTTTTAATAATTAATACATGTTTTCAGGTAATTTTCAATTCCCAATTATTACTCATCAAATTTCAATTTCCTAGTTTATTTGTGATTACAACTATTTCATGTAGATTTTATATCAAAAAATGCAATCAACGATTTAACATTTAATAAATTTCTAAAAACTAGTAGTCCTTAAACAACAGGACAATGACTCTCTATTTCTCTCTCTTTAGTTTTATATGCATATTTGAAAATGTAAATATGATATATTATTCAATAATTATTTGAATTTGATATGATAATTATTTGAACTTAACTCGTTTATATTTTAATTGATTATTCTTTTAAATAAAACTCAAATTTTTAAAATTAAATTTAATTGAATTTTAAATATTAAATTTGATCCAAATACTCAACTCATTACACCCGACTCATATTATATTAACTCTTTTATTTGGCCACGCGCCCCTCTGATACCCTTATTCCTGTATATTCCTCAGTTCCACTCATCCACATAAACCTTTAGCAAAATGTCTTAATCAAATGACTTTCCACACATTTATAACCCAAACCTGGCCATAAGAACCCAAACCCGCAAGCCTAACATAGGCCACATACCAACTGCCCCACGTTACCACAAAGGAAAAGGAGAGGTATACATCAAATAGCCTTATAATGGTTTATAGCCATATTCAATTTAGATGTCAATGGAAAGGTACAAGTAAAAGCTATGTTAAAGAAGCAAAATCAAACACATCTTGGCAAAAAATAACACTAAAATTTTCCTAAATTGGGTTGTCTTCTCATGTTTTAACAAGTTTGATTTGATTCAAATCAAATTTAAGCACACGATATTTTTATTAAGTTGAAATTCAAACTTTATACAATATTTATTATTTGATAATTTTAAACATAATACAATAATATAATACATAAATGACATAAAAAATACGAATGTGACACTGATTAAAATTTGATAAAAATTGTATATCAATTTGACCAAAAAAAATGCTATGTTTATAATGTAAACACGAATTTTATGATTATAAAATATTTATTTTTTATTAAATAAAAATAATATATTTGTTTATTATATTACTCTGTTTTGTGCAACTTTTTCGTAAATTCAAAGGATTGAAATGAATGAACTTTTCAATGTACATATGCTTCGTCTATGAATATGAAGAAAGTTGAGTCATGTACGAATTCAGAAACCATAAATGCGAACGAGTCCAAAGGTGTTTGTCTGCGTCGAATGAAAGGAATTGACCTCCCTCTTCCTTTTGGGAGCTAAATGCCTGTCTGCATGTTACCTTCACCACACGGTTTTTCCCAGCGTATAGCCTTTAGCCACCAGCACAATGAGTAGAGCAAGAGGAGAAATTGCATTTAAATTCTATAAATTAACTCCGTTCTAACTCATAAATCACACTCGGGGTTTGCTTTCAAGTTTCAAACATTAAAATTTTAAGATGAATTTCAAACTCTAATTATTGAAAATTATGTTAATTAATTAAATCTCTCAAAACAAATACTAAATCGAAGCTTCAAAAACACTAAATTGAAGCTCAAAACAAACTAATTTACTAATTGGTGCGTAGGTTTATAAACCAAACTCTCTCCAATAATTTTGCAAACAAATCTCCATAGAGATCAAGTAAATATTACATCTCTAAACTCTAAACCTTAAATATTAATCCTATAAACTCTAAACCCTAAACACTTAATTTGTCAGCTATAACTAGGCAGGTTAATTAGCAAAGGGAAGGAAGACAATCCAAGGGTATGATATCAAAAGAAAAAGAAAAAACTTATACTAATTTATTCATGGCGAAATTTGATACAACTACCACCATGGCAAGAATTTAGCTACAAGACTTCCTCAAAAGCTGAAACTTTTTTGGAAAAAGATGAGTGGATGATGCCATCCTATGGTTTATCATTATCAGGCTTGTTCTTTTTCCCTTTTTTTTTTTTTTTGGTTGCAAACGAGTGGTACACCGCTTATGCTACACAGATTCTAATTCCAAACCTTGCAACACTTCAAGAAGTCTACTTCGCAATAATGCCAGACAATCTCAAATAAAATCCATCTTGCCCTGGCTTGCAGTTTTAACATAACAAGGGCCATGATTTGACGGGGACAGCACAATAATTACCCTTCCTAATTTAGCCTATGACTTTCTTTTAGCAACAATATTTTTCTATTTATTTTTTTTAAGTCATGGTACATTTTCACACAATATGAAATTAATTTTTATCACGCTGTTTGAATAATATTAATTTAAAAAAATTAATTTGATAAAAATTTCAATATAAAATTTTTCATTATAAATCGTTTTCGGTATTGAACCAACTTTTTAAGTTATATATATAGTAAGCATATTAATTATAACTTCCATTAGTAGCAACAAAATCTCAGGCCATAATCTCCCAGTAATTCTATGATCAACACCAGATTATGTGTTCTCTTCATTGCCAAAGTGGAGAATTTTAAGACTGAATCAACTCAAACCTTTTCTCTCTCCATCAAACATAGTTCTCTTGCAAAACCTGAACCCTTCCATGGAACCTCCTTCCCCAAGAAAGCCTAGCTTCTCTCTCCCTGTAGACTCTGAAAACAAAGCTACTGAATTCCACCCACTCTCTTTCTCACCACCTCACATGCTTTCCTTTCACCTAGCATGGCTCTGTCTTTTCTCTTGTTTCTTTTCCACTTTTTCCATTCCTCCCTTGATACCGATTATCCGCGACGACCTTAACCTTTCCGCTACTGATGTAGGCACTGCCGGTATAGCTGCTTTCATTGGCTCCATCTTCTCTCGCCTTGCCATGGGACCTGTATGTGACCTTGTTGGCCCACGGATCGCCTCCGCTACTGTCTCTCTCCTCACTGCACCAATAGTTTTAGCCACAGCTTTGGTTTCGTCACCAACTTCTTTCATCCTCATTCGGTTTCTTGTAGGGTTCTGTTTGGCTAACTTCGTTGCTAACCAGTTCTGGATGAGCTCAATGTTTTCTAGCTCTGTCGTAGGCCTTGCTAACGGAGTCGCAGCCGGATGGGCTACCACGGGAGCTGGCGTGGCTCAGTTAGTCATGCCACTGCTATATTCCCTTGTAAAATCCTATAACGTACCAGAGAACGCTGCATGGCGTGTCATTTTTGTTGTTCCTGCAACTTTCCAAGCTATAACAGCATTATTGGTCTTGGTTTACGGCCAAGACCTGCCTTGTGGGAACTATAGAGGTTCCAAGAAGATTTCCAACAAGCCAAAGGAGAACTTCTTGAAAGTTCTCTTTCATGGCTTGTCGAACTATAGAGGGTGGCTACTAGGATTAACGTATGGTTATTGCTTTGGAGTGGAGATGACAATGGATAACGTTATAGCACAGTATTTTTACTATAGATTTGGAGTGAATCTAGAGGTCGCCGGGACGATTGCAGCTTGTTTTGCTCTCACAAACTGGTTTGCAAGGCCAATGGGAGGGGTGTTTTCTGATCGAATGGCTACGAGGTACGGTATCAGAGGGAGGCTATGGGGCTTATGGGTGGTGCAGACGGTGGCTGGCTTGCTGTGTGTATTGCTGGGGCGACTTGACTCTTTGGCGGACTCCATTGCTGTGATGTGCATCTTCTCTGTGTTTGTTCAAGCATCTGCAGGCCTCACCTTTGGCGTTGTTCCTTTCGTTTCCACGAGGTATGATCTACAAGTTCGTTTTATTTGCTATGTTTCCTTTCACAATTTTACATTTTCCATCGGGAGAAAAATTTTGCAATTTTACATTATATAATGTTCATTTTATTTGCTATCCCTTCGTTTTGCTGATTTTTGTTCCAAGAGTTGCTGAAAACAACCGTGTTAAATGTTGATTGTCCGGCGACCAGGCTTCGGACAATCAATATTTTAACAATTACAAGAACAAACTGACACACATGCTGTTGGATATTACAATTCTACGGTTGCAGGTCGCTGGGAGTGATATCAGGGATGACAGGAAGTGGAGGGACGCTGGGGGCTGTTGTGACACAGATGCTGTTGTTCTCAGGGGATAAATTTTCGACCCAAACAAGCATTTCTCTCATGGGTCTTATGATGATTGTCTGCACGGTTCCAGTCTCCTTAATCTACTTTCCTCAATGGGGAGGCATGTTTTGCGGTCCTTATTCCTTCGATGAAAGTTCAGCTGATGAAGATTATCGCCTGCTGGTATAACTGTATAAGATCTAATGAGGAAGAACAGAAGCAATATTGCATAATTTTTTTACAAGAAAAGAATGTAGGTTTCGGACACAAGGTAATGCTAATATCTAATGCAAATGAATTCTATTGGTCATTCCTACAGTTAAGGATGCATATTTCATCAGAAGAGGGACAGCATGGCACCATTCAAGTTTAGTACAAGTCTGAGAAAAAAGATCAAAAGATATACAGACAAACCAAGCCTTTCTTCACCCCTGGAACGTGATGACTAGTTTTACCGAGTCTCACCTCCATATTTAAAGAGAAAAAAAAAAAAAAAAAAACTTTCAAGCAGAAAATACTGCATGGAACTATTAAAATAACATTTAGTATGGTTCACACCATAAATAGGAACATCTGCAGACCCTCCAAAGACACATTTCATGATCGAGCATCAAGTTTTACTGATTATTCAGTTCTCCAAGAGTAATGGTTAATACGAAGGAATATATTGGTCAATCCTCTAATCAAGGATGCATGTTTCCCTATTTGCACCTATAGGTACCATTAAATGGAAATTGTTTGGTACATATAGCACTTCTAACAACACATATTTTAAGAATGAAAGCATGATATGGAGGACAAAGGATTTAAGCAAGGAAAAGAACACCTTTCAATAAACAACAGTGTTTTAAGCTAAACATTATGACTTCCACAATAATTAGTAGTGACTTCCGGTTGAAGCTAAACTCACCTCATTATCATAGTGATGTACTAGAGCACCGCTCCTGAGCAAGGAAGTATATACATACCCAGCGATGATGGCAATGCCCACCAACCACCAAAAATTCCAATCAAATGTAACTTTTGGTCCCCAATTTCAACTCTAGCAAGGCAGATAAGCTTATAATCCTGGACCTCAACTTTACTGGCATGTAGTGACTGCAAGGCAAAGTAGTTTTCATTCAATACAAGCAGCTTGAAAGGTCAATCCAGTATATTATACCAGGAATAGATGCCAGACTAGATGCTCATTGCTGTGAATATTCCTCTTATCAAAGATAAATTATCTTCTGTCCTCAAAATTCCATTGTTTGTATGCCTATTGGAGTCGGGGAAAAATGTTACCCTTGTAAGAATAAGTCGTTTAAGTCTGTCGAAGAACTGAAGCTACAAGCACAATGGTTGTTGGCGGAATAACTTTAGCTTAAGCTTCCTAGTGATGTAAGTGAGATGATAATTGGCAAACAATTATATGCAGATTACAAAGACAATCAATTGAAAATGGAAAAAATATCAGATGAAAACAAGAATGTTTAATTAAACCTCATTCCATTGTTCTTCAACAAGCATTAAAAGAAATCAAGTGATAAGAATAAAAAATACCTTAAATATATACAAATGAGGTTTCTGGTGCATAAATTTATGACATAACTGCAAAATCCAAAACTGCAGTCAAAAGCTTGAAAAGCAAACATGTAATACATGAGACGCTTAACCAGATTACAACTTAGAAGGTGAATTCCAACCTAAATTTACAACTAGAAATAAGGACTACAGCACTCATATCAGAGTTCTAATACAATTGCAGGTTAATGAAATTCAAGTGGCAGCAATCATCTCTAATAAGGAGGGACCCCCTGCTCTCAAGCTCCTATTTCATGTAGGCCTACAACCTTGGGCTTCAAGCAAAGCTGTAAAGTGCTTGGATGGGGTAGGCTTTCCTTTCAACAAGGGATTATAGCATATCACTCAATTTTGAGTCATGCCCAATTTATTAGCCAGAGTTTTAATCCTATTAGTCTTTATTGCCCTTTGGTCAATCACTAATATTAGGCTTACTGTTAATAAGTGTTAAATCCAAGCATCAAAGTGAAAGAAAAAAAAAATTCCTGACCCTTTCTACAAAAAGATAAATCGATGAAGGGCTTGGTTTGGTGCTGAGGAGGAAAAGAATGATTCTAATTGCAACTGAGAAAGGATTATCCCAGTTCACCAAGACAGTAAATACGAAAAAAACAGGCAGCCACAATTTCCTCATTAACATCCAGAGTTTGTGTCGATCATCCTCTCCTTCTGCAGCATCATATGACTCTATATGATAACCATCCACAAAAACATGAAGACCTACACCATTGTAATTCAAATCATGCAGGTTGTTCAAAACATGACTAAAAGGATACAAGGAACTAATAAGTATGCATACTAAACCAGGCAATCCTCTCACCATCCATGGCATAGGTAAAACGTGGCCACCAATAGAGAGCTCCAAACACAACTGATACACCAAAAATGCTTCTGGTATTTCTACTTCCTGAAAAAGTTCCAATATTAAGAAGGTTTCTCAACAATAAGAACCAAATGTCATGATAAACAAACAACAAAACCAAGTATTACAATGATAAACAATGCCTCAATTTAAAATGCAGCCTTAGGAAGCTTGCTAATTTAATAAGATAACAAACGCTAGCAATTTGTGAAAAGAGACACCTTGTGGTACAAGCAACTTGATGATATTAACCAAAGCAAAAATCGCTATTTCCATGGCAATAGAATCAAATCATGAGTTTCAAATTCTGTGAGGTCTTTTATCAACAGGGTTGGACTCAAAAACCAATTCCTTTTTAAGTCATAAACATTGGCAAAGGGGCAACCTTTCATCGACACACCAGTTCAACAATTACAAATAACATAAAATCAGAGTGCAAGCAATCCAGAAAACAATGAAAACTCGTACAAGAAAAAAAGGGTATTCATAACATTAATAATCAAGAGAATCTGCAAGTTTAGTCAAATGGGTAACAATCAAATTTTGCCAAGATTGAATTAAAAATGCAGAAATTATATAAAAAGGCAACTACAACTGCAAAGAAAAATCATTTAAAACAACAAAACTCGCCTGAAAAGCAAAAGTCTCGAACATATTTTCTCTGTATATTCAGCTTATACTCAAATCTTGAGGCACTATTTTGTAGCTTAGGTTCAATACTCTCTGTCAATCTTCTCAAAGGTTCAATTTTCCCATGAACTGCAGGAAAAGAAAAGAAAAACAAATTAAAATATAAAAAATTGATAAATTTTAGTTTAATAATACTTACATAGTTGCCGGGATTGAGAAAATGACTGTCTAATCGGAAGCAGAAATCTAGTTGTCCATGCCATCTTCTTCACCGCTGCAACTTTCCTCCGCCTAGGCTTAGCCGCCACACTGAACTGATAATGACGGTAAGGACAAATGACAGTACTAACACGACGTCGTAATGAGAAATCCTAATGCCAAGTCATCGCTTCCCATTGCAGACGTGTTACGATGGGATTGGCTGTTGGACTAAAAAAGCGGAAGCCCTTAAAAGAATATCTTTTTTTATCCACATATTAAGAAACTTCAGGAATTAAAAAACAATAATAAATCAATAATGATAGCCTGCGGAGTTCCGATTTACAGATTCTCAGTCCCAAAATCTTCCAATGTTCATGGCAATTTCAATTCAGACAGGCCACATCCAAGGTAATTCCATGCAAATCTGACACTTTGTATGAACTTGTAAGAAGATTCATGGTTGGTTTTGTTTTTCCAAGGTGGGGGCTGAAATGGACTGAGATTAGATGTTGTAACCAAAAGGCAGGAGAAACAGCAAGATCAAAGAAGAATTACTATGAGTTGCTTGGTGTTCCTGCTGATTCTAATCTGCAGCAGATTAAAGAGGCTTATAGAAGGCTGCAAAAGAAGTATCACCCTGACATTGCTGGCCAACAGGTCTGTCTGTTCCTCTCAAAATTTTTGTTATATTGGTAGCTTATCTTAGTCAGGTGCAAGGGTGTAATCAAATTCAGACGAATATTTAAGTTATATTCGGTTCGATTTTAAAATTTGAAGTTTGAAAATTGGTACAAATTGAAGTGATTTTAGTTTTTGAAGTTTGAATTCAATTTAACAAAATATTCAAATTACTTGATCTCAACATAAGTTTAACTTGGTAAATTCGATTTATTATTTTTCAATTTTATATTATAAGAGTATGAAAAACTCTGTTTGTGTTAAGTGTTAGACGGAAATGAAGTCGGTCTCAAGTCCAAATAAAGGAGATTTGGACAATCAACCGCTCAAAACTCGTTGAAATTTTATGAAATGAATCATTATATAAATTTCATTGAGGTGTCCTCTAATGCCAATGATTTAGTTTGAGTTCATATACTGATTCATATGACCTATTTCAACATTGAAATAAAAATTTTGATGATGACGATATTATAAAGGTGAAATTATAAATTAATAATTAAATATTACAAATATATTTAAAATAATCGATAAAGTCAAATATTAAAATACTTGAACTCGGTTAAATTCATTACTTACATAGCTCGAATTCAATTTGAAAATAAACAAGTTAAATTCGAATAATTATCGAATCGAATTAGGCAACTCACAAATATATTTACTCGTTTACGCCCCTATAGTCAGGTTGCTTCCATTCAACTTTTCTTAAGTTTTTTCTTATATTTGGACAATTTATTTTAAGAAAAATGAAAAGTCGGAGCAACATACTTGATGGTTGATAGCTATGATCATATTTTGGTTGCTCTCTTTGATCTGAGCACTTTACTTTATATTTTAATAGGGTCATGAGTATACTCTAATGCTGAATGAAGCCTATCAAGTGCTGATAAAAGATGATCTGAGGAGAGATTATGATGCTTCTAATGATCCAATGAAAGTACAATTTGGAAGGGATGTGTCTGGTTATAGCTCTTGGAAAGGGCCGTTGAGACCCCAAGCTTTGTTTGTTGATGCAAATGCATGCATAGGTTTTGTTTTCTAACCAATTTTCATGTCTCATTTATTACATGTTATGTTCCAAATTCCCACTTTCATATGTATTGTCTGGTAACGTAGCATTTTATGTCTTCCTCAACAAATTGGTCTGTTGGCAGGTTGCAGGGAATGTGTTCACCATGCAAGCAACACGTTTGTAATGGACGAAGCTCTCGGATGTGCTCGAGTTAGAGTTCAATACGGAGATGATGAACATAAAATCGATGTAAAGAATGTGTTGCGTAAAATCTGTGTTCTTCATTGTATCATGTTTTTGTTTTTAACTGATCATGGGGATAATTGGAAGAAATTTTGCAGGTTTCAGTAGATTCATGCCCAGTGAACTGCATCCATTGGGTGGATAGTGAAGAATTAGCATTGCTTGAATTCTTGGTACAACCTCAGCCAAAAGATGGTTATGGTGTTTTTGGAGGAGGTTGGGAAAGACCTGAAAATGTATTCATGGCAGCTAAGGCTTTCAGCAAGCAGTTAAAGCAGCAGGCTGAGGCTGAACACCAACAGAGACATGGTACAACTCTAATCTCTACATTAAAGAATCCCCTATTTTCTATCGTTTATGATATTTGTTTACCAAATTGGTTATTGACTGCTGCAGGGAGAGTGACAGTTGAAGAAGAAACCCCTGCTCAAGCAGAGGCTCGAGCCAACGCTAGCATGAAAATAAAGATGGAAAGATTCAGCAGAATTTGGAGCAACTTAAAACGATTTTTCGGCACAAATATTTGGGATTCAAAGTGATGAAAATATGACTCGAATGTAAATAATTGATGTATGACATAGAAACAGAGCCGGAACAAATAAAGATCTGCTTCATCGACGTTGCAGCCTCTATTTTGCATATACAGACTGCATACGTCGGAAATGGAGCACTGTATATACTGCCTTAGTTCTAATATACATGTTTCCATGGCACATTATGTTTACGCTCTCTCTATTTCAATCTGTAGTACGCTTTTCTTTTTCTTATCTAGAGGTCTTTGCAAAGAATAAAACATTACTCTGCACGATCGTGAAGTCATCGATGAAAAGAGAAAAAGATTGAAGTTTTATTCCGACAGTGAAACTTAATCTGTATCGCACATCAGATCTTACAAATCATATTGGGTCTATTACATCCAGAAATATTGGAACTACCATGCGACAATGGCTTTAGCTGTTGTGTATCGCACATGCTAATACCTCAACTTTTGGTAAAACGGGAGCCCTCCCAATATTCAATCCCAAAAACTTAATTTTTACTTCCATGAGTCAATAGAGCTTGCATTTGCCTGTTCCGGCACAAGCTGCGCATGCATCTGCATCTCCTGCTACATGGCTTAAGCAGTGTTTGATCCTATCATTCACAACATCCTACAATATCGAAAAACAAAATTTAGAGAAGAACATACCTCACCATCCGGTAAAAGTAACACAATAGGAAAGGGAAAACTATTTATAACAATGGTATTTGTTAGCGGATCAAGAAGAATAAAAAACAAGACACAGGCAAAGAAAGATCAATTTGCTAATAGTTATTTGAGCAATGACAAAGGAAGTTTCGAAAACAATCCTGTACTTGACAATGACTTACAGACTAAAACCCTTATTACTCAAGCTCACAGTCAAATTAACGACCATCTGAAACTTTAGCAGGAGAAAACAACAGAAACCTCATACAACATCTATGGTAACCAATGAGGTCATAACAAAAGCAACTCGTTCAGGCCAGGTGGTGGCGCAGTTACTATATATGATACATGTTTCAGCAATAACAAAGAAAGTTTCACAACAATCCTGCACTTGACAATGACTTGCACACTCCGTTGTTTCAAAACATTATTACTCAAGCTAATTTTAAGGTTAAGGACCATTGGGAAACGCAATTGGAGAAGATAAACAAAACTCATACGAAGTCTATGGTAAGAAACAAGGAAAACAGGAGAGTTCATACCACAAGCAGCTCATGCAGGCCAAGTGGTGCAGTTATCATATATGACACACCAGGGTGATCCTTTGCAGCATCAGCAGTTAACGATGGGATATCCTGTGAAAGAACATAGTAACATATAGCAAAATGGAATTAACAGAAACTTCTATAAACACTACATTTGTTCTTTGCCAAGTTATCTGATGAAAATATAATGACCTACCTGGTACCAATGCCTTCCAGGGAACAGAAAGAATGGGCTTATAATCACGCGATCTGCCCCTCGTTGAACACACAAACCAAATGCATCTTTAATCGATGGCTCTGCCAACTCCTAGTTACATTAACCGAAAATGTAAGAATTCAGCACCCCATATATAATACTATAGCACAGCAACTTAAACGGCATAAAAACAAGACATCCACCTTGCGGAACACCAAAGACAAACAATAAACCCGCCCAATGTTGCCAAAAACAGTGAACCATATAAAAGAGACAAATTCAAAGCTAAAGTTGCGTATCAGATTGCCTTCTAAGTTAACAGAACACTATCAAAATGGGAGTTCTTCTAGAATTCATAGTTGGAAAACAGTAAGTCTTTTTTCCACTGAACAAAAAGAATTCACTAGTGCTATGGAAGATAAAGGCATGATTTACCATATGAGCAGGTTGAACAATTGGGTACCCGGTTTTTTCTCTAAACATGGCAACAAACTCATCTGAAACTCATCAAAAATTCAAAAAAATTAGCTCAAAATAGAGCGTTAAAACCATCTGCTTAAACAAAAAATTAAGTTTGTTTAAAGCTTACTCAGCATGAGATTGGATTCTTTACGGCGCGAACCATGGTCCACGATGATAATTCCATCTTTTTCACCAACCCCATTTTGGAACTGCTTGAATCCGCCATTTTCGAAGCTTAAACTCGACCTTGCTGAAATTTTTCTTCTTCCTGAAGGGTCCGCTTGAAAATTTGAAGATTTGAGGGGTACCCATGTAGATTTTCTTGCAGTTTCATAAACTGAAGAGCTGTAATTTGAAGGCTTGATTGAAAAAAAAAAAAGTAAAATTCTTGAAGAAATGCAAAAATATAATAAAAAATTTTCTACCTTCTCAGCGTGAGAGTTGGAGGGATAGAGAACGACTCTATCGACATCGTGGAGCCATCTTTCGAGAGTTCAGTGATCTGCCTTAAATATGAACAAGAAGATACCAACGACGTCGTATCATATGAATACTCAATTAATTTTCAATTCTCTCTTTCGTTCTTGATCTAGAAAGTAAACGTACCTATGTCATTCCACCTCTGGTATGCATATTTGCTGACCCCAAATAGGTTTTTGATTAAGACCTTGCTCTAGGGGAATAGATACTATGCTAAAAACGAGGTTGAATCCTTAAATCTGGACAAGCTTCAAGATGTCAATATTCTTCTCCAACAGTTCGTCTGTTTCCTCTTAACATTATGCAGAGGAGGTCGTTGCCGGAGTTTTGGCGAGATCGTCCTTTTGTAAGTACGAATCTATCATATGCTGAGATATTTTCAATATTATTTCAAACTCAATTGAAGAAAGTTTCTTAATCTCTAAGAGATTTAAGCACAATTGTATACCTGATGAACACTATGTTCAGGCATTACTTGCCATAATGTTGAATTTTTCTATTCTCATTTTCAAACTGCAGCCAGCATTCCAAGTTTGCACATGAAACTTCGTATAAAGGCATTGAAATAAAAATATCATTGTTCGGTCCTTCCTTTACTGCTTACTGTTAGGCTGGCTCACGGTTATTTTCCAAAATCTGAGAATTGCCGTTAGTCTTTGTAGGTGGAATGGGAACCGTTCGATGTGCGGATAAAATTGTTATTTAAAATAATAAATCAAGATATTTACGAGTTATTTGGCTTTAATTTTTATATATTTAAATTTATACAAGTTACTTAAATAAAATAATGAGTCAAGTTTTAATATTTAATGTCGGATTCGAACGAATTATAAATTTAGTAAAAAAATTTTAATATATATTTTTAATATTTAATTATTAAATTATGATTTTATTTTTATTATATATGATTGAAAATAACTTGATTAATAGATTCTTAATCAAATGATTAAGAAATAATTGTAATATATTGTAAAATTTAGATTAAAATTTAAAATTTAAGTAATCTTACTTTTATCTCTAATTAACAAAAAATAATAATAATAAATTCAGATTCAAATTTGATTTTTTTCATCAAATTTAAATTTAAAAATTAACCTTAATCGATTTTGAATAAATTTTTGAGTCGAGTTTAAGTTTAATATTGAATCAATTGAATCCGATTTTTTAATTTGCACTCCACCATGCCTAAAATGATTCAAGATTTAATGGTAGAGTTGCTTGTGGATTGTGGCATATTTTATTATGATATATTTAAGATAATTAAAAATTAAAAGTCAAATATAAACCCGTGATAATATTCTAATTCTAATTTGGTTTTAAAAATTTACAAGAATATTGTTCGAAGATTATTTTTGTGTAAGTTGATGGTTGTAGCATGTCAGAATTGGGCCATCATCTAATCAAAAAGACTCGACTTACAGGGCTACTAGTTATCATATAGCTCTATCTATACAATAATTCTAGAATTATCATGCTTGGGGAGTCTTGGACCACAAATGATTTTATAAATTAAACAATTATAAGATTAAGATCGAATTTGCCATTAAATAAACGGGGTGATATCGAAATTTTTCATTAAACTTAATTTAAAAATTGGTTTGAGTTATTTTAGAATCATAACACTTCGTTTTTTTTCTTTCTTAATCTCTTTTGTAGAGTCAAAAAATTTCATTAACAATGTCAAATAATGATTCTTTATAAAATGTAAACTTTTTTAGTGTTTTGTTTAATAATAAATATAGGGTCTTTTAAAGATTTGTTTAAAAAATCAAAAAAATAAAAAATATAAAAAAATAATAATTCAATAAATTTCTGAAGTATAAGTGTAGTGATTATAAAATTTAATTATATGTTATAGTATGAATATAAATTTGATTTAAATTCATAAAAACTTCCAACAAAATTTTTCAGCATTCAAAATTCAAAAGCGTTAAAAGATGAAATGGAGCTCCAAATAAAGCTAAAATATAATAATAATAATAATAATAATAAATTAATTGTGGAAGTTGGAAGTTTCATGAATCTAACAATATAATAATAATAATATAGCAAGTGTGGTTATCATGAATTGCCTTTAGATGAGTAAACTCAACAGTGAAAAAAAATCAATAAATAAATTATATTCATAATTAAATCTCATATTTATATTTAAAAAAATCATATCATTAAACCTAACAAATAAATGAAAGAGTCCGTCCATAATTAAACAATTAAACATAAAATTAAATTAAGGTTGTGTTTGGTACAATTAAAAATTGGATTTAAAGAAAGTCTTTGAGGGAAAAATTAAAGGAAAATAAATTTTAAAATCGGTACAGAAGAAACTACAAATGAAAGAAAGTGGAGTGAGTGTTTTTATCTGCTTGCAAAAAAAGTTTATGCGAGTAAATTAAGTTAAGATATTAATTCAAAATCACTTTATTTTTATTTTCTTTTTTTGTTGCAAACACAATGATGATATTTTATTGACGTTCTCGCTTTGATTTTCTTATCACGTGTTACCGAAAACTCTGCAAGAAAATAAATGATTAGAAGTCGAAAAAGAATTTGACAGAATTTCTGTAAAGCAAATAGAAATTTGGTTTTATGAATCATATATGTCTTCTATTTATAGGAATTAATTTTACTTTTAATTAAATATTTAATTGATAAAAATATTTATCGAGTTTTTTTTTCTTACGTCACGTGACGTATTTTTCATGCACGTGATGTACATTTATTATTTTTTTTATTTATTATTCTTTTCATCATACACAACACTTTTCTCATTTTTCAACTCAACAAAACAATAAAAGAAAAAATATGTTTCACTTCGCTTTTTTAATTTTCTTCTCAAACACATACATAAAAGGAAATAATATATTTCTATCTTTCAACTTTTCTTTCCTTTTAAGTTTTCATCTTTTGATTTTTCTTTTCACTTTACTAAGAAAAAATCAAAATTTCATAATCTCCTATTAGTATAAGATTTATCAACAAATTTTTAATTGAATAATTAAAAAAATTGTAATATATTATAAATTAAAATTAAAATCTAAACTAAGATAATTTTTTTTTAAAAAAAATCTTGTTGACAGGAACGTTGAAAGCATTAGAGAAATTAATTAGTCACCGTCCGAACAACTAAAACCATCCTCTTGTTCAACTCATTTAATACAACAACATTAAATAAGACTAGAAGCGTTCACCACAAGAAATCCACGTGTCATTTGATTAAATATAAAGATTTATACTTCGGAGTCAAGACACAAGACCAATGATATTTCCTAAGTTCACCGGCACCAACATAAAAATAACCATCTTATCTTTCAATCCTGCCCCAGCGGCCATGCCCATGTGCATCCTCATATCCCACCTGAAACAAGTAGCACATGACTTTCGGCACCATGGCCATGTCCCTACGATGCAATACTTTAAAATGGTGCTAACTGCACTTGTGAAAATTCAATTATGATTAAAAGTATATTTAGATTTAGAATGTTTGATTTTTTTTAGTAGTATATTTTCATTAAAAATTATAATTATAATCTACATATTATACTTAATGAACGGATAATTATGATAAATTATTAAACAATTATAATTAATTAAATTAGTAAATAATTAAATTAACTCAAAACTTACATTTAGTGAAACTTGAATATAAAAATTTAAAAGTCTCAAAATCTCCCCTTTATCATTAAATCAAAGTTTTCATTGATAAAATATTTGATTATTCGAAAAATAAAAGTTTGAATCGTTTTGTTACAGTAAGCCTTCCTTTAATATATAAATATATATTAAATCCTTTTATTTAGTAAGACTCAAACATAAAATTTCAAATTTTTTATTACCATTAAATGACAAAATATTTGATTATTTAAAACTAAAAGTTTGAATCATTTCATTACCGTAAACCCTTCCTTTAATATATAAATATAATTGGACACTTGACTGATAATATATAATATCTATTTATTAAATATAAAACCTTTATTATATTCACTAAAAAATTCCAATTAGAGGCAGAAGTATAATCCTGACCTTTAGCAACAAAAATATTATAGGTAACGGTAGTAGTGAGCGGTTGATCCAAAATTTGTGTGCCGACGCCTCATTGGGCCTATGCAAAGCGTAGCAAAAGTAATTAAAAAAAAAAAGGAAGAACCGAACCACGCGGATTGACTGCCCGTTGGGCTTTGGCCGATGTTAGCGTGTTAAGCGCGCTCAATTTTTAGTGACGCATTAACCGACCTTCTCTTTTCTAGATTTGGTGTGGGCATTTTTTAGTGTCTAAATTTGATTGATTAAATTAGGGTAGGTTTTCTAACATCAAGCAAAAGACTAATTAATTAGCCATTTAAAAAAAAAAACACTCCTCCACCTTAACTTGATATGTTATGTTAAAACATTTCTTTATTCAAATGAAAATAGATTTTAAAAAAGAAAATATTTCTTTGTGTTAAAAAAATAAAATAAAATATCATTACTCTTGGGATTTGACTTCGATTCTCCGACTGGTTAAAAAAAAATTACGACATATTATAATACTTAAATTTGAATCCAATTAACCATATTTTTATCCACATTTATTAAATATTTCTCTTATAATAAAAAAAAAAGATTGAATTTTTTTAATAATCTCGTATAATGTTAATTGAGTTTTTAGATTTTACTAACAGAATCAAGAAAATAATTCATACATTTTATAACTTAAAGTCAATTGAATATTAATTCAAACGATATACTAATTAGAAAAACTCTCGATACTACGAATAAAAAATAATTAGTGTTTGCTTGAGATGAGTTAAATAGATTAAGTATTAAGGGTTTTCATGTTAGATTAAAATTTTGAAAAAAAATAATAAAAATATAAAATATTTGAGTCAATAGACTCGTTTGTAGGATTAAAATCTTTCACTGCAAGTGTATAAAAACAAATATTTTTTTTATTTTCAATTTGTAATTCAAAGCCATGAGTTTGAACTTCAAACTTGCTTCACAAAGAAACATGAATTCAAAAATCTTAACTTTGGTACTTTGAAATAATTATTACATAGATCGGAATCTAATTGATCCAAAGAATCACAATTCTTGTTTTCTTATATAATTTAAATGGTTTTATTTTTGGATAATAATAATAAAAAAAACTTATGTGCTATATATTGAAAGTATTATCTATAAGAAGGAAAAATCAAATGGTCAAATTATTGATATATTTTTAAAATTAAAAAAATAAAAATTTAGACTAAAATCCCGTTTTCTAGATAATTAAATTTTCAATCAAAAGCACCGTTGGAACGTGGTAGAATATCCGTTGGCAGTTGAATGGACGGTACTTCTTCCAATGTTCCCTCACCAAACCCTTATCCTATCATTGTATACCACGTGTCTGTTAACTGACCCGTTTGTTGCTGTTAATACGTGGAAATTTTCTATTGGCTCTCACTGGTAGCTGAACCATTTGGCCGTTGGACCGAATGGTTACCGTCTTCTAAACGTTTCACAACTTCCAGTACAACGTTGAAGACATCGATTTCTTCATTCAGAAGTATTCCACGTGGCGAATTAATTAGCTTCCACGTAACCTTCTGTTTTACAAACGCACCGTCGGTAGATAATATTATTTCTTTTATTGTCATGCTTACCCGTGGCAGCTCGGTTGGATGTTAGGGATGTAAATGATATAGTAATATTCGTAAGTTATTTAAATTGGATTCGAATAAAATTTAAATTCGGTTCGATTTCAATCGAGTTGAATTTGAGCTATCCGACTCGATTACCTCACGAGGTTAATTGAATCTTGAGCCTTTATATATTTTAATAATATATATTATTATATAATAATATTTATATATTGAGTATAAGAGTGAGTTCGAGTTCGAATTCGTGTCGAGTTTTAGAATCGAACTCAAATTCGAGTAAAAAATCGAATTTATATAATCAAATCTAATCGAGCGAGTTTGAGTAGTTCGAACTCAATCTCGAGTCGAGTTCGAGTTTAAAAAATAAAATTCGACCGAACTCGAGTCGAGTATCGAGTACCGAATTTTCGAATCGATCTCGATCTCGAGTACCTCATTGTATCGGCTCAGCTTGATTCGATTACACCTCTAAGTACATTGAATTTTCCTGAAATTAAAAAAGAAATTTTTTTTTGATATCTACAAATTATCATATTAATTTTTTTAATAAAATATGTTATAAGCCTTGTTATAAATTTAAAAAAAAAAACATCAATAGGTAATTAAATAATTATCTTTTATCAAAAACACTTTTTTATTTTATAACTTATAAAAGCAATGAAACATTTATATTGGATGATTTTTTAATTTTTGTGTATAAATTTCATACACTATCATTACTATCAATCATAATACAATATCTTATATTTTATGTATTTAATAATATTTATTTTAAAATTTTTATAAATTAATAATATGATATGTTATAACTATATATATATGTATTTGTACATAGCTTATATATCAAATATAATTTTTTAAAATAAAAAACAAAAAATTGGAAAGGTGAAGAACACAACCTGGCACAATGTTAGAGGCCAGAAATTAAGGAGGGCCCACAATCATTCTAGGCCTATTGTAGTCCCACACGACTTTAAATCAGAATAACGTTTTTTTATTTTTCAATCCGACGAAAGTGTTTTGTATTTTTTGTTTTGAGTAATTTGATTGAAAGCTATAATTATAATTAATATAATATATTTTATGAATAAATAATTATAAAAATTATATTATTTATAGTAAATAAATTAATAAATTAATAAATAATTATAATTAAAACTTATATTTAGTAAAATTTAAATTTAAAATTTTCGAATTTAAAGTTATAAAGACCATTCAACAATTTTATATATATTAAAGTTGGAAGAAGGATTGAAGGATTCTGAATTCTTGTGATGATATAACACTTCAAATGACTGAATGAATAGTTGGAATATATTAAAAAAAAATAATGAAATATGCGAAAATTTTATAATTTTTTTTCTATTTTGTATCAAATAGGAACTCATAACAAATTAGTAGTTGCTGCTTTTTCTATTATTTTTTAATTTCTTAATGTAACTTATGTGTATTAAATATTTTTTTTTCATTTAGTATTGATATGTGTATTACATTATTTGTAATAAAATATTTTTCTCTCAAAACCCTTTTATAATTTTGAAAAAATCTCGAAGAAAATAAATAAAATTCAATATATATATATATGTTTATATAACTTTTGTTATTTAATTTTTTGGTATTTAAGACAATAATAAATTATATTAATTTTTCAAAAAAAAAAAGAAATTCGAACCACTATTTGATAAAAATTAGTAGGACTTCCCATTTTTGTCACCAACACTAATTTTGGAATTTTGTGGAAAAGGGGAAATTTACTTTATTCCTTATTCTTTGTTTCATGTTTTTTTCTTCTACTTTTGATGGCTTCAAAGAATATTGAAAAGAGATAAATTAAAGATGTCCAAATTCTTTCTTTCAATAATGGAAAAAAAAAAAAAAGTGAATCCCAATCTGCCTGTTCTTTGGTATATTCTGAATCCAACATGCTTCAACTTCTCAATTCGTGATCACCATAATTAAGAGATTTAATGTATTTTCTAAATTAATTAATTAATAATTTTTTAATTTAATAAAAACAATGCCTTAAAATAAAGATTAAAATTGATTCATTTAACAAAGAGCTGAGTTTTTAATTTTTTATCAACCATTGTTGCTAAAGGTATTTTGTAAATAAAATTATGAATGCATTAAATCAATGTGAATGAGTTTTTTTTTTTTTGGCAATAGAGCTCTGTTATTTACGAAAATTAAAACTTATATTTTATATCTTTAAAATTTTTATATTTTTAAAACATAATTATTTGAACTAATATCAAAATCGAATTAGTGCTTCTTTAAACTCACTTAGAACAAGATAAAATTGGAAAAAATATGTGACTATATCGTGAAAAAAAAAAAAAACTTCTATTAACACCAATATAAAAGAGACAAAAAAAAAGCATAATTATTCAGTTTGATTAATTTAATTTCGATCAAAAATTGGTTTACAA
The DNA here is from genome assembly GCA_033439115.1 of Firmiana major. Lineage (NCBI taxonomy): Eukaryota > Viridiplantae > Streptophyta > Magnoliopsida > Malvales > Malvaceae > Firmiana > Firmiana major. Next base: position 70,442,891 of record CM065904.1, read on the forward strand.
AATCGGTTATCGATATTTAGAATCGATAATTAAATTATCTAACCATATTAATTTTTTAAAAATATATTTTTATTGTAATATAATTACAACATAATTTACATAATGTTTCAAAATCATATATATAATAAAATATATCACTTTATATAATATATAATATAAAATAGTTCTAATTTAAAAATATAAATTATATACTTTTTAATAATTAAAATCAAAATTGTCAATCAATTTAAATTAATTTTCATTAATCACTTTAATTTGATTCAACTCAATCGATCATATCAATAAAATCGATTAATTCCATTTTCGAAATCAATCAAATTGACTTTATGTTCTCCTTTAGTCTTAATTATCGTAAGATCTAGAGTAATAATTAATAGCCTCCAAATCAGATGTTCACTAAATTTATTTAAATTTCCTTTTATTTCCCCCTATGATGAAAGCTTAAAGCTTAATCACTCCCCCATAAATGTTCTTATCTGTTTTTGGAATCAATTTTTCTTTCCTATGAATTAATGAGGAAAATTCCAATATTTAATTTCTTAACAAAAATATAAAATATATGTTTATATATTTTATTTTATTCGATTCATTTTTTTTCTCAAAGGGATTCTTGCCTTTTTAAAAAGGAAGAGAATATTCAAAAAAGATTTATCTTGAGACGGAATATAGGTAAAAAGAAATAAAATTTCCTTTAAGAAAAAGAAAAAAAAAGTAAAGGAATTTTTTGAAGAACACCCTATAAGCTTGACCTTGAAAACTATCCTCATAAACAGTACTTACAATAAAAAATATATATGAGTTAAAACTTGATAAAAATTTTTATACATAGAAAAATTTTGTAAAATAATTATATTTATTATATCGATACAAACTATATTATAATATAATTTTTATATTTTAAATAATTTAACGAGATATGAATAAAAAAATATATAGATGATCATATTTATATACAATAAATGTTATTTTTTTAAAATACAAGGGAAAAGGATTTTTCCAATAAATTGAAAATGACTATTGAGCCGACAATTGCTTTATTGTTGCTAAATATTGAATATGAAATATTATATATTAGGAAAGATTTAGTTTAATTTTTAGGGTTTATATATATATGAATATGATACACTCATAGTTTATAGCTTCTATGCTTTGTTAATCAATCACATAATATCACGTTATTAATAATCAAAATTTTAAAATGCAAAAATTATTAAAAATAAATTTAAAATTTTTATTAAAATTTACTTTTAAGGATTTGTGTATTTTTAAATTTTTCTTATTAATTATGGGATATCATATGGTTAACTTACATGTATACTTTGTATATATTTTCAATGAATTATATATAAATTATAATTTTATGCAGTTAGTTAAATATTTATTTTAGGAAATAATTTTTAATTAATTAATTATGCATTTTTTGTTTAATGATGGTCCTATAAATCGAAAATGACAATTGAGCCGACAATTGCTTTATTGATGTTAAATATAGTAAAGTCTATTGAATATGAAATATTATATATTAGCAAAGATTTGGTTTAATTACAAAATCTGCTGTACAATGCAACTTTACTTTTACTGGTTAAATAAAAATCATGTCGTCTATGCCAAAAAAAAAAAAGAAGATTTCGTTTGATTTTTATGCAGTTAATTAAATATTTATTCTAGGAAATAATTTATCATTAATTATGCATTTTTGTTACCAAATTCAAGAATAGAAATATATAATATATTATATGCAAAAAAAATTTCTATAAATATCACTTTAAATAATACATGTAATATTTATTTTCCTAATAAATATTGATCCAATACCATATAATGATGCAAATTGTGAAACATAAATCATAAGTAGATTTAACAACATTGATTAAGATGATTTTTTTTAAAAAAAAGGACTTATAATTGATGTATTATCTCTTTGAATAAGATGAAAATAATGTATTAAATGTAAAATGTTTTTTTAATAAATAATATGAAAAAAATTTTTAATCATGAAACCAATTAAAATGATATTTAAAGAAAGAAAAATGTAATTAATGTATATTTCTCTTGAATTTAGAGAAAACAAAACATTAACTACATTTTTTTTCTAAAATAATTATTCTATTCCTTAGTAAGTGTATATAAACACAACAGTATCTTTTGTTAAATCTTCAAAACCTCTCTTTGCATAAAAACATTTGACATATAACCATAACTTGAACCTTTTCTTTTTTAGGGGAAATTAAGGAAAACAAACCTTTTGAAGATATTTTATTAATATTCCAGTCCATTATTAATTCCTTGTCTAAAAACATTAAAAAAATTAAGGCCCTTCAATTTATATTAATGTTTCTTTCCTTCAAATTGCTTTTTCCATGTATGAACCATGTAAAAATGAAATAAGAATTTTATTTTTTATTCTTCTTTTTGAGGGGCACAACATTAATAATAGTAGCAAAATGTTAGTTAAGTGTAGGGATATGAGCTTATGACCATTTTTTTAATGATTAAGGTTTAGGGTTGAGTAGTATTTGATTAAATCTAAATCTTAAAATATACTATAATTATTTTATAATCATTAAGTGAAAAAATTATTAACAATTTCTAGTACTTCTATAGCAAAAACCAGCTCTTAAGAACTCAAAATTTAGTATAATTCATATAGTTTTTTTCTTAAAAAATAATTTTTAATAAATTTAAAATTTAAAGTTCAATTTTTAGTATCTTTTATTTTTGAACTATGTTTTTATTATATAAACAATATAATTAATATAACTAATATCAATTAATCTAAGTAATAAAAGAGTATGATCCCCTTAAGTAAAACTTGAGTTTGAGTCTTGTAAATTGAATAAATAGTATTAAAAGAATCACTTCATTTTATAAGATCCTATAAATGTGCAAATCTAAATTAATCGAAACCTAATGTAATAAGCGAATACCAAAAAGTCTATAAAAAAACAATATAATTTATATACACATACATAGGTGTGTATTCGTTTAAACTATACAAAGATCTAGTGGATCCTCGATGTTACATTTGTCCATTGCTTATATCCTCTAAGCTTGCACAAGAGTCATGACATTAATTTAATAATTAATAAATAAATTATGAGGAAAAATATTTTTGGATAATCTAAAATAATTAATAACTATTCTTTTCGTTTATTGTATGACCCACTATATTCAATACAAACAAATCAAATTAGATTCTTTTAAACTAACCTTTATTTTTTTTTTCCTCAGAGGAAGCTTCCTTTGCTCTGCAGTAGGATTTAGCCTATAAATTTGGGCATTTCCCATCTTGTTTGAGCAACCAAAGTTTGAAGCTTGAAAACACAGAATCAAAGCAATATTTTCTTTTTCAAACAACTCTTTTTCTCCATTGATTGATTGTTTCTTCTGTAATCTTCTCAGCTTTTTGTTTATTGTCAATGGCTCCAAGCTTGACTAAAGTTAGGTCGGGTGTTTCAGGCCTTGTTGATGGCCATAACCAGTCTGCAATTTCCTTGGAAGGCTCGAACTTCATCGCCAATGGCCATGTTTTTCTCTCTGATGTCCCTGATAACATCACTGTAACTCCTTTACCTTATGGCTCCGCCACTGTCAAATCAATATCCAGCGTTGGGTCATTTGTTGGATTTGACGCTGTTAAATCCGGCAGCCGCCATGTTGTCCCCATTGGGAAGCTCAAAAACATCAAGTTCATGAGCATTTTCAGGTTCAAGGTCTGGTGGACTACGCATTGGGTTGGCTCCAATGGAAATGACCTTGAAAATGAAACTCAAATGGTTATTCTCGACAAATCAGACACCGGCAGGCCTTATATTCTCCTGCTCCCTCTCCTCGAAGGTCCTTTCAGGGCTTCCCTGCAGCCCGGCACCGACGACAACGTCGACATTTGCGTCGAAAGCGGGTCCACCCCCGTCACCTCCGCCGGTTTCCGGAGTGTTCTTTACATTCATGCCTGTGAAGATCCGTTCAACTTGGTCAAAGAAGCCATGAAAGTCATCAGAGTTCACCTTGGAACTTTCAAGTTGTTAGAAGAAAAAACCGCACCAGGTATCGTGGACAAGTTTGGTTGGTGCACGTGGGATGCATTCTATCTGACCGTGCACCCTCAAGGCGTTCGGGAAGGTGTGAAAGGTCTTGTCGATGGTGGGTGCCCACCAGGACTCGTGTTGATCGACGATGGCTGGCAATCCATCGGCCATGATGAGGACCCAATCACCAAAGAAGGCGTGAATTGTACTGTTGCTGGTGAGCAAATGCCATGCAGGCTATTGAAGTTTCAAGAGAATTACAAGTTTAGGGACTACGTGAGCCCTAGGTCATTGGGCACTGGCGCACCTAACAAAGGCATGGGTGCATTTATTAAGGACCTTAAGGAGGAATTCAACACTGTTGATTTCGTTTACGTATGGCATGCCCTATGTGGATATTGGGGTGGTTTAAGGCCTAATGTCCCCGGATTGCCGGAAACCAAGATAATTAAGCCGGAATTGTCGCCGGGTTTGAAGAAAACAATGGAAGATCTCGCCGTAGATAAAATTATGAGCACTGGCATCGGATTGGTGCCACCGGAGATGGCTGATCAACTTTACGAAGGCATCCATTCTCACCTGAAAAATATTGGAATTGATGGAGTCAAAGTGGACGTTATCCATGTAAGTTATTAAACATTTATCGTAAACTATTTTTTAATCACATCGGTTAAAATGTATAAATTATAATAATTTTTTCGTAATAAAATCAAATTAATTTTGTAAATTTTTATCAAATTCTAATATAATTTTTTTAAAATTTTGATCTTTCATAGTTAATTATAAAATTTTTATATGGTATTATTGTGACTAAAATTAATAGACACGTGGTAGGTCCAAATTTCGGAATTTTCGTCTTACTTTGACTAGAATTAAAATAAAGTTAAAACTATTGGTTCAGTTACTTTGACATATTTGGTCGGCACGAAAGTAATTACAGTTTTTTATTGTCACACGTTATGTTCTGTTATTTCTCGACAAATCTTTGTCATAAATTTTTAAATTTTCTTTTCTTTTTCTAATTAATAGACCTTTTCTGATCTGATTTTACCCTAGTTTTAATCTTTAATTTATTTTATTTCTTTTCAACAGATTCTGGAAATGTTGTGTGAAAAATATGGTGGAAGAGTTGACCTTGCAAAAGCTTATTACAGAGCACTAACAGACTCTGTAAAAAGACATTTCAAAGGCAATGGTGTTATTGCTAGCATGGAACACTGCAACGATTTCATGTTTCTTGGAACAGAAGCCATTTGCCTTGGCCGTGTCGGTATGTAATTTTTCTTAACGAATTCATGAGAAATTATCTTTTGACGTATTTTATATGAATTCGAACTCGAACCAATCCAATTATGAGAACTTGTTTTTATTATTTATTTATTTTTGAATATATTCAAATCAATTCATTAGTAAATACGGTATGTCCAACCATTAAAATCTCGAAAGAAAATAAAATAATGCATAAAAAAAGGTTTGTGGTTTTGATTGTTGTTGTTGTCTTTTTCATTCCTTAAATTCAACCTTCTGTCATTACTGAAACTACAAGGAATTTGTTGGAACTTTTGAAAGCCCAGTTTAGATTTTGCCGAATTTATATATAAATTTTATTAAATTTTTGCTCGTGTACATCGTGTTGTATTCAAGATTGTAAAAAATGTGCATGTTGTTTTGCAGGAGATGATTTTTGGTGCACTGATCCATCTGGGGACCCCAATGGCACATTCTGGCTCCAAGGTTGTCACATGGTGCATTGTGCTTACAACAGTCTCTGGATGGGCAATTTCATCCACCCTGATTGGGACATGTTCCAGTCGACTCACCCTTGTGCTGAGTTCCATGCTGCCTCCAGGGCAATCTCCGGTGGCCCAATTTATGTCAGTGACACTGTTGGGAAACACAACTTCCCCCTTCTCCGGCGGCTTGTTCTGCCTGATGGTTCGATCCTCCGGTGCGAGTACTATGCACTTCCAACCAGAGATTGCCTCTTTGAAGACCCTCTCCATGATGGCAAAACCATGCTCAAAATCTGGAACTTGAACAAGGTTAGCCATTCTTGTACAAATTCTTTTCCATTAATTGAGATAGGGATGCAATGTTTATCTTATAAACAGACACCGTTCGATTAAGTAAAATTAAGATATCTTACAGTTGTATTCGGATGGTTTAGCATTTACATTGTCCGATCCGATTAAGTGAAATTAGGGCTTGGTTTTGGATAGGGTTTGAATAGTAAAATTCTTTGAGATACCTGACAAATTATTCTTCAAACGAAACAGTACACTGGTGTGATTGGAGCATTCAACTGTCAAGGAGGTGGATGGTCCCGGGAAACCAGACGCAACCAATGTGCTTCTCAGTTTTCTCACATGGTTACTGCAAAGACCAATCCCAAGGATATTGAATGGGAGAGTGGCAAGAATCCAATCTCCATTGAAGGTGTACAAGTTTTTGCGCTGTACTTTTCCCAGTCCAAGAAACTTGTCCTCTCCAAACCAGCTGGAGACATTGAGATTTCACTGGAACCATTCAATTTCGAGCTAATAACTGTTGCTCCTGTCACTGTCTTGTCTGGAAAATCAGTCCACTTTGCTCCCATTGGACTAGTGAACATGCTCAATGCTGGTGGTGCAATCCAGTCATTAGCCATTGATGACCATGAAAGCTCAGTTCAAATTGCAGTGAAGGGAGCTGGTGAAATGAGAGTCTTTGCATCAGACAAGCCAAGAGCTTGCAAGATTGATGGAAAAGAAGTTGGGTTTGAGTATGATGGCCAAATGATCATTGTTCAAGTTCCATGGTCTAGTTCTTCAGGTTTATCTGCAGTAGAATATTTGTTTTAGGTTGGGTTTCCAGAAGAAAGCCATTGACTTCATAACTTATTAGAAGAAGTCTGTTGACTTTAATTTCTTCCAGATGACAGAAATTATGTGAATTTACAGTTAAATATTAAGAAAATTAATTACAAGTTATTCTCTCTACCTTCTGCTTCCTAGCTCTTCAACTTTCATTTAGCTCCAGTGATAAACTATGTTTGGTGAGTAGGAAAATAAAGAATCACAGAAGAAAAATAGAAAACCAAAGTTGTTTTATTCAGCCATAACCAGAAAAGATCATAACAACATGTAGATTAAATTTCATAGCTCCTTGACCTCCAACAAATACTGAAGGGGATAAGTGGATATATTTCCAAAGTCAACAGTCTTTATTCATTTTGCTCAAAATAAAAGATCAATCCTATATATATTGAGTGGAAGAGTTTCTAGAATCAAATTTTCATTGAAGGTATACAAGTTTTTGCCATGTACGTTTTTGTCTTAGCCTATAAATTATTTTTTATAAACCAAACGCAGCCTAAAATTTTACAGTTTTTCACAGTGTCGAAGACTCGCAGTCGTGGGCTCTTGGCCTTAAAATTATTGCACCTTGTCATAACAAAAAATATTTCATAGTCTGATCATTGTTTCTATAGGCCTAGAGTTTCAAATTATCAGCCCAAATGAGCCCAAACATTGGAGAGAATCAATAAAAAAAAGTGGATTTCTGCATTAAGAAAGGGAAAAACCCAAACAATGCCTTATTTACGTCTTAACTAAGGAACCCAAATGAAACAAGAGAACTCCACTGAGAATCATTCTCAGATTGCAGTTTTTATTTTATTTTTTTCATCACACAAAAAAATGACGGAGTTTAATAAAATAAATATTAACGGTTTTAATTATTACAAATTATTGTAGTAAATATTTAATTTTTTTTAATAATATGATTATATAATATAATTTAAATAAAATAAATATATAATAATATAAAATAATTGTTTCATATAATTTTTTTCAAATTTATTAATAAACAAACTTGTTTAATAATACACACATTTTGTTAATTGAATTAAGAAAGAACAAAATTGAACTTACGTCTATTATACTAAATTTTACTTAAATTTTTCATAAAGACACAAATAAAACAGTAAATATTAAGATTTTAACCTATTTTATAAAAAAAAAACTAAATAAAAAAAAAAACAAGAAAAGGATTTTTTAATGGGCAAATTAATAATTGAAAGATGAAAATTTCTATGGGCAAATTAATAAAATTTAAGAATAAATGGAAGTCAAATGTAAATATACAGAAAATAAAGGGCAGAAAGTGAAAGTATCACTTTCTCAATTTCGTCCTCGAATAATTATTTATTTGTTCTTTTGTCAGACTCCGTTGTCTCTCTCTTTCATCCTCCTCTCTCTCAATAATCTCGTTTGTAATTTTTTACCTTTTTAGATTTTCCCACAGCTTCTTCAAACCCTCCAATATACTCTCATAAACCCTTTCTCTCTCGCAATCTCTCTTCGCACAGCCTCCGAATTACAACTGCCCCCTCGATTATATCTTTATTACGATCCTGCCCTCCCCGCCTTACCTTCCCTTCTTTCTTTCTTCCCGAAATACCCCTCCGTCGCCTGCCTATTTACCTTCTCTCATTTTCACGTCGGGCCGGATTTTATCCGGAATCAAATGATAGCTCCGAAGACATTGCTCCTTCTGTTCTTCTAGAATATTCTGTAAGTTTTCTTTTGCTCACTGATATTTATATATTTTTTAATTTCTTCTGCGAAACCTAGATTATTTTTTTATTTTTTTATTATTCGAATTTCGTCTAGGTAATTGCATTTACACGGCATTTTTTTTTTTAATTTCAACTATGAAAATTCGTAGGTTTTGGAGCTCAATTTTAATATATTTTTAGTAGTATTTGGATTAGGTTTTGCTTATGTAGTTATTTTTCTTGACTATCGACTGAATTTATGCCTATGAGTTTCGTCGTTTTTAGCTTTCTTGTTGTTTAAATGAGAAATGCGGTTTTTAGCAGTTCGGATTTTGTTGTTGAGCTTGTTTTCTTTAGGTGAAAAATGAGAAATCAGAATTCGTGCTCAAGGAACAAATAAATGAGTTATCGTGATCAAAGAAAGTTTTCTGTAATTAAAAATTGCTTTTGATGACGTAGTTAGTTGCTGGATATGAATTATCGGCTAGTTTTATTTATTGACTTTTTTGGACAATGATATTTGAGTTTGAGCTGACTGTTTTTTTCTTGGATTGAGGTTTTTTTCAGTGTGTGGATGCTTGTAAATTATTTTTTACCATTGCGTGCTCTAGATAGGCGGTTTATTATATGGTTGAGTTTTTATTTATTGACGCTTGGATATGTTGGTTCATTATATGTTATTATGCGAACTTTGAACCATTTTGAGTGAAGAAGAAGTTCCATAGATCTATTGCGACTATTTTCTGTAACTTTAATTCTGGTATGAGTTTAACGAGCATGAAATCCGCATCAATTGTTGAAATAGTGTTTTTGTTAAAGGCATTTGATCTAATCAGTATGTTCTTTGGTATTTATGTTAGTATAAGTTTTAGGTGTTTGAAGGACATGGTTTTATTGAGCGTAAGGTCAAGTCATATTTTGTAGAAATATAACATGAAGATTGATATCCTAAGTTAGTGATGAGATGCTTTTGATGGAAGCCAAAGAGTATTTTTAGATGTTGGACGTACGAACTTTCCAGAGTCAAACTATACTGACGCAGCTTTGTATCTGTTTGGTTTGTGTTAACATTGGTAGATGGATTTGAATTTGAAAACTGACTTCTAATTTCAGATATGGGCCTGTGGCAATCAGTTATCGTAAAGCTATATAAATACTGTTTGTTTGCATTGAACTTATTATTCCTTAATTGACTCATGGCTAGAAAATGTAGTTATAGCGATATCAGGAACCTCATTCAGAGGCATTTGAAATGCAAGCAACTTGTATAGAGGCTAGCACATTGGGCTCGCTGCCCAAAATTGATTAATGGTTTTTGGGACTGTGGGGTATATGAACTTTCATTTGTAATGAACTTTATGTTCTGTTGTTCGCAATGCTATGGGTTATTACATTTTTATTTCTTTGGAATGTTAATATGTGTCTTTTACCCTCAGGCATTCCGTTGATGTAAATGTCCTTATGATTGCTTTCTTCAATACCGTTTCATGTTGTTATTACCTACCTTAACTTTTCCCCTATTCTTAGGTTTTCCTTCAAATGGCTTCTGAAGTTGTTTGACTGCTGTATCTGTTTGGAATTTAGAGCTTTTCAGGCTGTAAAAGAACACGGATTTATTATTTATTTCTAAAGGATCCAATGGAGCTGAAAGTTTCATCGCCTAAGCCCAGTGATATTTCCCCTCCTGATTGCAGTAGTGATCCAGAGGAGAAAGAAGTTAGTGATGAGGATGATGATGACCGCAACCATAAGCATCGTAGGCGGGATACATGCTCCCAATCATTAGAGAGAGATTCTATGGATCCACAATTTACAAGGCCATACAGAAAGCGCAACAAACCTTTCGAAAATGGGCATCCTTTCAGAGAAAACGAATCTCAAAATTATAACAATTTGCCTCTAGACAAAGAGTTAACATCTAAGTTTGATAGAAGACGCCCTGGATTTGCATCACTTCCCCGAGGACATTTTGATCTGAATCAGAGAATTAGGTCAAACCAATCATTCAGCGGAGATTCTGGTCCTGGTAGGGGAAGAGGAAGGGATAACTCTTCTTGGAATCAACGTGATTCTAGATTCAACTCAGTTGATATTGCTTCTCAAATGGTTCAGGCAGGATCTGTTGCTCCAAGTCTATTTGCAGGAAGGGGATTGCCAAATGTTTCAAATGCACCAAGCCCATCATGGAGTGCATTTGGGCTCATGCCGGGAATACCAAATGGTGGCATAGATACACTCCATCCTATTGGTTTACAAGGGCCACTCAGGCCACCGATGAGTTCTTCGTTGAATATGGGCATTCCTCGCCAACGTTGTAGAGACTTTGAGGAGCGTGGATTTTGTCTAAGAGGAGACATGTGCCCAATGGAGCATGGTGTCAATCGAATTGTTGTTGAAGATGTTCAGGTATGCATTTTCTAAAGTCTGTCTTGATTATGATACGTGGTGGCTTATACAGTTTTCCATGAGCCTTCACAAAATTGATCAAAGAAATTGTGTCATGGGACAGTGTAATTTCACTAAGGACCAGTCAGGGAGGTCGCCATATTCATCCCGTTTAATCTTCTCTGGTTACCAACATAAAGAATAGGATGAACGATGTGTTAAAGATGTTTTTGATTGTTAATGCTTCCTTTTCAAAACCTTTAAATGATTGTTGGCAATGTAGCTATATTACAATGCTGCACTACCACCAGAGTCTATGCTTTAACCTGAGCCTTGCTGTTATGTTTTAGTCTAAATATTCTAATTCTGCAAAATATTCTCATGTTACTTTTTAATATTTTTGCATGATGCCTAGTAACTGTATTGTTGTCATACATTTTCTCCTTCTACGGTTATTTACTTTTCAGACATCCCTTAACCAACAAAAGTAACATGCATACCACATAGATTACCTGCTTCTACACTTTTTTGTTAGATTAGCTTCAGTCACTGTTGGTCTTTAAGTATCTTCTTGAAGGGAAGCCCCTGAATAGTACAATGGGATTACTTACACATATTAAGGAACTTTATGCATATCGATTAGTTCTCTGCTTTGAAAATTGATTAAATGTACTAGATTAATAATGATCCTGCAATGGACTTTTTTAACATCGTGGGGATTTGCTCCATGATCTATATTGAATGGTGGAGTGGCTTCTTTTCCAATTTATAGTGTCATCTAGCTGATCGTATTATTCATAGTATTATTCATAATGTTTACACTGTTCTGAAATTCAAATTGCTTTGGAAGGAAAGTTCCTTCCTCGGCTTCGATTCTTTGTTATAACCTTGAAACAGATAGCATACCCCATGATTTAATTCAACAGTAACTTCTTTTCTGATTTGCAGAGTCTGTCACAGTTTAACCTTCCTGTTACAGTTCCAAGTGCTCAATTATTGGCAACACCTGCTGGACCTGGACCATTACCTTCTGGTATTCCTCCTTCAACCGCTTTGCTTAACAGCAAGGGTATACATAGCAAAAGTAGCAAGCCTGGAATGACTGAGGATGCCTTAGGTTTAAATGGTGCGTATACTGGTTCTACTAGTGCTAGTGGTGCCGATTTGTATGATCCTGATCAACCATTGTGGAATAAGAATGGCCCAGAAGCATCTGTTGCACTCTCAGGACTACATTCACCCAAGATTGATGAAACAGAACCCTTGCTAAATGATGATATCTCCGATCGTCACCAAGGCAGGTTACGTGATAGTGCTGATAATGAATTGCCAATTAGAAACTCTGCATCTCAGGGCACAAATTTGTCTGTTTGGGGTAGAATTGGTAGCTCAAGAAGTAGAATAGACACAAAAGATAAAACTGATGTCACACCCTCAGACTATCTTGAGAATGAAATGAAGGAAGAACAAGAAGCATTTCCTAGCTCTCAGGGCACTTCCCGTCAGGTGAAGCGGATCAGCAGTGAGGATGATGGCTCCAAACATATGGATTCATCATTCAAGTCACAGACCGATAGTTTACATAATAGCAGGAAACCAACTCAAAAGGCACTTCGCACATTATTTGTCAATGGGATTCCCCAGAAAAGCAATAAAAGAGAGGCTCTTCTTTCTCATTTCCGCAAGTTTGGAGAGGTTATCGACATCTATATTCCATTAAATAGTGAACGGGCCTTTGTCCAGTTTTCAAGGAGGGAAGAGGCCGAAGCTGCTCTGAAGGCACCTGATGCTGTAATGGGTAACCGCTTTATTAAGCTCTGGTGGGCTAATCGGGATAGCATACCTGATGATGGCATAAACAGTGGCAGTGGTGTATTGGTAACTCCTCGTGGTCTAGCGGCTTCTGTTATTCCAGCTCAGCCTGTAGCTAATAGAGGAAAGGATAATCTTCTATCTGTTGTTCAGAAGAGCAATGTTGTCCATGCTGCTGATGCGCCGCCTTCTCTGAATTCCCCTAAACCTGTTAGTATGAATGGTCCCAAGGTTCCACCTCCATTGCAGAAAAAGTTAGAGACTCTGGAGCAGATGAAAGAGGAACTACGCAAGAAGCAGGAAATGCTGGAGCAGAAGCGGAATGACTTCCGGCGCCAGTTGGACAAACTTGAGAAACAAGTACTGGGAACTTTCTTTACTTTTTATATACTATATTCCTCCTTTTTTTCTTCAGCCATTATATACTATAATCCTACAGGTTCAGAAGTTGCATGTTTTCATAGTATTTTTGAATGAACCAGAATGCTGTAGCCCAGTTATATGAAGAACTTCACTGTTGGCTATTGCCCATTGGATGTTGTCAAATAAGCATGCTTTTTATTTTCCAATAGTTTTAACTATACAGACGTGCTGACACAAGTTGAGACAGAACATGAGGGTTTTAAAATATAAATGAGGGATATAATCCCATATTTTAGGCAGGTTTAAGATTTGTTTCTATTTCAACCTTTTGCAGTCTACTGTTGTCAAGGGTGACCTACTTACTGAGCAAATTGCCAAGAGGCAAAAGGTGGGAACTGCAGCTGATCTTGCAAAAGCTTCGCCTCCTAGTTCCTCTGAACTTGGTGCTTCTGCATCAAAACCATGCACTATAGGGATGACAGATAAGAACAAATCATCGGAGAATGTTGTGTCTCACAGTCCAAAATCTAGTACCACCTTGGCATTGCAGGAATCTGTGAGCTCAAAGCAGCAGTCTCGTCAGTCAGCACCTACAGGCAATCCATACCTGATGAATAAATACAAATTGGACAACCGACCTACTTCTTTTAGAGTTAGTCCACCATTGCCATCTGGTTTTGCAGCTGTGAGTCGCTCTCTCTCCTTTTCCTTGTCTGAGAAAATCATATTTGCTCCATCTTTTATGAGGATGGATTTTATCACGATTCTTCTTCTATTCCATTTTGAAAGTGAAAAGATGAAAGAAGCACATTTCACAAACAACGGGCCTTCGTAGTATCTGTAGTTATTTGTAATGATGAATAGAGAGCTCTAGGGTTCTTGCACATGAAAATATGAGTCTATAACTGCCTCGGGTTTAGGGGGACAGCCCGGGAGATAGACATCCAAAGGAATTAGCTTATAAACTCCCCGAACAGTGCTATAAGAATCAGTACTTTACATGCCTCCTGTAATTGTACACGCGCCCATAGCAATAACATATTTAGGTTCGGTATTTGTTCATATGGTCTCACTAAAGAGGGAACCATTTTCATTGTTACTGTTCGAGCTGTAAAAATTAGGTCCGCCTGTCTAGGACTCGATCTTGGTACCATCCCATAACGATCAAAGTCGAATCGTGAGCCTATTAATGAAGCAACAACTGGTACCATAAAGAAGCAACCATAAACTGGAGCCTTCGTGTGCTGTTTATTAAAAGAAAAGAAAAGAAAAAAGACCTCTGAACATTTTGATCCCTTGGGCAATTGTAGGAATTTGGCTTCTTTATCAGAAGGCTGCTGTCATTACCCCTGAACTCACCCAAAATTTTAGGCATAAATCTTTCTCCTCTATCTAATAAATGGGTTTTCTCTTAATGGCATAAACTCACAGTTTTTTTTTTTTTTTTTGTTCTTTGTTGTCAAAGAGGTAACTGAATCTGTCTGTCAATTAGGTTGATGTTTTGAAGAAGCACTTCTTACAATATGGTGATCTTTTCTCTGTGGAGCTAGAAGATGTGGAAAATGACGATGATGATGTGGGATCAGAGGCATTGAATTGCTCAGCTCTTATAACATACAGCACACGCCGCTCGGCAGAAAGGGCGTATGTAAATGGTAAATTCTGGCAAGGCAACAATTTGCAGTTTACATGGCTGACATCTAGTGATTCTAGAAATGACCCTAGTAGCAAAGAAATTTCATCTTCCACACCAAAGGAGCCTTCAGAAGCCGATGTCCAGACCGAAGAAAAATTAGCATGCAGCGTCTCTCAGGAAGTCGTTGCTTCAGGCAATGGGGAATCTGAGAAATCAGACGGAGAGAGTTTGGTTGAGCATATGGAATTGGCTGAAATTTCAGATCGGAGTCCATCCCCGACGAGTGTGAAAGAGTCACCAAAAGGCGATGCATGTTGAGGATGGGGGCTGTTTTTGGATTTGTACAGAGGTAAAATGTTCAATCTGTTTAACTTTAATTTTCATGGGTCTTTCATTCTCAATAACTAAACTTTCATTTTCCAGTATATCTTGTTTCATGCATGGGATATGTAAAAATGGAAATTTCTGATCTTTAATTGCCACTACAAGGTTAACAGTTGCTTGAGTGGCAAATTGTATCGTCTTCTGAGATTAGTTTTGTCGCACAAGGATTAAAGTATAAACAATTCTATTGAGATTACTTAAATCTTACATGAAAAATCTTTGGGAACTGATTCCCATTTCAGTTTTACCATTGTCTTGTACTTGAAGAATTTATTCTTCAAAATGCTCATGGTAATGGTATTCTTAGATTATGATTGGGTAAGATTAAGTACTTTTAAATACCATAAGATGATATAACAAAAAAATTATATGGGTGAATATAAAAATTGAAAAATATTTTATGCTGATATATTAACATGTATCATGTATGATATGATAATTTTTGTATCTTACATATATTTGACAATTCTACATACTGCATTGCAACTGAATTGCTCGTCTCTCGGTTGCTTTCCTTGTTGAAATTGGTCGGTTTTTTTTTTTCCTTTCAAAATTAAAACCTTTGTGTTCAGTTTTCCTAGGATTATAGATAGGAATCTGTTTTCATGTTTCTCATGTAATAAATGAACATTTATCCGAATGAAAGTGGTTAATTACTACTGCATACAAGAACCTAGTAATAAGTTGGCATAATACAGATTGGTTTGGCATTGTTTACAATGTCAAAGCACTTCAGCAATCAGCCTATCTTTCTCTCCATTCCAGAAAAACATCAGTTAAATCCAATAATTCTATTCATGACACGGTAACACAACAAAAAAAAAAAAAAAACTAAGAAAGTTATATATGGCCTTTAAAAAAATTAAAAAGAAATTATGAATTATATCCGTGAATAGCTAGGTCAACATCAGGCAGTCTTAATTAATTCCCTTAAAAATTTCAGTTGACTAGCAGCTTATGCTTTTCCAATTTCCTAGCTTTCAATAAACCATGGATTACATATTTGCAAGTAAGGATGTTAGGGGCAAACCCCAATTTCATCATTCTTTCCTGAAACTCCATTGACTTATCCATATCACCGGCTTCGGTGAGTGAACTGACAAGTAAATTGTAGCTTTCAGTATCAAAAATCTGGAATTCCTTGGCAAAGAAGCTCAATATCGACTCTGCTTTGTCCATCTCCAATTTCTTGCAGTAACAATGTATTAGTGCCCTGCATATTTGTGAATCCGGAAGGATATTGGATTTAAGCATTTCTTCAATCAAGGATTCAGCCTCACCACTTCTACCTGTTCTACACAAGGAGCATATAAGAGCTCTATATGTAACAATATCTGCCTTTATTCTGTTATGTTCCATCTCAGCTTTCAGGAGTAATGCATCTGCTACACTATCACTTCTGCTGAATGACTCGATCAATTCGTTATAGATATCCAGTTTAGGCTCATAACCATCCTGGGAGATTCTTCCAAGGAGATTCTTTGCGGCAAATGGCCGATCCTCACGACATAAAGCAACCATCAAACAGTCATAAATATCCGAAGAAATGGAAACCCCAAATCTCCTAAGCTCAACGACCAAATTCAAAGCTGAAACCAACCTGCCCTGTTTTTCGTATCCTTCCACAAGAACTCGACAAGTAAAACTATCTGGGGAAATCCCATTTCCTATCATCTCATGCATCAAATACTTTGACTCTTGCATCCTCCCCTCTTTGCAATAACCAAAAATAAGAGTATTATAGGACACAATGTCCGGATTCAATCCTCGATGAACCATTCTATGGAATAACTGATGAGCCTCTCTCACCCTCCCTTCTTTACAAAGACCATTAATTAACGCGGTATATGAAACCAAATCTGGCATCACACCCCTCAGATACATAATCCTATACAAGTAGAACGCGTCATTCAGTCTCCCTTTTCTACAATAGCTACTAATCAGTGTATTATAGGTTACCAAATCAGGATCAAACCCTTCTTCCTCCATCCTCTCCAAGAACTCATTAACCTTATCAACATTTCCATCTTTGCAAAAGCCATGAGTCAATATATTAAAAGTGTAAGAATTCGGACGAATCCCCACTCTCCCCATCTCTTCATACACTAGCCAACACTGATCAACAAAATTCAACCTCAACAATCCATTCATAAGAAAATTACAAGAAATCACACTGGGCAAAAAGCCAACCTCCAAAGTGTTCCTAAAAGTCTTAAAACCTTCTCTTATCATACCCTTCCTCACATAACCCTTAATAAGCATGTCAAAAACAACAGGATCAAAGTTACAATCTTTACTACAAAAAACCAAACTTTCAAACACATCTTCACAATTTGAACAATCCTTAACAGAATCAATCAATTCACATAACAATTCCATTGCCAAAGGGAAGTTTTTAGACCAAGCCAATATATGGACAATGTAACAATAGTTATGAGCAGAAAGTTTAATATCCAGATCATTTTTGACCCAGTTGAAGAAAGTTAAAGCTGAAAAACAATCAGACTGGAATCTTAATAACACCCTTGTGATTTCATGGCAACCCAAATGAGGAATAAGGGGTTTTATGCCATTCTGCAGATGGATTAATTGAGAATTGGTTTGCTTGAGAGATGAGGAAATGAGGTTGACTACTTGGTTGGGGTTTTGGGTTTCAGGAAGAAGATTGTAAAGTGGATTTAAGACTGGTTTGGAGTGAGGGTTTTGAATGGTTTGCAGTGAAGAAGAAGAAAAGGGTAATTTTGATCTGAAGTTTGCATAGGACTCGGCTGATTTTATCAGGCTTTGCTTTAGGGGATTGTTTGGAGCTCGAGTCATCAAGATGAAAGAGATAAGAGAGAGAGCAAGGTGGCTGTAGCAGGAAATAAACAAAAAAAATTCTAAAATCTCTCCTCAAGCTCACTGTAGAGCCATGAAGAAATCAAATTGAAAACTACCCATCATAAGAATCTCACTAATTTCACTAGAAAACCAAAAACTTAGCTGGAATTCAAGCCACCAAAGAAACCAGGCAGCTTGTACACGAGAGAAGAGAAGAACTTGGAAGATATGGGGAAAACCTTACCAAAACCAGCAAAGAGGAGAACCGCGAATCTTCAATTAAATCTTTCAACCCAAAATCAGATTGATATGAAGCTACGCTTCTGAAGAGATACCTTGGTTTGCTCAGAAGCTACTTAAACATTAAAATGGATGCGTAAAAGCGCTACATCAAGGATGAAGGAAATGAAATGGAACTAATAGAAACGATCAAGAAACAGTGAAAATATATATATATATGATCAGGCCCATGGTTGGGTTTGCAGGGAAGCTCCGAGCCTCCGACCAGACGGAGATGACCAACGTTCATCAGCCGGATACCCGCAATCTTCTGGGCCAGCAGGTCCACGAATTCGGCTCATTTAAAATTGTTCATGACCCGAAGAACTCAATCTGGGCCTGTTCAGGCCTGTAATCTTCTCTCCTTTAGTCCAGAGCCTAGATAAATTATGTAAGCCCAATTTCAATGAATAGGGAAGATGAAGATAATTTCGAAATATTCGTATTTGAAATCGATTATATGGTTCAAATTTTATAATTATTTGGATTTGTTTTTTATATTTCCTTCTTCTTTTTGCTTTTGTTCTCCAGCGATAATTCTTGGTTCCGGGCTTCTGGCTCATAAGCGTATCAATTTTACATTTTGAGTAGATTTAAAAATTTTAGAAACAACATAAAATCTATTAATTATCATCTCATAAAAATAATTATCCGAATTATTTAAATTAAATTTCAAATACATCATTCAAAAATTATAAACTTTTCGAAATAAATCACAAACATGTTAAAGAAATTATCTCATATATCGTAATTAAAGCTTTTAAATTTTATAAATGAAATTAATATTTTACTTGAATCTGATTCAAATCCGATTGTATTCGACTCATAAACATATATGCATGCATTAACCTTTTAATATTTTAATTTCAAGATTAGAAATTTCAATATCATTGTGTAAAGAAAAGAAACCCTCATCCTAACTATTTAGAGAACAAAGTTGGGTATATTGGGATGGATAGGATACATCATTGTCAGCTATGCACGTACGAAAACATATGGAGGTGAATGAACCCGCATTTCTCGCACCAAATACACGAAAAGAAACCAAAACTGAACTAAGCGTACAAAATGGTATAGCGAACGTGCGGGTGCTGGACCCTTCGTGAAACTATTGCACCAACCATAGCCAAAAGCCTGAATTGGGATTGGGAATGGTCTGTTGTGTTGTGGAGGTTTGTCAGTTGTGGCAGATCAGCAGCGACCAAAACACGAACTTTTCCATCCATCTCAATTACATCTTCTCGACTTAGGTGTTATTCGATATAATTCGAAAATTTTATAATTTTATTTTTAAAAAAAATTATAAATAATAGTTCAAATTGAGATATTATATTTTATTAAAAAATTTACTTGTTAGATACTATCAAGAAAAAATAAACCCGATAAATATAGATACGACACGAGTACGATACGAAAAAATCGTGTTCGTATTTAAAAAATTCGTGTTTCGTGTTTAGTTAAGTTGACACGATAATTTTCGTGTTTAGTCGTGTCTGACACGGCGAAACACGTATAAGACATAGAAACACGATTTCTTAAATCGTGTCACACGAATACACGGTTAATACATACACGACACGAAAAACACGTTTTCTTAAATTATTATTTCTTGTATTGTATTGAGTTGGTATCTGCAAATTTAATGTTTGAATATTTGTTAACTATATATGTTTTATGACTTAATGTTAATTCTTTATATTTTGTTTGTATATTTTGTAATTTTAAATAAATATTATGGATGGTGTGGATTGAAAATTATTATTATGTTATATTTGTTAATAATATTTGAATGTATCTAAATTAAATTATTGCTGTAAATCAGTAAATATTATGATTTTTTTATTTTTGATTATATTTTATTTTTAACCGTGCTATTCGTGTCTATTTATGTCGTGTGACACCGATAATTATAACGTATCAACTGTGTCGTGTCACGTGTCACACGTATAAAATACGTATCGTGTTCGTGTTTACGTTTCAGACACGTTTTATAATTTGTGTCGTGTCCTTATTTCATAAATTCGTGTCGTGTTTTAATTCGTATTGTATTGTGTCGACATGGATTGTCAGGTCTAATAAAAAATCATCGATAAGATCCTTAATTTATTATCTTATATTCAAGTCAAAATATTATTAAATATTAGCTATAATATATACATAATAATTTGAATTTATTCTTGTGAGATTTTTTTTAAGTATAAGATTTTTGAAAACAAATAAGTAGATTTAATAATTTTAAATATAATACAATAATACGATAAAAAAATATACAAATTAAGATAATAAGAACATAATTTTGTATAAATTTATCAAAACCTTTAAAAAGAATTGTATTTAGTATGTAAATACAAAGTCTTTTTTTTTGTGACAAGACAAATAACAATGTTATTTAAATTTAAATTCAAACTTTACAATATGTAACAATTGTTTTTAAATCGCAAGATATTTTCGTATTATATTGAATATGAAATTAATCTTCGTTTTTATTGCGTAACTAGTACTAACTACTTAAAAAAATCTAATTTGGTAAGAATTCAAATACAAAATTTGAATCAATTTCATTCAAAAATTTAATAAAATTTTACAACAATAAACAAACTTTTTAAATTATATATAACGAATCTTTCCTAACTAATCAATTAAAAAGATATTAACATTCATACAAATTTTAACATAATAATTTAAGTGTTTTTCATAACACAAATATAAAATACATAAACAAATCTGTCCGCAAATTGATACATCTTTTACACTCAAATCTTAAACCCTAAACTCACCTCAAAATTTCGCTTAACTAAGAGTTCATCACTCTCTTCATCTCAACTTTCATGGCTGAGCTATTGTCCATTGATGATTGAAAAGGAGTGAGGCTGTTCATACAACATGTTCAGAAAACCAGTGGGCCTGAATTTGCCCCCATTGAAAGGCACGTCTAATCAATCAATCAGCATCGCCATTACAAAACATTTGCAACAGAGAGCAGTCCTTGGTTTTGGACCTCTTGGGTCAGTTTGATCTTTCCTTTTCCGCTCTTGGGCGGTTGTGTGGTGGCCCGTGCTCGCCTGAAAACGAAAGATGGTTTAGACCGCCCGGGACCCATGGCTCTGAGCCCTACCCTATATTAACATCAACTTTTTTCTGCCTTTTTTCCGAGTTTGCGCGCGCGTGCTTCGGCCTTTGTTCGTCGATGAAAGACATTCAGGATCTTTCAGTGTTGAGATCATGGAGAAACCTCAAATATTCCCCCATCGACCCACCCTTTTATTTCTCTCATTTCTCAATCTGTCTTTCTTGTACTATGCTTCATTCTATCTTACTCCCACCGACATTGATTAATTAGATTATGATAATAAAAAGAAAGCATTTCTTTTCTTATGGATTAAGATAATTCAATCTTATCAAGAATTCAACTTAAAAATTACTAGGTTGTTTCCAAGATATCATATTTATATATATATTTTTCTTTTGGGTAATCTATGCATAAGGCTCTCATTTTATGTTATTTGGAGAACCTCGTATGAATGCAATTTTTCTATTACATTAAGAGGGAAATTATTTCTTTTTAAACCTGTTATGTCCAAATTATAAAAGAGTAACATAATCTTTATCGTTATACACTCTCTTATTTGAATATAAAATTAAAAAAAAAATTAATATTTAACAGACTTAAAGTAACATCTTTTAATATGTCTTATTACATGTATGTGAAGACATAAAAATTTATTGCCTGACAACTCAACAGAAGTAAGGAATAAAAATCATGAAATGGAATTTGGATTCTAATGTTGTAGAGACCTGCACCAACTTGAGGTAAGGATCATATAACAAAATTTAAGTTCTAGATATTCGTACTCAATTTAAGAGGTATTATTCATTTTTATCAAAATATCTTATAATTTTGTTCTAAAAAAAAGCTTCGAAATAAGTTTAAATCTCTTCGTACATGTGTATATATATAAAATAACAGATTTTATTTAAGTTTTATCGTATTTTTAGTTGGAGATTGCTCTAATATCATCTATGAAAGACTCACACGAAACCTATGATATATTGTTTATTTTGATTCGAAAGTCTCAAAGTTTTATCTCATAGTTCAATTCTTTACTTATATAGTATAACATAACATCGCAATATAGGATTTTGTGATGTTACAAATACCATGTTAAACTTTTAATTTGAAAATAATTAATAATAGATAGCTAGAAGAGTCCAATTAAAATTAAATATAAAGTCACAAAAACCTTAATTTTTAACGAATACAAGATAATACCATTTTAATACGGATAGAAAGCGTTAACCTAGAAGTAAAATTTTGTACCAAGTAGTTTTGAAGAATGTGTTTTCACAATTTATGGTAAACAAATTAAATCTAACAAAACAAAAAATACTCTTGACTGTATTATAGAAAAGAAAAAAAAAACCCTAAAATTATCGGATTTTTTTTACTCACTTGACCAATTGATATTTGACTCAAATTTTAAATAAACCCTAGCTGAGTTTGACTGGCAGGAAATGAATCAACACCCACATTTTATATTATTATTATTATTGAGATGGAAAAGTTTTTCATTTACAAAAATTCTGTTCAATTCAACTTTAAATTAATTTACAGTTTCAAGAATAATAAGTATTTGTGCATAGTTCTTTTATGATAAAAATAATGATACATAATTTTGAATGTTAATTTAAATAATTATATTTTTATTTTTATTTTTAATATGTAAATTTTTATAAATTTATTTAAATTTCAACATTTATATTGTCTTTTGCATATCAAAAGTTTATTATATTTAAAAAAATTGGTGACACATGCAAGCAGGTAAAAACTCTTTTATTTGTTTAAGATATTGGTTATGATTCCTTTAGAACATGTACTGTAGTTATTAAATATTTTTTTATTGTGCTATGGTATAATGATGGAGCCATGATATAATATGATATACTTTTTCCCTTGTGTTTTTTACTGTAATGTTTGATTTAAAGTGACAATAGAAAAGAAGAAAGAGAAGATGATAATGATCGAGATAAGGAGACATTACCCTCACCCTTCACCATTATAGGTCGTACTATAGCATCATTAAAGAGCATTTTAGGGTTAAATTAGATACGATTCATTTCAGTCAAAATTAAAATATAAAATAATTTGTAAAAATTATATTTTGTAATAAAATAATAAAAAAGACGATTGATAATTTTACCTTTTTTAATTTTTATTATTTAGTGCCTCCGACGCATGCAAGGGGCTTCCAATTTGAGCCTTAATTAATTTGACATTGATTATTCACCCATTCTTCTCTACCAAACACATTGCATGTGCAAATTTCATTTTTGTCTATACTTTTGACAAAGTGACAGATTCAAGGATAGATTAAATGAACGATAAAATTGATTCTGATAAAATTTTAAAAATAAAATGATCATTAAACTAATAATTTTAATAAAATAATAATAAAATATTTAAAAATAAAGGTAGAACAGTAATTATACCCTTTCAAACCCTTTGTCTTATGTGGGGGTTCCACCGCATTGGGGGTGTGGTAGAATCTAAACCCCTTTGATAATTCGCTTATTAATTTGTATTTTTATTAAATAAAATTGTGTTAATGTCTTATAAAATATAAAAATTTTATACAAATATTAAATACAATTTTTTTAGCTTTTGTCTTATTCATCATAATCAAAACTTTTATTTTAATAGTGCAATAAATTAGATGAACTAATATATGAACTCATGCTAAATTATTAATACAAATTCTTCTTTTCAACGCATTTCTATTTAAGTTAATAAATTTTTCTTACTCTCATTCTGTCGTCTCTTTCTGAATGACCTTCTTTCAAATTTTTTTCCAATCTTTCTCTAATTTTGACATTTTTTCCAACATTCATAACTTTTATTCTCCCAAACGGAGCATCAATAAGTTTACATCACGTATTCAAATCAACGTAAATGATTTTTACTTATCTTGTCTTTGATAGGTATCATGCCAACCTTCATACAAATGTTTTTATTTCTCATTATATCCTTTCTTGTACATCCATCCACCACAACATTCACAATTTACTACACTCATTTTCTATATATACAATCTTTTAATCGTCCAATATTCACTACTATAAAATAATATCGATCAAACAATTATCTTCTAAATTTTGTTTAATTCATTTATAATTTTTATCAAATTTTAATTTATATTATTTTTATATATTTTATTCATATTATTTTTTTATCATATTCAAAATTACTAAATATACCAAACAATAACTTCCACGGCACGTGAACCAGCAGTAAGTATTGTTCCTCCATTAATGTCTGTGAGGGGGTCTAAGACTGGTCTGTCATGGAGACGATGAATAAATGAAAACATGAGACAAAGCCAGAAAGGTTAGAATTAAAAGAAAAAAAAAATTGAAGATCTTCCATGCAATTTAATTTTCTGTTGCTGCACGTACTCTCCACATGGGAAAACAATCCCTATTCTTCCTACAAGGCTAGGCACCTGTACACTTCTACTGTTACAGATTACGACACTATTATAAATATTATATAGATAGTACAGCGGAAGGCTGGGAAATTAGTGAGAATTTTACAAATATAGTAAGGAAGTCAACAATTTCACAGTCTTACTTTTACTATCTGTCTATGGAAAAATACAGGCTTTGAAGTTTGAATTGAAGTAATTGTTGCAACAGTCTTGAAATTTCGTTCTCCAAAAATCTTTTATTAAGATATGTAGCCACAATCTTCTCTCTTTTCCCTTTGTTCACACTTAGGTCCTACAAGCAGATAAATGACAGGTGAAAACATTGCTAGATGGAGACTTTTGGTCTAGAGAAAGAAAAAACATGGAGGTTTAAATTCGTATTTTAATTTTTTTTTTAAAATTATAATTTTTAGTACGTTTTGTCAAATTTAAATCAAAATTTTAGATTTATAAAACTTTTATTGGACAATTTAAAGATGAAAAATATGAATTTTTTTTTCATTTTAATATATATTACCCTACCAAGGACTTTCATTTATGATTAATCCGTATGCCTTGCTGTTTGACTTGTAGACTTGATAAATTAATTAAAACCAAGTAAATATAAGGTGATAATCTTATGAAGTTTTTCTTGTTGACTTGGTCAATGATGACAAATGAAAAGACCACTTTAATTTTTATTGAAGATTCTCTATTGGACTGCTGGAAACTACAGCACAAGTAATCTGATGTCTGAGCTTTGGTTTGCCATGCAATACTGTCAAGGAAAGAAAATTCTGAAAGCAAACTAGAGAAGAAACTGAATTCATCAGTAAAC
This sequence comes from Firmiana major, assembly GCA_033439115.1. Lineage (NCBI taxonomy): Eukaryota > Viridiplantae > Streptophyta > Magnoliopsida > Malvales > Malvaceae > Firmiana > Firmiana major. Next base: position 70,468,434 of record CM065904.1, read on the forward strand.
CAATATATAAGATCCTGTTACTTTATACAAGCTGCATATAAACCAATACATAGTATAAGAAAAATGTCAATTCAATGTATAAGATTCTCGATAATATTAATAGAGAAGTTGTTTTCGTATATTGATATATAATATATTTTTTTATTAAGTAGCTGGTGGCTTGTAACTGTTGATGTTTGGACAAGGTGGGTGCAGCAGGTTATGTATAAACTATGGAAGGTTAGTGGCCTCAAGAATATAGTACTGAATATGAAATGACCCTTTATAAAACTATTGCTCACGGTAACAAACAGGCATAACTTATAATTGATGGGCATCTTCAGTTCCCCCAGGGAAGGATGCAAATTAAGTGCAGGACAAAACTAAGACCACAGTTTAGCTATAGGTTAGAGTACCTAAAGAACCATATAGCTAGGATAGGAAGCTTCTTATCCAAATTGTTAATTTGCCTTATTTTCTCTTCTTGAAGTAAAAATCCAGCATAAATTTCAAGTTTTGCCTCATAGATTAGGGATTTGGCTATCTAATAGACTTTTACATTCCGGGTTTGATGCTTGCTTAAACTCAAGCATATCCAAGGAAAATGAACCTTAGCTTGGAAAGCTTGTCAGAAGGTGTAGATTCACATCCAACTTGTGAGATATTATCCATTTTAATTTGAAAGTTTTATAGTTTTCAATCTAAAAAAAAGTCTCACAAATACGAATTCAAATCTCCATACAACAAATCTTTATAATATTTCAATGTAAAATTAAGGCATCACAAAAATTATACTCTTAAGATTTTTAGTAATAAATTAATACATGATAAAATCTTTGAATAAATATAGTAAGAGCAACAGCATCAAATGTTACATACGGAGATGATTTTCACAAAGTAATAAGACACTAAGAATAACATTTCATCAGGGCAGTGACATATCATAAAAATACCACGATATGACACAAAGTCCTTTATCAATTTTCATACCTAAAAAACCCTAATGCTAACCAAATGAGACTTAAAAAAACAACAAAAAAAAGTACAGGACTCTGATACTAAAAATTGATCATATGTATCTTTTTGCGTTAACGAAAAAACTAACTCCGTGATAATTATGCACATAGAAAATGATACATGCTACATTAATTTTTGATTATTAATTACATGATACAGCCTCACATGCTTCCACCACCTGATCTCTCATTGTCTTCACCAGGGTCATTCCACTGAGAGGGATAGTAAAAACCTGAATTTTGATTAAATGAAGCTCCTCCATGACCAGCTCCTGTTCTTCTTCCATACTGAGATGCTGCAGCTGGTGGCATTTCATTGCAGGCATATCGGATTAAATCAGCATTAGTAGCATCCAATTCCCTTTGGAGTCTCATAACCTGTCTTTGGAGAACTGAAATGGCTCCAACACAGCCATAAACAGGATCCTTCATCCTTGCCTCGGCTTCATAGGCAAGGGAGTTCACTGCATCTTCTCTTTGATGGGGTGGAACCTCATTAAGCAGCTTACTAACATTGCTTGCACCAAATATTTTGTGAACATTGGCAAATTTCTGTGGCTCTTCAGGAGGAAAATATGGTGCAAAAACACAATCTGGCATGCATTTTCTCCTCAAGCACTTGCAGGCAGCACATGGAGAATTGGAATAGCTGGAAGAAGCCATCTTCTCTGCAGCAAATAATTGCCAATATGCATCAAACTAGCATTATATTTTGTCAGTGTCAACCATTTTTTTCCTTCTTTTTTCAAATTCTGTTCAAATGTAAGGTTTACATGGATGATAAAGCAAAAATTAGTCAAGTTGTATATCTTTCAATCTCTTCTGTAAGCTGGAAAGTTCATTGACTTTGTTAAACTGGAAAAAAGAAGGCTTCATTTCTCTAAAGTCAATAAATCAAGACTAATTGGGGAAACAACTAGGTTAATTAAGTACCACAAAGATTGCAAGAGAAATTTCTTAAACAAAAAACACTCTTCCATCTTCTTTTCAAACAACTTCTGCTTTGTCTGACCTGCCAAGCAGCTTCCCTTGAATTTAAATACTTCTGTCAGAACCATTTCATCTTAAAATTGTAGCCAAAAACCCATAAGTCAAAAACAAACCAAGAAAAATGGAACTGGGAGGAAACAAAACATGTATCATTACTTAAGTTTCTGTGTCTTGAATTTGGACAAACAGTTGCATAAATTGAAACAACCCTTCCATCCTTGAGGACCACAAAAATTTCCCAAGATTCCAACATGGTACATCATTTATTATTATTATTATTATTATTATTATTATTATTATTATTATTATTATTATTATATCTATAAATTTGTTTTCAAATTCTTCCTGGGAAAAGCTTGATCGGACCATATAGTAAAATTAAGCATGATGCACCAAAAAAGAATAGGGTAAAAAAGGAAGAAGAAATGAAGAATATTTATAAAATATAGGGTGCTTATAGTTGTAGTTACCTATTTAAGACTAGGTTCTTGAATCAGGAGGAGCAAGAACACTGCCTCTAATCCTCTTGAGTAGGCTCTTTTCAAGATCTTTGATTGGTTTGTTTGTACCAATGAAAAAGACTATGCAGCCACAGAAGATGAAAAATGCCTTACTAGGTTTTATTATTGAATGAGAGAGGGTGTTTTTAAAGAGGAAACCCTAGTTGCAGGACAGGGAGAGGGAGGCCTGCAAACACAGTGAAAAAAGGTGAGGAAGATGGGAGAAAAGGGAGGCAAAGAGCATTTTCAGTAGTGAGAAACAATGGAAAAAAGCAAAAGACAAGGGGTAATAAATGGGGCTACACAAGAGGATGACTATGACACTGCACTTATAATAATTTCATACCACTGTTCAAGAACTGGTACTGAAATCAACTCTGAATGCTAACATCTCTAAAAAAAATAAAATGAAACACTAAAGTTTTATACCTGTAGTCTAGGAATAATTAATTATGTAATTTATTAAAGGTATGTTGAACTCTGGAGTTAAGGATTGAATATTAAAGGTAAAACACTCAAGTTTGAATTTTTAAATTTTTTATTAATAAATAATTTATAAATTTCAAAAAATTTACAAATAAAAATATAACAATATGTAAATTTCAATAATAAATGAATAATTTTTTCTAATCATAAAATTAAGATAACTTCTCATACTCCTATACTTTCTATATAAAAAAAAAAAAGACGTATTCAATCTTTACAAACTCAAGCGTACAAAAATAAAAATTCATACTAGGACAAAATATTGGCATAATGGTCAACTGGTTCGTTGGATCAAATTCAGAACTGATCAATCTTGTATATTGTACCAATTATAAGAGTTCAACCATGTGAGAGATTTGGATACAGAAATATATGGGTATTGAATACATAGCAGGTTTCATTAAATATTTTTAATATTTAAATTTATTAAAAATTAATAGTTAAATTACAATCAAACCATCAAATCAAATTTTCGACGAACTCTATTAGAAAGCCACAAATACAAATTTAGCAACTTGTTTAAAAGATTATTGTATTTTCGAAAATTATTAAAATTTTGTTTAACCAAGAAATCACCACTTTGCAATCAATTTCGTTTATGATCTCTGGAGGTAAATTCAAAATAGCATCAACAACAGTCTTAAGTTCTGTCTGGTTAGAATAATTATTACCTGAATAAATTAGCTATAAGAAGGAAAGAAGGCATTTCAGCAGGTAATATGAAAAGGACAAATAGCATATCAGAAGGATTTGCCAAACAATCTGCAGAAGTCTTTTCCTTGATATGTAATTATCAAGATAAGCAAAAAAGGATAGTGATTTAATCACAATTGTCATATAATAGCCAAAACCACAAATGTTTATACTTGTAATTGTCAACTAATCATCCAATCAACACTTAACTTAAGCAACCGCGTGCTCCAGGTAGGGTTGGTTGGTTACCTTGACAGATTCTTTTCAATTATTCTTGTATTATGTATATATAACATGGTGATATAGCTAGCTAGAGAGTATATGTGTATTTATTTATGTTGAATCAATCAGATCAGTAAGATCAGCTTCAAGACTGCCTAAATAAGCTACAAAATTTGTATTCGGGTTTTAGGAAAATTTTCTTTTATTCTTGTTTACGTAATTCCCTTCTTAAATCGAGAATCTATAAAAATTATGATTTGATAGCTTGATTGTAATCTTGGTTTCTACGACGGTTTTTATTTCTATAATTTGACAAGAGGAAAGTCTTGGAAAATGACAATATTTTTTTTTTTATTTTAAGACAATTTCCCTTTGTTTTTGTTTACAGAAAAAAAAATCATTTCGCTGAATCCTTGTTAAATTAAGATTCGATAAAAATTTTGATCTACGACGATTTATTAAAAATTTTATCTCTACAATATGACATAGTAAAAAGACATTGAAAATGACAACATTTACAGATTTCAAGACAATTTTCTTCTGTTCCTGTTTAGGGAAAAATAAATCATTTTGTTGATTCGCTGGTTAAATTGGGAGTTCATAAAAATTCACATTTGATGACTTTATTGGTAATCTTAACTTCTACAACGGTTTTCTTAGAAGTTTTACCTTTGCTATTTGTGACAGTGAAAAGTCTTTGAAAACGATAGCATTTCCAATCCAAATATGTAAACATGCATGCATGAGAATACCCAATTCCTTTTTTGTCAAGCAACACAAATCTAGCCAGCCTACTGAAATTTTTTCCAACTTACAAGACAAGTAATACATGTATAACTTGGAAGATGATTATTTGTCGTTATATAAAAGGAATCTGCCCTTTAATTCTTCATTGTCAACAATGAAATTAACTAATTTTTTTTCTCATTTGTGCATTAAAGAAGAGATTTCCAGGTCTCTGAAAGCACTGTGGCTCTGCTGGGTTCTATCATTGATTTTAACTATTAACATGGAAATCTGATACCTCTACTGTTAACTTCCATTATTGAATTTTCATTGATCAGGAAGCTAGAACAGTAGTATTACTACTCCATCCATGTAGATCAGATTCTTTTTTCCAAGCTGGAAACAATACCGAATAGAACTGTGGGAGTTGGGTCTCTTATTTCTGCAGTCTCTTCAGTTTTCTCTATAATTATACTCTCATATCTTGTCCCTGCTTGCTTGGCAATCCGACAAGACCTTGCATGTACTCATGAATTTTCAGCCTGATGAAGATTTAAATTTTGTAGTAGTGAAGACAAAGGAGATAGCAAACTCTTTCGAATTAAGATATAAATATATATATATATATGAGTTTATATATTTGATGGATTTTTATTGTCGGTGTATCAATTTTATATATTGTCATTAAATCTTATCATTATACCTCATTAATTAGTGATTAAGGTTAAAATATTAAATGTAAAACACTCAGATTTAAATCCTTACATTCCTTATTAGTAGGCAATCTATAAATTTCAAAATATACATAAGTGAAAGTTCAATCAAATGCAATTGGTTTTAACTTTAGAGATTTGGTAACTTCTTTTATTCTTAAACTTTCTTCTAATAAATTTAATAATATTTATTTTTAAAGATTTTTCATTTTAAAATTTATAAATTGATGATAAGGCATATTATGATTCATTGATAATAGATGAGATTTATACAATGACAATGCATCAAATATAATTCTTATGTAATAAATTGTAATATGTTTATACAATGACAGTGAAGTTTTTTAACTCTACAAGCGTATTAGTATGATAACACATGTTTTATTTTATTTATTTTTTATTTTCTAAATATATTTAAAAGACGTGTGTTATCATCTTAACCGAGCTTGTAGAGTCAGATGCATAAAATAATTATCTACAATATATATTCTAGTCAAATTTCAAAAATAGTATCGTTTTGGTGCATGTATCATGGCTATTCATTCTCGATTATTCTTTTGAATATGTATATATTTAGAGATATATAATCTGAAAGTAGACAACCTTTTTACTTTGGGATTGGATTATGAAGTTTACAAATGTAATTAAGGAGGCCGCTAACATAAATAAGTTATATATATATATATATATATATAGATTAATTATGCCTTTAATTTCTTAGACTTGCTATTAGAATATTTGTATTGTGTACTGTATAGATGACTACAGTGATTGTCTAACTTTAAATAATTCTAATTTTGAATCTAGGCTTAATCTAATCGATTCATACAATTTTTTAAAATATGATTTTTAATAAATTTGAACGTTAAATCTCAACACTTATAATATTTTTTTCTTTATTTTTAATCTACGACTTCTTTTATAAAAAAAATAATAATAATAATTCTATTCTTAAAGTACTTAAGCCAAGAGGAGGGTGCAATGCATAAATCATCATGCCTAAAACTAGTTCACACGACATATAATATTAATTTCTTTTTGAATTGAAAGTGGGAGTGGTATAACCAATGATAGAAGAATAAACTCATGATAATCTAATTTAGATATGCTTATCATGATGATTATGATTATGATCATAAATTATTGGATATCTCTACTTTTTTGTAATGCATGCCTACCAATAATATTCTCCAAAAATCCCAGCATTTCTAATTTATAAAATATTCTTTTTTCTATCATAAATAAATATATATATATATATATATATATATATATATATATATATATATATGCTATGATTGCTTATAAGGGTCATGGAAGAAGCTTTATAGTATAAAATTTAACCTTTAGCCAGCCTTAATTAATTAATTAATTTTCTGTGAAAGGAATGAAGACCATATGATTATTTGATTCTTCCCTTCTATGCAAATTATTGCTTGGGTCAGATTGTGATGGGTGATGGTCCTGAGGAAGAAAAGTTGCATTGGGGAAGTGAATGTTGAAAGAGGAATAATTCTTAAGTTCACAAATGATCAAGCATGGCATGTCCTCATGACTAGAGAAATAATACATTATTGGCTCAAATCACCGGCTGAATTCCATACCATAGACTCTGTTTGGTAAGAAGAATAAAAAGAGTTGAGAATGAAAATTTTGTTAAACCAATTGTTAGATTTTATAACCATTTGTCTATTTTGTAGTTTGATTATTGAATTAACAAAATTTAAAAATATGAAATGTTACCTCATTTTCAAATTTAAGACAAATAATCGATTCATTATTGAAATTAATTATAGATTTTATTGGATTTTCGCAATGATTAAAAATTAAATGTTTTGATATTTGAATCCTAATCATTTATACCAACCGTCGAGGTCTATACCTTGATGTTACTCTATAATAATTTTTCTAATTAGATTGATTAAAAAATGGTAACCACAGACAAAAAAAAAAATAATATTAACCGTTTGCATTTGAAAGAATATATATTTTTTTATACATGTAATTGATATTGGCTCTAACATATTTATTACCAACAAAAATTTAGCGACGAAATTTTTTCGTCAATAATTATCAATGGAAAATTGAGCAAATACGGACTAAACAAGGAGAAGTAATCTTCTTTAATCTCATAAATAACTTTTTGTTTATTCTAAAAATAAAAACTCAAGAATTTTAAAAAGAAATCTTATATATAAATTTTATTCTAACAGTAAATTATAATTAATTTAATGAAAGGGTAAAAAGATCTTTCAAGCTTATTCCACTAACATACTTTGAATTGGCCTAACATATTAGTAATCTTTTCTATTATAATTTATTTCAATGAATTAAATTTTATAATACATATTCTATTTTATTTTCTTTATTTTTTATTCTCTCAAAAATTTTACTCTATTCTTAACTTATTTTATTTCACGAATCAAACATGTATAGCTATTGAAACCTACATATGGTCCCCTCATAAACGGTCCCCTCATAAACTGATTTTGAAGACAATGATAAATATGTTTTATTCATACAAGAGATGAATGAATGTTCTATATCCATGTTACTATGAATTAATTAATTTTTTTTATATAATTTGTCCATAACAATGTAATGATTAATCTCATGACATGATATATGAATGGTTAAAAGTTGTATGCATTTAGGCATGTAATTATAACTAGTTATTTCATGACAACAAACACATGCGCATGATCTTAATGAGAGCTGCAAATCTCACAAATCCAATCTCGAAATCTTCTTCTATGAATGGTTTAACCTTTTTATCTCGGCAGCCAAAGGTATATAATAACGACAACAAATCAACAATTGTTTGAATAGCCATTAATTAAAAATAAATAAAAATCATTTTATATATAATCAATAAAATTTTTAAATTTTATAAATGAATTCTAATTTATTTATTTTTGAACTTAAATTATTCCAATTAAGTTTAAATTTTTTAATATTTGATTCGAATAGTTCGTAAGCATAATTGGATTTTTTAAATATATTATTAATATACTGTTTTATTTTCATAATATATATAAAAAAAATAAATTAAATTTATCGAATTAAATTTAAATCTATCAAGTCGAATTCTAATATTTTAAATTATCTATCAAATCAAGTTTTTGAATCAAGTCAAGTTTTAGTCTAATCTTAAATCATTTTCATTCAATTCAATTCAATTATGTCATTAAACTCATACTAAAAAACACATACTTTTAAGATATATTAAAAAACTATGATAATTTTATAATCTCTATTATTTTGATTCTATTTTATAGTCTCAATTATAAATTAAAAAATTCATTATTAATGTATAACGTATAACGAATTTAAAATAAAATACTAATATTGTACTAATACCATCAATTTGTCTCATTTAATCACTATTTAACCCACAATTTTAGGCTTTGTTAGTGGCTTCCTATTTTATTTTGGATGGTTCATAAATTAGCACAAATATCACCCTAATTGGTCTAATCTTAAATGTCTTTTCTCCAGCTTAATAAAGTTGAAAAAAAATTCAAGTCACAAACCCAAGATTACTCTGGAAACCAAATCAAAAATCTCAAGTCATAGATTTGTAGGCAGGTATCAGATTCCTCTTCAAAGCAATATAATTATGATGAAGATGATTATTGATCATGGTGATCATGATCATCATGATCATGAAGGACTTTCTAATAATCACGTCCAAAGCAAGTTGGGTGACTTTGTGACCAAAGATATTTCATCCCAATTTGGATTTTTTTTTAATTTTTATGTAATATTAGATACCTTGTTATGTTGTCATTTAGCTAATTTTGTAAATAATATTTTCTTTTTCATGAACCTAAATGATCCTTTATTAATATAATTAAAAGATATATTTATTCATGAGTTCGGAGGAGTAGCTAAGTTTGTAAATAGAGTTAAACTACTATCGAACTTTAATTAAAAAATTTCAAATTCAAGTCTTAAAATGTTATTTAATTTAATTAGAAAGTAATTTTATTTTTATTTTTATTTTAAAATATATTTAAAATATTGGAATAAAAACAATTTTTTTTTAATAATAACTGAGTCTAAATGGGTTGATTTGGGTAGATAGAAATTAAATTGAAACTCAATATTTTGTTAACCGTTTTGATCTGACCCGACCGATAAATATTTCTATTAAAAAGTATATGACATAAAAGAAACTTATTTAGGTGGTTGAAAAGGAAAGGTTTTTAAGTTGATTTTAATTAAAGCAAATGAACTGAAATTTAGTTTAGTTGATTTATATTTGAAATTTGAAGGCTTAATATTTAAATGTATTTTTAATTTTTCGTATAAAATAAATATAAATTCTAAATGTTTTATTGTATCAAAATCAATTTATAAATTTTTATTTTACTGTAAATAAATTTTTAACATTTTAAAATTATGTAATTAAGTCTTAATTTATTTAATGATACTAGTTGTCATTTAAACTTTTTATTTAAAAGTTGACGTGGATAGCTTAGGTAATTATCACGTGACATACCACATATGCAATATTAATGAAAGTTATTCTTATTTAATAAATTTGAATTTAATTATATAATTTTAAAAAATTAATAATTTATTTATAATAAAATAAAAATTTATAAATTGATTTTTATTCCATAAAATCTTACAAGTTTATATTTATTCTTTTTTCTTTGTACAAGCTTAACCAAGAAATGGGCTGGGGATCAAAATAAGAGTACTGGTTTGGCCCAAAATTTTCATCTGTGATATATATTTATCGAGCTTTGCAAATCATGGACGTGAAATCAATGGCTCTACAATGTATGATCATGGGCCGAGTTTCTTGACACGAGGATAAAGAATTGGAACCGAATTGTCTTGTGCAAAAAGAAACAATTATTACGTGGCTCACTTTGATTAGTCCAAGATAAGAACTGCAGAGAACATAACTGCAACGAACTGAACTCGATTGTGTGTCGGATTGGGAAGACAGAAGCTACGAAAGGTAACTAACTAATGAAAGATTGTCTACCTTTATCAGTTAAATCTCAAAAACTCAGCTGTACGGATCTCCAACTTGTAAGGGTTTCTAATTTTTTTTATAAATTTTCTTTTCATAACATTGAAGCAGGTTGTCTGAATTTAGATTTACGGTGATCATGCATTTGCTTTGAGTTAAATTTTGAACTTGAATTTGATGTTATTTTTGTAGAAATTTCCAAATTCGTTGTAATTTCTTCAATTTTTTGATACAAGATCAGCTGTTTAGAAAGAAAGTTTACTGGGTTTTTTTGTTTCTGATTCATGGTGATTTTGAATTGGAACATTGTTTCTTTTGATGGGACATGAGATTATAATTACGGAAGAATTTTCCTTTATTTTTGTTAGATTACTGAATCATGATTGTTTACCTTGAAAATTCCTTATGAATAGGCAATAAAATATGTTGTATTCTTCTTTTTCCTTTCTTGACAAGTTATTTCAAGAAGTTTGAAATTAATGAGACTGGTTCTGCATTGGACAGTGTGAGAAGGAGTGTATCTCTGTCTATTTTTAATGTCATAGTGTGTTATAATGGCTGGATTAGAAGAGTTAAGGAAGAAGCTACCGCCTTTGTTCGATGCTGAGAAGGGCTTCTCGGCTGGATCAACACTTGATCCTAATGATTCTTACATGGTAAGAAGCTTGGCCTTGTGATGAGTTTAATGTAAGTTTGAAGCTAGTTTTCATCCCTTATACATACATGTTTTTTCGATTGTGCGAAGCTGTCAGATAGTGGAACTGTAAACTTATTGAGTCGATCGTATGGAGTGTACAACATTAATGAGCTTGGACTGCAAAAATGCACATCTTCGCCTGTGGACGAAGCAGACCAAAGCGAAAAGACATATCAGTGTGCTTCGTATGAGATGAGGATATTCGGGGCAATAGGTAGTGGTGCAAGCAGTGTTGTTCAGAGAGCTATGCATATTCCATCTCATAGAATTCTTGCCTTGAAGAAGATTAACATATTTGAAAAGGTACTTTTGATGCAAATGTGTGCTTATTTGTTGCTTAAAAGTCGGTTAGATTTGTTTTAATAGTGAAGAGCATCATGCAGTTTGTATATTTGGCTTACAGCCATATTACTTTTTTGCATATTAGGAGAAAAGACAACAGCTTTTGACAGAAATACGAACACTTTGTGAGGCTCCTTGTTCTGAGGGTCTTGTGGAATTCCATGGAGCTTTCTATTCCCCAGACTCAGGGCAAATAAGCATAGCTTTAGAATACATGGATGGAGGCTCACTGGTAGATATCTTGAGATTGCGGAAAAGTATACCAGAACCAGTCCTTTCATCTATGTTTCAGAAGCTCTTGCGGGTAACAATATCTCATCTTGTTTTGATGACGGTTTTCAGAATAAAAAAGGTCATCATTGACCTGTATATGCTGCATTGTTTTTAAAGTTAACACCACAACTTGTATCCTTTAAGGGACTAAGCTACTTGCATGGAGTTAGGCATTTGGTTCACAGAGACATCAAGCCCGCAAATCTTCTTGTAAATCTTAAGGGGGAGCCCAAAATAACAGATTTTGGCATAAGTGCTGGCCTAGATAATTCAATGGCGATGGTTAGTCATAGATAGTAATCAATTTCTGCTTGCTTTATTCTTTCCTGCCATTACTTTTGGTGTATGTTGGATGTTATAGACATATTTTTGCCAGGGTTGCGCTTGAAGATGATAATCTGTTATCGTATTAAAATCTATTATAAATGTCTAACAACTGCTTCTGACTTGTTTGTAGTGTGCTACCTTTGTTGGAACTGTTACATACATGTCACCTGAGCGAATTCGAAATGAGAGCTACTCTTATCCTGCTGATATATGGAGCCTTGGTCTTGCCCTCTTTGAGTGCGGCACTGGAGAATTTCCATATACAGCTAATGAAGGCCCGGTTAATCTCATGTTGCAGGTAAAGTACTGATGCCTTTAACACTGATCTTTCCACATTGAATGTCACTTGAAACTTTACATATTATTTCGTAGTTCTTTTAATCTGACATTAATATTGCTGAATTTCATGGAAGATCTTGGACGATCCATCACCATCACCACCAAAATGCAAATTTTCACCAGAGTTCTGTTCATTTATTGATGTTTGCCTGCAGAAGGATGCAGATGCCAGGCCAACAGCTGAGCAGGTAACTTATAATCCACAAAATGAATATATGACGGTTCAAGCTTAGCATATGTTGAATTGATGATTTCTGATTGCAGCTTCTTTCTCACCCATTTATTAAAAAGTATGAGGATGCTAGAGTAGACTTAGCAGCATTTGTCCGAAGTGTTTTTGATCCAACTCAAAGGTTGAAAGATTTGGCTGATGTGAGTATCTCGACTCTTATTTTACATTACATTCAGACAGTTACACTCATGTTTGAGCAAGAGTTGATAGTCTTTTTCATCTTTTCAATTATCGCATTGGATGTAGGAATGAAGTTTGAGATATTTAAACTTCAAATAATAAGAACAGCATCTGGCATCTACACCATACTTATATGTTAGCGTTTCTAGGTTCTTACTGGTTTAGGGGCATCTGGAACCCTGCTGCTGATTACATGGCCAAAGTTAGAATATCAATCATAATTTATGGTGGTTAGTGGATCAATACGTTAAAAAATTTTCTTTTGCTGATAGTCAAAAGGCCTGTTTCACTGAGGCTGACTAGAAAATCCGTTGTACTGGTATTACTTGATCTATCTAACCTTTAGTTTGTTTCCGTCCGTGAGTATTTTCAATAACTCACTTTTAGAGGATGAGTCTTGGTGCAATGGTAAAGGTTGGTCCTTTGTAACTTGGAGTCATGGTTCAAGTCACGGAAATAGCCTCTCTGTTAATGCGGAGGTAAGGCTGCGTACGTATAACTTTATCCAGACCCCACAATGTAAAAGCTTTGTGCACTAGGTTTGCCTCTTTTTTTTTTACCAAAGACATTCATAATGAACTGTTTCTAAACTTTGGAGGTAAGATAAAACAGATGGTCTGGTTATGCTATGATTAAGCATTCATGTCAAAATATTTGATTTAACATAGAAAAGTTACCGGAACTTGGAATTTACATATAATATTATGAAAAATTCTTAAGGAGGCCTATCTTTTGTATCTATGCTTAAAGGATGCTAACATGAATGTTTACATGATCAGATGCTGACGATACACTATTACTTGCTATTTGATGGACCCGATGAAACCTGGCAGGAGACAAGGACCCTATACAATGAAGATTCAACTTTTAGGTAACGAACTATCAGGTTATAGTCTTCCTATCATTGTTTATATCGTCAATCAGCAGAATAATCCTCGTGCTTAGATATTAGATGCATTTTAGTCCTTTTCAGGCTTCAAGGGCATTATGATTCTAAGATAATTAACTTTACCCTTCCAAAAATGTATTACCATGGTGATAAATACCCCATTAGAGTAAACTCAATTGGAAACATTTCTGCAGAAGCTAATTAAGAAGAGCAGGATACTATTTAAAAGCTTTACAGTTTAATACCCTATATGGCTAAAGTAATTTGCTTGAGGTGGATAAAAGTATTTTAGTCATGAAACATGTTTGGACTCGGTTATAATTTTTTGGGCTGCGCTATGTGCCTCTACGATTTATGTCTACTAAGAGGGCTTTATTCTTTTAATTTTCAGTTTCTCAGGAAAGAAATTTGTTGGTCCAAATGATATCTATGCAATGTTGTCCAATATCCGGGGTACATTAGCAGGTGACTGGCCCCCTGAAAAGCTTGTGCATGTTGTAGAAAAACTTCAGTGCCGTGCTCATGGTCAAGATGGGGTTGCGATTCGCGTCTCAGGATCCTTCATCACCGGAAATCAGTTCCTTATTTGTGGGGATGGCTTACAAGTAGAGGGCATGCCTAATTTTAAAGACCTTTCTATCGATATTCCTAGTAAGCGAATGGGTACATTTCAAGAACAATTTATAATGGAGCCAGGAAATGTCATAGGTCGCTACATTATAGCTAAACAAGAGCTTTACATTATGCAATAAAGAAACTATTGGCGTGCTCTCCTCCAAGGTTAGTAGTTCTTGACTTGTCCATTAATCCAATTTCTTCTTTCTATCAGAGTGGGTACTGCAGTCATATATTCAAGAGAAATTCCCTCTTTTTGGAGCTAACTTACTGTTTCTTATTACAGTTTCTACAAGTTTTTCAACACTCCCCTTCCATTGTTGGTGGCATAACTCAGCTTGCTCCACTCAAAACTGGTAAGTGCATGTGGTATTATGTAAGATTGGAGGAAACCACATGTTCTGCTGTTGTAACATATAAGATAACAGTCTTACCCTTGTCATTAAAACCACATGTTCTGCTGTTGTAACATATGAGATAACAGTCTTACCCTTGTCATTAATATGAAACTGCTCATTTATGAATGATAGTAGATTCTTTTATCTGCATTAGACAAAGATAAGCCTTTGCAATTGGTTCCACAATTTTCATGATGTTTTTCATGTGCTAACTAGAAATAGGCTAAAGCTAACCAAGTGGCAAGAGCTTATAGCTCTGGCTCTGCCCTAACTGGTTCAGATGTCGTCCTTCCCAAAATGTACAATTCTATTACCCAAGAGAAGTTGAACTTGTCTGCAGACCGCAGCTTCCATGTCCACGATCAAGGGGCTCGAAACTTGAGTTCAATCAAGCCTTTTCGGGGAATGAATTGCCAATATTTTTCAGCTGGCTGTTCTGTGATTAATCATCACCCTGAAGATTGTCTATATATAACATAACCATATGGATAGATAGGGTTTAGAACAAAAGAATTTTTTTAATATATCAGCAAAACTGCAATCAAGTTGGTGAACAACAAACAGTTATCTTGTATCCCGCTTTACATTTCAAACCCAACCTGCAATCAGAAGCTACAGCGTTAAGCCTGTTGATCAACGAAGTTTCTGCAGTTTTCTATCAAAGAAAGCAGGAGAACGAAGGGATGAGAACTTACTCCAAGCAAAAATGTGGAGAAACTTGTCAATCTGACTCTCAAAGACAAAGAATAAACAAAGAGTATTTTAGTCTTCTTCACAGTGTATCTACTACTGTCTACCAGGAATGTGCCACCAAGTTTCATGGAACCGCTAGAAAGTAATCTCGGATGGTTTTCCGTTTCAACGAGGAAGGAGGGTTTAACACTGAAGATGGACTCTTCATTGCAGCTTCGGGTGTCCTCTCAAAGGTTTCAGTTGAGTCTGAAATTGATGAGAATCTTTTCTTCTGGGCTTCAGGAGTCCTCAGTAAAGATGCAGTGGTAGGACTAGATGAGTTAATTTGGTGCAATGCTTCATCCGAAGAATATGAACTACCAGGTTGATTGATTAGACCCATTGGTTCTTCATTCTCATTCATCAAGAAATTACTAGTTTCTGCACTTGGAATTGCCATTACTCTTCTTCGGATAGACGACGATGACGATCTTGAGCTTGGGCTGTAGCTGGTTTCAGTGTTCCATAGCCGGACCTAAAAATTAAAGATTTGAAGAATAATGGAATCGTTCAAACTGGCACTGGCAAAATTTGCAAGTCAACGCTTATTCTCAACACTCAAAATGTATGCAAAACTTGCAAAACAATGCTTATTCTCAACACTCACCATGAAATCATCCGCACAAGTTGCTATCTTCCCAATCTCAGATGAGCACCTGCAAAATCAGGGAAAAAGAAGGGAGGAAAAACATTTAAAACTAGCAGTATGCAATGAGAAGAATAACAATAACTATGGTTGCAATGAAAGGAAATTACCAATCTATTGCCGTAACTTCTCCATGATGGCTTTTCAAAATGATAGGCTCCATTTGAGGCTTGTTTACCTGTTTTCCATTGCTAAATAAATTATGTCCTGAAACAGAACAAGAAACGTTCATTTTAAAAAGAAACCAACCTTCCATATATGAGCATTTCCATTACTGGAACCACTTAGTATGTGATCTGCATCTGGACTGATTGCTGCCTGCAATTGGTATAAATTCAAAGTATAGGAGAGATTAGCAATCTAATAGAAGTAATCGTCTGCTTGGGCTTATTGAAATTTTAAAGAAGAACAGGACAGAAAAGTAACAGATTGTATTAAAGATGAACAGGACAGAAAAGTAACAGGTTGTACCTTTACATAAAAAGACTCTATTTGGCATCCAGAGAAAGTTTGTATCGGGCCCTTATCAAGCTGAAGTACATTATACAAGTATAATCTAGTAAAAGAAAAAAAAATTAAAGCCCAATTAGAACATTCAGCAGTAACGAATGAAATGAAACGTTTTTAGTTAGGGCACAGCCGATCAAAACAGAAATTCTGGCTCCACAGTAAAGTAAATGCAGCTTTGAGGAAGCCAATGCTCATTAGGATCATTACCTATTGTCCATACATGATGCTGTGAGAAATACTCCTTTCAAATCCTGGGACAAGCTAGAAATACCCTGAAACAGTACCCAAAAAAAAGTTCTAAAATACTAATATTAATATACCAAATATAAATGTCTATATATGGTAAAATACAGATTTCGAAATATAATGCGGGAGAGAAAAGCAACCTTTTGTGTTGGAGACTCTGGATGGGGACATGCCTGAGTAACATTAGATTTCAGATTTCTGGTATCCCAGAACTTCAAAACACTGAAATATCCAGGATTAGTGGGAGAGGATATCAAGTCAGCATGATATAGCCTGTGCTTAAGTACTCAAAGAGAAACTAAACGCAACCATTTTTTTATCTTCACACCCGCAACTAAATACACCCTTTGCTAGCCTTTCTTATCTAGTAAGGTGTGAAGATAAAACAATAAGGTGCATTTAATAGCTTTCGTACTAAGAACTTGATCTTAGGAATGTCGCAGCGCTTCTAAATTACCTGTCCGCTGCTCCAGCCGTGGCAATTGAAATCTCATCTTTGAGATAAAGAACTGATGTAATGCTCGCAGCAGCAGCCTGAAATGAAGTCAATAATGTATTAAAAAAAAGTGCTTACAGTATATTGAATAAACTTCAGCAGTGAGCAAACCTTGCCGCGCCTACTCCGCCTAGCTTGAGATGAAGGATGAGCTCCTTTGACCATAGAAGTTGATCTGAATGAACTGACAACAACAACAATGAATAGAGTGGCAATTATGCTTAATATATGAAGTATAAACTGCTAAACCATTTGAAAGAAAATAAGTAGAAATGGCTTACGGGAGGAAAGCTTCATCACATCTACTTTTGGAGTTGGTCTTGCACCTTAGATCCCAAATAGCGAAGGACCCATCTCTCGACCCAGAGAGGACAAGATCTGTTGCACGATTAATGGTAAATGACCAGCCATTTCTGAAGAAACAAACAAAAATGGTGTTTAAGAAACTTACCAGAATTGGTTGGATGAGAACTCAAACATTTTACACTTCCGGTATGCCCCATCAAGACTCCAGTGCATTTCTTTTCCTGAGTATCCCATACCTTTATCTGCAAAATGTCCAAAAAGCGGAACAATTCACTCACTTCCATTTTTCTTTCTCATTGAAATACTAGACAACTGTTTCTGTATGCAAGGCTACTTGGTGCTTACAGTTTGATCCCCTGAAGCAGTTAAAATGTGGGTATCTTCCTGCAAGAAATATCAGAACATTAGCATAAAAAGAGCATTGAAGCATTGGCTTGAAGATTTTTTATGGTATTGATCCCTCCGCATTTCTTCAGTTAAACAAAAGCCACACATACTCATGCATCGACGATATCAATTTTTCTCTATTCTTGTTGATTGTGTTCAAAAAAGTTGGGATCAACCATCCTTTGATAGTTTCTCCAAATCAGTAACT
Organism: Firmiana major; assembly: GCA_033439115.1. NCBI lineage: Eukaryota > Viridiplantae > Streptophyta > Magnoliopsida > Malvales > Malvaceae > Firmiana > Firmiana major. Next base: position 70,486,572 of record CM065904.1, read on the forward strand.
TTCAAACATCGTTTGGGATCAAAATGCCTCACTCTGAACCCAAATGTGGATGGTATTAAGACATGCAGCATTTACAAGTTCATCAATGGGGAAAGGGCACTTGTTCCAAAGGGTGCATTGCCACACTGACGTGGACAATATCTCCCTTGGACATTTCAATTTGCAGCTACTAGACTTATGCTCAAGTCATATTCATTCATAAAATCTCCTAAAGAACAGACTGCATAGAGGAGAGTAAGAATGTGGCATACCTTGATCCAGCATACATCAAATATGGCATTTTGATGCGCAAGCCAATCACTGATTCTTGCTTTTTCTGTACAAAATTTATTAGAAAAACCACCATTTTAAAACTTAAAAGCCAAAGCTGCTATTTGAAAAGATATAACAAAATGAATATCAATGAAAAACCAAGCAATTTAACCTGCATTTTCCTGGTGAGATGCAACAGAAGAAAGCTTCCGACTAGAATCAAACACGTTCACATATCCAGCCTCGTCAGATACGGCAAAAATATGGGAATTTTTACTTGCCTGAAATTTGTGATTTTACAGTCGAATAATTTCAATATAATCACTTAAACCCTCAGGGCAAAAAAAATTCAAACACATATAAATATATTTACATAAAGTACCTTGCAAAAGGAGATGGCCAAAGGAGGCGTCTCTAAATCGTTGATTTCAATGGCTCCGATTTCAGTAAAACCCGAAGCTAATTCGTCAAGAAATGGCCGTTTTCTAACTGAATTTTCAAAAAAAAAAAAACCCTTAGATAAAGAACTTAAAATATGCAGATATGAAAAGAGAGAGAAAGTGAGTTGCCTCGGAAGCTACTGAGTTCTCTGGATCTGACGCCATGGAAAAAGGATCCGTTTTTTGACGAGTCGATCTGCATTTTGCAGAAACCAAAACCTCGGAGAGAGATTTGAAGACGAAAAATGAGAGAAAAAAGAAAAGAAAAATGAAATGAATTAGAGAGGGAAAGCTTTATATCTTTCACCTGGATAGGCGCGAGAGGTGGCTGACTGTGTTTTCGAGCTGGCGGGAAAACTCAAATTTCCCTTTCTCAGTTTGCCGGCTGGCTCAGTAAAAAATTAGTACCGCGGTTAATTGCTTAATTACCGTAAATATATTTTTCCCTTGCTCGGTTAAGCTCTTAAGCTTAAACAATGAATGGATCAAAGGTTTTTTTTTTTTTTTTAACCTCTCCTTAAATTTTTTATTTTTATCTAATGGCATTAATGACTCAAAATTCATTTGAATTAACGGTAAAATTATTTTTAGATAAAATGTAAAGGAATCAAAATTAACACTTAATATTGTAATGAGACTAGAAACTTAAAAGTTGCATATTTGAAGATCAAGACACTTAATTTTTTTTTTTTATGAATTAAGTAAATAAAAGTTTACAGATTAAAGATATATTATAAATTTAAAAAAACTTAAAGTTTACTTATAATTTAAAATTGACTCAGTTCAATTGAGATTTATTATTCAAATATATAGCATAGAATATAGTTAGACCTATTCATGGATTAGGTAATCTATTATAGATAAGTTTAGATAAGAATATATAAGTATAATAAATAGGTTTTGGCAAAAAATTAGACCTAATGAATTTTTCAATCGGGCTTTAGTTTTACCATTTAATACCTAAGTCCAACTCGTAAATTATTAATATTAAGTTTATATATATTTACTAGAAGTTAGTTTGAATGAGTAATGATATTGATTTTTGTGAAATTGAAAATGATGAAAATATGTTTAAAGATATATTTTTAATAAAATAATAAAAAATAAATAAATATAGGGGTAAGAGGATAAATTTACCCCCTCAATTTTTTGTCTTCTAGCGGTCATCAACTGAACCGGATCTCCTCATTAGGATCCAAATTGGCATTAAATATAATGTAATTATATGTATATAAAATATTATTGATTAATAAACATAATTATATATATATTTGATATAAAAAATTTGACAAATCAAATTAATCTTAAGAGAATAAAAAAAAATAAAAAGCAAAATAATAATAATAATCTTCTAAAAAAATAATCAATCGAGCTCAAAACACTATACAATCCGTTAATATATGACTTAGATCCGATCTGAATATGACATAATTCGACTCATAAACACCTTTAACTCTAACAATAATAATTGTTAGGTACTTAAAGTTGCTTGGATATGGTTTATTTATTGTCAAGCTAGATTAAACTTAATTTCTGAATAATTGGAAGATAATATATTAATGTATATTATAAAATAGCCCTTTCATTTTTTTTTTGTTTTAATAGTATTTGATAAAAGAATAATAAATAATTTAATAATTGAGTTACATAATAACATATATAGCTAAATCATTAAATTAACATTTTTTTTTCAATCAAATAAATTCTTAAACTTCATCAACATTTTTTATAGGTTTTGCTTTTGTACAAAGAATTAAAATGAAATTTTTTTTATTTAATAGTTTTGTTTCTTACTTAACTTTCTACTTTAATTATGTTATGACTCTAATTCTCTTAATACTTAAGCTAACATTATGGTATTACAAATATTCATATATATTTGTAAACAAACCCAAGACCATGAAACGACAATCCGACCCGGACCGCCATCAGCATTTCCAATTATGGAACCGGATCATATATTAGCTTAAACCCTAGTCTCTTCGCCTCCCTTTTGCGCCTCTCCCCTTCATTACCTTCTCACTTTCGCACTTCTCTTTGCGAAACTATGGGGAAGCCAAAACACTACCGGCCTCCGGCAAGTTCTTTCTGCTTTGAACGTTAACTTTCAAATTCGAACGCAAAATTTCAAAATCTTTTATTGATTTTTCTCACAATTTATGGTGGAATTTTACAGGGAAAGAAGAAGGAAGGAAATGCTGCGAGATATGTAACTAGGTCACAAGCTATTAAAATCCTTCAAGTTCGACTCTCAGATTTCAGGTTCGTCTCGTCTTTCTCACTTTATTATTATTGTCGTTATTATTTGTTAAATTTCTAATTATTTATGCAAGATTCCTTCATTTATCTTCTTCTAAGCCTTTTTTAACATTATTTTAGCTCGAATGATTCATTAGTCAAGCATGTGATGGTATTAAGCTTTGTTAAACCGAGCTTAGCTAGTTAGGTAGCATTTGGTTGTTTTGTTTGCTGCTTGCTGTTTGCTCATGGAAGCAAAAAGAAGAAGCGCATTTGGAAAACCTTTTTGACTATTTTTTTGCTTCAATATGAATTAATTATCGTGTTTCAATGTATGAATATTTTGGCTATTTGGTTGCTTTTGATTGAATATTATTTTGCTTTTTATCAGAATTTGAGAGAGTAGTAAGTGAATCAAAAAGCTAACCAAATGAAGTCTAAACTAATTTATTTATTTATTTTTTAATTTTTAGTGGGAAGGCTTGTAAAATCAGAGAAGTTGTGGAGTTATTTTGATAGTGCATGTTACTTTGTTTTCAAGTAGAAACGGTGTTGGATTTGTTCATTTTTTTTTCCTAATGGATTCGATTTTGCAGGAAATTATGCATTCACAAAGGAGTATTTCCGAGGGAGCCGAAGAAGAAGGTGAAAGGAAACCATCATACTTACTATCACTTGAAGGATGTTATGTACATTCTTCACGATCCATTACTTGAGAAGTTTAGAGAAATTAGGGCATATCAAAAGAAGATAAAGAAAGCTAAGGCAAAAAAGAATGATGAGTTAGCAAGGCTTCTTCTATCTCGTGCACCTTCTTACAAGCTTGATATGGTCATCCGGGATAGGTTTGTTAGACAATGTGCACTTCCCATTTTCGTTCATTGGTAAATTGTATGAATTATTGAGTACCTAAGCTATGTTGGGATTTTAGGTATCCATCATTTGTTGATGCACTTAGAGATTTGGATGACCCTCTTACAATGGTGCACCTGTTTGCAATGTTGCCTGCGATTGATAGGCTGAAAATTGAAGCAAAGCGCATCCATAATTGTCGAAGGTTGGTAGGCCTTTTTTTTATTAAATGAGAAAGTGAAAAGAAGAAAGAGAGATATTTATGGTTACCTTTCTTCTAGCATCTCATCAGTTTCATCCTTTCATGGTCCTTTGTCAGGTTGTGTCATGAATGGCAAGCCTGCATTTCTCGTACCCATAAATTACGTAAGGTTTTTGTTGCTGTAAAGGGTATATATTACCAGGTACTAAAACCTTATTTTGTTGTTATAGTTCCTGCTGGTTACAATGCTGTTTTGTTATTGCTTCTATCATTCACATTGCTTAAGAGTGTATTCTCTTTCCTTTTCAGGCTGAGGTAGATGGTCAAAAGATCACATGGTTAGCCCCGCATGCACGGCAACAAGTATTGACTGATGATGTTGACTTCAATGTCATGTTAACATTTTTGGAATTTTATGAGGTTACATCTCTCTCTCTCTCTCTCTCTCTCTCTCTCTCTCTCTCTCTCTTGTGTAATCTAGTTTGTGTGTGAAGATGATGAATCTTTTTCATTAATGATGATCATCATAGCCTGAATGAAGGTGTCTCTTAATGTCTGAGAAACACGTACAAAATAAGTTCAAGTCAAACATGAATAGAAGAGCTATTGATGCGTTTTTTAAAAATTTAAATTACCTATCAATTTAACCTCACTTGTTTTCCACTGGTGTTGCCTTGCTACTTCAATTGATATGCTTTATTTCTTTTTCATCTATATTTGTTTTTGGGTGCAGGCACTTCTTGGCTTTGTCAATTTTCAACTTTATCATTTTATAAATGTGAAGTATCCTCCTATTCTTGATCCTCGGTTGGAAGCTCTGGCAGCAGGTTTGCTTTATTGCTTTACATATTGTAATGCAATTTACAAAGTTCTGTTCAAGGTTATATGCAATTTTAAGTCATGACTATAAACACTTCTTATAAATTTCTTCCTCCTGTCTCCCTATGATAATATACAGTTTGTGTTTCTGAATATTGCAGATCTCTATGCATTGTCAAGGTATTTTGATGCTAATTACAGAGCTTCTGTACTAGCACCTCAAGTTGTTGGCTCAACTGGATCAGAGCAAGAGCAAGAGGAGTCTGACTTAAGACTTGCTCAACTTCAGCATCAACTGCCTGCCAATGAACCTGGTGCACTGATGCACCTTGTTCAAGATGCAGTTAGTGAAATTGAAGAAGATGAAGCTACTAAGGAGTGCAAAAAACTTTTTCAAAATATGAAATTTTTCTTGAGTCGTGAGGTGAGATTAATTGTTCCTGGCTGAAGTTTTGTATAATAATTTTGTTTCAATTCGACGAGCATGGAAATAACAATACAATAAGTGGCTTCCATTTCTTTATATCAGTTGATATGTTTTGGAATAGTTGCTAATACTCTACATGGTCAGGTTCCAAGAGAGTCTTTGCTTTTTGTCATTCCTGCTTTTGGAGGTATTGTTTCTTGGGAAGGAGATGGAGCTCCATTTGCTGAGGCTGATGATAGCATTACTCATCAGGTGAGCCAAAATGGGCCATGTGCAAGATTTGCATATACCTATGAATTTTGGTTCTAGGGATAACCATTTTTAGTTATTTTTTGTGTAGATTGTTGACAGACCAACTCAGGGACATGTATACCTTTCAAGAGAATATGTTCAACCGCAGTGGGTTTATGACTGTATAAATGCACGAATCATCTTGCCAACTGAGCCGTATATGGTTGGGAGGTAAATTTTGGGAACTTACTCTTAGAAGTATTTGTTTGATCCTTGAGTCTTGAACTACATTGCTTTTGCTATGATAGAATGAACAACACGTCATAATTTGGGAAGATAAACTTGATATAATTCGGAGTATGCATACCTTCTCGAATCAATATAAAACATTTTCTTAATTGTAATTGAAGATGGAATATTGTCAATGCCATCAGCATATGATATTGCTGTCTTCCTGCTAATAGGGATCCTCCTCCACATCTGTCACCTTTCGTTGATGATGAGGCTGAAGGTTATGTTCCTGATTATGCCAAGACCATTAAACAACTACAGGCTGCTGCAAAAAGCGATGTTCAACCTTTGCCCGGTATGGAAAATGATGACATGGATAACTCTCAAAATATGTTGGCTGAAGGTTATATCAATAGAAGAAAGGCTATGGAAGCTGTTGAGAAGAAGCAACAGGTATGTGACCGGAGTTATGGATGGATGACAACTCAATACACAGTAGAGTTTCAAATTTTATATTGCTTCTGCTTGGGTAGATTCTATGATGTAAATGGTTGCCTCAACTGACTACACCAAGTTTTTGATTGGTTGCAGATGATGCTTCTTGAGAAACAGTATCATGATGATTTGAAAATGGAACTTCAGGGTGTCTCAAGTATAAATAAGCAAAGCTCTGCCGAAAACACAGAGTCAAAGGAAGAATCTCATCCTGCTGTAGAACAAAGTGCCGTTGATGCTGAGGATCCATCAAGACTCATGATGTCACGTAAAAAGAGGGGGCTTGCTGTGGCCATTGAGGTAACTTTGTTGGTCATGAACACCCAATTTTCCCTGTTGTCATAGTTTTATTTCAGTTAACCAAGCTCGATGAATCTGGAAAGTCTGCTAGCATAGATTTGTTTAATATGGATTCCATCATAGTATTTTGTAATACCTATAGTATCGAAATTTCATCTTCGGTGTGACTGAGTGTATTTCTCTTTGATCAGATGGGCAAGCAACGGAAGAAAGAGCGCGTCGAAAAACTCAAGGAGCGGAAGAGGAACATTGAAGCAGCTCAGAAGTCTGATAAGAAGCATAAAAAAACTGAACTTTCTTGATTTTTTTTGCGTTATTGGTTGGTTACAGAGGCAGTTAAAGTTGCAAGTGGTTGTAAGTTGAAAATTGCCAATTAATTTTGTGATTGGCAAAAATTTTGCCAAGTTATGTGTGATCTCAATGTTTAGATTTATATAAATCTTATTTCCTTTATTTGTAGATTCAAACTCATAAACTCGAGATTTTCAAAAAGAATCTAAAGATGATGCTAGTGAAGAAGAAACGAAAGTTTGTAGGGTTCATATGGACGATTTTAGTTGAGCAATACGTTGGCTAAAATGACTCTATTTATAAAATTCAATGCCTTTGATGATCGATAAAAAAAATAATTGCTTTGAGGGAGGGTCGAAATCGAAATTTTAAAAATGAAATCGAGAGATTTAGAGGTGTGATTGAATTGAAATAATTGAATATTAAGTTGGATTTAAAAATATAAAATTCGTATTTTAGTTTAAATTTAATTTTTAAAATATAAACTTAATTCTATTAATTAATTAAATTTTTTAAATTTGATCTGTTAAATTTGATTTATAAATTTTAATTATATGTTATGAAAATAAAATAAAAAATTTAATTAGACTTTTAAATCATTTGAAGTGAATATTAACTGTTTAATTCGATATTCAAATAATTTGAATTTGAATTTAATTCGAAAATAATAAAATCAAATTTAAATTATCATGAATTGAATTAAAACGAGTGGCAAGAAATTTGATTCAATAACATAGGTAATTACTTATCGAGGATAATGCTAGTAATGAAGAAAAATAAGCTTGTAGGGTTCATACGAAAGATCTTAGGAAAGAAATGTAGATGATGTCCGTTAGGATGGTTTTTATTTTCAAAGCAATACGAAGCAATGAACGTTTGTAAATTTTAGAAAAGCGCAAAAAAAGATTAATCTAATATAATTTTGATATCCGAGTTTTTAAAATGAAATTACATATAAATATTATTTGGTTTTATTTCAAAATCCGAAATCGAGATTGAAATTACGTAAATGCAAATCCACACGCCATTAATCTTAAGATATCGGCCCTTATACAAGCCAGAAGCGAAAATAGAACGACGACGACAAAGAGCGAGAGCGGTGGGGCTTTTACGCGCGCGATTCTTTAATTACCCGAAGCAAGCATCAGCCATGGCTCTTGATCGAAGAACTATACCCAGTCAAATCATCATAGTATTTAGACCACAGCATCACGCCTCCATACTTTCTTTTGATGTTGTTTTTTTAGTTTAGCTTGTTTCCAAAATGATCCCATGGGGCAGCTTAGGTGGGTAACTTGGAAAAAACAAGTATATTTACTAGACCATTGGCCATTTTTATTAGCCTTAGAACTGTAAAAAAACCAAATTATATAGTTGGATCCCTATTGTTGTGGAAGACTTATTTGGTTAAAATTGGGATTGTAAGTGATACAGTGATATTTACAAGTTACTCGAATTCGACTCGATTTTAGTCGAGTCGAGCTCGAACTCGAGCTACTCGAGCACTTAGATATTCGACTCGAGTAGCTTGCGAGCTTAATCGAGTATCAAGCTTTTATATATTTTAATAATATATATTATTATATAATAATATTTATATAATGAGTGTAAGAGCGAGCTCGAGTCGAGCCTTAAAATCAAACTCGAGTTCGAGCAAAAAATCGAACTCATATAATCGAATTTAATCGAGCAAACTCGAGTAGCTCGAACTTGATCTCGAGCCGAGCTCGAGTTTAAAAAATAAGACTCGACCGAGTTCGAGTCGAGTATCGAGCACTTAGTTTTTGAGTTGAACTTGAGCATCTCACTGTATCGACTCGGCTTGATTCGATTACACCCCTAGTTAGAATGATTTGAATTTGTAAAAATTAAAAAAAAAAATACAAAAGGGTAAGGGATACCAAAAATAATACTTCGAGAAATGAAATTAAAACAATGACTCAAAAAAAAAATCTACCATAGAAATGTTTTTTTACCTTTTATATCTCTTGAATAATCGATTTACCTTTTATATTTCTCGAATGATCAAATGTGATAAAATGATTTAATAATTCGTATAAATAATTTTTTTATTTAAAATAACATATACAATCAAATGTGAAGTTAATAATTTAACTTACGAGTATAATTCAATTTAAAATATTTGAATTAAAATTTTAAATTTAAAGTAAATTTAACTTGATTAGAATTTACAAATTCATTATAATTTTAATTACGAATTTTTTAAAATTTATAAATTATCCGTACGGAAGAACCTGAAAATTTACCTTTAAAATTATTAAAATATCAATATAAAAACATTTTTATAACGTGAGACTAAGCCCATAAGCAATTGTACATTACTATTAAGATAGGCCCAAGAACTCCTAATTGGGCTAAACCAAACCCAAATGGTAAAGCTGAACCCTAAAACTCAGGCCCAACCCAAATTTAGTCATCCCTATATATATAAACCCTACTTCACTTAGAGAAAACCCTAACACTATCATTTGTCTTTCAGCTGTGCAGATCTCCAGCCACCCAGTCAGCCTCCGCCGCTCCAAACCATGGGCCGCGTCCGCACGAAGACAGTGAAGAAATCGTCCCGTCAGGTAATCGAGAGGTACTACTCTCGCATGACCCTCGATTTCCACACAAACAAAAAGATCATCGAAGAAGTTGCTATAATTCCATCCAAGAGGCTCCGCAACAAGATCGCCGGCTTCTCGACCCATCTGATGAAACGCATCCAGAAGGGTCCCGTGCGTGGGATTTCCCTGAAGCTCCAAGAAGAAGAGCGAGAGCGTCGCATGGATTTCGTCCCCGATGAATCGGCTATCAAGGTCGACCATATTGAAGTTGATGAGGAAACTCTTGATATGCTTTCGGTTCTTGGGATGGGTGATATTCCTGGGCTTGTTAAGGTTGATCCGGTTGCTGTTCCAGCTCCTCAAATTGGGTTCGGTCGCGGTGGTGGACCGGGAAGGAGGTTTTAAGCGGTGGGTCTCCATGGATTTGACGGGTTCTTAATCTTAAGTTTGCTATGTTTTTTTCTGGGTGGTACTTCAATTTTGTGTGTTTTTTCTGATGGAACAATTTTAGCTGTTATCTTAATGGTACTGAAATTTATTAAGTGAGATGTTCACTTTCTTTTTGAAAGTATTTGAAATGGGTAATTTTTAGTTTCTGCCATGGTTGATTCCCGTTTGTTCTCATTTTATTCTTTGAATTTCATCTTAGATAATTAACTGATTGAGTCTAAGGCCCCATTTGGCATTCCACTTGGGAGTTGCTTTTAATCATAATGCCGACTTGTGCTAAATAAGGTGAAAGTTTTGAGGTAATGAATTTCAATTCTGGTTAGAGGATGTTTGTTTTCAATCACAATTTCTTATTCAGCAAGTTTTCAATGGCAATTGCAAGCGAGGAACCGAAAAAATGATCTTTGCTTTGCTTTATGAAGTTAAAGTGAGGCATGTTGTAATTCCCAGAGCTGTTTTATCTGTGGCAATGGCATCCATCAAAATGTTAATTTAGCCATCCTCCATAACCTTTGGATTCAAAATTGCTGTTATATTTGTATTCTGTGATTATGGTTGGATATTCCATATGGATAAATACTGCAATGAACAAAACCATTTTGGTTCCTTGCAGCAGCTTGTAGATTTGTCATCTAATCAGGTTAGTGTCAGAGCCTGTGATGGAAGTCTGGAACCGGAATTTGTCTTTAGAATTCTGTATATTTGTGATTATAACATGCTAAAAAAGATTGCAACTTTGTAATTCTCCATTTGACAATCAATCATGTAACTGTTCAAGTATTTTATGCAAAAAAAAAATGAAAATACTATTTCAATTTGCAGAAAGCCACACCAAGCTTAAGAAATTGTATGATCAGAAAATATTTCCAAAAACAAACCCTTATAAAACATTCAAGAAAATGGTATTCTTTACTGACTGACTGGGGATCAATCATCTTCATTTCTCGCTTGCCTTTGGTGATATTGGTTTTGATTCTTTGGAATGAGAAGATTTACCAGTAATTGCTTTCTTCACCTTGGAAATTGAATGCTTAACTTTTGATCCAACACCGGATAGTATGTTATGAGATTTCTTATGTGGTTTAGTGTCGGTGTCTCTAGGTGCTTCTACCATCACTGGAGCATCCGGGCCAGAGTCTATCTTATTTTGTTCATCTCCGTCCTCTCCATCTTTCTCCTCTTCCGTTTTTACTTCTTTAACTTGAATGGTTTCTGCTTCTACCACATGTTGTTCTTCCTTGCTTTCTGTTTGTCCCTCTTCAATGACGTGTTCAACCACTTGCATTTTCTCTCCTGTGGATCTTTGGAGTAGGTCAGACAATGATAACTTACCCGAATCTGCCGATGCAGGTTCCTGGGTTGTTTCCACACCTGAATTATCTGTCCTTTTCTCATCTCCATGATCAGTTCCTGCTTCTGAGCTAATCGGTTGAGTTGTTCCAGGTTCCAAGTCTCCTACTTCAGGTTTCTCAGAGGCTTCTAAAGCTCTCTCCTGCTGTTCTGTTGGAAAATGTTCCTTGCTAATTGAACTTGTTGTACTGCTTTCAATGGGATCTGCTTTTGCTGGAACCTGCTTGTCAAATATTACATTAGTCATATATTTCCTGATATAAAATGAGAGATATAGCGGCCCAACATGATTTTCTTTTCTATTAGTTTTCCCCTCTATGCTATGACCTATGATGTTTAGATGCCATATATGGACCTTGAAAAAGGTTGAGCCACCAGTTGATGAAGTATATTTCTTTGTTTCCTTTAGATCCCTTAAAACTAGTTTATAGCTTCAAGTTGTTCTGTTACCTTCTGGTCTTAATTCTCTTACTACGACCGTATTCTCACCTCTTCACTTACAATTGTGGCTTCTTTCATGCCAACTGAAGCTTGTTCTAGATCCTTGACAGTTTTATCTTCGGCAACAATCTCTTTCTCGATGCCGTTGTTTGCACCATCCTTTAGAGTTTCCACAAAGAGCTGTTTGTATACTAAGATTCAATATCAAAAGAAAGGCAAGAAAAGAACAGTGGAATAAAGATGAGTGCCTGTATACTGACCACTCCAGTATCTTCATCTTTTAGCTCATCTTCTTTGCAGCCATCGTTGAAATGAGAAACTGGGTCCTTAATCTGTCATGTTTGCTCCCAAAGTTAGTAATTATTGAGTTCATAAATGATTGATTACAGCAAAACAAGGAGACAAACAGAACGAATAAAGAATGCATGAAATTTTTAAGTTTCAAATAGTTCTGTCAACCTCCGTTGTTGGAGTCTGAACAGCCTTTAGCTCCCTGTTTTCTTCCTTTGCCAAGCATATCTCTTCTCCTGTCTTTGTATCAGAAGAATCTTTTTCTATTCCTACTTCCTTCAGTTCTTTTTCTACTACTGAATCTGCTTTAGTTTCAACTCCATTTTCTTCTTCAGAAGACAATTTGGATGATGGAGCTGGAGATTGCTCCTCTGGTTGGAAAGTTTCCTTTGTGGAGCTTTCAACTTCAGCCTTCTGTGATGACTCTGCAGCTATGTCCTTGAAAATTGGACTCGATATCTCTGTGTTCTCAAGGGGATCAGATTCCCTTGGAATTTTCCTATCAGATGCCATATTAGTTGTTTCCTCTGGCTGCTGACTATCATTAATTTTCTCTTTGCCTTCTGCCTGTGATAATTCTGTGCTTGATCCCTGATAAAAGATGAAACATCAAACTGCTCAGCATGATTATTTCTATCAGTTATTTTCTTTCTCTACGATGTTAAGACATCCTTTCTGGCTACTAAAATGATTGAGAGACCTGACAAATGGAGATATAAAATAATAACAAAAAACATTAATGCATAATTCTAAGCTTCAAGAATTTTCCTTGCATTTTCTCTTGTATAAGATCTCAGTTATTCTACTACACTCATAATAATTTTGACTTCACATGGCTCTTGACAAGCTTATTTTGGATACTTAGCATTTAATCTGTAAAGTATTGTTAATTTTGATTCAAAAATTTCACGATTTTGCCCACAAAAAAGATCTTACGATTACAGATTCAAATTTTTATATATATATATATATATTATGTATAATGTAGCACTTAACTCTCGCTGAATTTTAAAGTAGTTCTCCTGGAATAACATTGAGTTTTCGTATATTATTTTGATACTATTTATAAAGACCCGCATTAAATTGGCTAGGTATTATTTGTTTTACTTAAAGATTTCATGATTATGTCTTACAAAAGACACAAAAATAAATTTAAATCTTGACGTATATATTACAACAAATTCTCGTAATATTTTGACGTGATATTGAACATATTTTATCGCTAAAATCTGGAAATTATTTGCATCATTTCAAAAGATTCATGAAATCAACAGACTGTAGCACTTCCTGTTACAGTTGCATTTGCGTAAAAGATTATTTAATGCAAAGTTTGAAAGGAGGATTCAATGAAGTCTGACCTCTTCCGTCGCTGCTGCAGTTTCAATCCTGGCAACTGAAGCTTGGCCTGGATTCTCAACAGTTCTATCTTCGAAAATGATCTGCTTTTCAATTATCTCATATTCACTGGTCTTTTGAGCTTCCACAACTAGCTGTTATAGATTAAAGCTTCAATATCAGACATAGAGAAAGCACGACAAGATGAATAAAGTAGAGTTTCTGTTTCCTGACCTCTTCAGTTTGACATTTGGTTTCTAATGCTTCGTTTGTCTTGTCTTCTATCACTTTATCCTTTAGCTCATCTTCCCCGGAGCCACCTTTTGTCAGCTCTTTTGAGTGGGGAGTTGAATAAGACGTTTCAGTAACTTCCTTGTCCTCCATAACCTGTCAAGACTCAAGATAGTAAATTTCAAAAGCAAAAGAACAATGGAAATGAGAAAGAATGGAAGGAAAAACATGAAATTATTCAAGGTTTTGGGCTAGTGTTGCTTACCTCTTCTTTTGAAACTTCATTCAGGATGATTTCATTTCCTTCTTTTGTGGGCTGAGTCTGAGCTGCAGTAGCTTCAATTTCAATGGCACCTTGAAGTTCTCTTGGATATTCTGATTGTGACCTTTTCTCATCTTCATGTGTTTCTGCTTCTTTTATTTCCTTCTCTTCTCTTAAAGTTCCATGGCCCTGTTGTTCCTCTTCTATAACGTGACTAGCAATAGATTCATCTTCCAACACAGCTTGAGGCCCCCTTGTGTCATCCTTTTCAGAGCCGATCCCTTCTACTGTCTTTGCTCCATTAGAGTCTTCATTTTGAATTTCTTCTTCCTTTACTTTCTCTTCTTCAGTCTTGTCAACTTTGCTGAAGGTTTCATGCTTATGCTCATCTGATGGCAATGTGACAAGAGGTTCTGGAATTTGCTCCTCTGATTTCTCCATTTGAAGAGTCTGAGAAGAATCATTTTCATCTTTTGCTAGAGCTTCATCCTCCTGAACTTGGAAGCTTACAGGAACTGTACTCGTACTTTCACATTCCTCTTCCTTTGAAGGCAGTGCAGAGGTTGGATTCTGAACTTGTTCTTCTACAACAGCTTCTAGCTCAATGGACCTTTCCTTTTGTGAGCATGTCTCTTCTGTTGTCCTTGCATCTGAAGCATCTTCTCGAATCTCATCTTCCACGGTTTCCTCTTTGTTTGTTTTAGCATCTTCTGTCTTCTTACTTTCATGCTCTAGTTCTTCACTAGTTACAGCAGAAGTAATTTCTTCTTTTGGAAGTGCATGAAGCTCGTTTGCCTCTTCTTTTTGCAAGCATATTTCTTCTGTTTCTCTAGCTGGTGAATCTTCACACTTCTCATTTTCTAGATTTTCTGCTTCTTTTCTTTTCTCTTCCTGTGGCTTCTCAACGGTGCTTATTGTTTCAATCTCCACTGATTTCTCTGTTACTGAAGCCTGAGCAACAGTGACTTCTTGATCCACAACAGAATCAGGCTCCTGAGGTCTTTGTTTTTCAAGCATTTCCACTTCCTTCGCTTTCTCTTCTTCTACCTCATTAACATTGGCTGTAGTTCCATGCACTGTGTTCTCAGTAGGCAATTCAGATGGTGAAGTTAAAGATTGCTCGTTTGGTTCCCCCACCTGGAGAGCCTGAGCAGCAGTTTCATCTTTGTTAGCACCTTCAAGCTCTCTTTCCAAGCATATCTCTGCTGTTTTCTTTGCATCTGAAGAATCTTCTGAAATCTTGTCTAGGATTTCTGCTTCCTTTAATTTCTCTTCCTGTGTCTTCTCCACTCTGCTTGTACTTTCTCCCTCCGGTTCCTTAGAAAGCAATGCGGAGCTTGTAGTCCCCTCCTCTGGTTTATTTGCCGAGAGAGTCTGCTCACCAGTTATTTCGTCTGGCTTTGTGGTTATGGCTTCAGTTTCATACTCCCTTTCCTCAAAAGAAGTCAATGTAGAAGATGTGGTCTGAATTTGCTCTTCTGGCTCCTCTTTTCGAAGACCCTGATAAGCAATTGTTTCTTCTTCTGAAACAGCCTTAGGCACCCTTTGTTCTACCTCTTGCAAGCTTACATTTTCTGTTGCCTTTGTGTCAGAAGAATCTTCTAGACTCTCATGTTTTATTTCAGCATCCTTCTGTATCTCTTGTTCTATCTTCTCAGTTGGGGGTGCAGTTCTGATCTCTTCATCCTCAGAAGGCAATGCGGAGACAGAAGTTTGAAGTTGCTTATCTGGTTTCTCTACTTGCAGACTAGCATGGGAACTAATATCATCTTCCACAATGGTTTCAACTCTTCGAGTTGAGTACACAGATGATGTTTCCAGTTCTTCCGCTGTTAGTATTTGCTTGCTTTCTGTATCTTGTTCAGTTCCCTTGTCTTCAAAAGGATGATCTCCATCCACAGGTGATTCGGTTTTCTTCGGTTCATCTGCATTTGAAGTTAGGCTTTTCTCAGCTTCATCAATCTGATCTTTGGAGGTGCACACTGTATCAGGATCTCTCTTGATTACCTTAGCTTCATCCTTGTCTACAATTTCCAAATTAATTGTTTCATTTCCTTTCGATAGTGGATGAATTTCATTTGTGCTACTTTCTTCTTCAATGGCATGTTCTTTGATGTCTTCACTATCATCAACTTTCTCAACTTCCTTGTCAACCTGCTAAATTCATATTTGTCAATATAACAAAAGCACACCTCCTTAGATAATAATGTAGAGAAAAATACTCTACGTGCTATTTACCACTTCGGACAAGATGACATCCTTGGTAACCTCATTTGCATTTTGTTCTCTGCTAATATAGTCTTCATCCTGCAGTATGTCTCCTTTTATCTGTTTTTCGCTTTCTTGACTGTGAACATCAATGCTGGTTTCATCAGCTTGGCTCTTGCTGGATTCAGGTAATGCTTCATTGCTTTGGGCTTCAGCCTCCGTTTCAGACTCATATTTAAGCTTTTCTTCAAAACCTGCTAATGCTAGCTCAACATTCTGTTTCATATTGATAAATCAGTTGAGAGCCTGAGAAGTATGCTCTACTTAAATGAAGAGAAGCATTTTAATGGTTGTACGACTCTAGCGTTCCATTACAGTAATACATATGAAGTTTTGGTTTTTGTTTCTCTGACATGATTGCAGAAAAAAATGAACAAAACTGGAATGATATCTGATTTCATATTTTAATTTGATTTTGTTAAGGTTAATGTTTCACTAACCTTGGCTTCATCATTCACATTAACCACCTCAGGAATTTGATCCTGAGCTCCGGTTGGCAGTTCTGCTTCTTCTTTTCCTATTTCAGTATGTTCCTTTAAGCTTTCTGGTTTTGCCAAGTTCTTAGCTAAATTCTCTTCTTCTTGGATAGCCTTTTCACCATCCTTCCATGTACTCGCAGTTTCTCCCAAATCTGTGGAATCCAATGGCTTTCTGTCTTCGATTTTCTCCGTTTCCAATCCTAAATCTGATGATTGTTCACCATTTGAGACATTGGTGACCTCTGATACAGAGCTGCATTTTCCAGACTCCTGTTCTGTCTGAACACTTGGTTGACTTGGTTCCTCAGCCAAGTGTTCCTTGATTTCATATCCACTCTTCTTTCCAGTATCTTCAGACTCCGCTTTAGGGACATCTAATGTGGGATTCTCCTCCTTTTGTATTAATATCTCATCTGTTGTTTGTGACGCCGGAGTTTCTGTGTGCTCGTATGGAGCCTGCATTCTGTCTTCTCCATGGGGAATCTCCTTTTCCTTCTCACATGTTATGGAGGAGTCCACTGGTTTCACATCAATGTCAACACTGTCTACGCCGATCCCTTCATGTTCAGTTGTTGCTAGGCCTTTCTCTTCAAAAGCATGAACATTATTTACTTCCTTCTTTTCCTCTTCTGCTTCAGCTTCCTCTATGTTTGTTTCTTCTGCTTCTGCTTCCAAATCTCCAGTATTGGTTCTTCCTTTTACCGAAGTTTCTTCTTCAGTGTCATTTTTTGACTCCTCGAGCTCGACCAAAGAGCTACAGGCAAGGTCTTTTTTGACTTCTAACGGAGCAATTTTTTCTTTTGATTCCTTTACAACATCAAACAGACTAGGATCATTATTTGGCTTAGCTGTTTCCTCAATGTTCGAGTCGCTAGCCTGTAAGAGGATCAACTGTGTTAGTTAGCAACTGATAATGTTCAAAACCGAAAACATTGATGGATCTAAATCAACTTTCATTTATTAGCTGACCTCCTCTGTTGACTTCATTGCGCTGCTTTCATCTTCCTTTATGCTTTCCTTCAAAGTTACATCACTAATCGATGAATTGGAGATGCCAGCCATAGGATGTTCCTCCACGTCTGGATTTCCTTTTCCTGCACCTGAAACTGCTGTTTCTGATTCTTTACACACCTGCAATGACAAACAAAATGTCAACTTAACCATGACAAAGTACAGGAAGATACAAATTAGATTATAAACAAGAACAAAACACAACAGACCAAGATCATTCTTTGTGCTGTAAGTTTCACCAAATGAATTTATCATTCTCGGAGATCTCTATATTTAGGGGGATATTTGAGGGTTCCCGGCCTACTTACTGACGATATGATCTGCATCGTTGCCTCATAACACCTTTGTGATTGATGAACTATTTTTTGCCCTTTATTTTTCAGATTTTAGCAGAATTCACTTTGGTTCCATTGCCTTTACATTGCACGAATTGATGATCCGGTTGATTAATATTTTTTGTAGAAGCTAATGATGCTATGTTCTATTGGTTTTTTCACTATGCATAAACTTAAATGAATGAAGATAACATATGTAATCAGAATATCTGTTGCATTTTAGCATCTTTCAGAATGGTTCAATATGAAATACCAAGCACCAAAATCATTCATTCCACAGATTGCTGACCTCTTTTTCTGGTTCTCTTTCCTCAACTTCTTTCTCCAAAGAGTCCTTTTTATCAGTTGCTGATGTAGACACTTCAAACTTGTTCTCAGCTTTACTGCCATCCTCAATTTTCTGTGTTTCAATGTTACCATGCTTCATAAGTGGCTTGAATTGAAGAAGTAGAATAAAGCAAAAAAAAAAAAAAAATGCTGAATGTGCGGCGCTTTTGATGGGGTATAAGACTTTCTGATTGTGCTGTTTCACTTTGCATGCATGTGTGTGCAAGTGCGAGTAATCATTGTTTGTGCCATTTTATTGATGGAAGTTCAAGTTCAAGTTCAGAAGCATAGAACAAGTGACAAGTTCACGGATTAGTGAGTGATATAGTCTGCTTACCTCTTTAATGGACACCATTGCTGCAGCATTCTCTTCTTCAGTAGACTTCGGTGAGTTGTCTATAATAGCACATTCTTCCTTTATGATCGACTTCGGACCTTCACAAACCTCACTGTGCTCTGACATTCTGCAGGTCTCATTGGCAGCCTTGGAAATCTTGGGTGATACTAAAAAACTTTCACCCTTGGAGATTTCAGGATTGCCTTCAGAGGCAGTATTCATGGTTTCAACCCCATTATTACTGGATACTTCCATGCTTTTCTCTTTTTCAGAACATTCATCAGTTTCAGTAGGTTGGATGATTCCTCCACCTTGGAGTTTCTTCAAATCACCTACAGGTTTGTCACACTGCTCCAAGGTCAGGTCTTTGCTCTCCTCTTCTGTTTTCTGCATGAAGAATAAAGTCTTTTTCATTTACATACACAGAATCATGGTAGAAATCTGCATTTTTACTCTTTTCAAGAATAGACTTCTTGGTAACATAATTAGATTCGGTAGATTTATCCATTTCTGTTCTTATTTCCTTTTCAGTGTGTACAAATCTTATTTTCGATAAAACTGTTAAAGGCGCATATGGCATGCTCCTAGTAGTTCTCGTGGTAAAATCGACTTCAAGCTATCAAACTTCAGCATGCTGCAATAAACTACTCATTTTGAAACTATTTGATGATAACAGAAATCAAATGCAAATGTTTCTCACTGTTTTACATTCATATAGACAAACTAAAAGAATCGGAAGACGAAGAAGAAAGGGTTTGAGCTAAAGAAATTTCAAATAAAGATGCATTAAAGCAGTCAGATTGTTGTATCAGAATCAGATTCTTAAAATCTCTACTTACCTTATTCAGGTTTAGGCAAGTTAATCTATTTATCACATTACTATGCCTGTGGATATATTTCTATGCTGGCAATGCTATGGCTTGATCAAATAGTTTGTGAGGAGTTCGATGCCCGAACCTATATAAGTTAGACCTCTTCCTTGTCAATAAGCCGATATCAATAAAGCAATTTAAGTTAGCAATTATGTAATGTTTAGAGTATCAACCATGCAAAAGCAAGTACTATTTTCCTAATATACAACATTGCTAAGTTTATGCAGGGCTGCAAAAAGTTCAAGAAATCAGAAACCCATGCTAAGGTTTTTTTTTGTTCATAAGGAGGTAAAAGAGGGAAAGAGGATTCGAACCTTTGACCTAATCTCTCCTAAAGAGGGATAACGACCGTTAAGCCGAGCCTTGGTTGTTAAACCTATAACTAAGTGATGGTAGTTATAAAATTCAGTAAGGTGTAAGCAAAGCCAAAGACTCAAATTGATCTGTTGGACTTTGTTGAATGGACTATGCTTTGGAGTATTAGCCATAAGCTGTTTGCCTAAACCTTTTCTAGAACTGATGATGCTGGTTTGATTTCTTGACAGCTAAAGGCTAAACCATGGCTGCCATCAAGGTGACAGATGTTTCAGTGTAGTAGAAGCAAACTGTTTCATGAATCTTGTGCGTCACTCTGAGAATTTATTCCATGGATCAAAAGAAAACAGTAAGCAAAGATACCAAATCTAATCTTGATTTTTGAAACCAACTAGTTTCTTAAAAAGAAAAAAGGATCTGAAGATATTTCTTTATCAGAAAAGCAGCAAAGACCGGATCACCTCATCTTTTGGTCTCAAATGCTTCATCTCAGAGATCATCAAGTTTTAAGTGTTTCAAGAACATGAAAAGTGCTGTTTAAAGATGAAAAGCTGCCGCATGATTCACCTTTTTCTGAATTTTCTGTTCTGAAATTGCAGTATCCTTCTTGACAGATAAGTTATCTCGCTAACTTCCTATGGTTTTGCCATGCATGCTATTCAGTAAAGCAGAAAAAGCACTAGTAATAGAGTTAAGGGAGCTTTTGTCTGAACACCATAGATCAGATTCAGAACTAACACAAAGGAAAGAGGAAAGAAGTAGATACCACTAAAGAAATGGGTTCTTGAATAATCTCTGCCTCAGTTGCCATCTTTTCATGTAGAAAGTAGTTGAAGAATCTGCTTGTTGATTTGAAACTGTGAATTGGTGGTGGATTGTTAGATATCTATTCTAATCTGCTGATAGAGATATTGTTTAAAGTAGGCTGTCAGCTGACAAATGCCACTTGTTTTTTGCTTATACACATGCTGAGTTGGCCATAGATGTAAATTGGCCCTACTGATTGGTCACTCACATGCGTTGGGATGGCTAATACAGCTCTGTTAAGGTGTTTGAAATTGCAAAGAAGATAAGTGGATAAAGTATGAATACTGAGCTTAAAATATTTAGAATCGAGTCTTTATAATGATCCGTAAATTTCGAAAAATTTACATGTATAAATTTAAAAGATCTATAAATCTCAATAATAAATTCATAATCTTAAAGATGAGATAATCTCTTGTACTCAATCTTTTTGCCAAAAAGAATTACAAAGTATAATCTTAGGGTTAAGATCAATTTATTTTAGGATCAAAATGATGAGATGTTTCCACTTCCACTTACAGACAGACACTGCCAAACTTTTTAACAGTTTATTTCTTGTCTGAAGGCTATATGATCAGTTGTCTTGTGCGGTTCCAACACCTTTCCTCTTCTGATGATTCGGTTCCAACACCTTGGGTAATTAGAAATTGGGACCAATTCTTCACAACTAACCTTAAGTTGTGACCTTAATACTGTAACTCTCCTCCTTTCTGTTTACTTTACCCTTTCCTGTTTGGCCAGTCAAGTTGTAAAACCATCTAGACCATACTAGGTCTTCTCATAGTCTTCCCAAGGGAATTTTTTAAACAGTGTTCTGAAGCAATGAGAAAGATGGGATTATTTCTAGAAGTTCAATATTGACACAAAAAGTCATAAGATTTGCTGCAAAACTAAATTGAAGTCCATTCTTTCTCCCATAGCATTGCAGTAGAAGTTGCAAAAATAAATTAAGACAAAAGCGAAGAATCAAAATTTGTCCTAATAATTTTTATTATAAAAATATTAAATTTAAAATTCGTATTTTTTCGTTTCGTATCTCCGAATAAAAAAAGAAAGACAAAAACTAACTTGTCATATGCTTTCATGTAAATACAAATTTAAAATTCATACATTAATTTGAACGATTATGTTCATATTTTAAAAAGTATGAGAGCTTCATAAATTTAATATTCGATAATTAGTTTTTACCTCATCTCGTTTTTTTAGATTAGAGCCTTTCATTATAGGGAAAAAAAAGTTACCAATTTAAAATTTGTTGCCTCCAAATTAAGCATAATATTGCTGACATGAAGGTTTTTCTAATTTACCAACTTGAGACAATGAAAGATATCAATTCAAGGCTACTTTAATTGTAAAACTTTCAATATAAAAAAGTGATTGCAAACAAGTAACTTTCATGATGAATTTTTGAGGATCATATTACCTCATTATGACAATGATAATAATGATATTTAAGAATTTTCAAACCCAAATACTTATCTGCATTAAGCATGGCAAGATTCTAAATCTAATTGTCTTATATAAATATATATATATATATATATATATATATATATATATATATATATTTGGTGAGAATATTTATATTTATATAAATATAGGCACAATCATAGTTGGCTACTTTGGTGAAGTGAGGTCCCATCATTTGGTGCCCCAAGAATCTGTCTCACTAACTATGAACTTTCATGATAAATATAATACTTTTATGGGAAAAAAGAAAGAAAGAAAGAAAGGGTGCTCTTTACTTTGAGTATTGATTGAAAATTTGATCCAAAGATACTTGTTTTATGGTAATGGTAATGCAATTTGTAAAGGAAGGCTTTTGAAATTGAAATGTCCATGAAAAGAACATCAAGGGACAGCTTGGTTGATATTTTTTTTTTTTTTTAAAGAAAAAAAGTGAATAATTTTATTACATTCAAGGAATATTCCTATCAAAATGAAACAAGGTACTGCACTACAGCTATGACAGTCACCTTATTTAAACTGAAGTTAAGCATTTAAGGCAATTGATTGAGGCAATACATCAAACACCACATGTGCCAATTGCAGTCCCGACATAATGCTCCTAAATCACCAAAAGAATATATATATATATATATCTCACAAGAAACACAAGGCTTCAACAATTCAGCCACAATACACGTGAGAATGCATGAAGGAAAGAAAAACAGCAGAGTCCTAATATTATCTCCTTCAAAGAATCGTCTTTTGACGTCAAATTCACCTAACATACACAAGCATAACCAGGTTCATTGCGAGTTCCAAGTGAAGAGATCAAGTATTTTCAATCTCAATTTACTAGTGGCCTGACATTTGCAAAGCTCACAATTCCCTGGATGAAATGGCACAGGCATTGGGATGGCATGGCATGGCATCAGTGACATAGTCAAGTGGAATCAAGACAATTTGTTATCAGGTAAGAGTTTTATCCAATTTAAAATTTTAAACTTGAAACTTGATTTAAAATTTATCAAGTTTAATTTTCAAAACTCAAGTTCGATTTAATAAAATATAATTTGAGTCGGACGATTTTGATTTAATAGGCTTGAATTTATTAATATGTTTGATTTTTTATTTTTTAATCATATATTATATGATAATTAATCATTAAATATTATATATATTAAAAAAATAAATAAATTAGGCTTGCAACTCATTTAAACTTGACATTAAAATATTCAAATTTAACGTTATTCATTATTCGAATATTTCGAGTTCAAACATGAGTTAAAAATAAAATTAATAATTATTGAATAAAACTCTTATAACTTATAAATAATTTATTAAATTCAAATAATTATTAAATAAAACTTGAATAACTCATGAAATAACGTGTTGTTGTATTTCTTGGATAATTTTTTAGATTTGGGTGCATGTTTTCATGCATGTACATGCACGATTCTTTTTTTTTTTTGCTGATTTTTTTCCTTGAATGTACATGCATGATTCTAATTACTTCGAGGTTTTAAAGTTTGAAAAATTCCAAACAATCGAGTTAAAATTGTTGGTCCAATTTAAGTCATATAAGCAAAGTATGTTCAAGGTCTTAATAAGTCTTATCGCTTTTCGTATTTAGCAAGTAATTAAATTGACCACACATGAAAAAAGTGTCATTGACTTTTAAATGAATTTTTTTTTTTTTTTACACATTTGATCACTAATATTATTATTATTATTTGATTTTAAAATTTCATTCAATTTTTTCGATAAATTATACGTTTAATCACTCGAGTTTAGTTGATTTATTCTTTTAGTTTTTTTTCCTTTTTTTGAGACATTTATTTGAATAAGTACTAATTTTTTTCAATAAAATTAACTTTTAAGATATATTAAACAATTAACAAATTAATAAAATCAATAAAACAAACAACAATTGAAACATTTGAACTTGATTTGTGATTGTGAAGCATATTTCCAAATCAAACAAATAAAAAAAAAGTGTGTTGTGTTTGCTCATGTTCTTTCTCACATTGGCTGGTTTTGTGATCCACCAATTATGAATCACCATGAACTTGGTTGCCCATATCAATCTCTCAAATGCAATAACTATAAATAATGGAGGCCTCTTTCATGGGTCCATATTGATGTGAACTTCTCTTTGATCTTTAGCTTCCATTTCTTATTTTGTCCAAACCCTTGGTTAAGGGTTTTGGTTTGTTTTATTCCATATTTGAACCAAAGTTGACAGAAATTTGATGGAAATAATTGAAATGGTAGACACCTTTATGCATTTTCTCTTGATTTGAGTATATACCTACCATTAAAGTATGCAACTTCAAAGTGA
This sequence comes from Firmiana major, assembly GCA_033439115.1. Taxonomy (NCBI): domain Eukaryota; kingdom Viridiplantae; phylum Streptophyta; class Magnoliopsida; order Malvales; family Malvaceae; genus Firmiana; species Firmiana major. Next base: position 70,510,815 of record CM065904.1, read on the forward strand.
AAAGTTGACAAATGAAAGGATTCAAGTTGAAAATAAAATGACAACAAATTTTTATAATTTATTAAATTTGGAATAACATCACTTTATCAAATCATGGTTATGTGTAAGTATTAATATCTAGCAATCGGTTTGTTCAGCCGATTTTAATTTGAAAAATAAAAAAATTGGCTAAATCGACTTAGATTAAAAAAATCAAATCAAATTGACTTAATTATAAACCTTGAAAAAAAAAACGAACTGAAATTAATCGGTTCAATCGAAAATTAAACACATGATTTTTTCGGTTGTCTAATAAATATATTTTAATTATTTATATTGTGTATATTATAATGAATTTTAAAAAATTGATTAATTCTGTAACCAAAAAAAATGATTGATTCAATGATTCAATTTGTAAATTAAAAAATAAAAAGAATTAACTTAACTGAATAAATAGATTTAAAAAAATGACTTAATCAAATTGATTTAGCTAAAAATTTTATCAGTTCGATTTGATAAGTCAATTCGAATAGAAATTTTCTTTCATGTGATAAACTTATAAGAGGTATAAGTCTTCAATTATAAAATAAAATTTGAAATTAGATATTATGTTAAGTATTCAATTTAAAATGAATTAATAATTTATACATCGTTAATGAAATTTTTTACTCTGTAAATAAAATTAAGATGATAATACATGTTTTATTTTATTTATTTTTATTTTTTTAATATATTTAAAGAAAATATATAATCATATTAATATTTTTTTGAAGTCAAAAACTTTATTAATTGTGTAATCAATAATTATTATTTAAAATTAATAAAAAATGTGAAAAAATACAATTTAAAAATAAAATCACAAAAAAAATCTTAATATTTAATAGATTTCGGATAATTCCAATTTTACATCACAAACATAATATAAATAACAATGGAAAATGAAAGGTTAGAATTTGTAGGTTGGATGAATCGTGAGGATAGTGCTAAAGCATCATTCAAGAATGTCCAAGTTGAATAATCTTGCTAGAAATTGACAAATCAATACAACCATTCTTGATTGAAAATGATGATCAAACGGTCTTAATCAAAGAAGAAAATGAAGATTAGTGTACGAAAATCACTGTCAGAAACTTGGGGGTCCCAAAACAAAGAAGGGACCCAAATGAGAAGACAAGCATGTGATTGCGCCTTCAAGGAATATAGGGTGGCTGCCAGCCTAACGATGTAGTTGGAGCCATGTCAGCTCTCTCTTATTTTATTAGTATTAACTTGTTTGTTTTTGAACGATTGTATGGAAATATCAAACACGATATATCGATAAAATAAAGAAAAAAATTGAAAATAATAAAAATGAAAATAATATATTTTAGGTTAAAGGTTCAAAATTATTTTTGAAAAAATTAATTTTATCAATTAAATTTTTTATATTTTTTTAATTAATTAAACATTTACGTTTTAATCTTTATTTAATTAAACATTTTTATAAGTAAAATTAATTATATTTATACATAATTTTCATTGACAAAGACATAACGATTTTGTTGGTTTTCATTACAGAAATTGTTTAATTAGTAAAAATTAAAATAAAAAATATAATAACTTAATTGTTAAAATTTTTTCTTGATTTTGTTTTTTTAATTATTTTAATTATATTTTTTATTTAACATAATGATATGAATTTTAATATAATTTTTTTTAAATTCAATGACAATGACATATATGAATTAACAGAAGTACTTCACGAATAGTCAAGGCTAGTCGGGGCTGGGGCTGGCCCTGCCGGTCCATTTGCCAATTGCCACCCCCACCACTAAAGGGCAACAGGGGCCCCGGACAACCCAATGTCGTTATTTTTGTAACCATGCATGCTTCATGCTATAGAAATGAAGTATTGATAACTTTAAATTTTTATTTTATAAAAAATAGTTTAGAAATATAAAATTAAAAACGTTAAGATTTAAATTTTAAATTTAATGGATTTAACTTGACAATAAAAATTAATTTAATTGAAATTAACTTAAGTTTATATGTTTCATATGTTGTTTCTTTATCAACAAAGGATTTGTTTAAGAAAAATCATTTGACACTTAATGATAGTGAAATTTTTTAATTTTGTGTATGGAATTAATAAGGCGATACATCCTTAAAGAATATTAAAAAAAATTAAAAAAGAGATATATGATAGTTTTTAAATCTTGTTGTGAAATTAAAATTTTTTACCATCAATAGATACGATAATAATTTTTATTTAATTGATAAATTTATAAATGGTTTTAAAATCGAAACAACACATTTTAAATATTTTAACTAATTCATTTGCTAGATAACATGAATATTTAAAATTTATGGACGAAATGTCAATACCATATTTAAATATATGATGCATATTGCATTATCAATATATATATATATATATATATATATATATATATATATATATATTTGTGTGTGTACGGGACCAAAGATTAGAACACAGAAAAAAAAATTAAAAAAAGTTACAAAAGTAGTGTGAAAATTGACTGCATTTTCACTTACCACATTAATGTTGTAAATAATGCAAAGGAAATTATTGAAATAAATTAAGAGGAGAGGAATAAAGAGGATCAGCTCATTAGGGCTGAAACCTAGAACTATACTACAAACTAGCTTTTATAATTGAAGCAAATTTAATTTTTCTCTGGATTTATTAATTATAATGGAATAATTTCACATTAAATTGTCTTTTTATTATTACATTTCAACATTGATATTGGTTACAAAAATGGTATGACTCTGGTTTAACTCAGCATGCATAGGATTCCTTATTCCCATTATATGGCATAGACTTGCCTTTGACTACCAATTTTTCTTTTTTATTTCTCTTTTTGGTACAAACATGCACACCTATGGATCATAACTAGTCAAACAATATTTTATTGAAGAATACTTGTTGAATTTTGATATTTGAAATTTTGGAATTTTAGGTTTAAATTTTAAAAAATGAAAGGGTTTTTTTTTGGGGCGGTTTATATGATCGAATGTGGTGTGAAAAAAGTTATTTGAATTTTATAATTCAATCCTTTTAAAATAAATTATTTTAAAATTGAATAAACGTTTCAATTGATTTAACTATTAAATCATTCGATGAAAGAGATTTGGTGTCGACTTACATAAATTAAGAATTAGGGTTTATGAAAAAAAAAGATAACATCTTCTTCGTATAATTGAACTAGTACTTACTAAATCGAAACATTTGTAGCATGATAAAAAGTTCGATATATGAGTATTTCACATATGAATTATTCACAAAAATATGATGCATGCATTATGTAAATAAATTGAACATGAATTTATTATATTCACGATTCATTTTAAATGTACTTCTCAAAAATACTTTTATTTGTAAATTTGATAATTTTAGATACAACATAATAATATGAGTCGAAATTTGACAAAAATAATATATGAATTTCATAAAAAATTTAAAAAAATTTTGACATATCAACATTGATTTTGATATAATAATTTTAATATTTTATACGACATAAATACAAAATATATATACAAATTATCAAATCAAATTATTTGTTCAACCCTAAAACAAATACGATCCAAAGTGAAGACCAAAATTTCATTAATGTGGGCAATTTTTGCTCTCATATGGTTAAAACTGTCATTTTATTCAGTTGACTATATTCAACGACGTCGTATTGCTTCCTTTTTTTGCCGATGCGCCGGTGATTGTGCCCTGACTGGGCAGCATCACTTCCTAGAAATCAATAATGTGAAAACAAAGGTCAAAATCGGAAACTCGGACAAATCCTGGCGGGAAAAAGAGCCGTTGCTCATTAGACTACCAAAATTTGGCGCCAAAAATATTTTCTTCACTCGGTTTTGGCTGCCCGTAAATTCCCGGGCAGCCACCATCTTTCTCTCTCCAATCTCTTTAAGAAATCAAAGCTTAATATAAACTTCTCTTTCTTTATTTTCCCTCAAAATCTCTCTCTTTTTCCTTCATTTAAAACTCTCCTTTTCTTTTATTCCATTCTCTCTGTTTCTTCATTGATTCCTTTGATCAAAAACTCATCTTTTTCTCTTCTTTGTTTCCATTTTCTGCTGGATTTCAGTCAAAGATAAATCTTTTCCCCTGCTTTGGCTCTGTTTACTTTCACTGGATTCATCTGTTTTGCTCTGTCTTGAGCCATTTTCTCACTTGGGTTGCTTTGTTTTTGCTTCAAAACCCCTTCTTCTGTTCTGATTACAAATGGGGTTCTCCAAAAAGCAACAAGCAGATGGAGTTTTAGACTCTGAAGGGAAGAAATGGGTTATAGCCGGTATCCTCATAAGGACTTCATTGAAGCCAATAAACACAAAACCAATAGGAAAAGAAAGCGAAGAAGATGAAGAAGAAGCTTGTTCAACAACCCCAACTTCAAAAGAAGCAAGAATACCAGACAAATTACCTTGCCCTCCAGCTCCAAGAAAGCGTAGGCCACCCCTAAGATGTCATTACAATGGAGTTAGAGAGTTCTTCACTCCTCCTGATTTGGAAACAGTGTTCAAGCGCCAAGTTGAGAAAGCGAATTGAGTTTGAAATTAGTTCTTTTTAGAGTAAAAGTTTGAGCTTTTAGGTTAGGAGGTTTTGTTGTGCTTTTTCTTTCCTTTTTTGGGTCTCTTTGCGTTAGTAACTCCTTCTCTAAGCCAAATAGTTGAGAGGAGTAGAAGGTGTACAAAGATATGATATTTTTATGAAATGAGTAGTGTAGTTTGTTTAGCTCAGTTCAGTTAATTGAAGTTTTCTTTTGGTTATGAGAAAGCTTTCTTTATATATATTCAAGCTCTTGCTTTTGCTAATACTACTAGCTTAACTCTTACTAGGTGCTTGTGTTTTGGAATGGTTTGATTTGTAACTTCTTGTACTGCTTGAAGATTATAAGATTGGTGGTGATATTCAAATGAAAAGTTCTGTTTTTTGGTTAAAATTGTAGGAGGTTTTGGTCATTCAAGTTCAGCTAGAGAATCTTGTACTAGTATGCAGTAGCAACTTGTAGGAAGAAAGTGATTTTTTCTGCAGGTTTAGCCACTGGACAGTGACCATAGTTGCCTTCAGAATTTGCTCCAATACAGCCTGTAATTCATCCCAAGCATATCTAGTTTTTGTCCATCAAATCCTTAATTTGCTCCATTCTCCGATCAGGCCAGGCTCTCAGTAAATGATTGGCATAGGTAGTTTCAGTGAAAAAATGGCAAGGGATCTTTATCAATCCAGCACTTATTCCAATTTTCTTTCAGCTTTCTCTCTTTTTGTGACTCTATACCAAATACACACGTGTAGATTACATAGGGTTATTTGCATACCCAAGTTCAAAAGTTGTCCCAAACAAAAATATTGTAAAGCAAATCTTTTACATGGCTGAGAATGATGCTGCACAGAATTCTTCTTCATTTGGTTTATTGTAAAACAAGAAAATTTTATATTTATAGTAAAGATTACTTTTTGCGACTTGGAAGTCAAGTTTTCAAATAGAAACAATTTTTTTTGTTAATGTTTTCTATCAAATTTCATTGAATTGTTTTTTTTATCATATTTATATATAAAATTTATCAAATTTTAATTTATATTACTTTTATATTTTTTATTATTATCTTTTTTTTTTATCGTGTTTAAAGTTATCGACTTTAGTTTTGTGATTGATTGTAACCAATCCCACCATCCTCCGGTCCTTCTAGTCTTAAGAGAGCCCAAGTACCTCTTTTATGCTATGCCAAAGCCATTTTTAATCTTCCTATATGCCCTGCTCAACCAGACCCACCACTCCTTCTCTAGAAACTCCATGGCAAACCAAACCCAAGTTGCTGCTAAGTGCTACTGCTTTCTCTGATTATAAAAAGACAAAGTAATATTGAGTGGTAGATTAGAATCCAATGTGGGGTTTTTGTTTTTTTGACAACAAGAAACTCTTCTAGCTCTTTAGGCCTTAATTTTGAAAGTAGCATCAAGTATCATTCAAACTTTATTATATTTCTTTAAGCCAGCAGGTTTCAACCAGGTTGATTTTTTTTCTAATGTTAACCATTGAAAATTTGTGTTTTCAGTTTTTCTTCAACTTAAAACCATGGAATCCAAAGCAGGGTTTGAATAGGCTGAGTATTTTTCAAACCACTTGATGGCAGGCACAACTCGTAAACTTAGGCTTTTATTATTTCAAGGCTGATGTGTAATTATCAGATAAGATTTTCAGATTGACATGATAATCTTGAATACGATATAAAAATGATATAAAAATATAAAAATAATATAATTAAAATTTAATAAAAATTATATATAATTATTATATTTTATACTATATATATGAATATAGTTGGAGCTTTGTTTACAAATGGATTATACAGGACATCCTTCCTGTGCATGATCAAGTGACTTGTCTAAAAGATTATAATGGAGTGGAGACTGGGAGTTTAACCTTATCTTAAGGTGTACTTAGCATATTAAACAAAGGCTAGCTTTCCTAGGGATTAGCTTTCTTTATGAAAGCATATAGTAGTAAAGCTATGCTAAAAAATTTTCAGGTTTCAACTTTGTCAGAATTCTAATACTACAGTTTTCACCCTAACTCTGTCAATAAATGTCACATGAACTTAGCTTGTTTTGTTTGTATTAGGTTTCTTTTACTTAATTACTTATGGCTTTTCCTGTTGTCCCATCATAGGAAGCAAAAAAAGATTTTATCTACTAACTTCATTTTTTTCAGTCAAACTTGATAATATTAGACATGATAACATGGTGATACGATACGAAATTAATACAAATAAAAAATATGAAAGTAAAACGGATTAAAAATTGATCAAAATTATATATAAATATAATTAAAATTTTTAAAAAATAAATTTTATATTTGTTATGTCGATACGAATTTTGATATAAAATTTTTATATTTTACACGATATGAATATAAATATCAATTTTATACTCGAATTGTTAGGTCTATCCTCAATAAGTGCATACACGTATTTTAATAGAAATTGAGAAAATTTCAATTAAAACTTTCAAAATCTTAATTCAGCTGAGGAATCAAAAGCTTTTTATGGCTGTTCTGTTGTTGTTTTTGACAATCCAAAATTCAAAAGAAAAGGAAAAGTTGCTCTTGCCATATTATAGTTTAAAGAAAGGGTTTGGTGCAAAATTAAGAACAAGGGATTGTTTGAGCAATGAAAGTAACTGCTCGTCTCATGGTGTTCATCTTAAGTGGACTCATCTTGCTAGCCAAGATCCAGGTGAATGACTTCTGCTTCTCCTGATGAAATGCTTGCTTCCCACCAAATCTTAATGGCCAACTTCTTGATTTACTACTTTTCTTGTCTGTGGGGACCAAATACACAACTTGAATACTTAGAAAAGGACATTAAGATAGCTATCATGACTTGCCACTAAGATCTTCATTTAGTGATACAAAAAAATTTTAAAACTTTGAAATTTTATATTTAAATTTTATTATGCGTAATTTTGAGTTTAATAGTTGAATTTAGTTTTTTATTAATTTGATTTCTATATGGTTATAAATTCTAGGAATGTGATATTTGATTATAATTAATATATCTTCTTAGGTAAAGTAATGCTTCAAAAATAGATACTATGGTCTCAAATAATAGAGCTGGATTGACCAAATTCACATGCATTCATATGGTATTTGTCAGTAATAATGGTGTTTAACAGTGCTAAAACTATAGATTAATCTTGACATAGGGATATAAAAACAAGGACTATCATTCTTCAAACTTAGTTCTCCAAGTTTGAATGGGCCTAAATTAATTGCAAACCTAGCTAGGACACTCCAATTATATGTGTGTTTCTCTTCAACATAGAATTGATTGGCACTAGTTGGAGAATTATTGTTCCATTCTTTACAATATTCTAATGTGGTATTGACTTGGAATACTCAAAACCATTGGGCATCACTTTCTCCCACAAGGAGCCAACCTTGTCTAGACATGGTACATTTGGAGTGAGGCAGATCGTTCTTACTAGGAAGATAATGTGAGGGAAAAAGATTTATATTTGATACGCTGATCGGTTATAATTTGTATATATTATCAGTCAATCACAAAATATCATTTAATCAATAAGTAAAATTTAAAAATAAATAACTTTTTATAAATAAATTTAAAAAATTATTAATATTTATTTTAAGAGTCGATATTTTTTTTAACTTTGCTTATTAATTGATTGACAGTATATAAATATTATATCTTATAATTGAATCAAATATAAACCCGATAAAAAAATGTAAAACCCTTACTACTTCAACCAATATAGTAATATAGACTCTTGGGAATAATTGATGGATGGCGCATTGTTAGGGTCATATTATTTGCCACCAATCATGGTTAAATGTTTAGATTAGTATGTAGGCATAAAATATGAATCATATAGATGCAAATTACAACTTCAAAAATACCCTTTCTAATTTCCATGCATCTCAAAACTTTTGTTTTTATCTGTCACTCACAAATCCAAATGAGTTGACAATTTATATTCCAAACATGTTTCTTAATTAAAGTTTAGTTTGAATGGATAATGAGGTTGGTTTCGATAAAATTGAAAATAATAAAAAATGTTTGACAATATATCTTTAATTACAAATCATATAGACTAATAGAAAATACTAAATCTGAAATTCAGTCTAACTGATTCATACAGTCTTTATAAAAATGATTTTCAAAAATTTAAAATTTAAAACTCAATATCCATAATTATTTTGATTTATTCTTTTTAAGTGTAGATCTCTTAATATCTGATGGTCACATCGAGGTCCGATTAATTCGAAATCGAACATCTAACAAATCTCCTGAAAAGATAACAATTCAAATTTAAAACTTTAGTTAAAGAAAAAAAGCTCCTTACCACTTGAATTATCAAAAGTTGGTATTTTTATTTATTCTTATGTTTGAAGGGTCAATCAATGATAAAATCTATGTTCTTTCCTTTCTAATCCATTAAGAAAACTCCCAAAAGAAAATCTCCATGCAAATAACTTCAACATTATTGACTTTAATTACAATTTCCTACCATTGTAATAAGTAGAGTGCACACTTTACAAGATTTTGAAAAATTTTCTTTCAAACAATTGAACTAATTAATGTAGAAAAGGATGGAAAGATTGATCTAAAAACAGAGGAATCCAATGTAAAAAACAAAGAGTAATAGAGTAGAGATGTACACATGGACCGACCAAGACAGGGATCCTAAGAGCAGGAAGATTCTGTCTAAACCCAATAAAAAATAAAATAAACAAATGATGACAGGAGTTGTACCTTAGTTATTTGACAGACCAATCATCGGCTTTCTTTTCCGGTTTGACGCAGTTTTCATTTCTTTTTGTTCAGTCCCCGCCCTCTTGGCTAAGCTGCCCGCCCCTCCTTTGGAGTCTGCCCGGGGTTTTTTGTTTGGCGGGAAAATTCCACTAAGTTGCAAATTTTAGGGTTTTTCCCGCCAAAATATTGGAGAATTTAGCCCGGGAAAGGTGGGGCTATGACGGCTGGGCTTTTCTTATCTTGATAAGAATCATGGTTACTGTTTAAAGGCGGCTGCTAAGTGGGCCGAATCTGTGGGTCCACTGGGCTTTCAATATAAACCGTCCAAAGGGCTGATAGTGGGCCCCATTTAATGGTTTCATTTGATTAGATATGTCCACTTGCTTGACTTTTGCCTTTCTTCGAGTGATTGGACTTTGATGGGACTTTTTTGCAGCCTGATAATTGTATGTATAATCGGTGCGCGTAAAATGTAATACATAAGTCAATTATAATTTTTTTCTCTAAATATTATTAAAAAAATATTAAATATTTTTTTTAATTTGTAAATTTATTTTTATTGGCTTGATTGATTAAAATTTTTATCTCTTGATCAAAGTAAAATATAGAAAAAGAGAAATTATATCATAAAATATCATGTTGTAACTTAAAATTTTTATTGATTGAAATGATAAAATGAAACATTTCATTTAGGATTTATTAACAAATTATTTAAAAATTAAATATGAGACGGTATCTTAATTTTAGTTATAAAGTTAAAATATTTCATCTTAAATAAATTAAAATTAAACTTATATATAATATAATTTTGTTTTATATTAAGGAATGAATGGAATTGAACTATATTCTTAGATAAAGAGAGAAATCTGATAACGTCAAACATTTCATAATAAAGTTTGTATAGTTGTCAATCTCAACAAAAAAAATATGTCATTGAGCATGTAAGCTTCGGCACTTTAGACCCCTATAGAGTGAATGTAATGATTACGTGATAAATGATATAAAAAATTAATTTTTAATCATTTGTTTCCTCTTAAATTACCTAGAGGAATAAAAGTAAATGATCACATCAACTACTTTAGAAAAATATTGGTAAAGTGAACCCTATTGTGAGTTAATCGTGACGAGAGAGTACGAGATTAGATAAAAAAGAATATTATGTCGAACGTTTAAAAGAATATACATAAAATTTCAATATCATATTAAATACGAAAGAAAATATCATTGTTATATAAGTGTTGATGCTAAATACTCTAATAAATTAGTTTATCTTTGGATAGTTTTTTAATAATATTATCTTTTATTGACAATAAAAAAAAATGAATGAGTATCAATCATTTTAATTAAAATTTGAAAGAAAATAATTAACGGATAGCATAACAAATATTGTTTGAGGAGGTATGTTTTTGTCAAAAACATGTGCACTTTTACTTTTTTTTTTTTTTTCACTTTGATATGTACTTTTTATTTTTTAATTTTTTATTGTATACACGTATTCTCCCACGTGCAATGTTGAAAAAACTATGATAGTCTCAAAAGGAGTCCAAATTTTAAGGTTTTTGTGGGTCAAAGAATAATTTTAAAATGTAGAATACGTAAAGATAATAAGTACTTTTACATTTTATGTGTTTTTTTTTTGTCAAACATAAATAATTTTGACATTTATATTTTAAATTATTATATTAAATTAAAATTTTAAAAATAATGTTTCGAAAATTTTGAAATTCAAAATTTATAAATTTTATTTTCAATGTTATAAAAAATAATAATCAAAATTGAGTCAAATTCAAGTATCTTAATATTTGACTCGAGTGATTTATCAATTTAATCGAATTTTTTAATATATATTTTTATATTTTATTATGATTTGATCATTTTACTTTCACATATATAATTAAAAAATAATAAATTAAGTATATTGAATCGAATTTGAATTTATCAAATTTAATTCAAACGGTTAAAATATTTTGTAGAGTCGAATTTTAATTTCAAAAATTAGGTTGAAGCAATATTTAATTAAATTTCACATTTTAAATTTTTAAAATGAATCAAATTTAAATTTAATATTAAATCATTTTCAATCCATTCAACAAATCTCTTTTCTGATAGAGTGAAAATGGTCCAATTAATGTTTAGGTTCAAGATGGCCCAACTCCCTGGGGGCTAAAACGTGGAAAAATGTAGTCTACTTGGGATTGGCGTTAATGCCTGGTTCATCATCAGTCCCGACTAAGTGGCCGAGTACTCTAGCTATTGGCCCGACCAAAGGCTCCAAATGATCATTTGGTTCCTTAATCCTCATGAGCCACTCGTTTGGGCTAAATGTTGAAAAGATATAACAAATTAGTTGGTAAATCATTCCCAACCAAGGAGCCAACTACTTTTATCTCTTGGACCGAATAGAACGTGAATCAAATTTTTTAAAAATAATAAACAAATAATAAGATATGGTTAGGAGATAATAATAAAATGAAATATCAAATTATTATTTGATATATCTTCGCATTGTGTTATGTCATATTCATATTATATCAATATTCATGCGACACGTTAAATATGAAATATATCTTTTTAATTTTTATTAAATTTTAACTTAACATTGTTCGATCGTTGACAATGATAATCGTTTTCGAATTTTATGATTTTGGGCTCATTTGGCTCAAGAAAAGGTTTCCGGAGAAGATATAGGAAGAGAATATAGAAGGATAAAGAAGCAGTAAAGCTGATGGCAAACAGCCGAGATATCTTCTCCAAGTTTGATGAAGACATTTATCTACAACATTAACAAGGCATGTAGTGTAATTAATAAGAACCCTGTTATGAAGAACAAACCGTAAAGATCTCAGTTGAAACATTAAGGAAATATATAATTTCCAACCCACCATTCACTGAAAGGATCGATTGAAAGCAACACTTGGGAAAGAAAAACATGTCAGGAATGCAACTTGTCAATTGCAGGGATTTAAGATGACAGCTAAAGTTTCATCAGAATCCTTACTTGTTAGCAATAAGAAAGGCAAACTGAATCTAACAAAAATAAAGCCGCCAAGAACAGTTTCATCCCCTGAAGGACACCGGACAAACCGAATCCGAGGACGATCTGCCTTGGCTTCCAAGAAATATACCACTCATTGATGCTGAAAGAAACATGCTTCATATCCTCACAGAGTAGTTTAGAATGTTATAATATTTATTGAGAGAGCGGGTCTTGGTGCAACGATAAAAATTGCTCTTTTGTGACTTGAAAGTAATGTAGAGAGAAAACTGCGTATATATGATTCTTTTTAAACCCTGAGAGAGGCTCAGCATCATACTGGAAACTTTAAATGAGAGCAACAAATTCTAGACATGCCTGATGAAGCATTCCAGAGAAAAGAATTTCCCATCACCAAATCTCTCCATCTATTACAAAATTTATAGCCAAACCAGCATTGCATCTGCTCTTTCTGTGATGATTGTTGGATTGGTTGATACTTGGTAAGAAATGCTAACCCTTTTGCACTGCTGACAGCTTGACACTTCCAAGCTATCATTTTAATAAAAACATCTTCCTTTTTAATGTTTGAATATGATCATTTTCTGATGTAAACATTTCAATGGCTGAATTTGCCCTTGCAAACCTCTGATAAGGATCAAGTTTTCAAGACTTGATAAGGATCAAGATTCAAGACCAATTCACTTCCGCGGCTAAACAATTGTCTTTGATTAGGCTTCATTGTTTTCTATCTTCATCTTGCAAACAGTTCCATCTCTATGAATGATTGCTAACTTGCTATAAATACCAGAACTCACCTCATACAAAACAAGTGAGAGTGAACGTTTTTCATATCTCTTACTTTAAAATCCTTTGTGGTATCGGAGCCACCATGAAGAAGACGTCAAGGTACTTCAAAAAACTAGTTTACAGATAATCAAAACAAATTTCTATCAGTGAACAACCAGAGAACAGGGGAGGATAACTGGCTTCTTTCAATCTACTACTAATAGAGCATTCGATTCAAATAAATGCCTTGCTTTTCGAGCACTAATTTATTTGATAAATGTTGATTGCTAAAACTATTAACTTGATCGAGTAGATGCAAAAGAGTGCAAAACATTTATACTCAATGACTTCACCATTTCAATTTCCAAATAGAAGAACATTCAGTATTACAATGAAACATAACAATTTTAGAGACATGATTATTCAGAGAGCGATGCAGCTTCTTCTGTTCCAGAACATGAAGAAATGATACGTTTACAGGAAACAAGCAAGTCTTATGGTATATAGCAGTTCTTGTTGGAGCTTCAATAACTTAACTATGTACTTCAATCAGCAATTCCTCAACCAGAATTTACCTCTATAACTTTATGCAATGCCCATGTCTTTACAATGTCTGAAACCTTGGTCTCCTCAACCTGCATCAGTCTCATCCGCGGACAATTCAAGACTAAGAACTCGACAGCCAGAGCTTCAATACCAGGACAATTCATAATATCAACACTTTGCAAACGCTTGCAGGTCTTAGATATAGAAACCAAGGTCATACTAGTTAGCCTTCTGCAGCCTCTCAACTTCAATTCAGTTAGATGATTGCAAGAAACTAGCATAGAAATGACCTCCTTATCAAGCAACATTTCATTATAAGACAAGTCCAATTTCCTCAACATCCTCAAATTTTGCCCAAGTGTGGCTAGCAACCCTAGCTCTCTTTCAACAACATCGCAATTTATTAATGCCAATTCTTCTAGACTAGAATGCAAGGCAGTGCCAAGAGTCTTTAGCCCTTCACCAGTAACAAGACAGCAACTTTGAAGCCTTAGTGTTGAGAGACCTCTTAAATTCATAGCAACAGCTGAGAGGTGGTTATTATTGAGGTCTAGCGGCAACCTAAGGTCAAGTTTCTGCAAATTACATCTGCAAGTGGTTATGAATTCAAGCAAACCCTCTCTGCTACCTCCATCATAAACCAACAGAGAATTCAATGAAGTACAATTCTCTGATAATCTTAGTAACACCCCATCAACGATACTCCTACATTTCCTTAGCTCTACTTCTTGAAGACCTTCCACAAAGCAGATAAACGATGAAAAAGACTCCCCATCACCAATACTCTCACAGCTCTTTAGCTGTAATTTCTTAAGCCGTTTGCAGTTCCTCCATAGCCAACCAACACCCTTATCATCTGAGTGAATTCCTGACAGACAAAGACTTTCTAAACCAAAATTTACATCCAATTCCTCATTGAAACACAACCCAAATCGCCCAACTTCATTATCGACACAATCAGTTGAGCATACATATAAACATAACTCCTTTAAACAAGAAAATGAAACAACCCAGTTGAAAAAAAGAGGCCTAGATAAAGTAACGGTGATAGAAGTAAGGTGGGAACAAGCTTTTGACAGAGACAGTAAAGAAGAAACAGAAACCGGACCAGCTAAGAACCTGAGATTATGCAGGTTAGAACAACAAGAAGAAACTATGAAAAGCAGGTGATCAAAAAAGGCAGTGCTTGAATTGCTGATGCAGGAGGTGGAATTAGTGGTGGCATCAGATAGAACAAGAGAAAGAGAAGAAAGTGAAGCGTAATAAGAAAGAAGAGAAGACAAAGAAACAATCACAGAATTGTGTGGAAGAAACCTGAGAGAAAGAGAAGTTTTTGAGCTTCTGTAAAGATTGAGCCAACGCTTGGAAACTAAAGAAACTGATAAAGAAGACGATGGAGTTGATGGCAGTCTTCTAAATATTTCTTGCAGTAGTTCATCACATAACATGCTATCCATCATGTCTTTCCAAATTCTTCAAACTTCAGAGCGTTTTGTTGGGTTTTTTTTTATTTTTTTATTTTCCTGAATTCTAAACCTACCAAGAAGTTCTCGTGTTTTACGAGGTCGAGTTCTTTGGTTTTATTTTTGGTGCTGACGACTGTTTTTCTTTCAGGCTGTGATTTAATAAAGGTAGAATTTTGATGATTAGGTGAGAGTGAAAATTGAGTCACTAGAGATGGATATTGAGGTTTTGGCTAACCGCAGATTGAAAGGCGTAAAGACAATAAGACGTTGCTTCTCCATGGAAACAGGAGCTGTTTCTCCCAATTTAAGAGACAAACTATGAAGATTGGAACTTGGAAGTTACTACTTTGAGGGAATATTTTTAATGTTTTTCCAAGTTTTGTATATATTCATTCACCTACAGGATTAATAAGATTTTTTATATTAATTAGTTGTTAATTTTAGTTTTTTCATCCTAAATTTATTGATGAATGAAATGATTAATAATTTTGACATCTCAAAAACCATATCAATGATTTATTTAAGTTGTCAAGTACGTATATTTTTATTTTTTTTTTTGCATTTTTATATATATTTTTTATTTTCTCTAAAAGTTGACCAAAATTTAAAAAAAAATTAATTAGGTTATCTTACGGTACACCTTGATGACTTATGAAATCGTCCTAAATTTTTACTTAGAGACGAAGGAAAATGATACTATTTTATTTTAATTTATTTTCCAATTGGTTTTGTTTTGGTGGCGGTAATTAATTACACTTTAGCAAGCGCGTATAGCGTTGACATTGGCCTCCACGTGTCTTTCCAGCCAGCTTTTCTTGGTACAACCAAGAAAAGATTAAAATTTGCCTATTTTTCTTACTTTTTTTTTTTTTCTGATTTCTTTACAATTAATTTTTTGTTTTGTTTTGTATCGATGGTTACAAATGCTTATCAATTCTGACTAGAATTCCATTCCCTATTTTTTTTTAAAAAAATCTTTTTATTTGGTATAATTTTGAAGGCATAATTATGTTTTTCTTTACTTTTATCTTTTAAAAGGCAAAGCAAACTCATTTTTTTCAGCTCATCCAATTACTTTTTGACCAAAAAAAAAAATGGTCATATATTATAAAACTTAAATTCCAATCTAAACAGTTTCAACTCTTTTCTCAATTATAAAATAATTATAAAATAATTAGTACAATGAAAATTTTGATTATAAAAAAAATATAAATATTCAAACTCAGAATTTTAAATCAGTAAAACTTCGATAAAGAAATGAAATCATGACAAAGTCAATCCATTTTCCTTCTTAATCAATTTTTTACCATAATTTGGGGAACTATAATAGTTTGGAACATTTTACCCTGTAATTCATTGCTATTTTAGATTCCTAAATGCAATTGGAGTTTAAAATAGATATCTAAATTAGGTAACCATGCGATCTTAGCAGGTTCACCAGTCTTTTTCATCTTACAATTTTAATTTCTAATTTAACCAGAAAAAAAAGCTAGGTGGTTTGATGTATTCTTGGAGTTTCCTCAGAAAGGGATGTAAATTTGTTGTTTAATACAGCTTTTGGTAGCAAAGTCTGAGGTCAGAATCTCAGGTGGTTTCCTTCTTTTCTCCTCTGCCTCTAGCTCTTGTCTAGATTCTTATTCTAGCAAACTCTTTTGTCTCATTCTCATGATTATTACTGCTTAACAATCAATAAGCTAACACAACATGAAATTTGCAGTTTAATCATATATGTAAGGCATTCAGACTCGTGTTTGTGTGTGCATGTGTGTGTCCTCGAGCGTGTATAGAAGGCTCAAGCAGATGCAATGAATTGAAGACATTCAGACTCGTGTTTGTGCATGTATGTGTGTGTGGGTCTGTGCACGTGTATGGAAGGTTCGAGCAGATGCAAGGTCATCCTAAGACTTTATGAGCACAATTAAAGCAATCAAAAATGGATGGTGAATGAGAACATTTATAAACCTATAACTAAAATTCCACTTGCAGCACAGAATCAGTAAAACACCAACTTGCAATCTTTATGAGAATCACTTTTGCTTTTCTCACAGGGTTCCTTAACTTTTCTGAGTGGGTGTTGAATATGGTCCTTAGACATCTAGCATCTTCTTTGCTCTTCCATGACAAATAAAAAAAAAAAAAAAAGAACACTTTAACTAGAAAAAGTTGGCAGATAAAACAACAATATGCAGTTGGGAGCTATAGGTCAGCAAGGCATCTAGTCCTTATCGGTTTCTTTCTTACACTTAAATTAACTTTCATAGGGCAAAGCAATTGCCTTTTTTTTAAATGGTACACCATTGGAAACAGGCAAAAAGATGATTCCCTTCAGTTCAAAGAAATAATGTCAACATAGCCAATGTTATACAATAAAATCTTGCCTAATTTTCTCTTTAATGACCAATCTTTTCCATAGAAATTTCTACTAGTGGTTCAGTCACATACATGCATGGAAGCATTCATTTGTGTGTGGAAGAGTATGCACCTAAATAAGGGCAATCTACATGTAAAGGTGCTTCCTACTTTGAAACCAAAGTGTACCTCTGTGCTGATGCGCCACTTAAGCCTATTTGCACGCACGCCCAGACTCTAGCTGGGGCCTGGGAGAGGAAGTTTGAATCATTCAGCACAAAAGCAATCATAAATACCTGATCGATCATCTTTTTCATACCACCATTTCTTAAAAGACCAATAACATGTATGTTAAACCCCATTGTAATCCTGTCAGCCAACCAGCTAAATCCAAAATCAGACCTATAACATCCAAGTTCCAGAACATTGTATGGCTTTGACAGACAACAAACACATGTGCTCTCCAGATCTAAGTCCATTTTTCATTAAAAGTTTGCAATTAGGTAAGAAGGCAAATATTGAACTAAAATGCTCTCAAAGTTTAATTTACAGGTCTGAACAGAATTAAGACGTATCAACAAGTATGAAGCAAAATGCGAATGCATAATACCCAGCACGGCAAGTGTACCATACCGATGAAGAGATATGTAGCACTGTTCCATGCCCAAAGAGACTCAACCCACTTCCAGAAGTCACCAACATTGAGACTACCAAAACCATCAAGCATCCCTTTCAACAGAAAAAAGGCGGCTGGAGGAAAAGCGCAAAGCACTAAAACCAGATTGCAAATTATCCTGGAAAAACTTCTCAAAGTACCAGCTCTAATATCCAGCTTTAAAGGTCGAGCCAACAAACACATCGGGACCATCAACAAAGCACCAATTTCTGCGGTAGCAAAATTAATGACTGACATTAGCCCCAAACCAATGAACACTGATGAGATAGTCACCGATTTCACAAGAGCCCATTCTTTTTCTTGACATGCTTTAGCACAAGAAGGAGATGCCAGAACTGAGTACAGGGTTAGAAGGCTGAGCATTGAAAGCAAAACCCAGATCAGGAAGCTTGTTGTTGAGCTGCAATCAGGTATTTGGCAGATGAAATATGGAAGTAATGAAACAATAGCACCCCATAAGTGAACAACAAAAACTAATTTCGCTGACTTAAGCCACCTCCATGATCTGATAGTGATACCATGCTCATTACTATTGGTGATTCCAAATGCTGTGGAGTTACCACTTTTTGAACAGTCGCCCAAACTACTCACATCAACATAAAGAGAAGCCGCAACCATTGGAAGTGGTGCTATGAGAAGTGCAAATGCAATCATGTAAACCCCTACTGACACAAACTTACTAGGAGATGTTAAGAGGTATAAGAAAAACGATTGGTGAAACTTCTCAAGGAGATTATTTACTGATCGTATAACTCCTTCAATCAACCTGCACCAAGCAACATGAAATTGTTCAGAGAACTTAAAAGTCAAAATAACAAAGTTGTATACGATGATCTAAAATTGTGAAACTTATCCAGAGGAAAAGACCAGTCCATAAAACTTCTTAACTACAATCATTCACATAATTTGGAGTTCAAAATTTCTAGATAACTTCCTCTTACTTACGAGAACAACGATAATAAATAGAAATGGAAAGCAATGGGAATGAACATTTACCGGCCACCTCTTAAAAGAATGTCATTGTGCCTTACTTTACCCAACGAAAATTTAGGAGAAATCTCCAATGTGACTGCATCAACTTGGTAGTCACGGAAAGCACCATGTGGGCCTGTTGGTACACCTAAAGCCTAACAAAACAAAAACAAAATGGAGAGAGAGAAAGTAGAAATCTGCTCAATGAACATAGAGTAGCGTTGCATTTCAACTCCCTAATTTTTTTTCTTCATCCATTTGATAGGATTGGAAGTGGAATTGTGACAAATATGAACCAAAAAGGAGGAAAACAATGGAAAAAATCAGAGATAACCAAATAAGAATAGTATTCTACCTGATAATACAATGAACTTGCAAGAGTAGCAGTGCCTTCAACATACTCCGATGCAGGGATGCCAAATTTCCATTCAGGGTTTAAGCTCTTAGCTATTTTTCCGAGAGATTCAAAGATTTCACCCAAAATTTTGAGCCAATTGGAGTTAAGAAGGGACCACAATTTCTGCACCTTTACACGCAAACCTTGCCTGTGCACCGCCAAATAATTTACTACATTGATGAGGTCCAAGTTTGGCATCTGTCCATTAGATGCCTCAGCATAAATGCTAATGGTGTCTTCAAAATGTCCACTTTGATCTCTGACCTTCAGGACCAGCGCAGCAGCCATAGTCCCAGCACGTATAAGACTATTGGAGGATTTACTTCCAGCAATAGACTTAACTTTCAACTCATGAAGATAATTAATATCTGGACACATCTCAGCATTTGTAGTACTCAGGCTGCTAAACTTAGGAGTCTGATAATCTCTTAACCAAGCAGCAACTGCTGCATATTCTCCATATCGTGAATCAGCAAC
Source organism: Firmiana major (assembly GCA_033439115.1). Taxonomy (NCBI): domain Eukaryota; kingdom Viridiplantae; phylum Streptophyta; class Magnoliopsida; order Malvales; family Malvaceae; genus Firmiana; species Firmiana major. The sequence goes on from CM065904.1 coordinate 70,530,731, forward strand.
AAGCCATATAATATCCTTGGCTAGCCATGTAACTTGAGAGAGCAAGGAAAATACCGAGTATACAATGCCTACAGACAAAGCCTCACCAGGACCACTCAGTAGGGCGTTGTACGGTGTTACCAAGACAATAGCCTCCTTCCCGTCACCACGAGGAGCTCTTATGATCCCAACAGTGTTGATACCATATGATGAACAACTGTAGTTCTCTTGTATTATATCAGAATCAGGACTGGTAAAAAAGTGCAGTGGATGAAACTGATTCAACTGAGGGTGGAATTTGTGAAAACTAACTTCAGCACCCAAGTCCAATATGTACTGAGCTATGGTTCTTTGACTTTCTCTGAAATGGCAATACAAACAAGGTAAACAGAATTAGATTAAATTACTTTTACCTATTTCTTTCCATGTACTGTTAAGTCAAGTAGAAGATAACTAAAAGCTCATAATCCAAAAAAGTTAGTATTACGATCTGAAGAGAAAACATAAATAAGCAGCAACTAATCTCCATATACAGATAACAGAGCATCAAGTGTCTAACACTATACGAGACAAATTGCATAATTAGAACGTCACAAGAAAAGGATTCTCAAAACAAACCAAAAAAAGAGAGGCAAGTTCTGGTTTATTTTAGATCAAATATATAAGCAGGTTCAGATTCAAGCAGCCTTTATTAAACTCCGGTCAGATAATTTACTTACCTAAAACAAATTTTCAGAAGATTTCATATGCTTATAGGCAGGTTGTATCAGTCAGATTAGCTTAGCACAGGTTTAGCCGAATAAGGCATGATTCACAGAAATAAACAAGAACTTGGGATCATCATAGATGAAACAAGAACGGACACAACAACTATAACTTGCTCATAAACATAAAATTTTCAATCATTCTCAGTAAATGCTGCACACTAGAATAAACAAATACTTCGTGCATTATAGAATAAAACCTAAGCAACCAAGATTTAAAATCGCATATAGACAGAATCAGCTCATACATTCCTGGTTCCAAAGATTTCAAGTTTGAACTAGTTAGATCCTTCACCAATCTATTCCCATTCGAAACATGCTGATTAGAAAGCATGGGACTTGCAGAACCTGCACAAATAATACCAAGGCCACAAATCAAACATAAAGAACACGGATCAGACAAAATAAAACACTATTATAACATCCATCACTATAAAAGATGAAATTGAATCATCATTTTCTTTCCGTGGATTAATCGAACGTTCCATTTTATCATTTTTTCCATCCAACCAAACAGTTAATTTCACTCAAGTCAACTTCAATACAGCTGAAAAGCTACTTCAATGGATTTCACTTAAATTATTTAAACTGAAACAGAGAGCAAGAAAGTGGATGGGGAACCTGGCATGAGAGCATTTTCCGAAATATAAGTGTTTTTAGCAAGAACAGGTAAGAGAAACAGAGCCAAAACCCCAGCAGTGCAGCAAACGACACTGAAATAAACAGCTAAAGATTCAGTAGGACAAACCATTACTAATAACAGATTTAAAACAAAAATGAAACAAGAAAAGAGTAAAATTATATAAAGGGGAAAATAAATTAAATTACCTGACAAGTAAGCTGTGAGAGATGAGGAAGATCCCGAGACGAACGATTGGCCTTACTCTAGGCTTCGGTCTTTCGTCAGTCTCGCTTTTCTCTTTAGTTTCGGCCATGGTTTTTTCGGAGGAGAGCTTTGATTTGGCGATTTAAAATTAGATGTTGAAACTGAGAGATTACATGAGCAATCTTCTCACTGTGAACGGTGAAAAGCTACAATGAGAAAAGCCGAGCTCGGAGAAATGGAAATCTTGGAGCTCGGAAGAGAAATGGAACGGATCGGAGGAGCTGACTTAGAAGGTTGTTGGGCTGTTTTCTGGGATGGTTAGTTTTCGGCCCGTTTGGTTTTTTCATTTTGCTGAATATCCCACCGGGTTTGGTGGGCTTAATTTGGGCACCATTGACCCCGAAGCAAGCCCAATCTTTCACAGGCCCTTTTGACATTTAAATATTTCCTCTTAATTATATTTTTAACATTAAATTTACACAAAGGACGTCATTTTAGCCAGCTCCCACAAAATAGATGTGTATTGTTAAAAATTTATCATTCCCTGTTAGGAATGATTAAGGGTGTAATTGAATCGAGTCGAATTGATACAGTGAAGTATTTGAGTTCGAATTCGATTCGAAATTCGGTATTCGATATTCGATTCGAATTCGATCGAACCTTATTTTTTAAGCTCGAGCTCGATTAGAGATCAAATTCGAGTTACTCGAGTTCGCTCGATTAGGTTCGATTATATAAGTTCGATATTTTGCTCGAACTCGATTATGCTCGAATTATTATATAAATATTATTATATTATTAAAATATATAAAAACTCAAGATTCGATTATGCTCGCGAGCTACTCGAACCGAATATCTAAGTGCTCGAATTCTACTAGCTCGATAGTTCGAATAGTTCGAACTTAAGCTCGACTCGATTAAAATAAAGCTGAATTTAAATTTTATTCGAATCGAATTCGAGTAATTTACGAACACCACTGTATCATTTACGCTCATTTACACCCTCGAATTACGCTAAAGTCGACAACCGAATGATTTACCGTTGGCCGTTGCTATGAGAAGCTGAACTATCAACGAGCTCAAGCTGCCAAGAGAAGATTTCATTTTCCACTTGAAAAAGATATGATTTTGATACCTGAAATACCAAAATCACCCTTCTCGTTTCTCTAATATTACACCACCATGGCCATCTCACTCTACTCCTCCGTTCTCTACATCAAAAGCAAACGCCAGCCTCCGCTCTGCCTCATTGCAGCGAAACGACACCGCTTCTGGTCTCCAACTCCTCTGGTTTCACCTCCACACAGAAATGACAATGTGGATTTCACAAAAGGTCTTTCCAAAAACTTTACCGGTTATTTGGGAGCCGCCCGGCCACGTGGCAGCTGGTGGAACCTCCCTGATATCGAAGCTCCGAAATCCTCTCCGGCGAAGCCTGTTACTGTTTGGATAGCTCTTAAGCGAATGTGGAGTTTAATCGGAAACGATAAGTGGATCATTTTTCTCGCGCTCGGAGCTTTGATCATCGCCGCTGTTCGTGCAATTCATAATTCAATTGAAAAGTTTAGTTTTTTTTTTTTAAATTTATTTCTTTCTCAGCTTAAAAAAAAAAAATTTCAATTCCAGGTTTCGGAGATTTCGATGCCTAGGATATTGACGGCGTCGATATTTTCTGCTAACAGCGGCGAGTCCGCAGCGTTTTTCAGAAGCTCGCGGATGTTGATTTTACTGTTAATTATCTCAGGAATTTGCAGGTATTTTTATGCTTTTTAACTTCCAAATGTTATTAGCATTCGTTTATTTGAGTTATTTGTTTGAAAATTTCAATTTTTGTTTCTCTTTTATGTAAATTTCAGTGGCTTGCGAAGCGGCTGCTTTGCCATAGCAAATACAATCTTGGTGAGAAATTTTGACTTGAATTTATAAATTTTGGTGCTACTTCACTCCTTTGCTTTTGAAATCAAATGAAATAAAAACATGATTTTATGGTGTATGGAACTGTTATACTTCAATTGTTAAACTTCTTTTCATTCATTTTAGTTGTTTGCTAGAGAAAATGCTTTTGCTTTAACTTCTTAGTAAAATCTGAGAAAACAGAAAATAAGTAGCAAAGGTAGTAACCAAACATGACTTAATGATACATTTGCAGGTTAAGCGTCTTAGGCAAAGTCTATATGCATCGCTTGTTTTTCAGGTTCGTGATCTATTTGAGAAATTTTTGCAGTACTTGGGGTTGTTATGCATATAAAATTCATAAAAAACGAATGTATGCATGTCTTCTTTATTTGTTTAGTAAAATACTCTCTGCTACTTGTGCTTTTGATGTAGGATATATCATTTTTCGACATGGAAACAGTTGGGAGTTTGACAAGTAGGCTCGGAGCAGATTGTCAGAGACTCTCTAATGTTATTGGGAATGATATTCATTTGATAATCCGCAATGTTGTTCAGGTTTTGCTTTTTATTTGATATTATATTTTTTGTGAATGTTTGTTTAATGGTAGAGTTTGATTACTTTTTTCCTTTTGAATGTTTAGGGAACAGGTGCACTGATCAATTTACTGACTTTATCTTGGCCACTTACATTACCTACATTGATTGTATGTTCTGTTCTTGCTATAATATTTTCCATTTATGGCCAGTGAGTATTCTTTCTCTTTTCACCTTAATTAAGCTATCAAATTATCCTTTTCAGCTTATTTAGAATGTTAGTTCAGTTTGAACCAAGCCTTGCCTCAATCTTTTCTTAATTGCATCAGGATCTGAGTTTATGATAGATTGCTCTGTTCTATTGAAATAATGCCTAGCCACTTCTATGTATTATTTACTTATTATGAACGTGTAATTTATGGCTGATGGTTTGATAGGTACCAAAAGAGAGCTGCAAAGTTAATGCAGGAATTGAACGCCTGTGCCAACAATGTAAAACACAAAACGTGTTCAGATTGCTCCTAGAATGCTGCCACTTGAATGACATTCTAATTTAATCAATATCTTAAATGTAGGCTGCACAAGAAACACTTTCTTTGATGAGAACTGTCTGGGCTTATGGAACAGAAGGAGAAGAACTTGGAAGGCAACATTCTCTCTAGAATTACTCCTCTAAGCATTCCAAACTCTATTGGTGTACTTTTTCCTCTTTGATTGGCACATCTTTGGAAGGCATAGAAGTTGACACCTAAATCTTTCATGTCAGAAAAAATAATAGTTTTTATTGTTGATCCCATTTGGTTTTAGGTACCAGCGGTGGCTGGATGAATTGGCTTTTGTAAGCATTCGAGAGAGTGCAGCTTATGGATTCTGGAGCATGAGTTTTCTTACTCTTTATCGTTTGACACAGGTTATTTACCATTCATCCTTGACCTTTGCCTTTGGTTGCATGAACCACACTGTGAATGTTGAAATGTAGGAAGATGCATCATAGTGACCATAAAAGAGTTCTAATGTGAATGAAGATTTATTGTTATTATTATTATTATGGCTCTTAACTTTATTCCAAAATCTTTTATTGCAGGTTCTTGCAGTGCTGTTAGGAGGAATGTGCATCATGAACTCCAATGTATCACCTGAACAGCTTACTAAATACATATTGTACTGTGAGTGGTTGATTTATGCTACTTGGAGGGTGGTAGACAATTCATCATCACTATTGCAATCCATTGGAGCATGTGAAAAGGTCTTCCAATTAATGGATCTCATGCCTGCTGATCAATTCTTATCAAAAGGAAAGTTTTTGGTGTCTCTTTTTGAGGGGGTATCCCATAATCTTAGATATTGTTAGATTAATAGAGAGCTGTCTTGCATCATTTGTTTAGCTTTCATCATATGACATGCTGTGAGTGTTAGTCTTTGCACTCTCTCTTGCCTTGTAATATAACTTAAATTAAGGATTCTACTTGAAATTGTTTGACAAATTGGAGGAACTTTGCATAATCTTATCTGTATAACTTCTAAAGCGTTTAACCAAAAAGAAATGCTCTCTTATTATTGTTCACGGAAGATGCTGGAAATAGAAAACAAATCCTGATAAATTTGAATTTTTGACAGTCCTGACTTCTAGTAAATTGATCTGCTAATTCATTTTTTATTCAGAGCTTTGTTTTAAATCTGCTGTTTTCTACAAACCAAGTTTTCTTTCAAATAGTTAATTTTCTTTTAATTGTTCACCACATGGTTTACAGGAGTAAAGCTGCAGAGATTAATGGGGAATATACAGTTTGTGGATGTGTCTTTTCACTATCCTTCAAGGATCACAGTATGTTTCTTCTCCTTAGAAAGTATTGTCATATGAAATTGTAAATTTTTATTTTGCTTCATCGGTATGCTATAATTGTCATTATCTTAACTATCGTCTTTAAGGTTTTAAAAAATTCTTCATTCAACTGGGGAAGGGATTCTAAAGGGAGGCATCCACCATTGAACAATCCAGCCATTATTCAAAAAACGTTCCACATAACTAAATTGGGTCAAGATATGCTCAACTAACACAGCATTTTGATGCACCTTGTCAATATTTTTGCTTCGTCGCTCCTCCTCTTCCTGAATTTCCCTTGTGATAGAGTGGATTGTGATAAAAACGCGCTCTGGTATTTAATTTTCTGATTTTTGAACAGGTACCAATACTAGATCATCTAAACCTTTCTGTACAAGCAAATGAAGTGATTGCAATTGTAAGAAATGCCATTGCATGGTTGTTACTTTTCTTCCATTGGTGTTGAAACAAGGATTTGAAGTTTGACAACTCATTCTCATCTTGACAAGGTTGGTTTAAGTGGTAGTGGAAAAAGCACATTAGTGAATCTCATGTTACGGCTCTATGAGCCTGTTAGTGGTCAGGTCAGCTTTGCCCTTCTCTTATGTTTCTCCATATCATCATTACTTGTTCATTAATTTGTCATGTGTGTGAAATAATTAACGGTATTCTGAAAGTTAGGGATTACTTGCTAAATTCCTCTATTTGCAGATATATGTGGATGGTTTCCCACTCGAAGAGCAGGACATCAGGTGGCTGAGAGAAAAGATTGGATTTGTTGGACAGGTTAGTCTACGTGTTATTTTTTCCGTGATGCATTCTTGAATATAAGGTGAGCCTTGATGCAACTGTAGAGGTTGCTCCTTTGTGAGTTGGAGGTCAAGGGTTCAAGTCATTGAAACAGCCTTTCTATTAAAAGTTGTGTATATATAACCATCTCTAAACCTCAGAATGTGGGACCTTTTGTGCATTGGGTTTACCTTTTGTCCATGCATGTTTGAATATTGCAGCGTAGTCTAAATCTGTATTTCAGTCAGGACCCCATCTGTTTAATATGGACGTCAAGTCCAACATTAAATACGGCTGCCGAAGAGATGTCAAAGAGGAAGATATAGAATGGGCTGCAAAGCAGGCCTACGCTCATGAATTCATTTCATCTCTTCCTCAAGGTTATCACACCATTGTTGATGATGACCTGCTCAGTGGGGGACAAGTGCAACGAATCGCCATCGCTAGGGCCATTCTAAGAGACCCTGCAATCCTCGTCCTGGATGAAGCCACCAGTGCGCTGGATGCAGAAAGCGAGTACTATATCAAAGTAAGCACTTAAACTTCATTTTCCTGAAAATATCAAGTAAAATGAAATTTGTCCCGGGTTCTCTGAGTAACTGATGCATCTCCTTCTATTATCTCCAGGGGGTTCTTCTTGCACTCAGAAATGAAAGTAGAGCAAAAAGAACTGTGATTCTCATAGCACATAGGTATGGTGCTTTATTTTTTGGCATAATAACTCTTTTGGCTTTTGGATTATAAAAAAAATGTCATTTTAACTCTGTTTTTATTTGAGTTTCATACAAGATAATGGAACCATAAAGTGGATCAGTTGACTGTCATGTCATCAAAAAATCTATCTGGCGATGACATAACATCAAAAAAATCTATATGATGTCTACATGATGATGATGATGTAGCGGGTCACGTACATCTCTGACATTGCATTTAATATGGCTTATTTGATGGTTCCCTCCCTTCCCTTCTTTTGCTTTTAAAATGTAATTAAATTGATTCAAAATAAATATGAAAGATTAAAATGATCTTTTTGTTATAATTCGAGAGCTAAAAAGATAATTTTATGCAATTATTTTTCACCTCGAGTCATTTCAATTTCTATTTTAAGGTCTGATATTGTTTGGAAAACCCTGCAGGTTGTCTACCATTCAGACCGTAGACAGAATAGTTGTAATGGACAATGGACGAATTGTTGAGGCATGATCTTTTTGTCTATTCTTTTCCAAATGATTCATGAATCTTTTAGCTTTCACTTTGTCTGAAATCAACCAATTTATGCATCTCTCGCTTTATTTGTGTCAGATGGGTGACCACACTGAGCTTCTACGCAAGGGTGGGTTGTACTCAAAATTAATCAGAAACCAAGCAGAATCCATGGCTTGATTCTAAAACTCTTGGAGCAGTTTTGAGTATGATTATTTTTACATTAGTATATATTCTTTCTATTTAAATCATGTTATGCATTCATATTATTGAAAAAAATTAATAATTTATTACAAAATTATATATGAAAATAAATAATAAATATTTATTTCAAGAGATTCATTAATGATTATATTTTTCGTTGTTCATGTTACACTTGTGTATTAATATAAATCGAAATTGAATTAGGAGAAATGGAATTACTTAACACATGGTAGAGATTTTAGATTTTATTAGAATGATTCCCCTAAAGCTTTGGTGAGGCATTTTCATTTTAGTTGTCCATAAAAAAATTAAATTGAAATAAGCTCAAAATCATAATAGAAAAATAAAACCAAAATAAAGTCTTGCATGCAAAAGAAAAAAGTATTGGAAGAAAAATTTTTTACTAACAAAGAAAATAATCTTAATAAAAACTCAATTTTATGATAAATGAATCAAAATATATCAAAATTTACAACTTTATAAATAAATAAATAAAAAAACCCTAAACCCAATCAAAGTGAAAAAAAAAAAAAAACAATAGTCTTAACAAAAATCCAAGGCCCAAATAAAAGCCGACTCAAAAGATTACCAATCTAAGGAAAACGAAGAATTTGTCTCAGCACAAAAAACTTGAAGCCCAAAAAACAAATGAATCCAAGAGTAGTTTCGTTTAAACATACAATGCCGGGATTAACAAAATGATAAATATCATCTAAGACATATTTAATAAAAATAGTACAATTTTTAAATTTTTCTGAAACTAAAAAATTTTAAAATGAATATATAAATATAAACTAATTAAATTAATAAGAAAGAGACTTTTTAATTTAATTTTGGTTGAAGAGTTCCCTTGAAAAAAAGTTTAATAATTAAATTTTTATATATTTTTTCATCAATTAAATCTTTATATTTTAATTTTTATTAAATTAAATATTTTTTATAAATAAAAATTATTATATTTATGTATAATTATCATTACACGTAATTAAAAATATTACTGTTTTTTTAGGATTGAAATAGACGATCGGATAAAAGCACCTGATTCTGAATACTGAACCGATAGTGATGCCTCTGTCGGAAACCACGTGACAAGCACAATCCGTGCCCACGTGCCCACGGCGTAAACCCCTGTTAAACCTCTCTTCTTACTTCTTAGGGCTTCTTCTTCCATTTCCTTCTCCTCACAGAGCTTAACTGTCACCTATTTTTTCCTATGCGCAAACTTCCGTAGCTCTGGCTTCAGCAAAAATTTTGAGGTTAAGGATGATTCGGCGCAGTTTTTTGCTTATTTTAATGGTTTCATTGACGGCGGTGAGCGGAACTACTTTGCTTTCTAGCTCCGGTCCTCACATAGCTGACGTCAACATACTTCTACCTCCAAAAATGACAAACCCGGTTGAATATCGACTTCAAGGCAGCGATGGCTGCTTCAAATGGTATTTTTCCGTAGAATACATTTCCAAAAATGCGTACAGTTCTACATATACGGAATACGTATAACTTTTTTTATTTCGTTTTTGCAGGTCGTGGGATCATCATGAGATTTTATCAGTTTTACCGGAGTATAATGTTACCAATCATTGCTCGACTAGTGCACGGCTGAGATCGATTGCGCCGTACTCCGGTAGAAAAGAAACGGCGGTTTATGCTAGGGATGTGTACACTGGAATCGTGATTCGGTGCAAGGTTTTCATTGATAATTTTGATAGAATTCAAATATTTCATAATTCTATTAAGCTTGATCTCGATGGACTCGCTACGCTCCGCGTTCGTGCCTTTGATAGTGAAGGTAATTTAAATAAAAAAATAAAAAAAGGCTGATATTCACTTCGTTTGATTGCTGCTTTTATTACTTAAAGAAAACAATAATGCCGAAGAATTAGTAATTTTTTAAAAAATGTAATTATTCAAATAACTGAGTGCATGATTTTAGTTTTATATGGAAAGATTATGTTACATCTGTTGTTGTACTTTAGAGTCTAGTCATTTGTTAGTTAATTGTGATTTTGCTTCGTTGCAACTTTTAGGTAGTAAATTGTAATTAGTAGAAAGCAAGTAGTTAGACAACTAACAAAGGTAGGATTATGTAATTTGTTGCTTATTTGAAGAACTTTCATCCTTATTGAATTGGGTTTTTTGGTGTTTATATATGTTTTAGGTTTTATTGTCTTCACTTTTTACATGTATTGCAGACAATGTGTTTTCGTCATTGGTGGGTTTACAGTTTATGTGGCAGCTGATGCCTAAAACTAGTGGATCACGTCATCACCTTGCCCATGTTCCTTTGAAGGATTCTCCCCTAAGTGACTGTGGTGGATTGTGTGGTGACTTAGATATCCAGATTCAACTTGAAGAAAAGGTAATTGTATGGGACAGTTCCAATAGCAATGAGTTGCCATGTAATCTTGCATTAAGTTGAAGCTTATTCTGTGCTATGTGCTGCAGGGTGTATTTTCAGATTTATTTGTTGTAAAAGGCATTCATATTGGCCATGAGAATGTTTCTGTACAGTTGCTTGAGCCACCGTTAAAGGGCATGGACGATAAGATTGTTCTAACTGTAGCAGAAGCTATGTCACTAGATCCACCATCACCTGTTTTCATACTCATTAATGCTACTCTTCATTATAGTCTTAAGGTTATCCGTGGGACTGTTCCTCAAGGTTTTCTTTTCTGAATCCTTTCATTAACACTTTTTAGTGATTGAATAGAGTGGTCAAATTCATGTTAACTGGTTTTTGTTTCATTGATTGATGTTGTAAAAAGTCTAAGTATCTTTCAACTGTTACTTGCAGAGTTAACTCTTCCATCACCACATCATCGATGGTCTGTCACGAACTATTCAGTTGCACAAGTGGACTCTACGATGGGTGTAATTCATGCGCTAACATTGGGTGAAACAACTGTTATTGTTGAAGATACTAGAGTTGATGGCCATAGTCAATTATCATCTCTTAATGTGGTATTGCCAGATACTCTGTCTTTATACATCTCACTGTTATCTACTTCTGGTGATCCAATAGAAGGAATGGAACCCATTCCATCCATGGCACGTTGGTATGTTGTTTCTGGAAAACAATACCTCATTCAACTGAAGGTTTTTACTCAGGGACCTTATGCTCAGGAAATCTTCATTACAGAGGTAACTCATGAATTATCTATTTCTCCATTTAGCAGTGATATAGGTTAGCTAAGTTGTCTTTGTAACATTAAGAACTTTTTGGCCCGATGCACTTGATGATTGGGTTCTAATACATTCTTTGGTTTATGGTTTTCCATTTTTTTACAATACTTCAAGGGTCAATTGTTTTTAGGTTAATGATGTGTAGTCATTTTCAGTTGTTAGCTGACTAATGTATTTTGATATGGTAATTAGTTTGTCATTATTTTCTATGTTATTTTCGACTCAGACTTCCTTTCCTGCATTGCAGAATGATGATATCGAGTTTTATGACAACCAATCTGGATCCTGGAAAATTGTCCCAGTTTTAGAGCCTTTTGCATCCAGATACAGATGGAGGAGTGCCAGAATTTTGGAAGCAACTTCAGCCGGATTGGGGAAATTGACAGCCTCTTTAGTTTACTATAATGGGCATCATGATGCTAAGGAGGTGAGATGCCATTTTCTTTTTATTCTTTTAACAAACAAGATTATAAAAAGCATCATTATGCTTTCTGATTTTATTTTGTTCCATCTACTAGTTTTATCTCTCTTGGCCTTGTCATTTAGGTTCTCAAGGTTGTGCAAGAGGTTGTTGTTTGTGATCAAGTAAAGTTTAGCTTGGAAAAAGTAAGTGGTAAATCTCAAATTATTATCCTTCCTTGGGCACCTGCTATATATCAAGAGATGGAGCTAAAGGCTACTGGAGGTTGGTAGCATTTTACCCGTTAAATTTTTGAAATAAAATTTCCAAGTTCTAACATCTTTTAATGGGCTTCAACGCTATTATAGGTTGTGCAAAAGCCTCCAGTGACTACAAATGGTTTTCTTCAGATATTACTATTGTTTCTATCACTGCGTATGGAGTTGTCCAGGCTAAGAAGCCTGGTAAAGCTACCGTGAAGGTGGTGTCTAGTTTTGATTCATTCAATTATGATGAGGTAATGAAATATGTTTCTTCTAATGCTTTCTTTGTTCTTATGATAGGCAAAAATACTTTTGTAGCATAAAATTGATAAAGATCCTGTGGTATATGTTCTGTCGCTGCTTTTGTCATTGACGGTTAAAATTTTAAAATATGGATTTTCTTGTTTGTTTTGTACCCTGCAAAAGCTTCCAGTTTCACATGCTCCTTCATTATTTGACATTTTCTTTTGAAGTTATTTTTTGTCATGTTTTTAACAGGTGGTGGTTGAAGTTTCAGTCCCATCCTCTATGGTTATGTTACAGAACTTCGCTGTTGAGACTGTTGTGGGATCACATCTCCCAGCTGCTGTTACGATGAAAGCATCAAATGGTTATGTCACATTCCAGAGTCTTTTGGAAACTTCTTTTCTTCCATGAAAACTTTCCTGTTGAATTTGATTTGCCACTTGCAGGTGTCTACTTTTCTAGATGTGATGCATTTCATTCCTTTATAAAGTGGAAAGCTGGAAGCGAGTCTTTCGTTGTTGCCAATGCAACAGGGGAGGCACCCATCTTTGAAAAGCAAGAAAATTTGGAACTCCATGTACCAGTAAATGGTCCTCCATGTTCATGGACTTACGTATATGCTTCTTCATCCGGTCAATCTATGCTGCATGCAGCATTTTCAAAAGAATATCATCATTTTGATACTTCTTTCACTGGGCCTATTGTTTTAAAAGCAACTTCCAGAATTGCAGCATATAGGCCACTTACACTGCATCAGGCAGGTGACGGGAACCAGTATGGTGGTTACTGGGTCAATACAGCTGGATCAGAAGCTGCTAATCAACTAGAAGATCAGGATAAGGTTTACCTTGTCCCAGGAACACAGTTAGATGTCTTGCTTCATGGAGGACCAGAAAGGTGGGACAAAGGTGTTGGCTTCATAGAAACAGTGGAGATTTTTTATGCAGAACATGCACATGATAAGGGGGTTCATGTGCATCAGATTTCTAGCAGCCATGGCAGATTGTACAGAGTTTTATGCCAAACACTGGGGACTTATGTAAGTTTCTGTGCTATTTCCTGGAAGGTCCTGTATAAGTTTGAATTGGAGTCCATTCACCGGCAATTTTCTGTTCTTACATTATGGTCTATCTAATCCAGAACCATGATATATTTGCTTCTGGTGCTTCTTAATTGTTCAGAAACTTGTTTTTAAACGTGGAAATTTGGTTGGAGATGATCATCCTCTTCCCTCAATAGCAGAAGTTTCATTGTCTCTTGCTTGCAGCCTTCCTTCCTCTATTGTGGTAATAGTGGATGAACCTGGTAAATATTATTATTTACTTTGGACAGATGTGAAAGATGCCTTTAATTCCTCTTCGCCCTGCTTTTTACCCCATTTAATGATGATGTGTGATTTCGGCGGATGCTACAGTTAATGATCGAGATGTTATTCAGACTGCAAATCAAGCAGACCGTAGGCCAGGGCGAATTCATGTCACTCCCATTACCGTGGCAAATGGGCAAACTATTAGAGTGGCTGCTGTCAGCATTAGTACATCTGGAGAGCCTTTTGCAAACTCTTCTTCACTGTGCTTGAAGTGGGAACTAGGCAATTGTGACAGTCTGGCTTATTGGGATCATGCTTATGATTCAGAGAGATCTAAGAAGTCTAGTTGGGAGAGGTTTCTGGTCTTGCAAAATGAATCAGGATCGGTAATGCCAGGATGTTGACATTTTTTATTAGTTTCTAGTTCTGGCTTTTAGTTATGTTTAGCAATATCTTTGCCATGAGTTAACAGTTGAAAAGCCATCATATTGATTAAATGCTAGGGGAAGTGGGTGGGAGGTCTTTGTCAGTGTGGGGGTGTTCAGGAAAGAGTGAGTGCACTCAAGTACAGCGAGGGTAACTGTGATAATACTCTTTAAATTAAAAAAAGATATCACAGCACAGATATTAATAGTATCTGCCTGCGATAATATCTTAAATTTGTTAAGCATGAAAAAAATGTATTTTGGGTTCAAATTGGCTTCAAATAGAAGTTGGTGATGTACACAAATACATTTTTGCAGCATTTAAGTATCTTATATTGGTTTCTATTAATTAAAAATCAGGTTAGAAGCACATTCTTGCACATTAGGCCATAAAGTAACGGGAGAAGTAAATACTACCTGACTGGGGAGCCTGCATCTGCTTCTTCACCCAGTTTTTCATCATCCTATATGTTTTTATCATCACTTGTATAATAATTATGTACTCTTGGGGCATAATGAGTTTTACAGAATTATGTACTCTTGGGGCATAATGAGTTTTACATCGATATTCCTGAACAACTATTTTACCTGTTATGTTTAGAAATTGTACAAGTTTGATTATTTGGATTCTTCCTAGGTGCTGGTTCTTCTCATTGTTGTATTTGTAACTATACTATATCAGACATTGTTTATCGCTGATGTGTAACATTTTTACTATTTTAGAACTTCTATACTATTTAGATGGTTGGCCTTCTATATCTTTCCATTCCGTCCTTAAGTATTCAACACTTGATGCAACTTTTTTCTTCTCATGATGTGTTAAGTTGAAATAAAATGAGATTTTGATTGCTTTTTTCTCAGTGTATTCTTCGTGCCTCTGTTACTGGATTTTGTGGTAGTTCCACAGCTGATCGAGATTATGCTAAATTGCTAGAAAGTTCAAAGAATTTTCTTACAGATGCTGCACAGCTACAGGTAGGTTGTTTTGGCAGGTTTTGTACCATTTTGCTGCATGAAATTCATCAAATACCTCCTCCACCATTTTTCCTGCCATGAATGATCAACTCTAACGATCTTAGTTCGCCTTCTCTCTTTCCCTTTTTTTTTTTAAAATTATTGCTTTTAATTTTTTTTTTCTTTGGGGGGTTAACATAATATAAAAAATTCATTCTAATATTTTGATATGTTAACTTTTGCAGCTTGTTTCTACTTTAAGAGTCAGTCCGGAGTTCAATTTGTTATTTTTCAATCCTGATGCTAAGGTAGAATCTGGCACCATCCCTGCATTATTCATTTGGTGATGTCAATTGAATATGCACTATGAATAGTCTTTGAAACATGTTTGATGATGTTGATTTGGTACACATTGCTTTTGAAGCTGATTTGATCATTGTCTCTTTATGGTGTGCATTGCTTGAGAAACATTTGATAATCTTTATGTGGCACCTATTTGTACATTTTTAGCTTGCTGATGGTTATGTATATGCTGTGGAGTTTGATGAGTGAAGAATGAAGTCTTGCAAATGAATTTAAATTTTTGCTTTATATTACTTTAATAATCTAACAAAATGGTGGCAGTGGCTATCTTGACTTTCTGTTTTCTGGGCCATTACATTTTTGCCGATCTGATTGTTATCTTGGAATAATTTGTTGCTATGGTCCACTTTCTAGTTGTTACAATTGGAATTTTAGGAGGGTTATGGTTTTGTATATCTAAAAGCTAATGTTTGCTTGAATTAGAGTGTTGTCATCGTTCCCTTCCTAGTTGCTACATTTGGAATTTAACAGATGATGTCTCGGCAGTGTTTGCTCTTAAGGCCTTCAATAAGGGAGTAAATGAATGGATATCTGAGGCTTCAATCCAGCAATGATTTTATTGCAAAATAACTTTCATCTTTGAATGTCTTTTCATAACTTGGAAAAAGATAAATGGTAAAATCTGGGGGAATTATTTTAATACTATTGCTATCTATGTATACCACCAATTTTAACAATTTTATCCATCCCAAGTCACGGTATCAGCCTCTTTTGTTTTACCATACTGATCAGTCAAAAAAGACCTTGTGCTACTAACAACGTTTATGCAATCATCATTACTCTCATTCTAAGGTTCTTAATAGGATTTAGAGTCTTGTTTGAGATCCTATTTATTTATTAAATATGGTGTTGCTCCTTAGTTGAAGACTAGGGCAAACAAGGTTTTAGATTAAAGGGTTATAACTATGTTTAATGGCCATGATGTTTAGTGGTACCTTAATGTGTAGAGGATTTTGAGCAGCATCTTCAATCCTTCTGAGCCTAATTTATTTTCAAATTAACCCTATTGGTTTAAATTTTTTTCCCGCATAAGTATTCTCCATATATGCTCTCTTTTGGGAATTTTGGCCATTTATAATTGCCATACAATGTACTCAATTCACATTCTCCATTTAGGCAAATTTGTCAATTACTGGAGGAAGCTGTTTCTTGGAAGCAGTTGTGAATGATTCTCGAATAGTTGAAGTTACTCAGTCCCCACCTGGTTTACAATGCTTACAACTGATGCTATCACCTAAAGGCCTGGGAACTGCAGTTGTGACAGTTTATGATATTGGGCTTGCTCCTAATCTTGCAGCTTCTGTTGTGGTAATCTCTTACTCCATTTTATTTCTGCTTTATAATTAGTGTCATATATGGGAATCTTGTATGAAATCCTTTTGTTTTTCCAAAAATGTCATCCTTCAATGTTTGGATATTTTCAAGAGAACTTCATTTGGATTACTAATGAGTATTGCTCCTAAAAGTAGGTGCTTTACCTTAAGTCCCAGACTAATTTGAAATACATGATATATTAGGACCTCTAATGTATAAGATTCAATCATGCTACAGTAAATGGAAATTCTTTTTTATTTACTTAAAATAAGTATTAGGCTCTCTCTGGCAAAGTCGAAGGAAAGGAAATTTTGAAGGAAATCCCTTTCATTGGATGCTGATGTTATTCACTTTTGAAAAATTATGTAAAACCAACTTACCCGAACATGTTACTTTATTGTCTAGAACATAGATGTGTTTTGCGTAAGTTCTGACCTGTAAATTCCTTTAAATTAATCCCTGATTTAATTTGAATCTTTATCATGGCACGTCCATGTAAAGTAATTACTTGGATCAATATAAAGATTTCTTTCATTTGCTTTGAAATGAAATGCTGGGTTAATTTGACATTACATCATGCTATGTTCTTGGAAGTTCTTATTTACTTCATCCCAAGAGTTATGTATAATCCTACTGGTGATACCCTCATGATTGATATCTCATTTTGCACATAATTCTCATCATGGTTACCTTTTTACAGGTCCAAGTTGCAGATGTAGACTGGATTAAGATTATGTCTGGAGAAGCAATAAGCCTTATGGTGGGTTCTTCACTACACCATTTAGTTAATTGATCTTTTTTTCCCACTTTTAACCCAGAGCAGCACTTATTTACTGGTAATTTTGATATTTAAAGGAAGGAAGTTCACAGTCAATTGGTCTGATGGCTGGGGTTGAGGATGGAAGCACTTTTGACATATCTCAGGTTTGAAATGATTGCCACTTATCATTCTCCTGAAGCTATATGTTCCAGTTAATCTTTTGTGGACACATGTTTTAGACTAAATGCTGTAGGAAGTATGCTAGGTATTTAGCCAAGCTGAGTGCAACTGACTCTTGGGTACACGTGGAGAGCTAACTTCTTCCTTATCTTAGAAGTAAAAGATATATACAGTACTCTATGTCGTCTCATGCATGGAACCCTTCTGTGACATCCTTACAATTATCTTAGAAGAAAAAGATATATATGGTACTCAAAATATTTTGATTTCTCATGATAGACTTTGTTGCATTAAGAAGGATACCATTACACATGTCAAGATTTTCATATTTTCTAAAAGTTTCTGATGTTTATCTGTCCATTCATCCATGCGTAAGTCATGTTTTCACATTCTTTCTATTACATTAATGGGATCCTTTCGTGCAGTATGTGTACATGAATATCCATGTGCATATTGAGGATGATATAGTTGAACTTGTGGACAAGGATGATATCTCAAGCCCTGGTGATGGATATATTGGTGCACAGAATTTCAAAATTAGGGCAAAACATCTAGGCATCACGACTCTTTATGTGAGTCACTTTATCCTCTTGCCAATATTTTTTACGTTACCATTTCCTAAGGACTCTTTGAGATTTCTCCATCAAGAGTTTGGTTGCATTTCAAGATAGATCTTGGTAACAGGTCAGTGCTAGACGACATTCTGGACATGAAATATTGAGTCAACCTATAAAGATTGAAGTTTATACCCCACCAACAATTCACCCACCATATATATTCCTGGTGCCAGGTGCCTCTTACTTGGTATGCTTCCTTCTTAATTTCTTTATTTTTTTCTGTTTATATATATATCATGCTATTGAGAGGAACCTTGGTGCAACGGTAAAAGTTTTTTTTTTTCTAATCTGGAGGTCACGGGTTCAAGCGGAAAAAGCCTCTTTGTTAAGGCAGAGAGAATGCTACGAACAATGGCCCTCCTTAGACCCCACAAAGTGGGAGCTTTGTGCACTGGGTTGTCCTCTTTTTATACATATATATCATGTAATTCTGTTAACGGTTCTTATATCATATTGAGCTTCATATCCTCCTCTCCTTAACTCCTTGCACCCCTTGTTCCTACTTTTATTTGGAAATTAGAGTTTTTTTTTTTCATGTTTTTAATTGTATCTAATAATATCTCATGCATTTTTCATGCTTTTAGCTCAAAATGAAAGGAGGTCCAGTAATTGGTGCCTTTGTGGAATATACTAGTATAGATGATGCCATAGCAACAGTTGACAAAACTTCAGGGCGATTGACTGCAATTTCAGCTGGAAACACTGTAAGATATGAGATGTAATACTTATCTGATACTTAAAGTAACAACTATTTTGTTTATCTATGCATATAATGCTAATGGTGCATAGCTTTTTAACTTAACCTCACGAAAATTGTTGTTAATGACACCGGAGTGTGTTGAGCATTTAGGATTTTCAAGTTTAAATGAACTAGATGGTCCAATTGAAATGATTTGGTTTATGATGAATGGAGGCCTTTTCGTGTCGGTGGTCACTTTTAAATGTTTATATTAACAGTTGCTAGAACATTACGTTGTAGTAGATGCATTGCATTCTTATTCTTTGCGGTCATTTCTTCCACCTTTCTCTCAATTTCTACTGCCGTAAACAGAAGTGGGAAAATCTCATTTGAACTCAGCAACCTTACTCAATGAACTGAGTGCTCATCAGCTGCTCTTACAAGAGCATATATGAGGATATCTAATGCGTCTTTGTTGGCTGTTCACAGTCATATTTATAGGGTTAGCCAAAATGGACTAGCTGCCAATGTGACAGTGGCTTATATTAGTTCTTTTGGTAAATTTCATCATTTAAAATTCTATCAAGGTCACTTATCACCTGCTTGCTTCATTCCAAGACAGCAAAATGCTAACATTGATTTTCCCCTTAACAAACTAGTTTTAACCATATGATAAGTTCTTAATCTAGATTGTCTTTTGCTTTTACCATCAGACTTTGCTTGCCAAAGTTTATGGGAATGGCGGTGATGAGATTTGTCAAGCATATGGCAGTGTTAAAGTGGGAGTACCATCTTCAGCAATATTGAATGTACAAAGTGAACAGCTTGCTGTTGGCAGGGAGACATCAATTTATCCTTTATTTTCTGAGGCAAGTATTGAGAGCCTGAAGAAATATCTCAATCAGCTACCTATTTCTTTCTGAATTTTGATCAAGTTTTTGTATTTTCAGGGGGACTTATTTTCTTTCTATGAGCTTTGCAAAGATTACAAGTGGACTATAGAAGATAAAGAGGTTGAATCAAGTGTTCCGTTCAATTGTATTTGTCTGTGATTATTATTTTATCATCTGATTGAATTTTGTTGAAATTGATTTCTTTTTGTTTTATAGGTGTTGAAGTTTGGGGTCCCACTGGTTGGTTCAGAGGCAGTTCAGCGCTTTAGTTATTTGGATAAGGAAGAACTTACTTTTATCAATGTGTTGTATGGAAGGTATACTTGTGTTAATGAAAATTAGGTTATGTTTCTTTTGAATTACAGAAACTTATTATTATTATTATCCATTGCTTTATGTAATAGTAAGTCTTGGCTGACTAGAAAAATATAAAAATATTATGGGTACTGTATGGACATAATTTTGCCCTCTCCGATTAGGTACATGTGATACAACAACCATTGCAAGCACTGTGCGTTTGGGTTTTTTTTTTTTTTTTTTGGGGGGGGGGGGGGGGTGGGGGGTGTGGGGGGGAAGGGTGGGAAGCACCAGGATTAGTATGGTTGTTTTTTGTTCCTATTTCTCAGAAAATTGTTTATTGTTAGGAATCCTCTATTAAAGCTTGCTGGAGTTGAGTGCTTGTGGTTGAGTAGTTTATGCTGCTTCTTATTCACACGAGGAATGATTTATAAATGTTTTATTCCACCAACTTTGTTTGGTTTTTAGAAGTTATTAAGGAAATTTTAAATTGATGTTGTCTTTAAGTGAAGGTATTTGTTTTAAGTTAAAGCCTTTCATTTTCTCTGTATTGTCAACATAGCAGTATTCTTCTGAATGTCTCTTGGAATATAATTATAGATTGAAATTAGAATAGCCATTCTTTTGAGTCCAAAGTCTTGCAAAATGACTTTGAATAGATAAGACAATCATGAGAAATTTCCTTTTGCCTCGTTATGGTAGCGAAATTTGGTCTTCGGTTGTGGACGTTTGTATGAAGAATGATGATATCTAGATAATTTTTCTGCCTAAGTTTGCTCTTGAACAACAGTGGTCAAGACATAGACCATCTGGTCTTATAGCTGAAATTCAGGAAAAACAGAAGCTTTGGGCTTATTATGGATTTTGACATGATTCGCAACTTATAGGCACATGCTTGTAATGCTTAAGGCACATCCACATAGCCTGAATGGCCCCTTCATTCCGATTCCTAATCTTTGATTGATTAGAAATCAATGCTGGCAAGCTGAATCTTCTTTCTGATCTGACCAAACTATTCAATTACACTAGCTTTGCAAATGAGCAATTATCTCTCTTGTCCAGGGCCCCTGGTAGGACAAATGTTGCAGTTTCATTCTCATGTGACTTTATTTCTTCTGGTTCACTCTTGGAGGTAAAGACTTACAGTGCTTCTATCTCACTATTGGTTGTGTCTGATCTTCCCCTGGCACTTGGAGCTCCAATCACATGGATTCTTCCTCCCCATTATACCACATCTAGCATCTTGCCTTCATCAACGGAATCACATGGGCCAAGAGATAGTCAGAGTGGCAAAGGAAACATAATCTATTCTTTGTTAAGAAGTTGGGAGGAAGCAACTGAAGTTTCACAGGGTGCTGTTTCTATTAATGGGGACAAAATAAAAACAAAAGAGAGCAATAATCTTGCTTGCATTCAAGCAAAAGATCGCATCACTGGAAGAACTGAGATTGCTTCTTGTATCCGGGTTGCTGAGGTAAATGTACTACCTTTTATACATGCGTCTCAATAACTAAGATATGTAGCAAGTAGTTAATACTCTTTTTCCATTCTCTTTTTGACTGAAACATTGTCACTGTCCAAATATGTATTAAAATTTGTATTTGTTACTAAGTTACCTAATTATTTGATGTCATCATGCAACAGAGGGAAATGTTAAACAAAAGTGTCTCTACGCTTTCCTAATATCTTTCGGAAAAATGATTTTATTTCTGATATTTGCATAAATTAAGTCAGTCTTTCTCCTTGACCATCATAGAAGGAGCAATTGATATAAGCTGGCTGATGGTAGCTCATTTGACCATTTAGTCTACAGCTTGATCACTTTGTAGTTTTTTGGCAAATGAATTTGATCTTGTGGGTTGCTCCTCTTACTATTCCTTTTCTTTCTTTTCCTTGAACTGATGAATATTGATGTTTGCTTCACCTTTATTGAGATTTTTTCTACATTCGAAAATTTCCAGTTCGTTCTTAAACTCAGTAGAGCCTCTATATTCCTTTTAGGTGGAGCAAATAAGAATAACAAACAAGGAGTTTCCAATCCATGCAATTG
Organism: Firmiana major; assembly: GCA_033439115.1. Lineage (NCBI taxonomy): Eukaryota > Viridiplantae > Streptophyta > Magnoliopsida > Malvales > Malvaceae > Firmiana > Firmiana major. The sequence goes on from CM065904.1 coordinate 70,552,681, forward strand.
ATCTCGCTGTTGGTGCCGAACTTGAACTTTCAATAAGCTATTTTGATGCTCTAGGTAAAATTGTTATCATGTTATTTATTATTTGCACTGTTTTTTTAGATCCAAATTAATATTCTCTTGCGATTTGTATTTTGCCAGGAAATCCCTTTTATGAAGCATCTAATGTTATTCTCCATTATGCTGAAACTAATTATCCTGATGTAGTCTCTGTTAACAATACCCGTGATACCAATACGATTCATCTCAAGGTCTGTTAGTCTCTTGAGATCAATTCAAAACTTAGGGCGACTAATTGAGCAATTTTTATTATTTTTACTTTCCATTTCTATGTTTTTAAGGATCACATTCAAATGCACAATAATATTACCTCAAGCAATATCATTTAATCATATGTTCTGCTTGAAGGCAATGCGACATGGTAGAGCTCTTCTGCGAGTATCAATTGACAATCGTCCACAGAAGTCAGACTATATGCTGGTACCTACTTCTGTTTTTCTGAGCACAAACTATATTTTAGTCAAATGAACATTCTCAACATACTTCTGTTTGTGTTCATGAGCTAGATTGAGTTGTTTATCAGCTCAAATTACTCGAGCTTTTTCTAGCATGCTTTTTAATCAAATTCATTACTTCTATTGCAATGTGAAAAGCTTTCTACTTTGACCAATATCTGTTCATTTGTGTTTTTCATTAGTTTCTCTCCAGCATATAATAAGCCTTATCCTTCATTTCTTCAGATTTCAGTTGGTGCCCACGTGCATCCCCAAAATCCAGTCCTTCACCAGGGGAGTTCTATTAATTTCAGTGTAATAGGTGGGTTTATGGGAATATTAATTCTAAGAAGGAATTTATCACCTTTTTTCTAATACTCTGTTTTTTTGTCCATTCTATGTGGTAGGTTCTGATGATCAAGCTTCAGGTCAATGGCATAGTGCCAATGAAAGCATTATAATTTTACACACACAATCTGGACAGGCAGAAGCTGTTGGGGAGGGATCTACCCAGGGTACTGAATAATCGTTAATAATATCTTTCATTGTGTTAAATCTGCTGGTTTTTAGAAAATTGTATGGCATGTTTTTCATTGCTTATCGTTTTGATCATTGAGATGCCATTCAACTGATTCAATTTTTGTTATTTCTGAGTAGTTTCTTTTGAAAGTTCCGGTGTCAGGCTGCAAACAACAGTCACAGTGCTAACTGGAAGTACTCTTGTTGTGGATGCTCCAAAGGAGATGCTGACAAATGTTCCTTTTCCCTCACAAGGATATGGCTTCTCTGTGAAGTTCAGGTCTGTGGATTAGTTCTTGCTTTTAAGTCTGCTATTGCCAACTTGCAACCTAACTCTGTGGTTAATTTTTTGGAGGCCGATTGTTATTCTAAATGTTTATGTGGTTAAGAAGACAACTAATGTCAAATCCAACTTATAAAAATTAGCAGAAGCATGTGAATCATCTGAGTCTTGGGAGAATATTAGCATTAGTACATTTTTCAAATGAATATGAAATAATTGTAATCTGGAATAAGCTTAAATAATTTTTATCTAGAATAAGCTTAAATATCTTACTTTTCTTTTAGTCCAATGTGGATGTACCTCCAAATTTAATCTCCTTATGTCCCTGTTATGGTTTATTCTTAACTCAGTGTGATACAAACTAATCCAGTTAGTCGCTTAAGTCTGTTAGATGGTAGATTCTGGACATCTAAGCCTGTGAGTGTGTACATCTCATCAAAACAGCATCGGTGACCTTGACTTAAGCTAATATTTAATTTTCCTTTTCTTAATTTCAATTTCCTTATATTTAAATAAATCATATATTACACTTTTTGGAGTTAGCAGACCATCATCTTTGGTTAAAGCATGTTGTGTATAAATCATGGGACTTGTTCTTTTCTGTGAAAGATTAATGGTTATTTATCTTGTTATGTTTTGAGCAAAACAAATAGTGATGAATAAGCAAAAATTCTTAATGTGCGTCTCTTACCATAAACCAGTGATACGAACGACAAGATCAACCCTCTTGGAAGCAGTAAAGGAGCCTCATATGACTGTAGGGTAGACCCTCCTTTTGTTGGGTAACGCTCTCAACTTTCTCTCTCTCTCATGCCAAGTTTGAATGTTGATCTAGCATATATAATACATGTATTATTTATAATGGTTTTGTTCACTGCAGCTATGCAAAGCCATGGATGGATCTTGACATTGGCAACTCATTTTGCCTTTTCTTCCCTTACTCTCCTGAGCATTTGGTGCGCACCATTCCCAAGGTGAAGGACATGAAACCATATATTTATGTTTCCGTCAATGCTTCAATGAAAGAACACAGCCATATTTCTGGATCTGCATCTGCACTTTTTGTTGGGGGATTTTCCATAATGCAAATGGGAAAGGTAATTGGTTGATGATTTAGATTATTTATTTATTCAATTTTTGATATGGACAGGAACAATTATGATGAATTCCTTGACTCTTCTGCATGTAGCATAAGATAATTGAACCATTAGTATTGGCTTTATATTTTGAATGTACTGTTTTAGTTCTTCTCGTGTGTCCCTTTGGAATAAGTTGCTTTCATTAAACGTGAATGTGGATCATGGATGACTTTCTAAATATTTTGTGTGTTTCAGAATATAGTGCAGTTGAATCTGACACCGGACTATAACAGGACTATCATAACCATCTTGGGAAACACAGGTAAGATGACTAGGGCACACACTCTCTCTCTCCCTCTCTCTCTTGCTTTCATCTCCATACTTAACCTCCTATACCACCCCTTCCCCCTTTGTTCGAAGTTCTTTTTATAAGGATTAGAGGATTGGACACGATGCGAGTTTCCTTATACACCCCCGAGACTTAGCAGTTGGTGGCTGTAGAATGAAAATAAGTTTATTAAGGCTATTAATGCATCTGAACGAAAAGAGAAAGGACGGGGTGGTAGGGATGAGGAAGTAGCAATTTTCAGAAAATGACCAAAATTTTTAAGCTTCGGAAACTGATTAGGTACATAAAAGGTTGGCCGTTTTTATTCTACTGAAGTATAAAAGGATTCATGAAAGGTTTCTGATACGATAATATATGCTAGGACTCATATTCGCTAAGTAAAACCCCACATCTCATTGACGGATGATTGCAAGTGTGGCATTCAAGTCTGACATTTTTCAGTTTTGATAATTAACCTTCTAGAAGTCCTATTTTATTGAGATTTTAGAAAAGGTCCAATAGTTCCTGTTTTCTTGAGTTGTCTATTTAATCTTATAGCATCAACCAATGTACACTACATTGCCGATGCATAAGTATAAGACTATTGTTTGTGTGCAATGCCATCTTCCACGTCCCTACTTCCAGAATAATTTTTTCTGCTTTACATGCTTCTGATGCATTCCAAATTTCCAACTACACTTTGGTGTGATCTTTGTAGATGTTGAAATCCACTGGCGTGGCCAAGACTTGTTAATGATCAATCCCATCCAGAAAGAAGCATTTGGTGTTGGTGGCCGTGTGCAATATGAGGTGAGATTGTGCATTACTGCTTATGCAAGAATAAATTTCTTCAGCCGCATGCTCAGTCAAGCGGTACAAAATGAAAAAATATATATATATAAATATATATATATATATACACATAAATATATATTTATATAAATTTGTTCTACTATCTAATATACTTAAAGCACATCAAGCAATTGTGCTGAAAACTCTTCTATATGGAAATAGTATAATGGTTCAAAATCCTAATAAGCTTTCACGTAAGTTGTAGATAAGTCTCTGAGTTTGATAAAGCTAATTTCATAATTACCATATATGGAATGAACTACTTCATGGCAATGCTGTTTCAAACTCCAATCTTTTCATTTCTTGGTTTCACTCTATTTGCAATTACAGGTAAAAGCGATAAGCACCAAGCCATTCAAGGATAAAATTATTGTCACACTCCCATCCAGCGGTCAGCATAGTCTTGAATCCGATTTTGCTATTATGATGACGACAATGAATGGCTTCTCATCTATTGTTTCTTTCTTTATTTTTCAGGTCAAAGAGCAGAAGTGGATGTTCAATATGAACCAGATGAAACAGCAGAATCAGAAGCTACTATTAATATTTCCTTTTGGGCAAAGGTTCTTGGAAGTCTTGCCCTATTGCTAATCACAGGGACCATCTTCATATGTTTCTTGGACAGACCGCTTCGATCCCAGCCACCATCCACTCCCCCTCCCACTTCAAGCATATCGGCACCTGTCACACCTGACCGGAGCACTCCCCTTCCGTTCAACGACCAATCTCCGCGAACACCTCAGCCATTTGTAGATTATGTGAGAAGAACTATAGATGAAACTCCATACTACAGGCGAGAAGGTAGGAGGAGGTTTAATCCTCAGAACACATACTAACTCTATCATTTGCCATTCATAGATCTTTAGGACTCTCTACCTCTCTCTCTGCTCCATTTTCTTCTTGTTGTATGTTTAGAAGTTAGAATCTGGCAAGAAGCTTGCCAAATTTTGTTGTATCATGTATACACGGGCAAACTTGCAACATTAAATATATTAGACTTGACAATGGGATCATGGTAGACACTGTGCTCAAGTTCATTGCGAGTATTGTACAAATTTGCACTCAAATTTTCCCAATGCAGGTTATTAGATCTGATCATTCGGGTATGTATTTTATTTTTGTGATATGTTAATTCGTATTTGTATGGTGTAAAAAACAAAAAATTTACTGTTTTTATTAAATCTTAATCTGTCATTTTTTTATCGTTTTTGTAACGTGTTAATTATTGGCTCATGAAGATCGAGTGTTTATTGGTTGAGATAGACCTAATCTTTTTAGGGATAATTTGGATGAGTTTTACGATTGATTGTGATTGGTTCTGATGAGATTAAAAACAGTGATGACGATGAAATTGGAGTCAAATTACAATGCGTTTAGATTTAATCGTAACGATAATGGTGAGATGAACAATGAAATGATAATTAAAAATATTGTATTAAAATTAATAAAATAAAAAATCAAGAGTAAAACTGTAAATCACCCTATCGTGATCCTGTTTGAATTTTAATGAGACTTTAATCGATTGAATTTTTGTAAAGTCCAAACAAGCCCTATTACTTGATGTTCTTACTTCTATTTTTTTATTTTATTTTTTGAAGTTTACTTTGTTGGCCAAATACATATTTTGGTCAATGAAAACTTACATTTGACATCAAAGAAACAAGTCTTCCTTTTTTTTTTACTTGCTAATCAAATCCAAGCATCAATTTTTTAGATTTTATCTTACCTTTCAAGATAAATTTAATAATTTTAACACAATATTAAATACTATAATAAATAATATGACTCGTGAAAAAAACACGAAAAAGATGGCTTAAAGTTTTGACAGAATAATGAAACTTGTATTTTGACAAAAAGGAAAGAATATGTCATGTTATTACAAATTATAATACAATATTTTTTGTGTTTTACATGTGAGAAGAAATTTTGAATTTTTTGAATCAAAATTTGTTCGATCGTTTTGTTCCTTGGGCCTTTCACAAATGGATTTTTTGGGCTGCCTTTGGGCTCTCTGTTGGGCCTAACAGTTTGGGCCCGCCATCTCCCTTAACAAGAATAATTTTTTGTTTAAAAAACGATAATTTTCTTCTAGTCTTCGACTATGTAGTGTGCTTTTTTTTTTTTGAAGGACAAAAAAGTTTGGCATTTCCTTTTTCCCTCCTCTCTTAAGCTCTGCTAATTCGTTTCTGTTCACCTAATGGAGACCCGAGACGATGATTCAATTCCTAACGGAGCGAGAAGAAGCCCCGGGTAAGTTCCTCTCTTTCTCCTTTGTTTGTTTCTCGAGAAAGCGCGGGAAAGTGAAATATATATTCTTTTAATTTATTGCAGCAAAATTTTCATAGGAGGGTTATCAAGAGAAACAACCAAAGGTTAGTATTTAATTTCTTTTTATTATTTTAATTTATATCTTGCTGAAGTTTCATAATTCTTTTTTTTTTTTTTGGCTTGATTATTTATGCAGTACAATTTTTCAAACATTTTCGTAAATATGGTGAAATCAAGGATTCTGTCATAATGTTAGACCCGAGAACTGGGCTGCCACGAGGATTCGGATTTGTTACTTATGAAAATCCCTCTGTAATCGACAAAGTTATTGATGACACTCATGTAATTAATGGAAAACAAGTAAGCTTTAGCTTTAAACTCAATAATAACAGGTTAATTATTTTCTAGTCAGTGATAATTGAGTTGTTGTCTTGGTTAATTGACACTATTTTCACCGGTTTTGGGGGTTGTTTTAGGTAGATATTAGGAGAACAATACCGAAGGGAGTTGTTGGGACTAAGGATTTCAAGACTAGAAGGATTTTTGTTACTGGGATTCCTTCAAGTCTGTCTGAAGGTATTGTTGAAATTGGTACAAAAGTTATTTCAGTTCGTATTAAGTGGAATTAATTTGTTTGTTGCTTTGAGTAGATGAGTTTAAGGACTTGTTTAAACAATTTGGAGAGGTCAAAGAACACAGGATCATGCGAGGTAGTAACACCAGCCATTATTTCGATGGTTTTGGATTTGTTACTTTTGGCACAGAGCAAGCAGTTGATGATGTCTTGGCCAAAGGGAACAAGGTTGAACTGGCTGGAGGATTGCAGGTGAACTAAATGTATATTTCTTGTTTTAGTTGAATCAATTCTTGTTGATTGTGTATTGCTGATTTCTTTGAATCGGTAGATTCTATTGCATAAGGTGTCTACTAGATGGGAACTGCCTCCTAAGGGATTCTTCAAGCTCAACTCCGATGGGTCGTCTGCAGCTAATCCTGGAGAGGCAGGAGCTGGTGGTATTATAAGAGATGATCAGGGCCAATGGATCGTGGGGTACTCTAGAAAATTGGGCCAAGCAACCAGTACTTGTGCAGAACTCTGGGGTGTCAGGGATGGATTGCAAATAGCTGTGAAGCGAGGACTTTTCAATATTATTATAGAAGTGGACTCACAGGTTGTTTTGGATCTAATCCATAAAGAAGTGGTTGATTCCCATAAGCTAGGCCCTATTATTAAGGAGTGCAGGTCGTTACTTGAGCAGATTCCTAATCACAGGCTATGCCAAATCAACAGAAAAAGCAATTCTTGTGCAGATCATCTGGCAAGAATGGGAGCAACTATGACCAAAACCTTTGTTGTTTTTGAGTCACCCCCAGAATGTATTAAACTGTTATTATTTGCTGAATCCTTGGAACCGGAAGACAATGAGGTGTTACTTGGTTTAGAAACTAATGAGTTTAAACCTTTGAACCATATAAAGGATGACAAGCCTCCTCCTCAGATCGAACGTGGTGCAAGTCCTAGGTAAATCTCTTTCAGCTTGGTTGGTTTTGTCCTTCTGATAAATAGCGAATAAAGTGCAGGACAATTTTTAAATTTACTTTTCCCATTCCTCAATAACTTGAAAGAAGATCAATGAATAAAAAATAGAAGCACCCAACTTGTGATTTTAACAGAACTCTTGAGACTTTGTCTGGTTAGCTAGAAAAGTGACCATTTGAAAAGAAAACGAGAGGAAAACATCTTCTTTCTTAATTTCTTTTCTATCGTTCTATGCCTTTGCAAGTAACTAATTATTTTAAAGCATTTTGACCTCCTTATGTGGAAACCTATATATATCATCCAATATTACATTTACAATGGCTTATACTTTGGATTAAGGATTATATATTACTTATTTTCCTCCTTGAAAAAGGAAACTTCTAGATTGAATATTTTATAATTTAGTTCATCATGTCATATTTGCAGCAAAATCTTCATAGGAGGTTTACCAAGAGATATAACGTCTGGTAGTTCTTTAACTGTATTTTGTTTAGTATTGTTGATATTGACATGCACTGCTTTTTTTATTACTGACTTGGATCTTGATAATGATTAATGCAGCACAGTTTCTTGAGCATTTTAGCAAATATGGTGAAATTGTCGATTCTGTAATAATGAAGAGGAAAGAAACAGGGCAACATCGTGGATTTGGTTTTGTGACTTATGCAGATCCTTCTGTGGTTGATAAAGTTATTAAGGTCACTCATATTATTAATGGGAAACAAGTAAGATTTAGTATCAATCTATGTTACTCCGAAGGACCTGGGCATGGGGCTCCAACCGTCCAAATATAAGGAAGAACTTAGAAAAAAATAATGAACTTTACGATGTTGGATATATATCCATATCTAACACTCAACCTGAGTCCGAGTGACATAGGACTCAAAGTTGAGCTGATAATTCTGCTTTCCTACCATAAATCAGAAGTTACTTCTCTAGTTATTGAGTTGATTTTCTGACATTTGGCATATTCTGCTTTCCTTACCATAAATCAGAAGTTACTTCTTTAGTTATTGACTTGATTTTCTGACATTTGGCATACTCTTTATGTCTTATAGGTAGAGATTAAGAAAACAATACCGAAGGGAGCTCTAGGAACTAACGATTTCAAGACTAAGAGGATACTTGTGGGTGGAATTCCATCAAGAGTGTCTGAAGGTGATCTGTGTCCGTGTGCATTCCTTTTTTAGCATGATACCAGATTGATGTTTGATGAAATTTTGTAAAAAAAAAAAAAAAAGGGATTCTGACTCATCTTTTGCTGAAAAGCTCTGATATATTTATTGCTAATGCCCAGATGAGTTCAAGGACTTCTTTTCACACTTTGGAGAGGTCAATGAATACCAAGTAACGCAGGATCATACCACTTGTGGTTCTTGTGGTTTTGGATATGTTACTTTTGACACTGAGCAAGCAGTTGATGACCTCCTGGCGAAGGGGAGCAAGGTTGAGTTGGCTGGAGCTCAGGTGAATAGAATGACCATTAAGTTTATTGCATTTGTTAAATATATTTGTTTGTCCTTGTTATCAACAGTTGACATCTTCGTTTCCATAATCCTCACTTCATTGACTTCTAACGGTGAAGAGACATGTACTAATTGAATAAATTCTTGTTGGTGGAGCATTCACAGTTTCTTTTAATGTTCATTTTATCTTGTACATAATGATTACGACGCACCAGGCCATAAGGTTGTTATTAAAGTCTTGCAGAGCAAACCTCACATCAAAAAATTTATAGAACCAACAGCTCTTGCTAGTCCAAGCGTAGGAGTAATTAGGACATCTTAGAATGTGGATACAGTTTTTAGTTGACAAAATCTAAAATAACTGGCAGATAATGGAGGCTCGTATTCCTTAACTGTTCTTCTAGGTGGAGATTAAGAGGATGCCAAAGGAGCAGATTCCTCTGCCAACCCTCTTGAAGCTGCAGGGTGATTCTGGGAATGCCTATGATCGGTTTAAAGATTCTTATGATGGATGTGTTGGTGACAGGTTGGACAATATTGGTTACAGATCCAGTGGCAGTATGCCTCACTGGGATGGAGCTGCTGGTCATGCAGGACTTGATGGAGTTGCATTTGGTGGCTTTAGAGGCTATCACAGTGCTATGGAGTGGAACAGGGAAGAACCCTTCCTTGAATACTCAGGTCATCATGGAAGAGGTAGATTTGGTCTTTACGTAGAATATGGTATTGGAATGGAGCCGTATAGGGGAGAGCCCTTCTTTCGATACTCCGGGCATCATGAAGGATGTGAATTTGGTCAGTTCAAGTGCCATGGTGGTGCTATGGAGCCATGTGGAGGAGAGCCACACCTTGAGTACTCAGATCATTATGGAAGAGATGAATTTTGTGGTGGTATGGAGCCTTATAGAGGAGAGCCCTCTGAATACTTCAGGCGTGTTGAAGGTGGTCAATTTGGTGGGTATGGCGGTGCTACAGTATTGTATGGGGGAGAACCTTTTCACGAATACTTGATTCGATCTAGAGGAGGTTTTTTTAGAGGCTATGACATGCGCCATGGCTATGGAAGCCCTAGTGAGTTTTATGGAGAATATGGTGCAAATGGCATCGCAGGTGATGGCTATAGAGGTGGTGCTGGAGGTTCCTTCCTCAGAGGCGGCGGAGACAGTGGTGGTGTAAGGAGAGGTGGTTGGTATCATCCTTATGCTAGGTAGGTTGATACTTGGAAGACTATATATACTTTTGCAACTATAGCAGGGAAGGCTGTCTCAGTTTGTACTGTTCCCTTTAGTTATTCCCTCGTTTCTTTTTATTTGCAACTTTTTCTCCTCGCTTTGCTTTGTTTTGCTTATTATAATATTATTATTGTTTCTGCTTTGATTCGTTAAATATTTTATTTTAATGCCTGAAATTGAAAGATTTCGTGTGGCCGCTAAAATTGACTAATTGAGTTATATGTTACAAACCTCTAATCTCTTTTATTTTTTCACCAGTTTAGTGGATTTTGATTTTCAAATTGAATTTTATTTTATGAATTTAATATTTTTATTTAAATTTGTTAAAAAATTAAAAAAATTAATTTAGTTTGAAAATTTGCTTGTTAAATACGTCAAAATAAAATAAAATAATTTAATAAAAAAGGAAATTGGTGATGCGAGAAGTTGTACGACGACGATGGATTTGAATTAAAATTTAATAAATTTAATTTGATTTGAAAGATTAATAATTTTAATTTAATTTATTCATATTGTAATTAATTTATGTTAAATTAAGTTAGCATTCGAATCTATGAATTGTATAAATTAATTTAATAAAAAATAATTAATCAGCATGGTTTAAATCAAATTTGCAATAAAAAAGTACTGAAAAAATTTAAAATAACAATTAAGAAAGGTTTTAAGTTTTAATTTTTCTTTTTATTTTAAAATTTGTCGAATAAAATTTCACATTTTTATAACTAAAAAATAAATTTTTAATGCTCCTATCAAAGTTATATTATTTACTTAAAGTAAGTTATATTTATTTTTATTATTAAATTTTTTTATATTTTATTAAAAATATATTTTTTTAATTTTATTTTTTATTTAATTTTAACAGAGCCAATGACACCTTCATCTAAACTGTCCTAATTATATAATTTTAAAAAAAAAAAAAAACCCTCAAAAAAGAAACAGTTAAATTTCTCTTATCACCTCTTTGTTTAGCCAATGACAACTGTCGGTGCTTTCCATTTCAAGGGTTTTATTTAGCTTTAGGGCTTTCCTTTCTCTTCCTCTCCTTTCTCTTCTCCCAAATCTCTGAATATTTTCCACTCTGCCAATGGACCCTCGAGACGGTGAACCCATTCTTGACGGAGAAACCAACGATTATAGATCCTCAGCACATCACGAAGACGACAAGTCTCACCCCCACACAGGAGATGGAGCTAGTCCTGGGTAAATTTCTTTTCCTTTTTCTGTTTGTTTTCCGAGAAAGTTTGGGTAAAGTGAAGGAAAGTCTTCATTTTTTTCGATTGCCCTTTACTTAATGACCTGTGTAAACGTAAATTAACTGAAAACTAGAAAGCCTCGTCTTTTGTACATTTTTTTTATAGATTTAGTCTGTTTCCTGAATAGAGAAGTAAAGGAGAAGCTTGAGGCTCTTCTTTACGTTTTATTTAATGTCAAATACTCATTTCTTTTTCTTTTCTTTTTTCAATTTTTTTTATGCAAAGTTTGATGTTGTATGTCTTTGGGAAAATAATGATTAAAAGGAAAGAATAGAAACTAGGGTTTTATTTTAATTTATTTTTGCTTTAGACTTGCATTTTTTTAGGATTATTTTGATATATTTAGGTATATGTTCCTTTGAAAGGTCACTTTTAGTTTGAATACTTTCGAAGTGATTTATGATTATATTCAATATTTGGAAATTTGCAGCAAAATTTTTGTAGGAGGTTTAGCGAGAGAGACAAATTCTGGTTAGTTCTTTAGCTTGTTAGAGATTATTCTTAATGTTATTGAATATTAGCGCGAAGTGCATGGCCTGTAATCCATAACCATTTGGTTCTTTATTTATTTTATGCAGCACAATTTCTTGAGCATTTTGGTAAATATGGTGAAATTACGGATTCCGTGATAATGAAGGACCGGAAAACAGGACAGCCTCGAGGGTTCGGGTTTGTAACTTATGCAGAACCTTCTGTAGTTGATAGAGTCATTGAGGACACTCATATTATTAATGGGAAACAAGTAAGAATCAACTTTAGTCTTCAATGTTAAGTTGATTTTTGGCATTTTTACTTTAATGATCCAGAGGGCACTACTTGAGTTATTTACTTGAGGTACTGGTCTTTGGCTTGATTTTTGGCCTACTAGGTAGAGATTAAGAGAACAATACCAAAAGGAGCAGCTGGAAATAAGGATTTCAAGACTAGGAAGATTTTTGTAGGTGGAATTCCGTCAACGGTATCAGAAGGTAATACCGATGTTTTTATTCCTTTAATGTATAACAGTGAAGTTTGAGGTATTTGGCCAAAGTTTTCTCGATTTTTCATTGATATTTCTTATAAGAGTTAATATATTTGGTTCAAATGGGCAGATGAGTTCAAAGACTTCTTTACACAATATGGGGAAGTCAAAGAACACCAAATCATGCGGGATCATGCCACCAATCGTTCTCGTGGTTTTGGATTTATCACTTTTGAAACGGAGGAAGCTGTTGATGATCTCTTGGACAAGGGAAACAAGATTGACTTTGCTGGAGCTCAAGTATGTAGATTGCCCATTAAATTGATTAGATTTATCTATATTTTCTTCTGACAATGTTGTTGTCATAACTGACCCTTCATTGATCTTGAATAAATGAGACACACGTTAATCAAATAACTTTTTTACTTTTTGATAATATTAACATGCAAAGTCCTTGTTGTGAAGTTACTTTTTGAAATACCGTTGTTACTTTTTTTATGGGCCATCTTTTTTTTTTCCCCTGAGCTGTTATCAAGTAGCAGCATTTCCTTATTTTGCTTGGTGTGTCTTTACGTTTAGACCCTAAAAAATGCTTCTTGAGATTTCTCTGTTGCTTTATTTGTTTAATACTACTATTATGGTAATTTATAATGAAAAATGCGAAGGGCCTAAAATGAGTCTCATGATGTTTCTTGTTACTTGTAGGTGGAGATCAAAAGGGCAGAGCCAAAGAAACCAAACCTACCACCACCTCCATCCAAACGATATAATAATGATTCTAGGACTGCATATGGTGGTGGATTTGGAGATGCTTATGGTAGGTATGGAAGTGCTGGATTTGGTAATGGTGGTTATAGATCAAGTGGGGCTTATGGGGGTCGAGCTGGTGGTTATGGGGCATATGGGGGAGGTGAATTTGGTGGGTATGGAGGTTATGGTGGTGGTGGCATGGGGCCTTACAGGGGAGAGCCCTCCCTTGGATACTCAGGTCGGTATGGAGGAAATTTTAACAGAGGCTATGATGTGGGAGGTGGCTACGGAGGCCCTGGTGATTTTTACGGGGGATATGGTGCTGGGGCTGCTGCTGCTGGCTATGGTGGTAGCTATGGTACCGGCCTTGGCAGTGGCTACGCCGGTGGTGCTGCAGGTGGTGCTGCTGGTGGAAGTTCCTTCTATGGAAGTCGTGGGGGATACAGTGGTGCAGGTAGTGGTCGATACCATCCTTACGGAAGATAGAAAGCTTGTTACCTGGAAGATCTCTTTTGAGGTTATATATGTTGTCTCAGTTTGTACCTTGTAGCTCTTTATCGTATAATTGTTATTAGTTTAGTTTCTTTCTTGTTTTGAGTCTTTTCAGATTTGAGGTTCAAAGATTTGATCATCCATTAAATTTATGCTTCGACTGTGAGAGCTAAGTGGTCTGATTTTTGTATTTCTCCTGTGATTGACATTAACATGCAAATTTTGCAAGCTGTAAGATTGATTCTAGAATGAAATGCAGCAGGCAAAAACAAAGAATTCTTTTTTAATTGAGCTCCCATTTTCTTTCTGCTCCTTTTCTTCAACGTCTTAAGCTTTTTGCATAACTAGGTTTTCAGTCTAATAACACATGCATGTAATTCTTTTACATTACTGAATTTTTATACTAATTTAAAACATTCCCTTATGTAATATATTTGTGTTGTATATTCAAAATTATGGGAACATGAAAATGAGACACTAATAAGTGACAAATAGAACAGGTAACTACCACTCAGTTCGCCAATAGATTGATGCAAATAGTTAAAGCTTGATTCTTGGTCTGAATTTTTATGATCTTTTGTTGATATGCAATTTGTATAGATCTCAATAATGAATTGGTGATTTCTCTTAATCTTGAAAATGGAATACGATATTGTATATATGAATTGGTGAGTCTACTTACCAGTTATTAACTGTCTGTTTTTGCCGTCTTTTTTCTTTTTTCTTTTTTTTCCCCCTTCTAAAAATAAGTCATTTGGAACCCATGTGACTCGGACTCTGGTGAATATCAGATCCTGGTTTGTGTCCAATAATGGATGTATTCATGTCTTCCCAGTTTTTCCGGGTTTATGTCTGACCTCCATAACCATGTTGGTTGAATGTGTATGGATACTTGAAGGACAAGAATGCCCGAGTATGCTCTTTGGTGAAAAACATAATGTTGGATTTTAAATCAAGTGTTTTAGGGTAGCTTAAAATGATGGCATTCTTGATTTTCTTTTTCGTACTCGAGATCATTTACCCTAAAATATAGAATAGAATATCTGTGATGTCAATGTTGTTTCCATGTATATGGAAACAAAGACCTGGTAATATTTAACACGATGCCATGATACAAATTACACTAAAATTAATAAGATTTTACATAATATAAACACGGATTGTCAAGTTTATTTAAAAAAGTATGGAACTTGTGATCCTAAACATGATTAAGACAAGTTGAAGTACAATGAAGAGTTTCCAACAGAAGAAAGATCAGTCAATCAGCAGAATGAGGTCCAAAATAGGAGAACTCTTCAAAATGGATATCTCAGCTGGCTGCATTAGTTGGGGACAACAACGAAAACAATTCAACACAGCAAACCATAGCGGATTAGGAAATCAGCCTTCTGCAGATTCTGTAATGGTTTGAACCATATGAGTAAGTTATAAAAAGGGCAAGCTCATTACACAAGATCCTGCAGTTTTCCTTTCGAATTAATAGAGAAAGTATTTTTATAACTTAAACTCATAATCTTCAAATCATAAGAAGTAAGCTATTAGTAAAGGTAGAATAATATTCCCTACTCCTAAACTTTTATGCACCAAAAAAAAAGGGTGGTTCGTCGTAAATTTTCGGACTTTCAAGTTATCTTGTACTGATGCATTAGTTGTTTAATGAGTTGTAAATATCAAGGGACCTTCACCGTGTGTTTTAGATGCAGAACAGCTGAGAATAAATCTAATTCTAAGCACAAATCATACAGAACTTCAATGATCTGTCATCTTGTCCGTATTGCTACTCTGTTTCAGGGAGATCAGTAGGGTCCAATACGGTTGTGTAACAAGAAAAACATTGTAACATGATAACATAACTGGGGCATTCATGTTCCATTTCTGTCAGGTTTCTGATTGTTCCTTCTGTATCAGAAATTGAGAATGACAATTGAAAGCCAAACAGAAGATCTCAGTTGTAAGTCATCGATGTCAGCTCTGCAAAGCAAGGTATGAATCTAGTAAGATGAGGTTTAATGTTCTGTCTACAAGGAGATACTTCTAAAACTTATATTCTTGAAAGCTTGCTAGAACGGTCTTGATACATAGTTTAACCAGCAGACTTGATCATATTTAGGTGTAATATTCAAGTCAAGCATAGAGGATTTAATATGAAGTTCGGGTTTAGTTTGACGTGAAAATTTGAAGATTGAAATTTGATTTGAATTCGATTGAGTTTAGTTTTTAAAATTCGAACTTGATTGGATATGTTCAAACTCGAGTCAATTGATTTGGTTTGTTATTTTCTAACTATATATTATGACGGTGAAATTACAAATTAATAATAAAATATAAAAAATATATATTAAAAAACTTGATTAAGTTCGTTAACCGTTTGAACTGGGTATTAATATTCTTGAACTCGCATCAATTCATTATTTAAGTTGCTTGATTTAATAGATTCAAACTCAACTCGATAGGTTTGATTTGTTATTTTTTAGTTACATATTATGAGAGTAAAATAATAAAATTATAAAAATATATATTCGATTAGGCTTGTAAACCGTTTAAACTTAAGTATTAATACAACTCATTATGAGAGTAATTCACGTTTAAATTCTACTCAAAAATAAATAAATCAAACTTAAATAATTATAAAATTAAACTCAAATAATTCATAAATAACTTAATTCATTTATACCCTAATCACATTCATATTTACTTAAGGAAAAGAAAAAAAGTCAAGGTTCACAGATTGCAGAAAGGAACTTGGTAATGCTTAATTTATGCAAATGAATCTTGAAACTGGGTAATGTTTCATCGTTATTTGCATGAAATCACAATGATCTATTCAATTGATTATTTTTTTTATTATGCTTGTTCAGATCCAACTGTAAGGATTCCACATCCATAATCCAACACTTTTATTATATATATATATATATATATATATATATAGGACAGCTCCTTCTGTCATGTTTGAAGACTGTTCTAATCATGAGTGCAAGCATTATTGCCATGTTTTAGGTGGTTTCATGTTCCATTACTTTAACCCTAAATATCTTAAATTCCTAATCCAACCAACACACCCAAAATAATTGTACTTGAAAATTATATAAACTAGATCTCAAGCTTAAAATTAAATTAAACCTTATTTTATAATTTTTATATCAACCCAAAACTCCGTCAAATATCTTTTTCTTATTATTGTTGTTATTGTTTATTAGAATTTGAAGTTTTTATATTTCGATTTTAATTAAATTAACGGATCAAATTAATCAAATAAACATCTCTAATCGAAATTATATTCACTTAAATTCTTATAAAATCTTAACAATAACGAAGACATTAATATTGAAATGTATAAAATAAATTAAAATCAAATAATTTTTATAAATTCTGATGATTTTAAGGATTTAATCAGAAAATGATTGTTAAGACATGTTGAGAATCCTCCTTATTAGGTATGAAAATGAACCATTAATATGTTCTTAGAAAATGAGACATGTTTTTTTTTTTGAGAAATAATAATTTCAGTTCCAATCCAAACTTACATAAACTCGGCTACAGGAGATAACACAAGCCTCTCTTCTTGTGGAAATTGCAATCATGGATGGAGGGAGGGAATGATTTCATGCGCTGCACACTGAAAATGATTGTTGTAACATGTTTATGTGATTGGGTGACAAGGGTCCCAAAGATTTTGGAATCTGTCTGGATAACCACCTAATGTTACACGTGTCAACATCAGAAAGCGTGAGAGAGACTGTTGGCTGCGTCAAAACATCCATTCAATCCACGTAGGACCGTCTAACTTGAGAGAATTCCCCTCCTCACCGTCAGATCATCATAAAATTCAGCAATGAAGAAGGTTAGTTAATGTGGGACGCAATTCTAGGGGTACCCTTCGAAAGAAAAGAGCATTAGGGGCCAGGGGAATTTAGGATTATCCAACTAATCTTTGCCTAACTTTTGCTTTATAGTAAAATGAGTTGAGTGATTCCTAACCTATTTAAGTTTGTTTTAATAATTATTTAGATTTTTTATTTATTTTTTAATTTAATTTAAATTTAAATTATTAAAATAATAAATTGAATTAAATTTATAAATTTTAATATTTGATTCGAGTGATTTTTAAATTTAATTAAATTTTTAATATTTTATATATGTTATTATTATTTTATTATTTTATTTTTAATATATTATTTAAAAAAATAATAAATTAAATTTTAAATTTATTAAATTGAATTTAAATTTTAAAAATTAAATTTGATTGAATATAAATTTTCAAATTTTAAATTGAACAAAATTTAAATTTCTGAGAAGACCCTTATGTAGAGTTCTACACATGTACCCACAAAGCATATTGTGGGACCCTTCAGCGTGGCAAGGCTACCCCATGTGTTTTTAAGATGCTCCTATCAAAGATTAGACATTGATTTCCTCATTTTCCTGGCACAAAGAGATCGAGTTAAATACCAAATGACTATTTTACCCCCGGTGATTAAGGGCGTTAATTGCTACTGAATTAATGCGAGGGTGCCCCTAAAAAATCATGGGTTGTGTCACCCATGGGTGCACGGTAATAGCATGACAACCGTCCATGTGCCTACTGTTCATGTTCACGTGCCGGCATGTGAAGAACTTCTCTCGTTCCCGCCAAAAAAATAAAATAAAATAAATAAAATTCGGTTAACCCACCATGTGATTACTATTAATTTTCATTTATTGTTACCTTCCAAAATTTATTTTTTTATTAAATTTTGAGTTAAATCGATTCAAATTTGATTATAATTTTAATAAAAAATTAAAAATAAAATTCTTGTAAAGTTTGAATTTTAAATTATTTATAACATATTTTTAAAATTTTAATTTAATATAATATTTTAAAAAATAATGATCAAAATTGAATTTTAAAATTTCAAAAATAAAACATACAAAAGATAAATAAATATTAATACTAATTCTTACATTACGAATCGTTCCCTCCAATTAATGTATGATTCAAAGCTGTCTTATAAAATCATTGTCACTAAAAAAAAATACAAATAAACCTGTAAATTGATAGATAAATAGTACTATTGTCTATACATTTGAAATTATATATATATATATTCGAAAAATCCTGATTGTTGACTAATGCTTTTGAATAATCAAAGATTTAGAATCGTGTACGTTGTGATTGAGCTCAAATTTTGTTAAAATATACTAAATCTTATCTCTTTACAATTTAAAGATATTGATGTTGTCAATGGAAAGGAATTTATAAATCATGTTCTAATAATTTTTAAAATTAGTTGACATATTAATTTTTTTTTATTCATTGGAAACATATTAAACTAAAAACAATCTGACCTTAATCTTAATTATATTAGATAAGAGTATAAATAAGTTAAATTATTTATAAATTATTCGAACTCATTTTGATAATAACTTAAATTTGACTCGTTTATTTTTTATTTAAGTTTGAGCTCGAACTACTCGATTACCAAGTTGAATTAAATTCGAATATTTTAATATTTAGTTTAAAAAACTCGTTGACCTAATCAATTTTTTTTACATATATTTTTTATATTTTATTATTAAATTCTTATTTTACCTTTTATAATATATTATTAAAAAATAATAAATCGAACCTATTAGGTCAAACGCAAATCTATTAAGTTGAATTCGAACTATTCAAATATTTTATTCAGTTTAATTCGAACTTAAAAAAAATTAATTTAATCAAATTCAAATTTTCGAATCAAATTAAATTTAAATTTAAATTTAATCGTTTCAATTTAATTCGATTACACTCCTAATCTTAATCTTAAAACGTAATAATAACTTTTCATTCATTTTCAATGTATTTAATTTTTTGATTTCGAATTAAGTTGTGCGAACATAAAATTTATTCTTTTATATATTAATTTATTCTTCGTGTCTTTGTTCGATGTTGTTAATCTTAAATTAAAAAATAAGAAACATCCTCATTTAAAGGCTTTATTTGTATTGAAAATAGTACTTGAATGGCTAATAGCAAAAGTTGGTAGTGGAAGGAGTGGCCATAATTTACAAAAACAAGAACAAGAAAGCAAGCAAAGCAAAGCAAAGCAAAGCAAGGAGAGAGAAATAAAGGAGGAAGCTTTCTTTTTTTTGCTTGAGAATTGAGTTGAGAGGAAACAATCCAAAGATAAAGACGGCTTTAAGCTTTGATTTGCTTTGCTTCTGAAGTTAGCTTTGTTTTTCCTCTTTCATTAGATGACGAAAAATAACAGAACATGAGTTTTTCTTTCTTTTTCTTTCTTTTCTTGTTTGGATCGGATCTGGCTTAGCTTCCTAGGAGAAGAGAGAAACAAGAACAAGGCAAAACCCAAGAAAGAAAAAGGAAAGCTGTTTCACTTTTATCTTCAAAGAACAGTTTTTTTTCCTTTCTGGGTTTTTCATTTCATGAAAGATTTCTCCACTTCCCTGCATTGTTTTCTCTGTTATGATCAGGTAACTTGGTTTTCGCCTCTTTAAAGTTCTTCTCTTTGATGGGTTCTTTTCTTTTGCTTTATTGGTCAAGTTTGTATACTTTTTTTAAGCTTGTTTTTCTTTTTTCATGCATTTTCCTAGTAACCGAAGTTTGCATTTTTGGGCTCTTGAGAAACTTGAAAGGTTATGGTTTTAGTCTTGGCTATGCTTCCGAGGGTTGGAAATTTGCTTTCACTTGAGTGTTAATTACAGTTTATTACCTTGTTCTAAGTGTCAGCTATTGATATCTTGTGGTAATATCTGATCTATTTGTATTATGTAACAGTTGTTTTTGTGATCTGGTACAGTTAAGCTTGAAGATTCTATAACTAATGGCTTTAGCATAGAGTTTTCACCTAGAGGGAAAAATTTACTTTGCTAAATTGGACTTTGGTTTAGCAGTGGTAGTTGTTGTTGAATTGTTCAATGGAATCACTTGTCATTTCTTTATCAAAGAGTCAAAATCCTGGTTCTGCTATAGGCAACAGTAACCCTTCTTCAACATCTGGGACACCTAGGCCTTCTCGGCCTCCATCTCCCAAACAATCCAGAATTGAAGGGCCTTCTTCTACATCACAAGTTCTTAA
The DNA here is from genome assembly GCA_033439115.1 of Firmiana major. NCBI lineage: Eukaryota > Viridiplantae > Streptophyta > Magnoliopsida > Malvales > Malvaceae > Firmiana > Firmiana major. The sequence continues at coordinate 70,573,253 of CM065904.1, forward strand.
TCTTAATCATGGCGTAAGGATCGTTCGACATCCAGATGGTTCTATTGGCTATCAAAAGCATTCGCACAAAACAGCCTATGACAACATGCAGCATGAGGAATTGCCTAATATGGCAAAACACTATTATGATTCGAGTAAGGGGAAATCTGAATCGGTGGGAAAGAAAGAGGTTCTTAGTTCTAGCCAGAAAAGGATTTTCATGGTGGAAGGCAAATCTTCCTTGGAACATCCCATTGATGATAATAAGATTTCTAATTCAATTGGTTCATTGGAATCTGAAAAAATTGTACCTGGTCCATGTAAAGGAGTTGTTGTGCAGTTGAACAACCATATTGTATCTCAATCAGAACCAAGCTTCTGTCAAAGTCCTCCAAAAAGTATGTGCAATGGCACGCTTTATGCTGAAGCCAAACAAAGTTTCACCAATACAGAAGTTAGTGAATGTGCAAGCAGTGTTGAAAAGTCTGGCGAAAGTGGTGAAGTGAGTAATTCCTTTGATTTAGTTGAGAGTAGGAAGACAAGCATCTATAGAGGGAGCACTGGCAGTGATTTTAGTGATGAAAGCAGCTCTAGTGGTCTAAGCAGTGCCATCTACAAGCCCCACAAAGCAAACGATATAAGATGGGAAGCAATTCTGGCTGTCAGACGTCGGAAGGGAGACTTGGACTTCAAGAACTTTAGGGTGCTGAGGAGACTGGGATGTGGGGATATAGGCAGTGTTTATCTATCGGAACTAACTGGCACTAAAACTTATTTTGCCATGAAGGTTATGGATAAAGCTCTTTTGGCAGGTCGTAAGAAGCTTCTCAGAGCCCAGACCGAGCGAGAGATTCTACAATCTCTGGATCATCCCTTCCTACCAACCTTGTATACGCACTTTGAGACAGAGAAGCTTTCTTGCTTGGTAATGGAGTTCTGCCCTGGTGGAGACTTGCATGCTCTCAGGCAAAGACAGCCTGGAAAGTACTTTTCGGAACAAGCTGCCAGGTAGCTAATGGTCTTCTTCTCCTTATTCATTACTCTTTATACTCAAGTGTGCATTATTGCATTTTTAATTTAACTGCTGTTTGTATTTAAGATTTCTTATGGAAACCTGTCGATCCATTTCCTGTTAACACCCTCTAGGGCTCAATTGCCCCATCATATGTACAACACAACACTGCTAGGAAACTCATGTTATAATTCTGTTGTTACCAAAATAAGAACAAGAAACCTCCTTTATTATCTGAAAATTGGAATAGCTTACTTGTTTCTAGTTTCTCATATCCAAATCCATGACATTATCATCTCAGTTGGCACCATGGAATCCTGAGATGTGACACTGTATCTAAACATATCTTTTGGCAGTTCTTCAAGTTTTTAGGCTGCATGACATATATATCGATCAGTGATCATTTATACCCCTCATTTTCTTTTTAAATTTTAAATATAGTTTACTTTAGTCAAAAACATCTTCTCTGAGTTTGTTTGTGGATCCGTGATCGTTGTCTTGTTAATTCAAGTTTCTTCATCATATCAAATGTTTAAGCTGTGTTCTTCAGCATATCGATGAAAATGCAGTATGATATGGATAGATTGCAATAAAAAGATTAAAGCCAAGTAAATACGACTAACTATTGTCATCTACTTTGATCTTTTCTGTTGCTCTGCAGATTTTATGTGGCAGAAGTTCTCCTTGCCTTGGAGTATCTGCACATGCTTGGGATCATTTACAGAGACCTTAAGCCAGAGAATGTTTTGGTAAGAGAAGATGGACACATAATGCTTTCAGATTTTGACCTCTCTCTTAGATGTGCTGTCTCTCCTACTTTGGTCAAATCTTCAAACTCAACCCTGGAATCAAAAAAATCAGTATACTGTGCTCAGCCTGCTTGCATTGAGCCAACTTGTGTAATGCAGCCAGGATGTATCCAACCTGCATGTTTTGGACCACGATTTTTCTCGAGCAAGCCCAAGAAAGAAAAGAAGAACAAGATAAAGAATGAAACAAATCATCAAGTTAGTCCTCTTCCTGAGCTAATCGCAGAACCTACCAATGCTCGATCAATGTCCTTTGTGGGCACTCATGAGTACTTGGCTCCTGAGATCATTAAAGGTGAAGGCCATGGAAGTGCTGTAGATTGGTGGACATTTGGGATCTTTCTATATGAACTTTTGTTTGGGAAAACCCCATTCAAGGGGACTGGGAACCGAGCAACTCTCTTTAATGTGGTTGGCCAGCCATTGAGATTTCCAGAGTATCCTAATGTGAGCTTTGCTGCTAAGGACTTGATCAGAGGTTTACTTGTAAAGGAACCACAGCACCGTCTTGCTTATAGGCGTGGGGCTACTGAAGTTAAGCAGCATCCATTCTTTCAGAGTGTAAATTGGGCACTCATTCGTTGTGCAAATCCACCAGAAGTGCCAAAGCAAGCTGTGATGGACTTTTCTATCAAAACCGACATGGCAAAAGTACCTACGAATGACAAGGTTCCAGGTTTAGATGTGAAGCCTTCAGGTAATTATTTAGAGATTGATTTCTTTTGATTCCTGTGATTATTTTTCTTTCATAGAAACAATGTTTCCACCAACTCGGTTGAATTGTGCTCCAATGGCCTAATCTTTTGCTCATGCAAGGAGCTATGAATTGTTAGGTCCTTTGGTAGCACATATTGTAACTTCTCTTTCAACTTGAAGCACCATAAACAGCACTGATAAAAGCGAACGAATAGAAATGAAAGTTGTTGCTCTATCTTTTCTGATTTAAAAATTTTCTTGCATTCTTAGAAGCTTACTCTATTTGAACTTATGTTTTACCATCATCAGTACAAAACACTAGGCAAAAGATGTTTAGATTTCATGCATACTTTGAAAAGTTCACTTCTATTCGAATTCGAACTTATGTTTCCCGACATCAGTACGAAACACGTAGGGTCCATGCAGTCACTTTTAAGAGGTGGCAACCTATAACTCCTTCCCATATCTCCACTCTACGGCCTCCTTTGTATCGAAAAAAAGATGTTTCATCATGCTTTGAACATCCTTGAAGATGAAACTGTGTTCCTCTTCCCAGAGTTACCATGAACATTTGGTTAATGGAAAGGTAAGAAATGCTGGTGTCATGGAATGCCTTCAAATTCTCTGTTGTGTGGGTTTCCATGCAAAGCTGGTAAGGTCGAGTTGGGCTGAAGACTCATGTCTCCAGAGCAATGGCAAGTAGAGATGGTTTGAAACAAAAATGGGTGTGCAAAACTTGCAATTGCAGCCCAAAGTGTAATGGTCCACCATTGGCAAAGGCTTTCCCGTAAGAGCATGCGTCAGCAATGGAACTTCCTATTTACTCCTTCCAGATTTCCAATGGCAGTCAATTGGAATCAAGCGAGATTAAAAAAAATTATCATGTTTTATTTGTTTATTTTTTAATATAATTTGAAGGACAAATCTAAAAATTTTATTGGTAATATAGGAAATAATTTCTCTTAAATTTGATAATCAATAATTTTTTTCCATTTAACTTGTTATTTAATTTTATTTTATGAAAATAAAAGGTGTATTTTGTACCAACATTTTAATTTTAATGTTTTTATAAACTTGATATCCCACGATTTTTTTTTTTATTTTAAAAAGTGATGAAATATTTTTATATAAAAAATGAATTGTGAAAGAAGATAGATTATTTTATACATTTTTTATTTAAAAATTGAAACAAAATACTTTTTAAAAAAAAGATAAATTACAAGAAAAGTTAAAATTATAATCATGTATTACATTCATAAAAATCACTTAAATTAATCAAATAAATCAATATATATTATATTGCGTACTCAAAAAACTTTATTGACTTAAGATTTTCAAGATTTCATAACTTCTCCTTACAATTCTATCAAATTTTATTGATAAGGAAAAATAATAATTTTGAGGTATCTTAAAAAATTGGATAAACAAGTGAAAATAGGTTTTATAGGTTAATAAAAAGTAATTTTTAACAAAAGGTAAAGAATAGGCTAATTGTGTTAAAGGTGTAATCCATTTTAATTGAAATAATTCAATATCAAATTTAAATTTAATTAAAAAATAAATAAATAAAATTCAAATAAATTTTGATAAAATTTAAATAATATATGGATAATTTGATTTTTTTGACGTGTTTAAATTATCTTCTTAAATAGTGATTTGACTTTGGTCAATAATTAATATCTATTGCCTAAGAGACGGTCCGTCACCGAGATGCAGTTTGACGGTCCAACTACTACATTCCACGCTGGCAGACTTTCTCTTTTAGCAAATTCCACAACGTCACGAAACATTTTAGATGCATTTTGTTGGAAGAAATTTTAAATTTTTTTGTAATTTTTTTTATCATTTGATTTTTTTTTATTTTTTTATTAATTATTTTATTTTACTTACAGTATTTAATTTTAAAAAAATTTAAAATAAAATAATTATTTTTAAATTTTAAAATATTTTTAAATTATTTAAATCAAAAAACTTTTTTTTATCTAAAAATTTTTTTTTTTCTAAAATTTACCCTTTAAAATTTTTTTTAAATAAAAAATTTTTTTTTCCCTGTTTCACGTCGCGTCCGGTAAAACTGCAATGTCACCTTCATGGATAAAATTAAAATCTTCCATAATCCACGCGCTTCACCAACACTCGTGGAGGCTGCCAAGAGCTACGCGGCCCCTTGCAATTGGGACCCACCTACCCTACACGAAAATATCCTCGTGACGTTACCCTATTTCCTAAGCTAATCGATTTGATTTGCACTCTAATATATATTTTTTATTATTTTAATTATCATTTTATAACTTCATCTTTAATATATTATTAAAAGATTCCATTCTAATTCAAATTTAACACATATAATTGGTTTTGATATGAGATTCCAACTCATTTCTTATTTAATAAATAAAATTAACCAAACAAGTTTTATTAATTTAATTTATATATCAAATTGAATTTAAATTAAAAAATAAAACTTAATCAAATTCCAATTAAATTCAATTTAATTACATTCTTAATTTAAATAAAAAATTAAAAAAATCAAATCCTATAAACTGGAATATACAGTAGTCTTCAATATTGACTCTTAACTCTCACCTGGTGGGTTCTAGAAACATTTTTTTCTTATAAAAATTAATGGTTACCTACCATCCAAAGTGATAATAAAACCAAAAAAATATTTTGAAAAATATTTTATTGGCCAATTTTTTTTAAAAAAAAAAACTATTATACCTACCACCTACCATTTCTTACATTTCAAACCCTTTCATTTTCTTTTTCAAAATAGGTAGTAAATTCTTAAAATCTAAATTAATTATTATTAAATTTCAGAAGGTTTTAGTTTTTTTTTTTTTTTAATTATCGAGGCCATCTTTGTTAGGAAACTCTAATGCCTTCAGTCAACAACCAATTCACCATGAACAAGTTACGATAAACGAAAACTATAAAATATTATATTTAATTAAAATGATTGGAATTGAATAGTAATTGAAAGCTACAAAAATATAAAGAAGAAGGAGGCGTGATAATAGCCATTTCTATAATTGATTTTTTTTTTTAACCATGTAACTGAACCATATATATTTATAGTTGTTATTATCAAACACAATGATAATATTTTGTTGACGTTTTCATTTTTATTTTCTTATCACGTGCTATTAAAAACTTTGTAAAAAAAAAAAGATCAGAGAAACGTATAAATTGTTCTCTAATACTTAAGTTAGAAGAGAATGTGATAGAATTTTTTAAAGCGAATAAAGACTTAAGTTTTTAAATCATACATATCTCATATTTATAGAAATTTATTCTGCTTGTAACTATGAATGTATCTTTTTTGTCTTATTTAAAATATATATATAATGAATAAAATATTTAATTTTTCTCATATCGCGTAATAATTTTTTATTTGATCAAATATTTTGAATATTTTTATTCTCAACAATAATAGTTATAAAATGTTTGCTTAGGAAATTAAAGCTCAAATAATTTTCAATTGAGTTTATTATGTTGTTGGTGAAATTATTAATTAATTTTTCAATTGTTATAAAATTTATTTAACTTAATTAGAAGATTTTTTACTTATTTTATTAAATAACTTTTTTTCTTTGGAGAGATAAAGGGTATTTAGGTTTTGTTTTGTCCGGTACGTCTATTGATAAATAAAAAATAATAATTTTCATAATTTCTCAATTTCTAAATGAATTCTAACTCGAGACAATTAATAGAAAAAAAATACTTTTTTTATAAATTACCGTTAATTAATTTTAAGTGTGTGTTCAACTTGTCTAGCAAAAAACATTAAACATAAACGTACATTTTGTTATTAACACTTTAAATTAACAAATTATAATATTTTTATATTTGTAATAAATTTAATGAAAGTTTAATAAAATATAAAATAAAAAATATTCAAGACTAACATGTGAAGTTGTTCATGAAAATCTTAAGATTGGAACGAAAATTCAATGTAAAGGAATTTTCCAAATTGATTTTTGCTTTGACTATTCAATGAATCTGTGAATATGAATTTGCTTCTTTCTATAAATTCCATTTTAATTAAACCCCCCAAAAGAAAAAAAAGAAAAGTGGTTCTACCGAAACTTCCGTAGCCATAACCCCAGCAAATCCTCTCCTTCAATCTCCGCCCGCGCGTATGCTACATGCTCCATTTCCAGTTGCTTGGAAACCTTCTCTTGTGCGTGTTGCGCACCATTCACGATCTCTCTTGACTTCCTCCTCTTTTTCTCGAACTCGCCTAAACGATCCTCCAAAACCTTTGGCTTTTTCTTCTTCGATGGCGGATTCTAACAACTTCTCTAGTGTTTCTGCTGAAGATGCGGCGAAGTTCGGGTTCGCGCGCGAAGAGATGTACTCCAGTAAACTTGCTGGCACCGTCAATCTGTACGACCGCCACTTGTTCCTTCGCCATAAGTCGTATACCGATTGGGCTTCCCGCGTCGAAGAGGATCTCCTCCCTAAGCTTCTCTCCTCCGCTCTTAAGTCTCGCAAAAACGACATCCCCTTCAAGGTTCAATTGTCGATACTTTTATGGTTTAAAAGTTAAAACTTTAAATTTTCAATTAACCGTGGTTTCTGATTTTTTTTTTTTCCGAATTTGATAGACACTGTTGACGGTTATTGAAGGAGAGGAATCTGACGGAGATGTGTTGATTTTCCCTGAAATGATCAAATACAAGTAAGTTTTCTTTTTTGGAATTATTTTCTTCCTAAATGTTGTTGACTTTCTTTTCACAGGATCGGATGATGTAATTTTTTTTTTTAAATGGAATTGAAATTTACTTTTGTAATTTGTCCGATTAGGAATCTGATTTTTCCTATGTTGAGTAAGATTCTTTTAAATTTTTATATTTCATTCATGTTTTAAATGCATTTTCCATGTGTTCATTAAACTGTAAATCAGGAACCTTTTTTGAATTATGATTCATGTATGGACATGTGTCAAAAACGCAAAGCTGATTGTGGAGTTAAATATAATTATCCTTCTGTAATTATAGGCCAACCTATCATGAGGATTAGGAAGTGTTTTGTTTATTTACTATTTTCTTATGTTTATTTGTTGAGTTGAGATTGAATTTTTTTTCTGTTTGAAAAATAAGGAGAGAATGCTATTAAGATTATGAGATAGGGAATTTATCCTGAGGTTCTTTTATTGTTCTGATTGAAGGGGTTTGACGGACTCTGATGTGGATGGCTTTGTTGAGGATGTACTTGTGAATGGCAAACCATGGGCTTCTGGAGTGCAGGAGTCATTCACTGGTTCATATGTCTTTGTGTGTGCTCATGGTAATCGTGACAAGAGATGTGGTGTTTGTGGACCACCTCTAATTCAAAAGCTGAACGAGGAGATCGAGTTGCGAGGACTAAAGGATCAGGTGTTCGTAAGTGCTTGCTCTCACATTGGAGGGCACAAGTATGCTGGGAACTTGATTATCTTCAGCCCAGATTCTGAGGGAAAAATTATGGGCCACTGGTAATATCTGCATCACTATGTCATTATGCTTCTATGCCCTGGATGGATTCTGATACAATCGGTTTTTTTCCTCAAATGGTTGCAGGTACGGCTATGTTACTCCTGATGATGTGCCTGAATTGCTGGATCAGCACATTGCAAAGGGAGAAATAATAGAACGCCTTTGGAGGTTTGTGTTATTTTTATTCATGCTGAATTTTAGTTGGTCAAAAGTGTATTATTCCCTTTTTTTCTATTTCTGACTGCATTCATCTATTGTAGATGGACTTACTACTATCTCAATCTTTTGTGGTTATCGACTTTGTCTTTTCATGCTTAAATGTATGATTTTTTAAGTTATTCATTGAAATAGTTTATATGTTACTGTTAACGCTGCTGCCCCTCTTTCCCATTATTGTTTGTCTTAACTTGCTTACACGGCTGCCAAAAGTATTTATACAGTGTAACTAATTGGCTCTTAGCTTATTTTGCACTAAAACAGCTTCGGAGCAGTGATCCAGAAGACTTCATTTCCCTACTTATTTCTGCTAAAATTTTAGTGAAATCATTCATAGTACTTCTATTTACTTTACACTGTGCTTTCCTTTTGGGAAGCTCCATCTCTGTTGTGTGACTCATAAGCTTTCAATTTCTCCTTTTTATTTTAAGTTTTTCTTTTATAGTCGGGTTCACCTGTATTCTTTTCAACTGCATATAAGATGAAAAAGCTTGTTATCCATACATCTACAGGGGTCAAATGGGGGCTTCGACTGAAGGAGGTGATAAAACAGAGGAACAGAAGCTTCCAAATGGGACAGAAGCGAAGAAAAATGAGAAGAATAATGAATCTACTGCTCAGAAGACTAAGGAAAATGTGGGTGGTTGTTGTCAGGGTGCTAACGGGTTTACCTGTTGCATGACTGCTAGCACAGAAGAAAGTGAAAGAAAGACAAGTTGGGTGGAATCATGGGAGCAACGTGACGTTCTTACAGCAGCAGCTGTGATTGGAGCTGTTGCAACTGTTGCCATAGCTTATAGCTATTACAGAAGGTCAGGCTGAATTAAGCCTTGTACTCTAATGTCTTACAGTATGCTAGTGGGTTGTGTACCCCTGTTCTGGTGGGTTGTATACCCCTGTTTTTTGGTCTTGCGGAAATAGTCGATCAAATAATCCTCCAAATCACAAACTTCATTAGGAGATTGATACAAATAGTCACTTTTTACAATATGGGGGTTTGAAATACCAAATTTTAGCAGGTTTAAGGTTGAAATACTACCCCACTGGTTTCGGTGTAAGATGTTTTCGCTAGATGTAAGACTTTTGGATGCTTCATCCTGATACTAAAATAATTAGTCGAAAAATGCAGCAAAAACAGGTTTGAAACAATAATACATAGTCCTGGTTTCCTTTCAATTATTTAAAGTCTCCTTCAACTTTTGTTTGTCGTTACACAGACATTGCTGAGTTATAAAAAATCCCTGTTTTTCTGTTCTTGGTGCTAATGTCTTTTGGAGATGCAACATAATCTGTGGTTTGAATTAATTGCCTTTTGGAATCAATGATGTTGAAAAAACAGGTGATTAAATGAAAAAACTCCTGAGAATTAGCAAGCAGCACCCAAATACCAATAGTATTTACAGAGATTTCAATTGCCCTGAGTAAGCCTATAATCTAAAGGCTTGTGTATCATCCTAACGGAAGAAACGGTTATGTACTGAGTTTGGTTATCATCTCTTCTACCAACCTCAGTGTTGTTGCTGTAACTTTCTCTCCATCTGCATCGATCTCCTGCATAATCTGCTCAATAAGCTCATGCTTCGATTGTTTGCTTGTCGAAGCATAATTCGAGCAATCCCTTAGAAGAAGCAACAGCTCTCGAGCCATGCTCTTAGCTCTCCAGGTTCCATCCACACTGAGTTGAAGCAGCCCAGGCATTACACCTTCCATCAATATCAATCCTCTATACTTATCTCTACAGCTCTTGCATATGTGAAGGAGGATTCCCACAGCATGCTCTTTGCACTGAGGAGAACCCTCTTCCACTGCCTCTACTAGAACCTTAATTGCACCAGCAGTACTTGCTGTTTCTTGAACTGAATTCTTCAACGACAAAACAATGTTTTCTAGCAGAGCCATTGCCTTCTCTGTCAGCTCTGATGATTTTTCGGAACAATGGATGAGTTGCAGCAAGCTGTATATTACACCAGAAGAAGCAATTGCTGGAATTATCTGACGGCAAGTTGAGAGATTCTGCAGTGTAGCTATTGCATCTATCTTGGCTTGCATGCTGAAGCTGTTGGTATTGTCAGAATTTCCCAGGTTCAGGATTTCTACCAGGAGTTGTGCAGCTCCTGAAGAAGCAATTGCCAACTTGTTTGCAGTGCAAGAAGACAGAATCAACATTGCAGCCATGGTAAGTTCAAGCAGCTGCTCACTTTGGCATTGAAGAAGGCCTAACAGCACTGGTATAACTCCAGCTTTGACAATCCGGATTTTGTTTCTGCTCAAAACCATTAGAGAATTAACTAGAGAAATTCATGGGATTCTGCAGATGGAAGAAGTAAGAGACAAACCTTTCACTACCAAAGGCAAGACCAAGCAAGGCTAACAGAGGAGCTTCAATGGCTGCATAATCTTGTGACCGAAGCATTGAAACCAATGGTGAAATAATCCCTCTTTCAGCCAATCTATGCCTTTGCTTGCTGCTTAATTTACTAAGCTCAGTTGCAGCCTGAATCTGCAATTCTCTGTTGCCACTGAGAAGATTTCCCACCAGCAAATCCTCCATGGAGAAAAGAAAAGAAAATGCTAAAGTCTCAAAGATCTCTCTCTACACCAAGACTTCCTCATTTAGAGAACTGAAGAAATACTAATAGAATTGAGATTGGTTGCTTGAACAAGTGATGTTAGCCTTTTGCGGGTATCCATTGTTTCAACTTGAAGCAAGCTTGCTATTCTCTTTGGTCACCTTTTTTTTTTAGTCTGATTTGGAAAGAAATCCAAAATATCCAAACGATTCCTAAGCATGAGTCTTTTTAACTTTCCTTTTATCTAATAAAGGAGCTTCAAATTTCGCTTTAAAAAAAAAAGAAATTTATACATCAATTATTAAACCGAATGTTTAAATTTAAATCATTTTAATTTGTTTTCAATTTTTTTATCAATTATTTTATTTTAATTAAATTTTTAAAATCAAATGGATTAAATGCTCTTATTTATTTTAATATTTAAATCTGTCAATTTATTTATTTTTTTCATTTTTGCCGTATGGTAGGTTAAATATTTTGTTTAGGGAAACCAGGGATTGCTTAAGAAAATAAAAGGTAGTAGTAATTATGTATGAGATTTCTTATAGTTTTATTTTATTATTATCAAGATTTAATGGTTGGTTAGGTTATTATTTTAAGAATCTTCTAAAGACGTTATGATTCACGTCTCAATTAATATATGCTTTTATTATGAAAAAATAGTTTGTGGTGTTGCATGCATATTGGTTAAGATATTAAATTGAGATTTACTTTTTTTCTATTTTTTAATTGCTTTTTCTTTACTTGAATTCTTTTTTGCCAATCGTTGCCTAATTTATACATCATAATTCTTATAAAAAATAAAAAAAAATATACTTATATTAGTGTAAAATAAATTTAATTTTACATTATTACATTTTTTTATTTTTTAATTCGATCATAAAATTTTATATTTTATTTTCATAAATTTAATAAATTTTAATTTGATTAAAAATATCTAATTATTTATTTGATAAAATAAATTTCAATCGTTAATATATATTGAAAATATGTTATTTTCAATAAAAATCAAAATCATAAGAATATCAGATAGGCTTAAAACTTTACGTATATAATGAATGCGAATATATTATTAAATTTAATGTTTGATTTATGAAATCTTATTTTATATTAACTTTTAAAAATTGTATAAAATAATTTATTTTATATTGATATAATTTCATCGCCCCTCAAATAACAATTAATATGGAATTTTATTATCGTACTTCAATTTTATTAAAATTTGTTATTATATTCTCAATTATTATAATTAATTTACATGTTTTACCTTTTACTTAATTGAATTTAATGTTTAAAATTCGACTTAAAAAAGCATAAAATAAAGAAAATAAGATATTTTGAAACCATGAGAGAGTAGGTCGGTTGCCCTACTTCTAAGTTTTGTTTTAATAAATTTGATGGCATCATACGTACATCTAAACAACAAAGAAAGCCTAGGCTTAGGCTTATTGGAAACTTTAATTTTAGTATCCCGATCAGCATATTATTAGATTTGATAAATTTAGATATTATTATAAAAGAAAAAAATGTAACAAATATATTAAAATAATATAAATTAAATTTTGATAAAAATTATATATAAAATTAATAAAAAATAAAAAAATTATTCAACATTTAATTTATCAATATAAATTTAAAATGATAATTATTTATTTTTTATACGATTTAATACGAAATAAACTTAACATAAATTATTAAATTATTAAATTTAATATTTTTTAGAGTAGATAATATACTTTTCCTAGTAATAATTTTGTATCCTATGCAATAATTAATAATTTTTTTAATAATTTATATTATATTTTATGAAGATATTGTTTTATATAGTAATCTTAAAAGACGTTCATTAATTAAATTTATTAAAGAATATGATTTATATATAATTTTTTTGGGTTTTTTAACATAAAATCTTTTGGTCCAAAACCGAAGAAATATTGCATTAGTAAAACTCGGATAATGCTTGTCGTCCTTTTTTTATTAAATATTATTTTTATTTTTAAAATGAAAATTGTTTTCAATGCGAGTTCAAAGAGAAAAGGAAAAAAAAATGTATAGGATGGGAAATTTTTATCATTAATTTTATTTATTTATATTATATTATATTATACGGATCGTTAGCTTTAATTTCGCCGTTATTCGGCGGCACTGTCTTTACGGAAAATACTTCTCAATTTTTCATCATCATTCACCTTTTTTTTTTTTTTTAATTTGGTATAATAATAATAATAATAATAATAGCCCCCCAACCACTTATTTCTCTTTTTTCATGCACTTTGAGTCACTTAAGAAGAAGGTTTCAATCAATATTTATTTAATATTCAAAATAACGGCTTTAAAATATTTTAATATTTTAAAATTATAAATAATTTTTTAATTTCTTAATGATCAAAAGAAGCCTTCTACTCTTCTTTAGACTTTATTTTTGAAAAGGTTAATTATATTAATATAACCATTTATTCACGTAATAAAAATGGTTAAGAATGTAATATTATTCCACAAAATTCTGAAAAATTTTCCTTTTATAAATTATGAAGGGCCTGAATTGGGTTTCCAAGAAGTGCAATGGGCTGATTTTATCGTTCGGGCTCAATATATATTATATTTATTTTTTATAAAAATAAAAATAAAAAATTTATTTCATACAATGATCAATTTTAAGAATTTATTTTTTTTAAAAATCAAAACCACCATTTATGACTTGGATTAAAAACTCCATTTACAACATGCATATATGAATAATTAACAATATTAATTAATAACACTCTAAACCTTTATAGCTAAAGGTTTATGTCAAAGAAATAAAAAGAAAGCTTAATTATTATGTCAAAGAGATGCAAACCGATCAAGCTAAACGTTTGATCTTACCCTTACCATGTTTCTACTGGCTCTATAAAGTGCAGCTTGAAAAGCTTGGAAGATAAACCAGCAGATTCTCAGAAAGCTCCAATGGCAGCAGAGATTGTCATAGCTGTTTTTGTCTGTCTCTTTGTTCTCTTTCTTAGCCATTGGTATAGAAACAGAAACTCCCTAGTCACAAACTGGCTTATTGTCGGGATGATGCCAGGGCTTCTCAGGAACTCACCGCGAGTTTTGGAGTTCTTCACCTACGATATTCTGAGGCTCTGTGGGGGCACGTTTGAGTTCAAGGGACCTTTGTATCCTAGCTTGACAAGCGATCCGAACAACGTGAACCATATTATGTCCAAGAACTTTGCAAGCTACGAGAAGGGTTCGAAGTTCAGAGAAATCTTTGAGCCTTTTGGAGAAGGAATATTCACCTTGGACTCAGATCGATGGAAAACTCAAAGGAAACTAATGCAGGCATTGATGAGAAACAAAAAGTTCAAGAGACCCTGGTTTCCTAGCTCGGACTTTGTTGTCACTAGCCATCCAATGAATGTCAACCACATTTTGTGCAGAAACCATGATAACTATGAGAAAGGTCCAGAGATCAGGGAGATCTTCGAGCCCTTTGGAGAAGGAATAGTTACTTCGGATTCCCATGTTTGGAAAAACCAAAGGAATTCACTAAGAACAACAGGAAGTATGCAATCTATTTGGACCCAATTTTCTGGCAAACTCTGGAGAAAAGTCTACTTCCGGTCCTTGAACATGTGATGAAACATGGAGTTGAAGTTTGAAAACTTGCTTCAACGGTTCGATTATGACCACATTTGCTTGTTGGCATTAGGCATCGACCCCAACAATCTTTCTGTTGAATTTCCAAATGTTCCAAGAAAAGTGGCATTTGATGAAGTTGAGGAGGCTTTGCTTTACAGGAATTTAGTGCCTAAAATCGTTTGGAAATTGCAGAAATGGCTTCAAATTGGAGAGGAGAAAACGAGAGAAGTTCAGAAACGAAACAAGAATGGAAGACGATGAACAATTCGATTTGCTCACAGCTTTCATGGTCGAAGAAGAAGGATCAGAAATGAGTGCCTTCGGAAAATCAGACAAGTTTCTAAGAGACACTGCATACAGTTTCATAACAGCCGGGAAAGACATCATTAGCATTGGTCTGACTTGCTTTTTCTGGCTCATTGCAACACATCCATCGGTCGAAAACAAGATTTTGGAAGAAATCAAAGCCAATTCCCCAACAACCAACGATGGGAATTCAAAGTTAGTCTCTTTCAGTGTGGAAGAGCTGAAAAAATTTGTTTACTTGCATGCTACATTGTGTGAAACATTGAGACTATATCCACCAGTGCCTGTCAACAACAAATCTTCAATCGAATCTGACATTTTTCAAAGTGGGGATCGTGTTGGCCAAAGCACAAGAATCCTTCTTTCTGTCTATTCAATGGAAAGAAGTGAAGAAATATGGGGTGAAGATTACTTGGAATTCAAGCCAGAAAGGTGGATTTCGGAGCTCGGAAAGATTGTTTCGTTCCATTTGGAGCAGGGCCAAGAGTTTGCTTAGGCAAGGACATGAGCTTCAAGCAAATGAAACGGTGGTGATTAATGTTCTTCGGAATGATCAAGTTGAATTGGTGGAAAAACAAACTGTTGCACCAAGCAGCAAGGCCATTGCACTTCACACTGAACGTGGTTTGAAGGTGAGAATCAAGAAGAGATGTGTTTAACTAATAGGAATTGAGTGAAAGATGAATCTTTAATAATGTTGCATTGGAAGACATGGTTTGAGTTTGTTTCTGAAATTAAGTTGTAGCATTGATTTATCATTTATTAATGTACTATAACAAGGCTAATTTTAGACAAAAATAGTTGGACCAAAATGTTTTATTGAGAATGATACATATACACACACGAGAAAAAAGAAAAAAATTATTTGAGATCTTGAGAATATTTGATGAAATGAGCGTGTTAAAATTGTTTAAATTCGAACTAAAATTTTATTGCAGATCACAATTTTTTTTATTCACTCAATTAAAAGATTATCGGTAATAGTCAATCACAGTCCATATTGAAAAAGAAAAGTATTAAGCCTTTTATTTATTTTTTTTTGAAAGGTAAAATTATATTATTAAATAGATAATGGCATAAAGTGCCGTTATAAAACCATCTAAAAACACTCTCACATGATAGAAATCCTAAACAACATTTTGATAAAAGCAAAGCAAACCCTTCCAATAAACCACAATTGAGATCCACAAATGGTTACAAATTGACAAAAGCATCAACCGTTCAGTCATCACTAGTTTCTACTCAAACTTTTAGAGCATTCTCCAGAACCTATTAACAGAAATTCAAGCAAAAAACAATCAACACCAAGCTATTAAATTTTGAGATCTATTGTGGCCACGGATTGACCTCTCGGAGATTGTGGAGAATTGAACAAGTTTAATTTTCATAGAACGTATCTTAATTATATTCAAAGCAGGCCTGAGTTTTCATGGTATCCTCCCTTTCTCTTCAATAATTACACAAAAAAAAAAAAAGAAACTTTGGGAGGCTATTCATTTTGTAGTAAGTTAATTAAGAAATAAAGACATGTCTTAAATAAGATATAAGGATGCCTAAGTTTAAGATTTGACTAACTCTATAAGTTATTCAACTTTTTTTGTAAAATATATATATATATATATATATATTCATTTTATAGTTTATTAACTTTTTTTACACATAAATTGAGTAACATTTGTCAACACTTATATAATCCGTCGATAAAATATTAAATTTTTAATTTTAATAGTTCGAATTTAATTTTTAACAATTTCAAATGATTTTTTATATAAAAAAATTTGATTCGAATTTTGAATTTAAAACATGAAAATCATGTACTAATCATTAAATCGAAATCAAATGTTGGCATGCAGCCAAAGTAAGATGTTATGGTTTAGCTTGGCTCTCAAAACTTGGAGGCTTAGGCCCTGGAAAAATATGCCAAGGTCTTTAAGAACATCTCCAATAGAATCTGCAGAGGTCCATTATTTCACTAAAATATTAATAGAACTGTGATCAGCAACGTACCTAAACATGGCATTGGAAGAGATAGTTAAGGATCTTAATCAATTAAATATATCATATGAATTTCTTGGTTATACTTCCTTTCTTAATTTCCTTCTGGATTTCTGTTCTGCTAATTAGTTTTGTTGGGGGTTCTCTACCTCATACTTGTCTGTATACCAAAAGTCTAACTCAAAACTTAATTATTTCATCCTTATCCTTCCATGATTATTTAAGTTTTGGCTTTTAATGTGAATCATGCTATTTTACATACACACAAAAAGAAAAGTATCCTAAGAGAATAATGTCTTTCTTAATTGGATTGCAAATGGTATAGTCATCAAATTGAAATTTTCATATTTTTTATATAACTAAATTTTGATAAGGTTAAATGAAAAGAATCTTTGTTCGGAGGTTAAGCGAAAAATAATAATAATAATAATAATAATAATAATAGTAAAAGCCAATTTGTAACAATAATGACAGTGTTTCAACATAACTATTGCAAATGATGGTGATGGAAACTATTTGAAAAAATAAGCATTTTTGTTTTTTAGAGAAAATCAACTAATCACAAAGTAATCCGTTTTAATTTTAATTTTAAAATCTTACCATTTTAAAATTTTAACTTTAAGATGTTCTTACGATTTTATCTTATAAAAAATGCTTCACAAATATAAATTTAAATCTGTATTTATATATCATAATAAAATTTTATAATATTTCGATGTGAGATTGTGACGTTATTGTTGTTGCTCTAAACAACAATGAAATGATACTGATGTGATTTTTTCCACGTGTCTTGGATATTCTGTAAAAATAGTGAAAGTCAGAAAGGGATCTATTCCTGTACGTGCACTCCGATACTTAAGTCAGAAGACTATTTAAGCAGAGTTTTTTGTAAGTAAAATAGAGATTGAGATTTTTCTGATCATACCTGGTGTATTTATAGACATTTTTAGAATTAAGTCGGGCTTCATCTTTTTCCAGGGCTTGCGAATATTTTGGACTCAAAACTATAGGATTCGGATCTGAGGCCCAGGCGAGTGTCTGGGCTGCGACAGAGTTATTAGATACTCTGTCGCGGACTCAGAGTCTGCCTCTGTGCGGATGAATTCAACATGCGACAGAGGTTCGAAGACCTCGCGACTCACTCTGTCGCAGTGACTCTGTCGCCACACTGTCTGTCGTATTCATACTCTACCGCAGAGGTCTATCGCATCTTTGCTGCTAGACTCAAAGGCGCAGAGGTATGTCGCGTGTAAACTCTGCTGCATGACTCTGTCGCCAAAAGACTCTATCGCATAGTGATTCTATCGTCGATGGATTCTGCCGCATACTGACTCTGTCACATATTGGACTTTATCGCTGGAGGACTCTGTCGCATATTAGACTCTATCGTCACCATTCGGTATCTGTCACGTGGCTTATACCTTGTATCTGACACATGGCTGTCCTCTATTGATCAATGTTTGTATACGTGAACTTTAATGGGTATGACCATTATCAGCTATATTTTTTTTTTTCAACTAAAAGTGGAGTTTGAAAGAAATAAATTGCAAATATTGATATTTAAATAACAAATTTATAAATTCCAACACCTTAAAAGTAAAAACACGAATATATGAGCTAATCATCCATATCAGATGCTCTTAACTCTTCACAAGAACATTTTAAAATTTAAGATAAAATAAATTCTTTTTGAAGCGAACTAAAGCTCGTGCTGGCTATAAAAAGAAGCAGCTTGAAAATCACGAAAGAACACACGAAAAAAAAAACCCTTCTGACAAAGCTCCAATACTAGCAAGACATGATGCTCATAGCAATTATCTTCATTGTCTCAATTCTCTTTCTTTTCCATCGGTATAGAAACAGGAATTCCCTGGTAACAAATTGGCCTGTAGTTGGAATGCTTCCAGGGCTTGTTTGTAACTTGGATCGAATCTTTGATTTCTTTCACCCATCATATTCTCGATTTGTGTGGGGGAACATTCAAGCTCAAGGGACCTTGGTTTCCTAGCTTGGATTTCGTTCTCACAAGCAATCCCATGAATGTCAACTACGTATTGTCCAAAAACTTTCTAAACTACAAGAAGGGTTCAGAGTTCAGGGAAATCTTCAAGCCCTTCGGAGATGGAATCGTCCCTTCGGATTCTGATTCATGGAAATCCCAGAGGAAGACTTTGCAGTTGCTGATGAAGAACAAGAAGTTTGCAATCTACCAAGTACCAAGATATAATCTTCAGGCAAGTGCTGGAGAAAAGTCTAATCCCAGTTCTTGAACATATAGCAAACCAGGGAATTGAGATTGATCTTGAAGATGTTCTTCAACGATTCGACTTTGACAACATTTGCATGTTGGCGTTAGGGTTTAACCCCGAAAGCTCTCTCAGTTTCATTCCCAGAACTTTCAAGCAAGGTGGCATTCAATGATATTGAGGATGCTTTGATGTACAGATATCTCATGCCTGTAAGCGTTTGGAAACTGCTAAGCTGGCTGCAGATTGGAGAGGAGAAAAGGCTGAGTAAAGCCTTGAAGATTGCCGATCATTTTCTTTACGGTTGCGTTTCATTGAAACGGGAAAAACTAAGCTGCAAAAACTCAGTTGAGGAAGATGAATTCGACTTGTTGACAGCTTTGTTGGTCGAAGAAGAAGGAGAAATTTTGAGGGTTTCCGAGAAAATTTCTGACAAGTTTCTGAGAGACACTGCATTCAAATTCCTGGCAGCCGGGAGAGACACTATCACTGCAGGCCTGTCTTTGTTTTTCTGGCTTATTGCAACACATCCACATGTAGAGACCAAGATTTTACAAGAAATCAAACTCAATTCTCCGACAAATAATTCTTGGGAGACGAGCTTTATGGACCTGCACGCCACCTTGTGTGAGACACTAGGCTTTATCCACCCGTTCCTATGAATCCGAAAACTGCAATCCAACCAGATGTTCTTCCGAGTGGTGATTGTGCGGATCAAAACTCGAGGATCTTGATTTCTTTTTATTCGATGGGAAGAATGGATGAAATATGGGGTAAAGATTGCTTCGAATTCAAGCCAGAAAGGTGGATTTCGGAGGATGGAGATATTGTGCATGCACCAACTTACAAATTCACAGCATTCAGCGCAGGGCCTCGGACTTGCTTAGGCAAAGACATGAGTTTGAAACGGAAGAAAATTGTGGCAGTCAATATGCTGTGGAATTGTCAAGTTGAAGTGGTCGAAGGGCAGCCTATTCGCCAAGCAAACCCATCGCACTTCACATTGAAAATGGTTTGAAGGTTAGAATCAAGAAAAGAATTGTTTGATTTAATCGAGTAACATAAAGGCTTTGCTTGGAATAAATGAAAAATTTGTTAATTTAATGAATTAATTATTAAATTAACAAATTTTTTTTCCTTTACTTATTTCTTTCCTTTTAACCGTGGCAAAGTTGAAAAATAACATTGCAGTTGTGATACAATACTGCATTTATGTTGTGTACAAGCGAAAAGATAAAACATAACTATAAATACTAAATAAATAATCAAATGCAAAGCGTAAAAGAAGAAAAGAGAAAAATTGTGGTTCGGTATAATTACCTACATTCACGGGCGCTGCTGAAAACCTTCACTAATTTTAAAGTGAAATTATTATAAAATCTGAACACAATTGCAAAATCCAGAAACTAATAGAGAAAAATCAAAATACAAATATATGGGTTATTTATATTTCTCTCAGGGATATCTAACCTATTAGTCCAGGCCTAAATTTATAAGTCAAAACTCTTTCTCTCCCTTTGTGATTTTTTAATGTGGGATTCCTCACTAGGCTAATAAGTCATTAATTTCAACAATTTATATTGTAATTAGCTTGTTTTAGCCAAAATATGAATGAAAATAAAAGTAATTCGAGAATAATATTTTTGTTTGTAAATTGTGTGTGGAAATTATATTATACTATAATGTGAAATTGTGGATAATGTTATGTTTGGTGGAGAAGATGGAAAGGAGCAATTAAGGAAAATTTTTTAATATAACTATTCATCGAAATGCAAAAATTTAGATCTAAGAGCAAAACTGATTGAGGACAACAACATCAAGTGAATAAGAAAATTAATTATTTGAGATATCTACTAATAATTTATTAAGTGAGTAATTAAATAAGAGTTTTGATATATTGTAAGGTTTCAATTTTCTTCGTATTGTAAATATTAATTCTAAGTAATAATTTCAAACCCCGAGTGAGGTTTTAATTGATAAAAGGAATAAATCAAATTACAAATTGCAAAATTAGAGGTCTAAGGTCTTTAATTGCCATTTGCACCATCATTATAATTTGATCTTGTATACTACATATCTATTCAAATAGGAAGCTAGGATCCATGGTGTGCTAAGAAAAAAATCTGATATTTTCTCTTAAGAGTTATGTTAAATTGTTTTCTTATATATGATATAAAAAATTATTCTTTGTCCTCATAAAATCAAATCTCATTCATCTCAAGATACAAATTTAAAACCTTTAAAAGATGACAAATCATCCGAAGTTGTATGTAAGAGCAATAGCATGCAAGTCCATTTCAAAATAGGTCCAATCTAAAACTCTTTAAAAAAAAAAAACCCACTCAGAAATTTTTATATATCAATTCTTTTTTAAACTACCTTTTAATAATTTTTATATATTAATAAATTATTTCTTGGAAGCCCACTTAAGTTGTTAATAATTTTAAAACGGATTAACAAATAAATATCAAGAAGAATGACACATTCTTCTTTAGCAAAGTAACCAACATTTGTGGATCAGCCATTTGGGCACGCATGCCTACTATAATAATCTATTTAAGTAGAAGAAAAGGTGCATAACAAAATATTATTTATTAATTTGCCGATGTTTATGTGGACTTCATGAAAGTTAATATTAAAATTTATATTGCAATCAATTAATTATAGAGTAACATATCATTGAAATAAAAAATTTAAAAGTATATAAATTTTAAAAAATAAATTAAAAAATATTATTTCCTGGTAAGAGTTGGAATGTAAGTGTTTATGTCAATCAATCGATGGAGATAGATCAACACTGATCCAATTAGGCCGAAGCAAATCAACATTAATCTGTCAGTCGACGCCAGCATCACTCTCAATCGTCCCGTCTTTTTCTTTTTCTACATGCATGACTTATGGGACATTTGTCACCATTCTAAACATTGTAAGTCGAATGAAATAAAATACTTAAAAGAAAAAAAACTTTAGATATTGATGTGAATGATATTAAGAATAAAAAAAATATGTTATGTGATGAATGAAAAAATGAGTATAAATATAAAAAATTAGGTATTTAATAAAAATAGTATATATATAATTAGTGACAGAGAGAAATTTTTATAAATAGGAATCAAGTATAATTCATAAATCAGATATAAGAATTTCATATTAAAATTTTGTTAAATATTTTGTCTGATTTAAACATCGAAGTACAAGTGCAGAAAAAAACTCCTACGTTCTTCTGATCTTCTTTTTTGTTGAAATTCTCTGTAACACGTGACAAAAAATTCGAAGAGAATGCATCAGCAATTTATTACTATTATTTTAGATAATAACATATATCAATACGAAGTAGTCTAATTCAAAAAGTAAGTGTTTATAAGAAATTATTTAATATATTTTCTGTTCATAAGCAAATGAACAAAGTTAAACCTACTTTTTAGAGTACATTAAAAAGTGAAAAAAAATAATTAAAAAAATAAAAACTTGGGACAATTTTATAAAGTTGATTGTGAATTAAGATTTTTCGCTATTAATATATCAAATTCGAATTCATTCTATATTTAATTTATTTTATAAAAATAAAAAATTTACTTCATTGTCAATCACGAGATTCCACTTTACATATTCATAATATAAAAACATTTTTAATATATAAAAATAAAAAATATATTATACATAATATTTTAATATAAAATTTCACACGTAATTTTCATGCTTTGAGTTGAATTATAATAATTTGAACGACTTGTCAAATCAACTTTTTTTATAAATATCAAGATATTTAAACAAAAAAAAAAGGAGATTTTCCTTCTGCCTTATCTTTTATTTCACCCTCACACCATGACCGAAATTCAGAATCCAGTCATATGGTTATCGACAAATTAACGAGAAGAATTGTCAAAATATAATTATGAAGTTATTGAGGATAATAGTAAGCCTCTAGTCACCACCATTGTTTTCTTGTCAAAAGCTTTCTTAATTGACAGACAAAGCCATTTTCATGGCCTAAGAGTTTTCCTTTCAACAGTCTGAAATATTCTTCAGTCAAATTCTCAGTCGCCAGATAAGGTTGGCTGACACACCGAAAGTTTTGAAAAAGTAGCCAAGCATCTGCCTCCGTTGATTGATTTTTTTTTTTTTCTCTTGCAACTTGCGTACAACAAAAGCAACTAGCCTCCCTATTTAGCCTAACCTATTAGTTTTCACTTAAATACTATTTTTTATTATTTTTTAAAATTTTTTATGCATAAAAAAATAAATATATATGTATTAAAATTTTAATAGTAGATTTATAAAAATTTTATATTTTAAAAATATTAATATAATTATTTAAATAAATATTAAAAATTAAAAAAAAAACTTATGAAACTCTATATATCAATCAAACTATACCCAAATTCCATAACACTATTTTTTTTCATGATTTTTCATGTTGAGAAGAAAAGTCTCATTGATTAATTGATTGAAGCTATCAGCTAGTTTTAACTTTTTAATTAATTGATTAATGTTTGCTATTTTATTTGTGAAAATAATGCATAAAATAAATTAATTTCAAAGAAAACACTTGATGCAAGATTGAAGTCTGACTATCCAATATTTGAGTTTTGATTTTTTTATTGATTACAAAGGGCTTAGCTTCTTATTGAAAAAAAAAATATGTAGTTTGAGTTACTTTATGGCATGAAATATGGTTTGATTAATTCCAAAAATTTGAGATAAATAAATTTGGAAATTAAAATTTAATTAAAAAATACTAGTAAAAAATTTCCTTGCCAATATAAAGAGTTTAATTGTATTCTACCCAAATTTTTTTTAGGTTTCCCTTTTTTACATCTCTTGAATAAAATGAAAATATTACAAAAATAAAATTAAAATAAGCAAAAGTTGTAATTGACTTGGTTGTTAATTATATATTTTAAAATTAATTGATAAGTAAATATTAAAATTTGGATAATCGATTAAAATATGTAAAAAATTATAAACTTTCAAATTAAAAGTAAAATTTGTATATTTTAAATATTAATTTAAATGATTATATTTTTAATTTTAAAATATGATAATTTTATAAATTTAAAATTCATTTCTATCATTTATATTTAAGATCAAAAGTTTTTATTGTACCGAATAAAATAAAGGGATTTTAAAATTTTTAATTTTTTAATATTATATTTTAAGGAGTCATGCAAAAAGGAAAAAAATTACAAATTGAACATTTTCATTGAGGTGTCTGAAATGGACTCAATGTTTCCCATCACAGAATATCTCTTGAGAAATAAAAAAATCAAGACAAAAATTGAGAGATCAATTCATACATTAATGAGAACCGTTAATTTTAATTTATTTAATTTTGAGACATGCTTTATCCGTCAACTTCAACGGCAATAATCTTCTGCGCTAACATTTTCTGTATCTTCCGTTATCAAGTACCTCTGATTTATTGCCACGTTTAATATAAAATGAAAAGATCAGAACTTTATACAGTGTATGACTATGATCTTCCATCTTGGATTAACATTCAAAAAATAATAATCAATCACTTCACATGATTGAAAAATTGACGGTAGTAAATTTTTCAATGCATATGTTTTTATTTTCTCAATTAATAATACATCTCTATAATAAAAATTTTCACCTTTACAATTAAGTTTTTTATTAATAATATTAAAAGACATAAATATCTATTAATAAATTAACACTCAATTGAAAATTCATTCCTTTGAGTCATTGCACCTTCCAAGGAGTGGAATTAATTAGAAAAGATAAAATGGGTAAAGGGTAAAATTATATTCCCTTTATTTTTAAATATATTTTTATTATTTTATTAAAATTATTTTTTTTAATTTTTAATTTTATTTTTTTAGTTTTGTTAAAATCAATTTTATAGTGTATCAAAATTAATATTTAATAAATATATTGATAGATAATTGTTATAATCTTGCACTAAGCTTATTATTAGCTTTGATTCCAATGGTAAAACTGTAAATTTAATAATTTTAGATATAATAAAATAATAAAAAATAAAAATAATACAGTAAAAGAAATAATAAATGTTAAAATTTAATAAAAATTAAAAAATTATTTTATATTTAAAATATAAACATAAATTTTGATTTAAATTTTTATATTTTAAACTATAAAAACACGAGTTATATAATTACGTAAGTACAAATTATATAAACCAATTGTGAACCTAACAAAATGAAGGCAAGTTGTCGAGGACAGAACACCCACAAATCTAGCAAAATGAGAGTAAGTTGTAAGAAGAAACTCTAAGACAGAACACAGAAAATCAGTTCTACACAGTTCACTGAAAGAGACAGGGACATGTAGCAGAGCATCCGATGACAAAAAGCATTAGTAAACAGTTATTTGGTGGCTTTCTTTGGACATCCTTCACTTCTCCAAAAGTCTCGTCTTCTTTGCCTTTTTCTCTCTCTTACAGACACATATATTAAAATTGTAGTACTATGTTTCTTGGTTATATCAGTCTTTTCACGAACTTGAGTTGGTGAAAATTGTTCATCAGACTCGAAACCCATAATACTAACAAAATCTTCCATCTTTACTCTATTCATTAACATATCCTTATCGTCTGTAAACGTAAGCTCTCACTGTTTTTGCTCACCCTCTGTTGTTTTATATTGGTTTTTAAATGTGGGTTTCTCATGATAACTTGATATTTCTATCCAAATATGAAATTTTGATGTGAAAATTTCCTGCTTTTCTCGTGTTTATATGTTTGTTTTCCTGGGTTTTCTTTTCTTCTTGAAATTCATTTGTTTTGGATGGTATTTTTTGTATATGGTGTAGCTGGAGTGGAGAATAGGGAAAGCGAATCCATCTGTAAACAGCATAAGGGCCACGTTAAGGCCAAAAGCTATGCCACCGAATATAGTTCGTGATGCTGAAGGATTGCCCAGAGTGATACTCACCGAGCCAACTGGTTCATCGGCTGAGGTTTGTTTCATCTTCATCTTCTTCTTCTATATATTTTTCTTTGTGGGTTGGTTTATAGTTTTGTCTTTAAGAGTAAAATCATCAGAACAATTATTTCAACTTGAATTTTAGAGAAATTTGTAGTGAAAATAATGGCCTCTGAATCCTGAGGCAGGAGAGGGAGGGGTGATATTGGTTTATGTTTAGAACAACAAGATTTACGTGGTTACAACCATGGGATAATGTTTGTCTTCGGATAAGTATCAAGACCTGTCCTCTTTGTCGCAAATTTTATATGATCAAAAAGGCTAAATTTCATTTGACTGGTAATATCTGGTTGCAGATATGATTGTAAATCTTGAAATGATGAGAAAAGTTAGATTGTTTGATGTAACATTTCGAAATAAGTATGTAGTTTATCGTATGTTAATGATCTTTGTCGTTCTCCTTGTCCTTTTTGGCTGGTTATTTCTATCAGATTAGTACATAAGGGTGCCTCAAATTGACATAAAAGAGTTTCAGGTGCTGCTGTATGGTGGGCAAGTTGTTTCATGGAAGAATGAACGAAGGGAAGAACTGCTTTTTATGAGCAGCAAGGTAAAGTAATTCTTCTTTGTTCTATGATTTTTCGGTCTTCAATGTCAATAAAGTCTATTCCTTTACATATGTATTCTTCTGTGTTCTGTAGGCGAGTTGGAAGCAACCTAAGGTCATCAGGGGAGGTATACCGAGCTGCTTTCCTCAGGTTAGTCCCATCTCCTATGGAGTTTGGAAGAACCTTAAGCGAGACTTTTTCAAGGTCATTTGTTCTAATGTGGTTGCTGCCTATTGCAGTTTGGAAATCTTGGTTCACTGGAGCAGCATGGATTTGCCAGGAATAGAATGTGGTCACTGGACACTGACCCTTCACCTTTGCCTCCGGCTAACAACCAGTCATCAGTTGATCTAGTATTGAAGTCTACAGAAGAGGATCTAAAGATCTGGCCGCGTAGGTATGCTTGTGAATCCTGTGTTCTTTTTACTTTGAGACTAAACGTCAAAGATCAACTTCCTGTATGCACTGATGAATCTGCGCCCTCCAATTTTGCAGCTTCGAATTGCGTCTTCGTGTGACTCTCAGTGCTGGCAAGCTTACTTTGATCCCTCGCGTGAGGAATACAGATAACAAGGCCTTCTCTTTCATGTTTGCGCTCTGCAACTACTTATCTGTATCGGACATCAGGTGTGGCCATGAACTCAGGAACTATTTCTTTTTCATGCAGTCATGGCTAGATGCTTTTTTTATTGTTAAAATGCCCTAATCAACTAAATCTGAAATGAACTGTTCTGATGACATATCAGGGAGAAGTTCCGTATTCTTTACTTATAAGGATGAAAAACTGTGTTAAATTTGCAGTGAAGTGCGTGTGGAGGGCTTGGAGACGCTTGATTACTTTGACAACTTGATTAACAGAGAAAGGTTCACGGAACAAGCAGATGCACTTACTTTTGACAGCGAGGTATCTGTTCTCTGTTTTTTCCATTGTTTTTAGTTTTTCCTTTACTCTTTGCTTTGGAGAACCTACGGATGCTGATCAAATTTCTTCTTTCATTATATCATGTGTATTGGAATATCACCACCCGACATTTTTCTTTCTTGAGCTTTTTTATGTAAAATTGCATGCATAATCCTTAAAGCAATATCTAAAACACATATTTGTTCAACTTTAGTTTGAAAGAGTATATTTGAGCACCCCAAGGAAGATCGCCATCATAGACCATGAGAAGAAGAGAACATTCGAACTGTGGAAGGATGGGATGCCAGATGCAGGTTCTTTTCTATGCCTTCAAATTTCTCAAATTACTTTGTTGCCTTGATCCTTCTAACTAAAGAATTTGAAAATCACTCGGTATGCAGTTGTATGGAATCCTTGGGACAAAAAGGCTAAGGCTCTCCCAGATCTAGGGGACGAGGATTACCAATCCATGTTATGCGTAGATTCTGCTGCTATTGAAACTCCAATCATCTTGAAACCGTTTGAAGAATGGAAGGGTCGGCAAGAGATATCCACAGTGTCCTCAAGTTATTGCAGTGGACAGTTGGATCCTCGGAAGGTTCTTTATGGCTTTCACTGACCTTAGATTAGAAGTAAATGGAGGTTTTTCTCATAATTCCAATAGTTAGTATTCCTATTTCTGTAAAAAATACCTGCACTTGTTTTTGTATCATCCTTTTGGTGCTTAGGATCCTAAAGAACTATTAATCCAGTAGAATGTATGATAGTTGCTAATATATCCTTTTATGTTGCCTGTCTGTGAAAAGGCAGAACAGATTTCTCTTGCAGGATCTACCGTCCAAAGAAATGAGTTCCAAAATTTCGATGATGTAATAGCAATATTAAGTAGAATTGTAACCTTGAAAAACATCTTTAAGTGCAAGTTCTGCAGAATGATTCTGTGGAATTGTAGCTTAAATGACATGGAACTAGATTGTTTTACTTCTCTTTTTAATAATACTAATCGTAAGCAGCTGCATTTGCATTTATCATCAATCTTATTGAGCTGCTAGTCAGCCACAATGAAGTAGGCTTGAACCTTATTCCTGGAACCTAGAATCTAGAAGAGAGAAAGCAAGGACATCCCAAATTTATCCTTGGCTTCCTTGTCAAGAGCATCATCTCCCAGATACATGTGGATGTAGGCCCTGCAGAGAAGCTCACTCTCAACCTTGCTCACCACCTCACCCATCACTGCACCCATTGAAAGCAACTCGTTACATTTCTGTATGTAACTATGTCGAAACTTGTAAGGTAATTTTTGTTTTGATTTCACAAAATACATCTTATAAGTATGAGTTTGAGTTTTTACATAGAATAGGAGATCATCACGGATGTGGGACTGAAGTGATACAGACTGTACATATCAAGATATATGTAGTTCATCTTTGAACACTCACCTGTTGTTTGAAGAACATAGCCTGGATGCCGAGAGATTTCGATAAGAGAACCAGGTGTTAGCTTGATGTCGTCTGATGCTTGTCCCATGACCCTATCATCAAGAAAATCAAGTAATTTGAAGTGAGTTCTACTCAAAAGGTAAACAGAAAGATCAGTTCGGAGTATATAACAGTTACTACTTGTTTGATAGGTTGTCATTCTTCTTCCCACCAGTTAGTTTCTTTATGGATGCTCCAAGACCTTCATCAAAGTTCTTTCTTACCATGCTTATGGTGAGGCCAGAGAAAACGATCACCAATCTTACCATCATCTCCACATCACTGTCAATGACGACCTGATAGAGCTCCTTCGTTGGTTTTCCAGGGGCTTTGCCGATTTTCGACTTCAGCAGATCTTTCAGTTTCTCATTGTCAGCATACATCCCTGTAAAAATCAAAGAATAACAGGGTTTACAATGCTACATTCAAGTTCTATTGTAGTGAACTTGTAAGAGCCAGAATCAGCCATGCGGATGTGGAGTCTCGCATTCAATCTGTGAGGTATTATCCGATTTGACTTAAAAGTTTAGCGGTTGTCTCACAAAAACATCATACAAATATGGATTTAGATAACAGTATCCCGACATAATAATGTCTTCAAACTGCTATATAAGACGTAAATATAGAACTTGGATGAATTGAAAACTAGGGATTTTGCAGAAGTTTACCAAAGCCATAAATCTTGATGCCCATGCCAAGCATGGACTTCTTCCTGAGACCAACAGAGTTAAGCTGCTTGCCATCATCCAATTTAACAGGAAATGAAACCCCCGTCTTTGGTTCAACTTCAACAGCCACCTCTTCTTTCTTTGTCGCTTCCTTTGGCACCTCAACTCCAGCTGTTTCCATCTCATGAGCTTTCCCATTGGTCTTGTCTTCAGGAGCCTTCATTCCATTCTCAGAGTTAACTTTCTCTTTTGCCATCTCATCCTTGGCAATGACATTCTCAGCATTGGCTGCCATTCTTCAAACTGTAACAGCCAAACACAAGAAGAACTGTAAGAAAGGTTTGTGTTGGTTGGAAATTTGAAGAGAATCAAAGGGTTTATATAGAAAGAAGGAAAGATGAGAAACATCAAACATGCCTTGGTATCAGCATCAGATAAGGGAAGTTAATTGAGGAAATCAGTTGTCTTGGTTCATTAATGGAAGCTTAACTCTTTTGCATTTCTTCATTTGTAAAGGAATCACAATCACACATATCAAGGGTGGCACACTCTTGGGAACTGCTGACTTGTCTGAAAATTATTAACTGCTTCTGATGTTTCAATTTCTCTACTTTGAACTGCTCAATCTTTTACCTACGAAGGTAAACAAATGGCAAGTATACAGCTTCACAAGGTCTAAAAATCTATCACGCTCCTTGAGTTTACAAGGCAACATAGTAAATATGATGATTTAGAATAATATAATAATATGATATAAAAACGGTATAAAAATTAAAAATATTAAATTATTGAAAAATATATTTAATACAAACACGACATAAATCTATAAATTGCTTGAGATGGATTTACAATGAAATCCATTTCGTCCAATTATTACCATATAATAGAGGATTGTTCCTTCTTTATCGATAGTTGTCTTGCTAGTTCATTATGTAAGACTTGAGAGAAAACAGAATCTTTGCATGAAAGACATTCAGTAACAAACCATGAAAACAGACAAAGGCACAACAAACCTAAAAAATCGAAGAATCTTTGCATCCAAAACATAAGAAGAAAGCCAATCGACAACAAAACCATGGCTACAATCAGTCTTCTGCTTCTTCAAAGCCACCCAAGTCATCTTCTTCTAGGTTATAATGTTCTTCTGACATACATGGTAAGAAATATGTAGTTTCATGCTCCATTGCTCCTTAAAGTCTGTTTATACTTTCCATTGTAGGAGAAGCAAAGCTCAAAAGGGAGGGAAATTGAGTGGCCAGAGCTATGGTAAGGCAAGCTGTTTGTCAATCCTAAAACAACATGATGTTTTCTAAATATTGTGATTAAATCTTATTATGGGGGAACGTTTTTTTGTTATGAATTTTGTCTAATGTCCTTTTCATTAAACTTTGTCAAGCAAACCAGCACTTGTTTTTTTCCTCTCTTTCATGATATCTTTGTTTTGACATCAATCGTGGAAACAGTAATGCAACATGCCAAAACAGGACCAGAATTAGATCCAGCAATGTGGTGCCTGTTTCAGTGGGTTAAATATATATAAAATACAAAAATTATGAAATCACAATTATATTTATATGCTAAATACAAAACAATTTTTTTATTCACTAAATTATATATAATTTTTATCTATACTTTAATCTACGTATATTCATATTTTTTTTATTTTCGAATCATTTTATGTCATGTCATCATATCTAAATATGGTTCACAAATTCAAACATAAAATATCAAATTTACTAATGTTGAGATTGATACACCAATCGACACCGATAATGGCGCGATCGGCGTGCCAAACCCACAAAAGACAAAAACAAATTGAATGAAAACTACTTTTTCACTCTCAACTTTAATTATTTTATTAAAAATGATCATTCTATCTTTTTCAATCTCAGTGTTTTTTTAACTAATTCTAAAACTATATATAGCCATCCAAAATTTTAATCTTGCTGCATATGGACTTTTTATTTTTTATTTTTTAATAATCGGTATAAAAGATGAAATTTTTTGAATTCAAAACTGAATTTTATAATATGTTACAATATTTTATTAATTACTCAAAAAAAATTACTTGATTAATTTTCTTTAATCATTAATTAAAAAAATATTTGCTCATTTTATTGGATGGTAGCTTTGTGGCAAGCCATGGAAGGTGCAAGGAGGGTGCAAGAAGCTATCTTGCCTACCCTACTTATCTTTTATGTCCAATAGCTGCAAAAATTTCCATCAAATGAGTTTCTTTTTATATTCTTGGCTCTTGTCAAGCCTCTTCAATGAGCTCAAGATTTCATTTTTAATTTTTTTTTACCTAATTTGGATATTTAAAAAATATAAAACTCTCATAGATTCAATTTAACACTTAGGTTGAAAGTAATTTTTGCATTTAAAAGATACATTTGGCTTAATCTCAATGTCAAACAACAATATATATATATATATATAATTTTTTTATCTAAAAATTAAATTTGTAAACTCATAAAAAAACTTCTACATTTTTGTGAATTAAAATGACTTTATTATCATCATATATCTATTTTTTTTTATTTTATGCATATTTTTAAAAAATTTCAATTTACCACGATATATTTTAACATAATATCATAATATCAAACGCCTAAAAATTTTAAAATTATATTTTTCTTTTTACACTTTTAAACACATTTTTTCAACCGAATTTTTTCTTAACTAAACTTATAAAATACCTAGATGAATTGATGTCTAAATTTTGAAGTCAAAAAGCCAAAAACAACTTCACAACATCTCTTTCATCACAAGTCTCATTGCCAAAAGTCCTAAAATTTCACAAGCAACTCAAGAATTTGTGACTTTTCTTTATCTTCTTCTTTAATTTATTTATTTATTTATCTTTTTTTTTTTATGAGAGAGAGCAATTAGCAAGGGACCAAAGGCTTAAAAAGGTCCATGGCTAACACATTATAATTGGTTATTTGTTTATTTATTTATTTATTTATTTTTGTATTTTGCTTTGTATAATCCAAAATTGATTTGGAACCACTTTTATATTATTTAAAGTGGGCTCCATCAACCTTTTTTGCAGCCCACCGACATGGGTTTTTCAAGCCCTTTGTGGGGAAAACCAAATAAAAACAAAAATTGTTTGACCTAGTCAAATAATATGGCTGTAACTAAGTTTTGGATTTTCTAAAAAAAAAATAGTAACAAGGTTTAATGTAATTTACCACAAAGAAAAAAAAAAAAAAGCTAAGATGGCATTTTTTATTATTTCTTAAAAATTAATGCTTAAATAACATAAATAATTATCTAATATATTACCAGTGAAAATTTTTTACTTCACAAATTATGTTATAATTATTACATAAATATTATTTTATTTATTTTTTATTCTCTTAATATTTTAAAAAATATGTGTCATCACTTAACCTCGCTTGTAAAATAAAAAAAATCTACTACTAATGTATTAAATATTAATGCAAATAACATTTGCATGTAAAATTAAACTAATGTATTCTAAATACTTTTAATTTCTTTCAAAATAAATTGTTTCTTACACATTGACAAAAAAATTCACAAACAAAGTTAAAAGATTATCAAATATCTTATTTTTTAATTCATTTTTTAAAACTTTCAAATATATTTTAAGAAATATATGTCACCTTACTAACACTGATATTAATATTTAACTATTTAAATAACAATATATGAAATAATTTTTTTTGGACAAAACACCAATTTTTATTAAGATAATGTTTTAATTTTTTCTTCATCATCATTATCAAATTTTTTATGTTAATAAATTAAATTAAAGTAAAGGATGTTTGGTTAATATTTTTACTTATAATACTAATAAATAAAAAAAACTATTGAGATTTGATTTGAATTAATTAATTGGGTAGTTGTACTTTTCAATCAAAAAAAGCTTCCAATTAATGTCATATCTTCCATTGTCTTCTCATTTATGTAAACTAGATTAGGTGAAATATAGAAGTCAAAAAAGTAAAATTTATTTTCTAAATATATTAATCACCCCTTTGACCAAGAAGAGAAAAGTTTCACTTTTCTTTATCTTAAAATCCTCTTTACTATAGACTTGCCAATCATATTTATATTACTTTTAGATAAAATATATATATAAATCTTATGATTCTCTCTCTAAAACTATTTGTCCATCTTTGAATGTAAAATTATCCTTAAAAAGTTCTCAAACATTTGGTATTTATCTTATTTTAAATTTAATATTAAAAAATTTAATGATTCGATAATTTGTATTTATAATTTGTATTCATATCATAAAAAATATAAAAATTTTATGTAAAAATTTGTTTGTACAAAAAAAATAAAAAAAATTATTTTTAACTTTTATCATATTCATATATAATTTTTATTTAATTTTAATTCATATTACCTTTATATATTTTGTTCGTATCGTGTAATCGTGTCATAAATATTTATATATAGAGAGAGACATTAAAGAGGTTTGCTCATCAACTAAATTCAACTTAAGGTCTTTCCAACACAATAAAAATAATTCTACCGAAAATTTGAGCTCTTGATTGGTGTTTAATCTTATTCTTACTTCTGACATTTGAATCAACAAAAAGATTTTGGAGTTCAATAGTTTCAAAAGTATTAAAAAAAGGAATCAAAAGATGATTTTATCTATTATAAGCATTATAATGTTTATATTTTACATAATAATTTAAATAGATAATTTAAGATAAAGAGGTAATTTAAGAGGCTAATAGTAACAAATTAAAATGAAATTTTATTTTATTTTGTATAAAGAGATCGAAAGTTCAAATTTCATATTATTAAAAATTAATTTAAAAAAATGCATAAATCTATTGAATTAAATATCGAATTTAAAAATTTAGTTATTTGAAAAAAATTTAAAATAATTTATTTTTTAATATATGATAAGAGTGTTGAACATTTTCTTGACATTTGCAGCCAAACAAATTCAATCTTGAGGTCGGCCCAATAAAAGAAATTATCAATATATACGAAAAAACAAAAGTTAAGGAAGTTGAACCCGGCATTCACTCCAGCAAATGACAGCTTGACACGTCATGAATCTGGGGTAAATCAGGCAAATCAAGGAAAAAGGTATCAATTAGATAAGGACGTGGCAGTTGATTGTTGCTTGACTGACTCAAAAGTCTAGTTGTCGGTGAGAGAAGTCAACAGTCTTATGTCATTAATTAAAATTTAATTAATCACCGAAGAACATAATAAATATATTAAGGTTGGTTTTAGGGAGAAATTCTTAGTAATTTTTTATTTTTTAATTTTTTTAAGGAAAAATTTTCAAGAAAAAAATATTGATTAGAAAATATATGGCAACTCAATAATATCATTTTTTTTAAATTAAAGAAATATTAATTAAAATTTGATAGATCATTCTCTCAAGAAAAAAAGTATGATATATGTGCCAAAAAAGATATATAATAGTTTAAATTTAATTAATTTATTGCACATTTTATTACCAAATGAAAAGAATAATAAATTGTCATTAAAAATTAAAAAATATCTCATATATTAAGTATTGAATCTAAAAATTTCGTTGACGAAATTAGCAAAATGAAACGTATTTCTTAAACATATTAAAAGAAAACCTATCACATGTAATGACGATCTATTAAATTTGGTTTTTAATGTTAAAATATTTTACTATTAATATTGTTATACATATTATAACAGCTTCAAAGTGACCTTTAAATAGTCATATCACACGAAAAGAATTATTTCGTTTCTCATCATTTTTGTTTTCATACATGTTTTCTTGCGGTACCACTTTCTTCTCAAACACCTTATGAACAGAGAGAGCTTTGAGATCTTATTTTAAGCACCCTTGACACCCTTTGCTTGTGTTCCCACATATCTATATCACTTTGTGCAAGTAGCTCATTGTAGCAGGCCTCCTTCAACTCAGAAGACTATTAGTAAATAATTAAAGTGGTGTTCTCTCATATTTATTATTTTTTTTTGTGATTTTATATTTAAGTTAGGTCTATTCATATATTGTCAATTGATTTTAAATTAGATATTTAATATACTATCAAAATTAAAATTCTATTTCGTGTCTGTTTTGTGATTTTTGTTTGTTATCCTTTACAAGATCATCACATGGTAGACTTTTATGTCTCTGCCTACACGTGAAGAGGTCTATTAAAAGGATATTATCTCATATTTATTAAATACTATGTTCCATGTTATCTTATATTCAAGTTGGGTTTCTTTATTTATTACCAATTGATTTATGTTCCCTTGTGTTAAGTTAGGTTTTTTTATTTAACATCAATTAATTTTAAGTTGAATGTTTAACATATTATCATGGTAGCAAAACCTAAGTTTTGTTTTATGTCTATTTTGTGATTCTTATCTGCTATCTCTTTTAAAATTATCACGTGATAAGTTCTTATAGTTTTATTTATATAAGATAAGAATATATTAAAATGACATTATCTCATATCTACTAGATATTTTTGTTTATTGAAATTTTATATTCAAGTTAAACTATTTACTTATATCAATTTTAGGTTAAATATTTAACAAAATATATTATAAAAAAATGGAAAAATTATGTGAATCAAAATACTCGCAACGTAAAAATATTTGGTATCAATCAAATCATGT
The DNA here is from genome assembly GCA_033439115.1 of Firmiana major. Classification (NCBI taxonomy): domain Eukaryota; kingdom Viridiplantae; phylum Streptophyta; class Magnoliopsida; order Malvales; family Malvaceae; genus Firmiana; species Firmiana major. The sequence goes on from CM065904.1 coordinate 70,609,355, forward strand.
CTTATCAAGGAAAACAAAAATTAGTTTACTATTTTTGTTTGGTTTACCATCATGCATGGTTGATGCTCTTATCTTCCTTTTAAATGAATTTGATTTATTTGATTTATCTTCCTCTCTTGTCTTCCTTTCAAATAAAATCATTGGCTTCGTTTTATTTGTCTATTTAGTATCTAATGATCAAATAGAATAGCAAAACAAGTTAACCAACAAAAAAAAATAGAATAGTAAAAACAAATACATCTAGCAATATTTCATATTCATTTTGCAAATACTAAGAATTAGTTTGGATAAATGATAAAATTAATTCTAACTAAATGAGTTTAACTCTGATAAAAATGAAAAAAATAATTGATAATTTAAGTTTAATAAAAAATAAAAAAATTATAAAGCATAAATGTTGATTTTATTTAAAAATGTCCAATATTAATAATATAAAATTTCATTTGAAGTTTAGATCCATTCATTTTATCAAATATGAAACAAAGCCTAATTCAAGAAAGAAATGTTTTTTTTTTAAGCACAGTAATAAGTGTTTCCCAATTTTTCTTAATTTTTCGTATTGATATGATAAAAAAATTATGTAAAATAATTTCTATGTTAAAATATGTTTTGCATTTAAATTATGTCATATAATTACGTAATTGAAAAAAACTAATTATTTATTATAAGAGTATTATTAATAAAATATGATATGTAATAAATTATAATATCTTTTAATGATGTAATTACATAACGCGTAATTTAAATAAATATAATATACGCTAACATGAAATAATCACTTATATAATTATTTCTCAACATCAATGCAATAAATCATAATTTTATTATTGAAATATCTTTAATCCAATAATCAATTTTGATGATAAAAAAAATCTAACTAAATACAGTGAATAAGACATATAATCGCAACACTATTATGGGAAGATCGTATATTTAAGGTTGGATCCATAAAGAATCTTAAATTTGAATTTAACGCCACTAATAATCAAGATCACAATTAAACCAGTTAAATGATTTTATTTTTATTTGTAAAATATTAAAATTTTACAACATTTAATTATTAATTTTAATGATGATATTTTTATTTAAAAAATAAAAATTTTACAAATCTAAAATTTCACGTTCACAAAAGCCAAAACGTGCATTCTTCTGTTTTTTGAGTTATAAATTTTTATTGAATAAAAAATACAATTTTTTATTTTAAGACAAGACAAGAAAAAGAGAAGAAACAATGAAAATCACTGTTGATTCTGACAAGGGCTCACCAAGAAAATGCACATGAAATCAATGAAAAAAAGGCCTTCTTTTCACTTCCATGACACTATACCGCGTGGAAAAACAAAAAAACAACTCTTCCACCATTAAATAATCTTTCTCTCTCTCTCAATCACCAGTAACCACTTTCCACCCACCATTTTACTATCAATTCTCTTCCCAAACCTCCCATTAATTCTTCTTCTTCCTTACCTTTCCTTTCTTATCATTCAACTCTTTCCTTTCTTTGCTTACTCAGCTCCCTTTCCCATAAAAAGAGCTTATCTTTTTTTTTTTTTTAAATTTTGTTGTGTCAGTGCTTGCTTCTTTGCTCAAGGGTGTTTTTAATTTTCTGTTATCTCTCCGTGTTTATCTAATAAATTTTTTATTTTTATTATATTTTGTTGCTGAGGGTTGTCTGCAAAAAACATGTGGGGTTTTATTCTTTGCCTCCCATTTAAGGGCAGTTCTTGATGGTTTTTGGATCTGTAATCCGTGATTTTTGGGATGGGTTTATTGTTTTAAAATTTGGGAAATAAGTAAAAATCCAAACTTTGGGTACTTTAATGTAGGCAAAGGCATTTTTTTGAAATTTTTATTTTTCAGCTATGAAAAGTTTGGTTTTTTAAAAGCTTTTCTTTTTATTTCAATGTGGGATTTTCCAAAGGGTTTCTTATTGTTTGGTCAATAGATGGTAGCTGTTCAATTCTTGTTCTAGGAAGGGTGGTTTCAAAAGATGGGATCTGGAAATGGATTTTTCTCAACTCAAGATTTCAGTTTAGATGCTAAGTGGTTGATTGATCCTCAGCAGCTCTTTGTTGGTCCTAAGATTGGAGAAGGTGCTCATGCTAAAGTATATGAGGGAAAGTAAGTCAATTTTCTTTAGATTATAATGAATTCAATTTAGCAGTTTTTTTGGACTAAATATTGTTTTTCTTGGCTTATTGGCATTTCAGTTTGACCCTGATCAAATTAGAAGATCAAAAGGCTTTGATTTTTAAATGAATCCTATCCTTTTACACTATTTTGGTGTAAATTTTATTGATAATTTGAGTTGCCCTATAGTATTTTATAGGCTTGATAAATTTGATTACTGGTGTTTGATATTATGTAAAAGTCATCTCTTGTGTTTTAATCCATTGTATGCATTTAGATACAAGAATCAGAATGTTGCCATTAAGGTTGTTCGAAGAGGCGAAACCCCTGAAGAGATTGCTAGGAGAGAAGGAAGGTTTGCAAGGGAAGTTGCTATGTTATCCAGAGTTCAACACAAAAATCTAGTGAAGGTTGTTGAATCATTATATATGCCATTGATTTCTTGTTGCTGAGTGTATGTTCTTTCTGACTATTGTTGATATTGTCAATGAATATCTGCAAATCATGAAGTTTTAGGGTATAAGAAGTGGAAATAGGCTCATATCTTAGCTGAGTTCTTCATTTGTTTCCAGTTTATTGGAGCTTGCAAGGAGCCGGTCATGGTGATAGTAACTGAGCTACTATTAGGCGGGACATTGCGAAAATACCTTCTAAATATGCGGCCAAAGTGCTTGGACATGCGTGTAGCAACTGGTTTTGCACTTGATATTGCTCGTGCAATGGAATGCTTACACTCTCATGGGATCATTCATCGGGACCTGAAACCTGGTATGACTATACCCTTTCTTCGTGTGTTTATAAGTCTGGTATAACTGCAAGATTTGGAGTTTATGCCTTTATGGCTTTTGCTTTCTTTGGATTATCTAATCTGACTCGAGAAAAGGCAAAAGGAATCCATGATAACCAATAGCATGCCACAAGATATGTTAACCCTTTGCTTTCCAATTGTTTGAAGGGTAGGAAGCTTGTCATCCAACATAATGTGTTTGCCACTGATGAATCGTACTTTTATGTTCTATATTTGTTAAACTGCAAGTGAAGGTGTATTCCCGGGGCAACTGATAATATTCCAACCTTATGATCCCAATATTGACGATGATGATTATCTTTTTTTTATTTATGATCCCCACAACAAATTTAGCTGCAAGTAAATGAAAGCAGTAACAGTCTTTAAATGAACTTTATGCAGTATTTCTCTATCACCTCTTATAGGTTTGTATGAACCTGATAAATTCTTTCCTTTTGCAGAGAACTTGATCTTGACTGAAGACCATAAAACAGTTAAACTAGTAGATTTTGGTTTAGCTAGGGAAGAGTCATTAACAGAAATGATGACTGCTGAAACGGGGACATACCGATGGATGGCTCCAGAGGTAATATACTGAATTATTTGGAACTTAAAATACATTATTTTTCCTATAAATTCTAGGTTTTAATTATGTTTGAGATGCTGACTCCTTTACATATGCTAACAGCTGTATAGCACAGTCACATTAAGGCAAGGAGAGAAGAAGCATTACAATCATAAGGTGGATGCCTACAGCTTTGCTATTGTGTTGTGGGAACTCATCCATAACAAGTTGCCGTTCGAAGGCATGTCTAATTTACAAGCAGCATATGCAGCTGCTTTCAAGGTAATGATGTGAAGCCTTGCTTTTAGTAATACTTAAGATGGGATGATTTATTGAGTATGTGCTTGTCAGCTGCCTTTGAAAAGCTCGCCTGATGTTAAAATTTTCGAATATCTGCAATCCACAACCGTGCCATTTTTATAGGAGCCTATCCATGAAAGACACCCTAAGACTAGTACATTATGGATGAGAAATGACCTATGACTACTGTTGAATCTTGATAAGTTTACCTTCTGTTGTACATTTGAATCACGAGGCTATCAGTCGGACTCTAGTAATTCTTAAGTGATTCAAAAGGGTGTGAGAGAGGATGCTCTTGACTCCCACCTACAGTCACAATAGCATGCATCCAAAACCTGTAAAAATTTTATTTTCACCAAGAATAACCTCATGGGAATTGTGTTTCTTCAAATGTAAGTATGGAATTCTGATATAGAAACATGGTCCAAGTTTTAACTCTGTTGTTTCAGAATGTTAGGCCTAGTGCTGAGGGCCTTCCAGAAGATCTAGCATCAATCGTGACTTCATGTTGGCAAGAGGATCCAAACGCTCGGCCAAATTTCAGCCAAATCATACAGATGCTATTACACTATCTCTCAGCCATTTCACCACCAGAGCCTGTGCTGCCTCCAAAGAGAACAACTTCCGAGAATGCTGTATTACCACCAGAGTCTCCCGGTACAAGTTCATTGATGGCTGCAAGAGACGACGCCGGGGAAACCCCAAAAGCCACCGAGGAAGACAGGCCAAGGGGTTTCTTCTTCTGCTTTAACCAATGTTACTGATTCCTCGAAGGCGCAATTTCGCATTTGAGGGTATCACAAATTAATTCCTAGGGAGTTGAATAAGGTAATCAGATTCAGATATTAGAAGAATACAAATTCGGTATGAAACAAAATTGTCAAATCTAATCAGATAAGTTTAGTTCAGTTGTATGACAGGAAGCTGTCTGCCATCTGATGTATCTGTTAACTTTCCAGACTGCTTTACATGAATTTTAGTATGCCCTGACTAAGATGGATCCTGAACATTGGGGTTAGGGGTTGCTGTGATGGAAATATCAATGTAAATAAGGTGCATCCAAATGCCTTTGCTCCTCTTTTGTTCTCAAGATTTTGCATGAGTGTGTTGGCGCAGGATTGTTGAAAGTTTTGGCATGTGCCTTGCCCCCCCGTTGGCAGATTAATTTCATTTAATCTGTGTGGCTTAACTTATGATTTGGAGTATTAATATCATGTTCGAATTTGATTTGATTTGAAAATTTAAAATTTATAAATTAAACTCAATTTGTGAAATTCGAATTTGGTTTAATTGATTCGATAATTATAATAATTATATATTGTGATGATAAAATAATAAGTTAATAATGAAATATTAAAAATATTTATTAAAAAAAATTTATTAGGAAAATGTTGTTAGAATCAGATATAAAAATTCAAATTCTATCGGATTTGTTATGCAAATAATTTGAGTTCAAATCGAAAATAAATAAGTTAAATTTAACGAATTATTCAATTAAGTTTGAATAATTTAGAATTAGTTTGATTCGTTTTTTTCCTTAATTTTAAAATTTTGATAAAAAATTAATTATCAAAGTTTAATCTTTGAGAAATATAAATAAAATTAAAAAAAAAAACAAAAAATGAAAAAAGTCCTACACTTTGGGTTGTGAATGACCTAGTTTCCTTCAGTCTTTTGGGCCAAAGTCCTTTCAATGCGAAAAAAGAACGCCGTTGCCGGGGATCGAACCCGGGTCACCCGCGTGACAGGCGGGTATACTCACCACTATACTACAACGACCATTTGCTAGGGTGCCGGAATGTAAAATATTTATCAGATTCATCCCAATTATTACCATATTAAAATATTATTTTTCAAATATTAAAATAAAAATGAAATATTTTGATTTAATGAATTTAATATGACAAATCAAAATCACATAATTAAATTAGACATAGAGATATAATAATACAAAGTTCTCAGGGTATAAATTCAATTAGTGATAAACAAACATGACATTCATGAACAATTTATAAATATACTAAATTTTTGTTTCTTTTAAATAAACTAATATGAAGAAAGGTTTATTTAATTTGTTTCTATTCATAAACAGATTTATTTTTAAAAATATTAAAAATTTATTTTTTATAAAATACTTTAAAATTAGTTTATAATTTAATAATAGCAAAATAATAAAATAATAATATTAATCATTTATCTCAATATTATCCTAAATTTATAATTTTTTATCCTTTTAAAATTTATTAGTCATAACCACATTTTTATTTATTTATTTATAGACATTAATTTATATGTTTGTAAAATATTTCTATACAAACTCGTTTAACTCGTTCAAATTAAATGAATTTAAGACATTTTAATATCTAAACAATTCGAACTTGTAAATTTTTTTTTGTCAACTTCGAGTCTATCTCATATAATTTGTTTTTGGTGTAAATTATATTATGTCCCTCATATGAGATTAATCCTTATTTGCGTTGTGTAATTGACGTTGATCGAAGAAAATTTAACCTGTTAAAAATTTAAATACAAAATCTTTCATTATAAATCGTTTTTACTCAATAATTCAATACAATTTTACACTATTGCGTTAACCATTTAATATGATTTATCTCATGAAATTTTAAAAGTACTCTAACAAATCAAAATTCCTCCATTACGAATTATTTACATTCTTAAATTCAACAATTGATGACATAAGAATGTTACTGTTATTTTACCAAAACAGTAATAATCTTTCTAACAGCTTTAAGATTCTTCCATTAACACTAACCGCGTAACCAACAGTGTAACTTCGACAAAAAAGTTTTTTTTTTGGGTTAATGGAGACTGCAAGTTGATTAATTTGAAGTTTTCAACCCACCACCAACGTTCCCATTATCTATCTTGGGAAGCAAGTAGGAAATTTGAGTTCATCACCAAGATTGCCATCAAACTCGGTTTTCGAAGCTGCCAAGTGCCAAACATTCTCCAGACAACAAACTCAGCTCCGTGTCCGAACCGATTGGTTAAAGTCCGAATTAGTCAACTTTGGGACCTACAAAGACAGCCTCGTATTGCAGATATGGGTTTGTCCGAATCTGAGGTTCAGTTGCCGAACCTCTTATACCGGTTCCAAAGCAACATTTTCCCGCTCACTCTCTCTCTTGAGCTCACATAATTTATCTTAGTGTAGAAAAGGCCAGGAAAGAGAGGAGAGAGAGCTTAAAAGCTTCGCTGACACTCTCTTCTATTCTCTCTCTCTTCTTAGTCTTTCCCCTCTTGTTCTTCTTCTTCTTCTTCTTTCCCTGTCTTTATTTTGTTCAAGTTCATGGCAAGGTAAGGTTAAGCAAGCCATGATAAAGGAATGAAATAAGAAAATCTGATTATTTAATTTGATTATGAGATTAAAGCAGTTTCCTTTTCTTCAATTCTTTGACATGGGGATGATTTTGGAGTCTGGTTTTTTTTTTTTTCTGGATTCAACTGATTTAGGATTGGAATTTTTTTGGATAAATTTATGGTAACTTGAAAATCCAATTTATAAAGAACAGATCTTTTTTTCAAATGAAGTTTCCAACTTTCCAGAGTTACCTTACGTATTTGGGGGAACTGAAGGATGGTATACTTGGATAAAGGAGGCATTTTTCTAAGGTTTTCATGTTGTGATTTCAGATAAATTTTTGGGGTTAGCATGAGTATTTTTTTTGTTTTTTTTTGTTTTTTTGTGTTTTATACAGTTTCTGTTGTTTGGACAGTTACCTGTTGTGGAAAGTTAAGGAATGGTGTTTGGGGTAACGGGGTTTGTAATTTACATCAAAACTTGCCATAAATGGGGTTGGTTTTCAGTTTTTTTTTTTCTCTTACTCATACACCATTTCTGGGTTTTCTCTCCCTTTCGTTTGGGTTTGACTATGTGGAGGTTTGGGGGCTCCTTTGTGAGCTGCATTGTGAGGGTTGTATGATTTTAATGGATGATTATCCTTTCTGGGAGTTCTACCACTGCACAAGAAGTTGTTAATGGTGGAATCTTCCAAGTTCAGTTAACAAGAAACCTTTGTTCAAATGGCTTAAATGGAACTCCCATGACTTGTTTCTTTAGACTTCTCCCAATGTGTGGAATGTTTTGTGATTTTAATTCATAAACCATTGTTGCAGGAGCTGGCTTGTTGATAGTAGAGCAATTGCAAAGAAAGTAAAGAATGCCTCGTTGTCTTCTTCCATTCGAATCACTGACTGTGGGGCAAATCGTGAATGTCCCAGTTGCCATCACCGGATTGATAATAGTGATGTAAGTTCGAACTTCAGTTTTGCATTAATGGTTTCTCTTTGAAATTTAACATGGTTGCTTGTGGTTTTCTTTTACATAAGTCAGTAATGTCTTTGGAGCTGTTTTTTTCTGTAGGTTTCTCCGCAGTGGCCTGGCCTTCCGGTTGGAGTGAAGTTTGATCCGTCTGATGCAGAGATTTTAGAGCATTTAGCAGCTAAGCGCGGTGTTGGAGACTTGAAAGCTCACCTGTTTATCGATGAGTTTATCCCCACGCTTGAAGGGGATCAGGGAATTTGCTATGCTCATCCTGAAAATCTTCCTGGTAAGTGTGCTTCTGGAGTCGATATTTTGCTTTACATTGCTGTTATCTGTTGGATGAATTCAATTTACGGAATGAGATGATTATAGGAAGAGTAAGGTCATTGTGTTTACAATAGTAGGTGACACAACTCGACCATGTTCAGTTCCTTAGTTTCAACCTGATGATGGAAAATTTGATTCTGATCATCTCATTTTGTGCAGGTGCAAAGAAGGATGGAAGTAGTATCCACTTCTTTCATCGAACAGCCAATGCTTATGCTACTGGTCAGAGAAAGCGCCGCAAAATCCAGAATCAACATGATGCAAATGAGGAGCATGTTCGCTGGCACAAGACGGGAAAGACCAAAGCTGTCATAGAAAATGGAGTTCTTAAGGGCTGGAAGAAAATCATGGTTCTTTATAAAAGTTCGAAGAAAGGGTGCAAACCAAAAAAGTCAAACTGGGTTATGCATCAGTACCATCTAGGGGCTGAAGAAGAAGAGCATGATGGGGAATATGTTGTTTCTAAGATTTCCTATCAACAACAGAAGCAAACAGATAAGAATGATGACAGCCCAATGATTGAAGAACCAGATAACTCGGCGATTCGCACCAGTCCAAGGACCCCTAAAACAATTACTCCTAATCCACCTCGGCCAAGGAAATCAATGAGACTTACTGACGTTGAAGAAAATATGCACCAGGTATTTTTTTGTTTATGTATTGTCTTGTGAATTAATTCATTTGCCTTCACAGAAATATTGATGATATTCAGCTTTTGAATGCCATATAAATCAGTGTGGATTAAAAAGAATCTGTCGTTTTCCATAGGATGTAACAAGTTGTGGACATTTTGTGTCATCTTACAGTATTTATATGAAGCAGAAAACAATGAAACATGATGAAATGACAATGGGGACATGAAACTAATTAGTTTGGTATTTATAAATAAAAAACGAGAGATTCTGTCACTTAAACACTGAGTTTCTATGATTCTTTGCTGCATTTGATCCTCACTGAAATTCACTTCCATGGATTAGGAAGCTGAATCTGCTGTAGAAGGATCTCATCTACCTACGCATGCTGTTCAATGTGAGGATAATTTGGACTATGCATGGTTGGCGGGGGAATCTCAGGCTACTGATTACCCTGACTTGCATTGCTTGGATAATTCTTTGTTATGTGATGAGATTTTGGATTCATCTTCGTTGCTTAAGAATTCAGGGAAGAATCAAGTCTCGTATACTGGCTGTGCTCCGAGTACAATTGAGATGACAGGAAATAATGACGCAGCTTGTGGAATTTCTGAGCTCGAGAACTTAGATTTCGATACACCACCTGATGTACCACTAGCTGTAAGCTTTAGCTCTCACTCTCCTGCATCAATTTGTTTGCCTATTGGAATGTCAACGTTTGATTATCATAAAATCTCAAAGTGTCATCCATTTTCTGTAGGATCTACAATTTGGCTCTCAGGAAAGCATTCTTTCCTGGTTAGACCGGTTATGACAAATTAACACGATGCAGAAGTGATCCCCAAGGACAAAGTCCATGTTTTGAGCTCTTCTATCGTCTCATTGAAGCTGTTTTCGAGTCAAGCACTTCTTACCGCTGGACAATTGTTTTGCTTTCAGGGCATAGAGAGTTTGTTTTTTCTCGGTTTGTTCTTTCAAGGCTGTTGGAGGCTCTTGATGTTGTTCATCCCACTGCTGCCAGACTGCTCCAAAGATCAGTCATGACAGGGAAGCTTGTGTTGTAGGTTAGCATACCATCCATGAACCGGAAACTGCCAGCCGAATAAGAGCCGTTGGTTGAGAAAAACTTCAAAGCCATCAGGCCATGTTATCAAGAAAGATGCATCTGTTGCTTCCATGGAACCAACAGACAGTCTTTTGCAATAACATTCGGCCTACGATCTATTGCTTGGTACATGTAAGAAACATAAATATTTGGTCTAAAACTCGTAACTATAACATTATTGCTGTCTCATCTGCTGTCTTTCCAGTTTTCCTCTTTGGGGGGAAAAGTTTATTAGCATCTACCATTGATGCCATGCACGATGTGAAGTATTCTGTGTGAAATGTTAAGTTCCGTTCTTGTCTTGTGTGAATGCACAACATATCTTTTCTGTTTTATAAGCTCAGACTTTTCAAGTTCTCCTTTTAGATCAAGAACAAATTCATCATTTTACTTAATATTTTTCCATTGAAAAAAGAATTATCCACCTAACATAGTGTAAATGAGACATTTGTACTTATTAGTTATTCGGAGTTGGTTGAAACATAATTTGATTATTGATGAGTCGATGTTGAATTCGAGTATTGAGTATTTTAATATTCGAATCAAATAATTTGAAAATTTAATTGATTTTTTTAATATATGTTTATTGTTTTAAATTCCTTCCATGTTACGGATTAAAAAAAAATACAATTGATCTCAAGTTTAAATAAAATATGAAAGTTTACGGTAGATTTAAATAATTGATTATTTAAAATTCAACCAAATCTTATAAAATTATTAATTATTAAATTTTAATTTTATTAAAATATTTATAAAAATTTCAATTCAAGCTCGAGTACAAATAAATAAGCTTAAAACCATAAAATGAAATGAGAGAACTGATTTCAGAAGGAAGTAAAAGGAGAGATCTTTATTAACAGATTAAATGTTTGCTGCTAGGAACCTTCAAAAGCATTGCTGGTGGACTCTGCCTTATCTGCTCCAGGCAAATCCCCACAGGTGCACTTTCTCCTTTTTCCCATCAAATAAGATGAAATGAGACAAAATTAAACTCTGGGTATTGTTCTTCTTTTTTTCTTACTACTGCCCATCAATGAAACGTTTAATCTATCATGGCTTTGTTATTCGGTGTCTGTGTCAGTTTCAGTTTCCTTTACTCTGGAACAGAGCATTTATTTTTTTTTCTTATTATTTTGGTTTTATTTATATGCTTCAGTTTGATTCTTTCTGGACTTTAGAAATTTCTGTTCTTTTTTTTTAGGGAAAAAAGTGAGATTTATCCGGTTTTTCCCTTAGTTTTGCCTAAGGTTTTCTAAGGAAGTTTTTTCTATCGGACTGGGGGTCGGTTGGTTATGCTATGTTCTTTTATTTGTTTACTTTTTCTTTTTTCTTTTTTTAATTAAAATGCAGGAAAGTTATGGCTTTTAAGAATGCTACTTCAACATTGGTTTCAAGCAATGTGATAGAATTAGATGTTTGTTTTGAAGATGGTTGTGCATCATTTCCTTCCTTTTCTAATCCGTTCAATGGATGGTGTCGGATGATGTCAACGTCAAGGGGGAGGAGCATGCGAAGCAAGGTGGAAAGACGTATGCAGAAAGAGTCTGGTAAAACGGCTAGGGAAATCCGGAGAGCAAAGAAGATTAAGAAGAAGCTTATGACCGATGAAGAGAGGCTCATTTACAACCTCAAAAGAGTATGTTGCTGTTTTGCCATTAATAAGTGGCAATGAACTATTTCTTGCCTTTTGTTTCTTGTTTTTTTTTTTTAATTTGACGTGTGCTTGTAGTATATCTTAATTATCTTATTTTAAACAAGTCATTAACAATCAGTCGGACTGAGAGTTCTGGTGTTGTCCCTGATATTTTTTCGCCAGTATGTGGTGCTTCTACTTTTGCAAATATTGTCTCAGAAAATGATTTCCCGAGTTCTAGTTTGCTTGGGTTGCATCTATTTGTTCACTTTCTAAGAATAATTCAATCAACATATGGATTCATATAACTAATGCAGGCTAAGAAGAAAGTGGCACTACTATTGCAAAAGCTCAAGAAGTATGAGCTACCGGAGCTTCCACCCTCTGTGCATGATCCTGAGCTATTTACCCCTGAGCAGCTTCAAGCATGTAAAAAGATAGGATTCAGAAACAAAAATTATGTCCCTGTTGGAGTCCGTGGAGTCTTTGGAGGAGTTGTCCAAAATATGCATCTGCACTGGAAATTTCATGAGACTGTGCAAGTTTGTTGTGACAACTTCCCCAAAGAAAAGATCAAGGAAATGGCAACCATGCTTGTGAGACTTAGTGGTGGAATTGTCATTAACATACATAATGTAAAAACTATTATCATGTTCCGTGGAAGAAATTATCGCCAACCGAGAAATCTAATTCCCATCAATACTCTTACCAAAAGGAAGGTATGTATGTTTATTATGTTCCTTGCCACACAATATCACATTTGTTTTGCATCAACAGTGTATCTGGCTTAGGCTCTCCATATGTGGGAAACATTTAAAATTTTATGATTCCTTGTCTTCAAAATGTAGGCATTATTCAAGGCAAGGTTTGAACAAGCTCTTGAAGCTCAGAAGCTAAACATAAAGAAGATAGAACAGGAACTTCGGCGAAAAGGTATTAACCCTGAGGATCCAGTTGCAATGGCCAGTATTCAGAGAGTCGCTTCAACATTCTTCAATGCAATTGATGAGAAGGAAGGCAGCCCGTATGTCTTTCGTGGTGACCAGTTGCCTGTAGCAGAACCTAAGACAACTTTGGCTCATGCAGAAGCTCCTGCTGAAAGCGACCAGGAGGAGCTGGACAGATTCATAGCTGAGATCGAGGATGCAGCTGATCGAGAGTGGGCTGAAGGGGAAGAAGAAGAAAAAGAAGAGATTGGGAGAATTAGATACTGGAATAGACAAGAGTTTGAAGGAAGGCCTGGTAGATCAGATAACCTTAGAAACAACTACTCTGATGATGAGTCTAGACGATCAAGGGGTTGGAAAGATACACGCGGAAACAAGAGAAATGCTGATAGTGAGGATGAATATGAAGATAATTTTGCTACTGGTGCTGGACCGGATCCTAGTAATGCTGGTGATCTAAGTGAGGCTGAGAGTGATGATCATGACGATGATTCTGAAGAAAATTTTGAGTTCAAGAGATCTAGAGTAGAAAGGGCAAAGCGGGATAAGATTGGAAGGTGGAACAAGACTGCAGGTTTCGGAAGAAACGCTGTCGCTAGTTATAGACAACCGGTGGCTGAACAAGATTCTGAGTTGGAAGGTATGTTGAGTGACCTTGACAATGCAATGCGAGAATCTGATGCTAAGGAAGATCATGATTTCAGAGGATCAAATCCTAGTCAAAATTACTGGAGCAGCCGAGATGAAGAGGTTGGGTTTTATTCCACAAAGGGAAATGAGAAAAATAGGGTGCAATATTATGAGAGTGATGATTCCTACGAAGATCATGCTGAACTTGAGGAGTCTAATACAGCAGATCAGAAGCTGGATACGATTGCTGGAGGCAGTAGTAGTAGTGTCAGTTTCAAGAGAAATCCAGATGGCGACTTCAGCCAAAAGACAGCCAAGGAAGCAGAGGATGTGTTTAGTGACTAAATTTGCAACATGTGGAATCAGACACCGCGAGGAGGGTTATGAGCTGAGATGTGATACAGTGCAGGGCAATGCTGGAGAAAGACTGTTACCACTTAAAAGAGTGCAAGAACAGTGACATAGATCATACAAGGGTGAAGATGCAAAAGTAGTGGATGAGAAATGGGATATTGACTCAAGTACATAAACATTAGGTGACTAGTGGAAAGTGGGAAACCCATTTCTTATGATCCAAAACAGGATCTGAATTATATGAAATTCATGATTTGTTAACATTATTTACATTGTGTGATTAAACCCTTCCTCCTCTATGGAAAGAAAATGCATAAATGGAGCACTTCATAGAAGAAACTGGCTATGAAATACAGGTGTTGAAATGAGTTGTTCAATGGTAATAATCATCTCCAGTTCTCCTCCAGTTGGTTATTAGAATTCATGACATGTTTCTACCTGATGTTTCAGAGTGCTGTTACCTTAATGAATTCATAAGGATTACAATGAAACTTAGAAGGCAAGTCAGTGCAAAAGAAATACCTGAATTCAGGATTTTATACCTCAAGATCTTTTTTTTAAAAATAAATCTCATCTGCAACATAAAATGGTTTTTGTTTATTTAAACAGGAGGATTGGAGTCTTTTTCTGTGATGATTTCTTCTTGTTTCTGTCAAGTTTCATGTTCAGTATCAACTTTAAACACGTTGGGACAAACTTCTGCAGTCACATCTTTTCCTGTTTCTTGATTCTCGAATGATCCAGAACATTTAATGGATTGGGATTCCATTCCCACCTCCAAAAATGCATAAAACATGCATTAGTGCTCCTCATGCGAAGTGCAAATCTATGCTGTCTTTCCATCGTCTGATTTGCCTGGCTCTGAGGGAACTCTTTTTCCTTACCCCCTGCTAGAATGGAGTAGACCCTTGTTCGGTCTTATGTTCAACCTCTCTTTCTTATCTTATATTCAGAAGATCAATTAGGTTTGATAATTTTAATTTTAAATATTGACATTATAATATAAAAATAATATGTATTAAAATTTAATAAAAATTACATATAAATATGTAAAAAGATAAAATAAATATTTTATATTAAACGTGTCTTACATAAATTTCAATAATAAAATTTCCATTTTTAAATTATACCAATCAAAATCTCTTATATCTTCTCTCTTCTTTTTGTTGATGGGGGCCAAGACATCTCTAATTGGTTGGCTTATAGCTGCAGTTAATAAGAAGAGGATGCCTCAACCACAAACACAAGTACCACTTGTCCACTAATGCATGCATCAATCATGATCAACGAATCCTATAATAATCCTGTCATTATCACCATTGAAGAGGGTCTTTCAGAAAAGATCTTCCAAGCTAATGTTATTTTATTTTATTTTTTCATGAAAGTATTGCAATTAATTTTATCATTTCTAGCAAACATCAAGAAAACTTAATTTGGACTTCTTCCTTGCAACCAAGTCAAGGGGGAGGGCCACAAGTTGCAGCCACCAGGCTCAGTTAGCCTTACACGTTGCATTATCAGCAATTGACAGATTGATCAGGTAATCAAATTTAAATGTTCTAAAAGGCATGTAAACAAAATGAAAATGACCAACTAAATAAAATAGATGGTTTCCTTCGTTTACTTGTTTCTATCATCCATTGAAGTGGACAAATGACCAGGACAAGGTCTTGTATTAGGGGCCTCATGCTGCCATGGCGTCTGCATTCAAGCAACCAATGCAGAAGAAGAAACATGTAGATTGGCGAAACAGTTCTTATACCAGATTCCATAATCTTCTATAAGTGGTTTGACATTTCATTTTTGATTATTTTTTGACAGATTAGAAGTTGGGAAACTGTTTTCTCTGGAGGTTTCAACTACCATAAAAATGTAGGAAAAATTGCAGTGTTTTGGCTGACCTGAATCTTGATGTGATGAATCAAGCTTTCCAAAATCCAAAGTACTTGTGGATGAAATTGTTTAATAATAATTGAACTGAAACTTTAGTTAGAAGAGGCTTGATTTTAAATGCTATACCATTTATTATGTTCAAGGTCTTATTCTGTTGTATGAAATGAAAAATATACAATTAAAGATGAAATGATAACTATTAAGATTCAAATATTAAATTTATCAAAAGTCACTTTTTAAAGAATTTGCATGAATTTGATAATAGAAAATTTTTGATTTCCTGCATTAGTGATTTTGTGTTGTAATATCCTATCCATAATGTAAGTTCCAACAAAATGTGTGAAAAAAAAAGGTGCTGGAACAGGCCTCACTGCCTCCTTGACTTTTTCAAAAGAAGAAAATGACCAAATTAATTCAAGGAAATAATATGTGGAAAAGACCTGGAGATATAATTTTCCTTGGTTGAAACCAAACACCAGATGACACTGGCGACAATGAACAATGAAACCACAAAAACAAATCCAGGTGTCCACAAAATACAGCACTATTAGTGGTGGAGTCAAAAGGTTTCTGTGTATTTTTCTTTTTTAATAGTTTATTTGTTGGAAAACTATGATCACAGCCTGAAAACAAAAATTATATATAAATTTATCAAAAAAAAATTTAAAAAGAATTTTATGTATATCTTATTATTATTAATATGAAAATTTTATATTTTACATGATAATATAAGATAACAAAAACATAAATTATGTCCATGAATTGCCATATTTACCTTGAAGTCAGATTCTAAAGCAGAGAGTAAATTCTCATCATTCTTGGCTCTAGAACCATTCTCAACCAAAATGATTGAAAGATGGCTTGACTTTGTCATCCTGGTCCCAAATTATAAAGTTTAAGATTAATGGTAATCCTTGACAGATTTCATCCATAGGAAAAGAGAAACAGAATACTTTTCAATTACTAAACAGCCTTTCCCAAGGAAATAAAAATCAAATGGCTGAAGAGTTGACCTACTTAGGAAAGAGAGTTTTCATTCTGCAAAAAAAAAAAAGATCTATAGCAACAGATGCAGCAAATGTAGAAATGGATAATTCAGCATTAAGATCAATGGAAGAACCAACAGCAGTCAAATGATACAAATCAACGAGTTATTGTTAGTACTACTTTGTAAGAGGAATATAGGAATTAATCCAAGAAAAAAAAAATTCCCATCCAGGAAAAATCTGGGAAATTGTCATTCTACTCATGCAATCCGGGAATATGTCATACCATCAGGAGATGGTATGTAAGCTTTGCAAACCAATAAATCTATTCTCTCACAACAAGCTCTCGGATTGGAAATCGGATATGCCTCCAAAATGGATGGAAGAAACTGACTTCGAAAAGAGGGACATATATAAGTTTCCCCTCCAAAATGGAAGACCCGATCAAGTTCTACCCAGCTTCAGTATAATGCCTAGATTTTGTTGGATAATTCAGTGCTACACCATAGTCATCAAATGCTCAATGCAACCCTTTCCGATACGGGAAAAAGTTATAATTGAAGACTTTACAGAACAACAGTTTCTAGACTCAGCCACTTTCTCTTTTGCAGTTGCCAGGCAAGAGATATTTGTATTTCTCTGCATTATTCAACAAAAAAGCTGGAAGATGGACTGCTGAATAAGAGCGAGGGATAGGTCCCATCTTCCCAATGATATCCTTGAATGTGTATTCCTCAGGAAGCATGTCAAACAGGTCAGCTCCTCTGCATATTACATCCTGAATCCTCTTAGGGTTCAAGTAGTGAGAGAACCTCACTCGATCGGTATGGCTGTAAGCTTTCATCTTGAATATAAACTCACTAATATACCGAAAGCAAAAGCTACAATGCCACCCTGCATCTGACAAAATGACATCAGCTTGACGATAATGAGCATATCTGGTCTTGCCGGTCTTGTACCTGTGGACGGAGGCTCTCCAGCTTTTGTTGTCTACGTGATACTCGAAAGAGTACAAATAGTTTCTCAACTGAAGATGAATTACAGGTGGTGTATCATCGCACCATCTCAATAGATTAATGGTATGTGCACTAGGGATCTCATCTACATCAGACATTATCAATAAATCATCATCTTCGATACCAGCTATTCTGAGAAGCTGGTCCAATGCAACTCTCTGATATGCCTCCTCAACAAAAGGGTTTTCACCCTTCCTGAATCTCCCACCAATCATCCCATATGTCAAACGAGGCTCAATAAATTTAAATCGCTCTCTGTTGTTAGCAAACATCAATGGTTTCGGTAAGCCAGTAAATGTTGAGTTGGACTCTAGAAGCACAAATTGTGTAATGTACGGATACAACTCATTCCAACGCAGTGTGAGAATGTCTACCTCATTGCTGAACAACACTGCATCAAAGACACGTCTAGGGGACTCCCGAATTTTCCACCCGTGAAGACTGCAGAGAGTTTCCATTGTCACATTCTCATGATAATAGTGAGAGATTTCCTGAAAAGGCTTAGGAGGTGATTCCCATATAGGTCTTAGGAAATAGGAGATTTTCTGCCCATGCAAATACAAGCCAAAGATGAATAGCGGGATAACCACAAGGACGAAAATATAAGTCCTGATATCAAACCCTCGCAACATACACCGCAATCTAGACATGGACAAGGCTACGCGGGACGCCTGCTGGCAGATTAGAAAACAAAAACCTTCTAAGATACCGGTTAAGCACAAAAAAAAAAAAAAAAAAAGCAAATCCAACCTTCATTTAAGATGATTAATAAGAAGAATCACATCAAATTCCAACATAACACCAATTATGCCTACTTTACAACATTCTCTATATAGCAAAACTCAATTCAAATGATCAAAGCTCCAAATACTCTAAGTTCAAAGTTTAGAATGGA
Source organism: Firmiana major (assembly GCA_033439115.1). Taxonomy (NCBI): domain Eukaryota; kingdom Viridiplantae; phylum Streptophyta; class Magnoliopsida; order Malvales; family Malvaceae; genus Firmiana; species Firmiana major. The sequence continues at coordinate 70,627,840 of CM065904.1, forward strand.
ACTCCAGGCTGAGGTATCAATGCATAAACCTCCCCTTAATTTTCCTATTCCTTTCAAATACATTGCAAAGCAATCACTTCAAGGAATCAACAGTGAAATACCAAAAAACCCTCAAAGGGGGAAAAAGAAATAATAAAAATCAAAGAAAATTAGAAAGATTTTTCCCATTTTTCAATTAATTTCAAACAACAACCAATCAGGATCATCAGCAATCCAGAAATCAAAACCAACCTGGAAAACTTTTTGCCAACAAAAATTATACCCTCAATCTTAAACAAACTCAGTGCAAAAACCCACTAATCCAAATCCCAAAAATGAAACAAAAACAAAAATTAGACAAGTGAAAGCAGAAAACTTACCTGTCCACAAACTTCTTCACAAATATCATCAGTCTTCTTAGAATTATAGTAACCATCAGACATGATTAAACAACCCACAAAGCTTATCACTTTCTAACTACTAAAAACCAAAACAGCATAAAAAATGTTGATTTCAAAGGCTTCAACTTTCCCAGAACTCAGATCAAAGTCCTCCACAGCAAAAAAGAAAAAGGCCAAATATTTGAAGTAGCAAAGAAAAACCCAGAAAAGTTTAGACAATTATCTTCAAAAAAAATTAAAAAAAAAAAAAATTTTCCCTTTTCCTCTTCCTCTTCCTCTTCCCTTCTTCTGTAACGTCAATTATAGCCGTTCGGTGGTTTTTCGCTCTTTCACCGGATTCCCCTTCTTCCAAAAATAAAGAGGAATTTATAACCCCACAAAATTCAACTACTAAAAAAGCACCCCCACCCAATAAAACATAAATAAATTATAATAAAATAGCTATATTAGTAACTTCCAATTTCTCCTCTGCTTTTGCTTGTATGCCTAAACCTTCCTATTAGCCGTTTGATTAAGAAAAAAATATTTATTATGTTTGATCAATGGTGTAGAATAATTGTTGCAAAAACTTTTTTTTTCACGAAATAAATATAAAACCAAAGTTTTTATTAAATTAAATGTAAATCGATTTATAACTTTTATTTTATTATAAATAAATTATCAATATTTTAAGATCTTATAATTAAATTTAAATTTGTTAAATAACATTAACTGTTATTTGAATATTTTACGTGATAGTTGAGACAATGTAATACAAACGAATGTTAGTGTTTTTAATAGATTTAAACTTAATTGTATGATTTTAAAATATTAAAGATTTATTTATAATAAAATATAAATTTATAAATTGATCTGCAAGCTATAAAACGTTAAAATTTTGTATTTATTTTTTGCAAAAAAATAAATTAATGATGCATTTATCTATTAAACTTTCTTAATATAAAGAGATTAATTCAGTTGATTCATGCCAACTATGTAGCAGCTTGGATGACATGCACATTGGATAAATTCTTGAATATAGAACACCTACTTTTTTAATTTTAAATTATGATATATTTTATACAAAAAAATTGCTTATTTATAAAATTTAGATAAATAAATTTCTTAGTATTGAAATTATAATAAATTATCTCACAATTGATCACGTATTAGATATTAATATTAACAAAAAAACTCATGAATAAAATTTGAATTTACGCAAATTATTGTTGAAATTAAAAGTATTTGTCAATTAAATAAATTCTTCTTAATATGTTATTTCTATTAACACTTAATAAAGAAATGCATTTTAGCATAGAAATATTTTTGTATTTAATTTTTTTTAGAAAAATCAGGTAAGTTGTAATTTTTGTATTAAGTTAATAAGTACCCTAAAGTGTTTGGAGTTTTTTTTTTTTTTTGGCAATTGATAATTAAAATATTTTTACATAATTTATTTTTTAAATTTCTCCTTACGTTGTTTTAAGAAAATTACTAAAGTATAAGGATATAATTGCAATTTAAGCTTATTTTTAATCTGAGGTGTTCGTGGAGGATTATTATTTTTCGTGAAAGACAAGTGCTGATCTGTCAACATCGGCAGTTGCTAACACGTTACAGTGCTTTGAGTTAACTCGAACGCGTTAAAAATGGGTTAAAATGGAAATCCATGTTATCCGAAGTCCTGTTTGCATAAAAGTCTTTGAGGGAATGTTTGTTTGTGGAGGAAAACGCAAATAAGTGTTTGTTTTATGTTAAATAGTAAAAAAATATAAAAATAAATAATTGTTTAATAAACGTCTAAATTTTATGAGTAGGTTAAAATGGTAATATATAAATTTTAAAAAAATAAAAAATAAATAAAGTAGGCATATAACTTATATATTGATAATGAAGTTTTTTAATTGCACAAATAGAGTTAAAAACGGTCATATGTTGTACTTTTAAATTAAATTTTTTATTTTTTAATATCCTTCAAGAATGTGTTACTCTGTTAGCGAAATGTAAAAAATTTACTGACAGTGTATTGGATAATAATATTTTATGTAAACACGTTAAATATTAATGTTATTATTTCGAATACTGATGAAATTTTTTTTTTAATTACATAAGTGAGATTAAAAAACTACCACATGTTCACTTTATTTTTCAATTAATTTTTATTAGGTGTCATCTCATTAATCTTGATTTTAGAGTTTAAAAACTTTATTAATGTTCACTTTATTTTTCAATTAATTTGTATTAGGTGTCATCTCGTTAACCCTTATTTTAGAGTTTAAAAACTTTATTATTAGTATATTTGATAATAATTTTATGATAATTAGTCAATACGCTGTAAAAACTCTCAAAGTGATATTAGGATGATGATACATATCCTTTAAAGAATATTAAAAATAAAAAATAGAGTACGTGTTATCATCTTAATCCCGTTTATGTAGTTTTTAGACTATACTTACAACGTATTTGATAATTATTCATAATCTTATATATTAAAATATTTTTATTTTTATAAATTTATATGTAATTTTTATCAAAATTTTAATTTGTATCATTTTGATTTTGTTATCATATTATGTGTTAAATTGGCAAGTAATTCACTTTTTGTTTATAAGGTAAAAATGTGTATTGATTTTCTTGGTTGCTTTATTTGAAAGGACATTAAAAAATAAAGAGGGATTACAAAAAGCAAAAGGTTTTTGGTAAGCCAAACATGGCCTTTTAATTGGGATTGGTTTGAATTTGAAGAGAATAACAATGCATTATCTTTCTGTATGAAATCAAGGGAAAAAAAGAAGATAAAATCTCAAGTTTTGTGGATTTTATTTTTATTTGATAAAATTAAAGTGATTACAGGATTCAATAGAAAAATTAGAGAAGTTTTAGGAAGAAGATACATTAGCCAAGGTAATTTTTAATTTGAAAGTTACAAAATAAAAAATTAGGAGAAAAACAAAAGAAAATTTCCTATTAAAATTTAGAACAAAGAAAAAAAATATAGAATGAACATCAATAATTCATTTATTTTAAAATAAACATCAGTAATACTTATTAATTATGAAAAGATGATGAGGTTTTACTTTTTTAAAAAAAAAAATTCATAATGTTTTTACCTTTAAATCCATTACTTGTATGATTAAATATTAGCTATTGATTTTTTTTATTGGAATTATTGATAATTTTAGTTGAATCTTAATTACTTATCATTCATAAATAAAGTTTTTAACTTATCTTCCAAGGAGCATTAGGTAACTAAAGTTTTAGGTTTCATTCTCAAATTATCGTCAAAGATAAATACAATGATTAGAGTTAAAATTTTATTTTCAAACTCTTCTAATAAAATTTTAAAATAAATGAAATGAAATATATTAATTAAAATTTTGCGACGGACAAAATAAAATATATACAATGAGAGAAAAGTATCTTTCATTGTGTTACTCGTAAAAGAAATTAAACTTTAAATAAGTTATTACGAATTATTTTAAATAATCATATTATTCATAAAGTTAGAGACCCATTATCAATGATTCAACTTGAATAGATTCAAATTATTGTAGACCATCCTTATTAAGAATAACCATTAAGATGATTAAATATTTCCAAGATGTTGAAATAGGTAGGTTTCCTTAATGTCTCTTTCATTTATGTTATAAATAAATGCATTGGTGCTGGCAAAGAGATCCCACAAACTTCAATTTTTTATTTTTATTTTTATTTTACCAAGGTCATTCAATATAAAAAGCTCATTTATTGACCAATAATTAATGATTAATGGCAACATGTGGTATTAAAGTTTTAAAACAATCTACTTTTTTTTAATTCTAATCCCATGATTTGCCTTGAATTACATTTATTTATCAAAAAGTAATTAGTTGGGTTTTTATATAAAAATATTGCAATTTGAGGATAAAAATTGATTGAAAGTGGTAAAATTTAAATTTCAAATATATGAAAAACGAACTATATGAATCATCTGAATTAATTTTCGGACTTGATTTATAATTGCAACATGTTGTATTAAAGTTTTAAAACTACCTACATATGGTATTAAAGTTTTTAAAGCAACCTACTTTTTTAAATTCTACTTCAATTATTGGCCTTAAATTACATTTTTTCTCAAGCATTCATTATTTTGATTTTTCTTTATATAAAAATATCACAACCTGAGGACAAAAAAGTGATTGGAATTGGTAAAATATAAATTTCAAACCCGTAAAAAAAAACTGAATGATACATATAAATTAATCTCTATCTTGATTTGTGTTCCTGTTCTTTTCAACTATTTGATGATAGCAATATTCATTGGATTATTATTCAATGTATTTTTAATAGAGTTTTTAAACTTTACAAGTGAAATTAAGACGGTGACACAAATTTAATTTTATTTTTTAATTTTTTAAATGGTATATATGTATCACCATTTTAATTTTATATTTAGAGTCTAAAAACTTCATTGTCGGTGTATTGAATAACATTTTATATTTTTTAATTAATTTCTTCAAATATAGTTAAGTTTGTACCATAGTGAAATTTTCTAAATTAACATTATTGATATCCATCATTGAGTATTAAAGGATTATTAATTTAAAAGGTTTTACTTTTACTTTATAAATTGTTAAAATGTGTTCATTTAATTTTCACATTTAGTAAACTACTTCAATAACTCTATAACATTTAATTTATTTAAAAAAATTATTTTGGTTGATAAGTTACTTAAAAATCTTTTTCCAAATATATCTTATGTAATCTACATTAATCTACATTTTACTTTTCTAGTTATTGAAGTAAAAAAAAAAAATTCTCAAACTTAATATCTTGAAGTGTGTTTTTTAATTTTTTTAATATTTACGTAATATTGTAACTTGTATTTTTATCAAATTATTAATATATGCAATAGCTGAGATCGAAATATTGCACTAAATTTTAAAATGAAATTATTAATTATTACAATAAAATGGTTTATTATTTTTAATAATAAACTTGAGTCAAGAACATATTTGTAATTAATTTAAAGCGATTATTAGTTTAAGAAAAATTAATTTAAAGGATTTCTACAATATATATATATATATATATATATATATATATAATTAATAAATTTAGACATCTGTGTTTTCTCAACTCTCCCGGTGAAGGTGTTTGGGTCAATTTTATAATGCAATCTTTAAATCTAGTTGTACAGCAAATAAATGTAACAATAAAAATGCAATATTTCTTGGTATAAAATTAAATTTAATTCGTTAATTACAACACCTTAGTGTTGAAAGAGAATGCATATATTATATGAACATAGGTTTGATTTGAGTATCGAATTTTAACACTTAAATTTTTTTCTCTCGAATTAGAAGTTTTTATTATACCAAAAATTATCAATCATGGTTATTGGGTTTTAGGTCATACTAAATTTAAAAACAAACAATACATATTAATTGTGAATTATTATTTTTTAAATATCATTTTAACAAAAGTTTATGAACACCATTAATTTTTTTTTAAAAAAAAAAATTATTTTATTAGTATTAAAAATTAAATAAAAGATAGATATGTTCTTCTCTAGTTCTCAAATACTAGTAACTTTCCCATGTGTCATTTATACACAATCTTCCAAATTCCTATTGGTATATATAAGGTGATGAAAGCAACCTTTGAAAGCCAAGTTCACATTTGCTAGAATCATCATTTCTCTTGACTTGTTCAACTTAAATTATTTCATTACCATGGACTTTAATTAAACTATTGTCTATTGGAATATTAACAATCCAATTTCAAATTTCTCTCTCTTCTCTTTTCTGTTTTATCATTGTTTAGTTTTGGGTCGGTAATTGTATAATTATTATAACTCAATCAACAAATATAATTATAACTATTTAAATAATTACATAAATTTAAATCCCTATCCTAATTCCCCGGCTATATTCATTAGATTTTTATCTAATACACTAATATTGAAGTTTTTAAACTTCACAAATATAATTAAGATAATGAGACATACCCTATTTCAATTATTTTTAATTTTTTAATATTCCATTAAGAGTATGCATAATCACCTGAACATCATTTGTAGAGTCTAAAAACTTCGTTGACAATGTATTAAATAATCTATACCATATTCATTTACAGTAAAAACATTTGTTGAATAATAACGAATCTCAAGATTTCACCTAATATTTTTTTTTATCGAATATTTACATCGGATGAGAAAGTTCATTTCTGTTAGATTTAGATTCGAGACAATTAAGAAAGAAATAAACTTTCTTACCATATCAATTAATAATTACGATTTAACTCAATGATAATCCAGTATTCTCACTCAAAGATCGAGTTCGAATCTCTTACCTCAAAATAAAATTTCAAAATTAAATCATTTTTCTTTCTTTTGTTCTTATTCTATTGCTTTTCTACCAATTGATATGCAAAGATATTCAAATAAATAGATTGAAGGCAAAATGGAGGGATAAGAGACAAGACCAAATTGATGCAAAAAGAATAAACCAATGAAGGTGGGCTCTGGCACACAAAGGAATGAGAGTATAGCTTTAGCATATGCATGGTGATGTCTCTAGGTGGTTTCCTGGAAAATTCAGTCATGTTATAACAAAACATTCTTTGTTGGTTTTTTTAGGATTAAGACAAGAAAAAAAGAGAGCATATATTCTTTTACTTTTCTCCATTGAAATGGAATTTACCTCAAATAATGGCAAATCTTGTGTTTTGGAAGGTTTGATAATTGAGAGGATGGTTTCCCATTCCCTTATCCACATTTCCCATTCCCTTTTTCTTTCTTGGGAAACGTTGAAATTTAATAATAATTATATATAAAAAAAAACTATGGAAATAAAGTTTTACCAGAAAAAATCAAATTGTCTGAATTGTACTCTTACATTGTTAGTGATGAAAGTTGGCTGGATTTCCTGTCTTTTTAGAACATTATAATGAAGTCCATCATCCCATTGTTATGAACACAACAAACAAAAAACTCCATCATTCATCATTGTTAAGTTTACAAGAAAGATTATTATCTCTTATTGATAAGGTTTTAGCTTGCATTGGTTTTTGGTTAATTTGGCTACAATTGACAGCTATGTTTGAATTGGGTTTAAAAAAAAAAAATCGTTCAAATAATTTTTACAAATTTTAATCTTTTTCTTATAAAAAAATTAATATTTAAATGTATCTTCAACTCTTTACACAAAATAGATTTAAGTCTTCAATTTTTTTACGTGTAAATCAATCCATAAACTTTTATTTTTTTGTAAATAAACCCCCTAATTTTTCAAATCGCTTAATCAAATCAAAATCTATTAAATAATACTAATTTAAATTTACAAGTAAATTTATAAAAAAAACAAAGAATAACAATAAACTCAAACATGATAATTTGTTGTTATTTTAACATAAATTAATTTGAGAGAATGATAAAGCTAGGTATGAAAATTTTAGAACTGTATTACCAGGTTTCAAGTAGATTTAGAGTTTAAATTTTATTTGGAATCTTGTTTTCTTATTCTCAAAATGCAATCATTTGAAAAAAAGAAAAAAAAAAAACAGCTTGAGATGTATCCAAATAACTCCAAGACATTAATGATCTTAATTTCCATCTACCTTGTCTTGTTTTTGGGGATTAATTCAAAGTAGATTATGAGAAATTTCCCACTTGAGTGATCAAATTGAATTAGTTTGCTGATCAGATTTGTTCAATTTCCAACCCAAGTCCTTGATGAGATCTTCACCTAGGAGGACTTTGTCACTTTTTCCCATTTGTTTTCTAGCAATCACCCACCGTATTGGAAGACTTCACTTGTCGTCTTTGGCATCCCTTACTTTCTTTAGGTTAAGCCACTTTCGTGGGTATTCCAATAGGGACCCTTTGTTGGACGTGCATGGAAGTTGCCTTATCTCGAACAAACTTCCTCAAATCCAAACCCTCAATGCCTACTTTAGCTAGGATTTGCTTTTTTAATCCATTTTAAATAAGTATAAATTTTTACTAATAATTTGAACGAAATTCATCGAATATATATTTATAAATCTTGATTCTTAATCTTATCGAAATTTTAAAAATAATTGTATGAACAAAATATCATGTATATAAGTAATTTTGACTTAACATATTATCTTTTTTTGATTACGTTGTCCTCATAGGACGCGTCCCCAGTGGTTCGAACTTTGGACCCCTTAAATATTCAAGTTTTACACTGCGCAATCAAAAAAGACAATACATTAAGTAAGATTGTAAAATCACCTCTTGAATTCTGCGAAAATAAAGTGTTATACAGTCGACACATATAATACTTGAAATTCAAGATTTCAAAATCAAATCAAGAATATGATAGAGTATTCTTGACTTAAATAGATAAAATACCCTATAAACAAATTAAAGTAAATTCAGGATTCAAAACACAAGTATTACTAATTAAATAAAAATCCCATTGAGTTTTTTTTTTTTTCTTTCTTTTTCATGTTTTAATTTGCAAAAGCTTGCATTGTTTTTTCAACTTAAAAAAGCAAAGATCTTTTGAGATAGTGACCAAATTATGCCGGTTTGCTTCTTTTGTTGTTTGTTTCTTGGACTGATTAGAACGCTAAGCACCTTTTTTGAGCACATACCTTTTGTTTTGTGGATGGTATTTACAGCCAAATAGAACCTAAATAATATTTCCCTATTTCTTACTCTATGTTTTCGTCTCAACATCAATGTCATGCATTCGCTCTCATTAATTTTTGATAGGTTAAGGAAAAATTGGGTGGAGGACACTTCCCACTGTCAACATTTAAAAAAAATAAAAAATAAAAAATTAGAAGTTCCCTTGAATTTATCAAGACATTAAGTATAACATATTCTTGGTGGTATGGTTTTTTTTTTTTTTTAAAAATAAAATCCTAGAAATAATTTTCAATTTATTGAAAATCATTTCTTAAAGAGATTGCATGAATTGACTAGACTAAAAATTAAATTCCAAAATTACATGATACGTTTTTGTTGGGTATTCCTTCTTATTTATGCAAATCGAGTTTCCTCTTCAATAAACAATTCTGATTAGCTATAAAATTAGTGCTTAATCCTGTTTTGATTATTACTTTGGGAAGGGTGAATCGAATTTTGAACCTACTTCCTCTTGAGGAGGAGTAACAACTAATAGATTAAAACTTAATTTCTTATATTTGGACACTTTTAAGTTGAATATAATCTTAATCAAAGGCAAAAAGTAGTTGATCTTTGATTCAGTTTTCTTTGATATAAATTGCAAGATACTAGTATTAAATTCTATTAAATTATGTAAGATTGAACAAAAGATGTTTATTGTTTAGGAATTGAATTGAAACTACTAAAATTTCAAGGTCTCAAATTTCAATGGTGCCCTTAAATGAAAAAAAAAATAAAATTTCAAAAAATTTTAAATGCTTCAATTCAAAATAATAATATTTGTTTTTTAATTATAGTAAAATGACAGCTTTTGTAATTGTATTGATTGGATATTTTTTTTTAAAAGAAAATGACTATAGGATTTGATTAAATGGAAAAAAAAGAAGTATAATATAGAAAAATAACGATGTTATGGATAAAAAATATCGAGAAAAATATGCAATATATGTATCATTAAATTTTAAGAATATAAAAATATTATTAATACTTAGGAAATAATAAAAACTTAAAACCATGTTTTTTTTAATGGAGTTGGAAAAAATAAAAGTAGCATAAAAAAACATAATAAATATTAGTATCTTATTAAGAATTCAAGTTTGAAGATTTACCAAAATCCCTTGTTGGAATTTCAAGAATTTTGACAATTTCAATTTTTATTTCGTCAAAAAATATAATTTTATTTAGAATTAAGAAAGTTCTCTTACAAATAAAATTTTTCAAACAAATCCTAAAGACAATTTCTAGATATCTTGAAAACTTAATTTATGTGATGAAGGTCATGATAATTTTTTATTACTCCTTTATTTGCAAACGTTATTTTATGAATTCTTTTTCATGGAGCATGCTGCAGCCTCTTGAATGCAACAAATCAAAATGGTTCCTAGGTTGACATTTTTCCATGGCTTCCTGCTCTATTCTCTGCAACTCATCTTTCCTCTTGATGATATCATTTCAAGAGTTGGTCATCTATGACTATTATAAATGAGTTTTTCAATAATGCATAAAAAAAGAAACATAATAAATATTAATATCTTATTAAAAAAAAATTAAGGAATTCACATTCCAAAATTTACCAAAATCACTCAATAAAAAATTAAAAATTTTGACAATGTCAAATTTTATTTTGTTAAACCAAATTATTTTTTTTAAAATTTTAATTTTTTATAAAAATTTTGGATAATTTTTATATCTTTTGGGAACCTATTTTATTCATGTGGTAATTTTTTATTACTACTTTATTTGCAAACCTTTATTTTATGAATTTTTTTTTTAATAAGATGAGATATCCTTAAAAATCAGTGAAAAGAGTATATCTAAAGAAGATGAAAAGATAGACCGAATCTCGATTTTCTCCCACTTATATTTTATCTTAATGAATGTGATAGTGACAACTTCGAGTTTGCTATATTTTGTAATTACATCTTTAATGCAAAAAATAAAAGATTTTTTTTTCCTAAAACCCATTAATGTATAATTTCCTTTATCAAAAGAAATAATTTCGAATATTCTATAATGCATAAATTTTTAATTTAAAAATTGAATTCAAATTCTTGACCTTCTGTCCTTTGTTGTTCTTGTTTTTTTTTTTTTTTAAAAAAAACCAACAAGAAACATGACATACATTATTAAATGAGCATGTCACGGGGTCGTTCTCTCCTATAGAACTTTTCCCAGTGATGGCCTAAGTTTCCCGCAACTTAGTACAGCCTATCTTCACACTAACCCAAATTCGGGTCAATACGCAGCGATATAACACTCGAGCAAGAAAAGGACTTGACAAAGTATACTAATAAAGTAAAGAACACTCAAGCTTTAGAGAAAAGAGCCTTTCTATTAATCCGCAATAAAAAGATTACAAACTTAGCCAAGAAAACCGCTCTTAGCTATCTCTCTCTTTCTCCCTGAATAATTCTCTCACTAACTGATGAATGAATATTCTACCCCCTCCCCTGGGGTTTATATAGGCAAGTGAGGACATCCCCCTCACGTAGGCAACTGAGTTTGATTACAACAAAAACTCTATAGGATTAATTCCTACTAAACTAAGGACTCTCCGGATGATCGCCACCTCAATGCTTTTCAGAGTTTATATCTGTGATAATCTCCAGTGATTCGGTCTGCCAAGACTTCTCCGCTTATCCCGGCTTATGACCCGCATTTATCCTTATCCTTATCCTGATTTTTAAGGATTCGCCTAGCTTGCCACCCGCAAACTACGATCATCGTCCGTTAGCGTTTTCGTTTCATGTTTGGCAATCCGCCCAAGCCAAGTGCCTGTCTTGCCTGTTTCGGTGCGCGTCCCGTTGCGCCCCATGCAAAGCTTTCCCGCGCTCCGCACTCGTCACAGCGCCTCCAGTCGAACCTTTGCGATCTGGGCGCCTGATCAAGTAGTTAGGGTCTAACAACCCTCCCCCCGTCGGAGGAAGCCGATGCCCTCATCGGAATGAGCTCCAAATACGCCTTGATCTCATCCTCGAATTGCCACAAAGAAGTGTCTTTCTCCCAAGTAGCGCCTGCCTCATCTTCACCTTCCCACTGCACTAAGTAGTAGGTTCTCCGATTCTTCCTACTAGTTCCCTCAACCTTGCGGTCAAGTATCTTTGCCACCTTCTTCTCGAAATGGCTTCTCACAGTAGGTGGAGCTTTCCTTACCTGTTGTCTTTCCGGATCAACATCTTTGTGGTAAGGCTTCAAAAAGCTCACGTGAAAAGTAGGATGCAACTTCATCCTCTCTGGCAGTTTCAGCTGATAAGCCACCGCGCCTACCCGCTTTATAACTTCAAAAGGGCCATCGTATCTTTGCACTAGACCTTTGTGATACCGCTTGTCTGTGACTTGTCTCCATATCTGAGGCGTTAGTTTGAGCAACACCTTGTCACCCACCTCAAATTCTAGTGCCCGCCTATGCTGATCCGCATATTTCACCATCCTCCTTTGTGCCTTCTCCAAGCTCTCCCTAGCCTGTTCCATCAACTCCTGACGGTCTCGCACAAATCTGTATGCCGCTGGGCATTCCCCTTGGGACTTAGTTTTTGCTATCTCCAAAGGTGTAATAGGTTGATGTCCAAATACTAACTCCGCTGGACTCATACCTGTGGAAGATGATCTATGCATATTATAGCAAAACTGTGCAGAATCGAGCAGACTCACCCAATTCTTTTGGCTTGCGGTCACATAGTGCCTCAAATACTCTTCCAATAATGCATTAATCCGCTCCGTCTGGCCATCTGTCTGCGGATGATTAGCCGTTGAAAATTTTAATTCTGAACCTATCAACTTGAACAAGTACGTCCAGAATCTTCCAGTAAACCGAGTATCCCGATCGCTCACTATATCCTTGGGCAATCCAAAGATCTTCACCACATGATTCAAAAATAACTCTGCAGCTTCATGTGCGGTACATGCATGTGGGGCTGCTATGAACACAGCATACTTAGAAAAACGATCTACAACCACCATTATAGATTTCATCTTATTTATCTCCGGAAATCCCGTAATGAAATCCATAGAAACTGATTCCCATATCCTCTCAGGGATAGGCAGTGGTTGAAGCAAACCCGCTTGCTTCTTCCTCTCGGTCTTATCAATCTGGCATATGTGGCATGTGCGGACATATAGTTCGATGTCTTCCTCCATCTTCGGCCAATAATATGTCCTTGACAACAATGCCAACATCCTCTCCACTCCAGGATGTCCTGCCCACTGAGGGTCGTGGGTTTCTTTCAGCAACTCTTTCCTTAGTCCCCCGCCAGATGGAACATAGAGTCGATTGCCTTTGGCATACAGCAAATCGCCCTCAAGCCAATACCTACGAACTTTGCCCAACTTTACGTTCTCCCTGAGCTGTTCATAAGTCTTATCTACCGATGCCTGCTGCCTTATCCTGTCAATCAGGTTAGTCTCAATAGCGGATAATGAAGCAACATAAGACTGGACTATCTTACGACTCAGCGCGTCCGCCACCTGGTTCTCCCTTTCTGGTCTATGTACCCAGGTGAAATCGAACTCTGCAAGGAATTCTTGCCATCGTGCCTGCTTTGGGCTCAGCTTCTTCTGTGTCTTGAAATAAGTGTTAGCCACATTGTCTGTCACCACCACAAATTTCGTTCCCAACAGATAATGCTTCCACACCTCCAAACAATGCACAACCGCCGTCATCTCCTTCTCATGAGCTGAATATCGCATTTCCGCATCCTTCAGCTTGCGACTTTCATAAGCAATGGGGTGTCCTTCTTGGACCAACACCCCTCCAATGGCTCGGTCTGAGGCATCCGTGTGAACTTCAAAGGGTAGCTTGAAATCTGGCAGTCTCAACACTGGCTCGGATGTCACTGCTTCCTTGATTTCTCGAAATGCCCGCTCACATTCATTAGACCACACCCACTTCTTGTCCTTTTTTAAAAGATCAGTTAAAGGACTCACCATCTTGCTATATCCCTTGATGAACCGTCTGTAATAGTTGGCCAGTCCTAAGAAAGACCGCAACTCCGGGACCTTTGCAGGGGCTTGCCATTCAATAATGGCTTGGATCTTTCTCTCATCCATCCGTATTCTCCCACTGCTGACTTTGTGACCTAGGAACATAATCTCCCGCTGGCAAAACTCACACTTCTCTTTCTTCACATAGAGAGAGTGCTTTCTTAAGGTCTCAAACACCACCCTGAGGTGCTCCACATGTTCTGCAAGTGTCTGGCTATACACCACAATATCGTCTAGGTATACCACCACAAAGTGATCCAGGTACTCATAAAGGACATCATTCATCAAGTTGCAAAATGTCGCAGGTGCATTAGTTAAACCAAAGGGCATAACTAAAAATTCAAAAGAGCCATACCTCGTCACACAAGCTGTCTTAGCTTCATCTCCTTCGGCAATCCTTACTTGCCAATATCCTGATCTCAGGTCTAACTTGGTAAAATATGCCGCCTTCGACAACCGGTCGAACAGATCAGCGACATTTGGAACTGGATACTTATTCTTGACCGTTACCTTGTTCAGGGCTCGGTAATCAACACACATCCTTAGTGTGCCATCCTGCTTCCTTTGGAATAAAACTGGGGCTCCATATGGGGCCTTCGATGGTTGGATATATCCCGCATCCAACAATTCACCAAGCTGTTTCCTTAACTCGGCCAGCTCCAAAGGACTCATCCTGTAGGGTGCTCGTGCAGGTGGTCTAGTTCCTGGTTCCAACTCGATCTTATGATCAATGGCGCGCTTAGGTGGTAGCGCCTTGGGTAATTCTGGGGGCATTACATCTTTGTAATCGTTCAGCACCGCCGCTACTTCATCTGGTACCTCGACAACCGTGTCTGGTTTCACCTCAACCAGGGCAGCAAGTATGGTTGTCTCCCCTTTCTTCAACCCAGTATTTACTTGTGAAGCCGACTGCAGCAACGGCTTCCCAGTACCTTGTCCTCTCTCCGCAGGGACAAAGTTTGGACATGTCTCGTCAGATATCATCAATCCACCCAAGTGTGGAATAGCAAATGCCTTTGCTTGCACAAAGAATTCAATGCCCATGATTACATCAAAATCATCTATAGGTAAAGCCAAGAACTTACAATCCTGTTGCCAAGTCCCTATCTTCACCGATGCGGTAGCCGTTCCCTGGATACCTTGGGCTTTAGAATTTACTGCTTTCACCTGATTGTTACTCCTCGTGACTTTCAGGCCAAGATGCTCAACTGCGTTCAATGAAACGAAGTTGTTGGTTGCTCCTGTATCAAGCATCGCTCGAATCGGTCTCCCATTCACCTCAGCTTTGACATACATTAGTCCCTTATGAGGAGCTTGTTGCTCAGTCCGAATAGCGTTGAGCAACTGCATCGGGGAAACTCTTGGACATTCGTCATCCGAATCCTCCTTACTCATGAGGGCCGCCAACTTGGTCCGTCTAGGGCAATCTCGGGCCTTGTGATTCCCATTACATAAGAAACAACTCCAATCTCCTTTGCTTTGGGGTGGATCCGGTCCCCTCGGCTTAGAAGACTCAGCCTGCTCCTTGTTTCTCTGGTGCTTCTTCCAGTCCTTCTTGCCTTTCCCCCTATTTCCATCAGGATGGTTCTTCTTCCTTTCCCCAATGTTCAAAGAAGAACCCAGTTTGTAATCCGCCAAACTGTCTGCAGCCGCAATTGCCTGTGGCAGATCCTTCACGTTCTGCCTACGTAACTCAGCCTGAGCCCATGACTGAAGTCCTGAGAAAAAGTTAAACAACTTATCCTCCTCTGACATATTCTTGACGTCCAACATCAAAGAACTAAACTCCTTGACATAATCTCGCACAGAACCCGTGTGCTTCAATTTCTTGAGTGCCTCTCTCGCGACCCATGCCGCGTTCAAGGGAAGGAATTGATCTCGTAACTCCTTCTTCAGTGCGTCCCATGTTTCAATCCTCGGACGACCAGCACTATCGTCATCTGCCAGTCTGCTTCGCCACCATAGCTTAGCATCACCCGAGAGGTACATGCTAGTGATTGTAACCTGATCCTGCTCCGGTATTCGAGCAGCTTTGAAGTACTGCTCTATATCCCAAAGAAAATTCTCAAGCTCCTTCGCATTGCGAACTCCTGCGAACTCCTTAGGTTCAGGCACCTTGATCTTCTTCTGAAGATCGCTACTATCACCTCCCCTACTACTACTAGACGCCTCCCCATGGTCTGTAGCAGTCATTGCGCGTTTCATCAGTAAAACGTCAGCCTTCAGGGAATTCAATTGCACCTCAAATTTATCCGATAGATCGCGAACATGTTGCATGACGTTGGTGTAGCGATTAACATGCTCCTTCTGCATGTCGAATGCCAGCTGTGTCAACTCCTGGACACTGCCTGCCATGGCCTGAATCTGCTCAGCCATTGTACCCGCCTCCTCTTGCGGTACGCCCACCATTGCTTCAAGTACAGCAACTCTGTCAGCCAACTCGTGTGCCATGATCCAAAACTCAGCTCTGATACCAAATTGTCACGGGGTCGTTCTCTCCTATAGAACTTTTCCCAGTGATGGCCTAAGTTTCCCGCAACTTAGTACAGCCTATCTTCACACTAACCCAAATTCGGGTCAATACGCAGCGATATAACACTCGAGCAAGAAAAGGACTTGACAAAGTATACTAATAAAGTAAAGAACACTCAAGCTTTAGAGAAAAGAGCCTTTCTATTAATCCGCAATAAAAAGATTACAAACTTAGCCAAGAAAACCGCTCTTAGCTATCTCTCTCTTTCTCCCTGAATAATTCTCTCACTAACTGATGAATGAATATTCTACCCCCTCCCCTGGGGTTTATATAGGCAAGTGAGGACATCCCCCTCACGTAGGCAACTGAGTTTGATTACAACAAAAACTCTATAGGATTAATTCCTACTAAACTAAGGACTCTCCGGATGATCGCCACCTCAATGCTTTTCAGAGTTTATATCTGTGATAATCTCCAGTGATTCGGTCTGCCAAGACTTCTCCGCTTATCCCGGCTTATGACCCGCATTTATCCTTATCCTTATCCCGATTTTTAAGGATTCGCCTAGCTTGCCACCCGCAAACTACGATCATCGTCCGTTAGCGTTTTCGTTTCATGTTTGGCAATCCGCCCAAGCCAAGTGCCTGTCTTGCCTGTTTCGGTGCGCGTCCCGTTGCGCCCCATGCAAAGCTTTCCCGTGCTCCGCACTCGTCACAGCGCCCCCAGTCGAACCTTTGCGATCTGGGCGCCTGATCAAGTAGTTAGGGTCTAACAGAGCACTACCACGGCCAAAGTTGATGGGATGGTGATGGGCCGAATGAGCACTAGTTCAAGCAATTTCTTGGATACTTTTTAAGGCTACGTTTGGTTAAGGGAAAAAAATTATTTTGAAAAAAAAATATATTTTATCAAAAAAAATAATTTTAAGGGGTAAATTTTAGGAAAAATTTTTTTACTTCAAATCCAAAAAAAAAATTTGACTTAAGTAATCTAAAAATACCTTAAGATCTAGAGGTAATCATTTTAGTCCAGATTTTTTCAAAATCGAGCACCGTAGGTAAAATAAAATAATTGACAGAAAAAAAATAATCGAACCAAACGACGAAATCAAATGACCAAAAAAAATTACAGGAGAAATTAAAATTCTCCCAACCAAATGCACCCTAATGAGCAATCCATCCCTAATTTTTCTATCAAATTCTTATTATTAAGATTTTCTTTGGTAGAGTGAAAAGAAAGTCAAAAAAATAAAAAAATTAGGTGAGAAAAGAAAAAATAAAAAAATAATATTTCCTTTCATAGGTGTGATTAGTAAGAAAGAAAGAAAAAAGTGGATGAAAAACATATTTTTTCTATCAATTTATCGGTAGAAATAAAAAGTATAAGGAAATAAAATAAAAATAAAATGATTTAGGATAATTTAATATTATTACTTGATTTATTCACATTAATTACATTTTCTTTCTCATCTTCTCTTCAATTTGGACATATTCTGTTTTGTGGATAGGAAAAATATACTCATCTCTCTCATTTTCTTTCTTTTTTATTTTATATTGTACGAAATAGTCTTAAAATTCATTTTTCTTTTTTTACCAATGACTTTTTATTATTTCACTTTTCAACTATACCAAGCATAAGCTTAAGGTTTTCAATGCCTTATGAGCCCTAAATTTTCTTTAACTTTACATGAATAAAAGTATTAGGGTTTTCGAAAGTTGCTGCATCATCTCAAGAGATGTTAATTTTTAAAAGAATTATTATGTTTGTCCCATTATTTATGTTTTTAATATTATAAATAATTATTGGATACATTTTAAGGTGAAATCTATTCATTTAAGACAAAAGTCAAATAATTCATAAATAAGATATTACAATCAAATCAATAATTATATGTCATATAAAAAATACAAACATGGTGGGACAAATAGTATTTTTATAGAAGTTTTGTTATGCTTTCAAAAATAAGAAATATTGATTGAAAACAAAAGGGTAAATAAGGATTATTAACAGTCAATAAATTTAAAAATTTTATTAACAAGTTTTTTATATATTATGTGTCTTTTTAAAAAATTTTATTTTTTCAAAGAATAAAATATTTTTATAAAATTTTTTAAATTTATTGACGGTGAATAAGAAAATAATTCATGATAATAATTAAAACAACAACCTCATCCAATCATCATTCATATATTAAATTATTTTAAATTTAACCACGAATTTTTTAACTACAACAACTTCAATATATGTAAATTAAATATATGCGAATGGAGTCGGAATTACTATGATTGTTGGCACAAGACTTGCCATTCAATAGATCTAATTAATGGATTTAGATCATAATCTTTTGAAATACAATAATTTGTTATTAGAAAATATTAAATTGGTAAAAAATTACACTTAATAAATACATAAAAAGGGTAAAAGAAATGGTAATAAATTATACAAGAGCATTCTTCACCTGGGTGTTGGGCTGGTAGCCCACATTTATCATTCCCTCAAGGGCTATAGAAATTTTCAATAGGGCCTCGGTTGGCCCAAAGCACTAATAAGACGTTACCGCTCAAAAATCTTTTTGATGATCGGAAACTCGCCGAAGTAAAAACAGAAAACTACGATCAAAATCCACGTGAAACGCCGATCGAAATAGAATTTTGTGTCCTTTTTATTCTCTTTGCCTTCAGGTTTTTCCGTTTTTTCTCTAATTTTTAATGCCTAATTATTAACTTCAATTAGGTCAATTGACGATTTTAAGTTTTTAATTTATTAATTCTTCGTTTTTTTTTTCCTTTCAGGATTTTCTGTGCTCCTTAACTGAGCTTTGAAGATGGATTTGGCATCTCGTTACAAGGTTTTTTATGTTTGATTTTTATAATTATGATTTTGTTTTCTGATTATTGACTGGAGCAAATGTTACTGTAGTAGTGTAGCTTTTGATTTTTTTAAAAAAAATGAAATATTAATTTAGTTTTAGTTCAAGATTGATGTTAAAACAAATGCGATAGACTAAATCAACAAATTTGACATGGAAAATCCTGTAGAGTCTCTATGTTTATAAATTTGATTTGGCTTCTTCAATCTCTTATGAAAACCGCGGTTTGGACTCTGTATTTTCTCTAGGAAAGTGTTAAAAGTCACCGTTTTTTGTTTCTCATGTTGAGTCATGTGTACTCTATGTTGCTTGAATGAATTCTGTTGTGCATTGATTACGAGTTGAATTTGTTTTGTGATTATGTGTGTTAAACTATGTGTTCTTGTGCAGGGGGTTGTTGGATTCGTTTTTGGAAATGAGAATTCTGGTTCCCGTGAAGATAGGTGATTGAATTGAGAATATTAGTAACCGCTGTTTATTTTGCAAATATTTGATATTGATGATGCAACTGATTTATTATTTGTCATGTGTCAATAGTTATGTTGAGCGCTTGCTTGACCGCATAAGTAATGGTGTCCTAGCGGAGGACAGGAGAACTGCTACTGCTGAGCTTCAGTCTGTTGTGGCTGAAAGTCATGCTGCCCAGCTAGCTTTTGGAGCAATGGGTGTGTGTTCCTACCTTGTTCAATAGAGCTGGTACTGAAGTTAAAGTCCTCAGACATTCTTGTTGTGTGTTTCTATTTTGTTTAATAAGGATGTTATTAACATTTTTGCAGGGTTTCCTGTACTCATGCGTGTCTTAAAGGAAGAACAAGATGATGTTGAAATGGTTTGAGATCTCTCTTGCTTGCTATGTTTCTCTATTTGTTCCTCTTGTTGTTTCTCATACAGTGTTTCTCAATAATGCATATATGGTATCTCAGAGAGAAGTTTGATTCAACAGTTTGCAGTCCATCAATAATTTTTTGTGGCATTTTTAAGACTGGCTCTCTGGAGGAAAATTATATTAAAAATATTTATCAGGAAAAGTTCGGGAGGAGAGGTTTCAATTGTCTTTAAGGAGGATTACAAGTTGAGAACTAAATTTGTAAATTTTCAAATTGCATAAATACATTCTGTATTATTTTTTATTACTGAAGCATTAAAGGGTTTGGTGGTTGGTTTTGACGTTCGGATGATCTTTAAAAGTTTGTATTTATGTATCTATGTGTATGTTCCCCTCCTTTTTGCAAGCCCTTTTCTTGTCCAACTCCTTATTTTCTTGCTGTTTACCTCCCAACTTATGACCTAAGAATTTTTTGATCTTGGGAAATAATTTTGCGGTTTCCTTTTTCTTGTAGTCCAAATATTGTTGTTTGCTTTACATCTGACTTTGTTCATTAAAAATTTTCTGATAATCGATAAAACATTGATTGCTATCCTTTCCCTTCATGCAGGTTCGTGGAGCCCTCGAAACTCTTGTTAGTGCTTTGACACCTATTAATCATGCAAAAGGGCCTACAAATGAGGTTCAGCCATCTTTAATGAATACAGATTTGCTTTCTCGAGAATCGGAGAGCATTTCTCTTCTACTAAGTTTGCTAGTGAGAGTTATTTATATGGATCTAGAACTTAATTTAAATGTTATTGTAGATCCTTCTTGTAATAGCATCATTATTTTCTGTGTTGGTAATTATGTAGTCAGAGGAGGATTTCTATGTGTGATATTACACTCTTCAACTTTTGACAGCCCTTCTTGCTAATTCTCCAAATAGGTATGAGTTTTACAGAAGGCCCTTCTATTCTACCTAGATTTTTTTTATTGGTTTCTGCTCGAAAGGCTCTTGCTGAGTTCCTGTTCAGGTTACAGGAAGCAATTCTGTCTATTCCTCGTGGTATAACTCGGCTCATGGATATGCTTATGGACCGTGAGGTACATAGCTTATTAATCAAATGATCCTCTTGCAAATTTTGTTAAATTCTTTGTTCTGTTTTATTGTAGGCCTGCCTGTCGCAATATGGCTCTTCTGGAACCTTCTGGTTATCTCACCATATTTCCTGTTTGTCTGTCATTTACTTAGATTTACATCTTCAGACATGAAGATCTATATTTTGAAACTTGTCCTGAAATTTAGTTGAGATAGGATAATGATGATATTATGTGATTGCTTTTCTCTTTTATGAAGTTGATCACTATTGACCTTCCAGGTTATTAGAAATGAAGCCTTACTACTACTTACATACTTGACTCGTGAAGCTGAGGTGAGCTCTGGGCTTGTTTAGTCACCCCCCCCCCCCCCCCCCCTCTCTTTTTGCCCTTTACTATTTGTTTTCTTCTTTTTGCTTCTGAACCTTGCTTCTGATTGTTTGACTGCCGTACTAAGAGAGTTTTGTGATTACAGGAGATTCAAAAGATTGTAGTCTTCGAAGGTGCATTTGAAAAAAATTTTAGTATTATTAAGGAGGAAGGAGGTTCTGATGGGGGTGTTGTTGTGCAGGTGATTCATTGAATTTATTTCTTTCTTAATATCAGTGAACTTCTGGCTTGTTTGCTCTTAGACAATTCATTTTCTTATTGTTTGTGGCTTGTTTAGCTAAGTCATGCATGCAGTCGATTCTAATTTGGCTATGCTTCTGTTGGAGAAATCCATAAATGAATTAATGAGGTTCCTATATTGTTCTTGCACAGGACTGTCTTGAGTTTATGAACAATCTTCTTCGTAGTAATGCATCAAATCAGGTTTTACTCCATGTTTTATTTTGATTGTTGTTATTCTCTGTTTATGAGGTTTTCTCTGCAACTGATTTTTGAGTGCGTCTCAGGTACTGCTAAGGGAGACTATGGGCTTTGACCCATTAATATCGATCTTGAAACTGAGAGGAAGTACTTACAGTTTCACTCAACAGAAGGTTAGATACTCTAGTGTTTGTGGCTTTATATGGCTTCTGTTTTTCCTCCATTGCCAATTCCTGTTGATTCATTCTCATGCTATCGCAAGCTTACTGATGATTTGCCGTTGTCCATGAAACAAACAACATGCCAGTAGACAATTTACTTGGTGCGTTGGAGACTATTAATTTGTTGATGATTGGAGGTTCAGAAGCTGATCCTCAAAATATTCGAACAAGATCACCAACAAAACAGTCCTAGTTCAGGTTCATTAAGAATCATATCTGCTTGAATTGACTGCCTGAGGAGCTATCTGTTTCTGTGATAGATTATCTTACTTCCTGTTTTCTTGATTGTAGAAAAAGTTGTTGGACTATCTGCTAATGCTGGGTGTTGAAAGCCAATGGGCTCCAATTGCTGCACGTTGTTCAGTAAGATCTCTTTCTAGATTTGTTGTTCTTCATTTCCACATACCCTTCTCTAATGATTATATTTTTCCAGGCACTGAGGTGCATCGGTGATTTGGTTGCTGGGCATCCCAAGAATCTGGATGCCCTTTCCAGCAAAGTTCTTGGCGAGGAGCCACAAGTAGAACCTGCTTTGAATTCTATTCTCCGAATCATTTTGCGAACATCTAGTATGCAAGAGTTTATTGCGGCTGACCATGTTTTTAAGAAATTTTGTGAGGTTTATATCATAGCTTTGCTCTTCACTTTGTATTTTTCTTTTGTTTTATGCCTACGTAATTTGCAAGAAGTATCTCACATGTATGTGAACTGTTGTTTCTTGATTGTGAAATTTGGATCTTATATTCTAGAAAAACATGGATGGGCAAGCAATGTTAGCATCCACATTAATTCCTCAACCAAATTCGATGACTCATGCTCCCCTTGAGGAGGATGTGAATATTTCCTTTGGAAGGTTTGTTTACTTTTACAATGCTTTCTGTTCTGCACTTCTATATTATTCAGCTATTCAGACTAGGAAAATGTATTGAATTAGATGGAGCTAGTTAAATCTTAAAGTTTTACTTGGCTGTTTGCTTGTTTCGTGTAAATACTCTTTCATTTGATGAAATTATTTATTTATGTTGTATATTTGGCAGCATGCTGTTACATGGTCTTGCATTGAGTGAAAGCGATGTGGATCTTGAGGTAACCTTATGTTCTCACTTCGCCATTGTGCACCATCAACTTAGTGAAAGAGGATATTACAGAGAGCCTAAATTTGTTGGACCATCTCATGATAGTGGATGAAGATTTTATAAATATTGATCTCCTTCATATGGAATATTAGATTTTCTCCATGGTGCTTACTGCCTGAGAATTATCCAGCTGATATTGTGAAGTACAGACTTGTTGCAGGGCTGCTAGTGTACTTACTCACATTCTTAAGGACAATACTCAATGCAAGGAAAGGGTATGCTGTCACATTTTGTCTCTTTTCACTTATATCAAAAGCACAATGGCAACCGTATGCCTCTATTTCGATGTAATCTAATTTCAATGGAGATTGTGCAGGTTCTACGGATTGAGCTTGAAGCGCCGATACCATCCTTAGGAGCTCCAGAGCTACTTTTGCACCGTTTCATTAGGTACTTGGCTGTTGCCTCTTCCATGAAAAATAAAGATGGGAAGCCAGGTTACTCATATGTTCAACCAATTATCTTGAAACTGCTTGTCACTTGGCTAGCAGATTGCCCAAGTGCAGTGCAATTCTTCTTAGATTCATGCCCCCACTTAACGTATCTGCTTGAGTTGGTTTCAAATACATCATCAACTGTGTGTGAGAGGGGGTTGGCTGCAGTTCTCTTGGGAGAACGTGTCATTTACAATAAATCTAGTGACAGTGGGAAAGATGGTTTTACCATAGCTGATGCCATAAGCCAGAAAATTGGGCTTACATCATACTTTCTGAAATTCGATGAGATGATGTGAAGCTTCCTTTTCTCTTCGGTGAAGCCAACTCAGTCCCATAAACCAATGACAAGATCCACCGCTGCTAGTATGGCCAAGATTGAAGATGTTGTTGAGAGTGATTTGTCAGATCAGAAGAATGAGGATCATCCAATCCTCACATCAATACTTGATGCTCAGTTTGTTAATTTCGTGAAGAGTTTGGAAGTATATATTAGAGAGAACATTATGGATATTTACAGTCGCCCTAAGAGCGATGTCGCAGTTGTGCCTGCCGAAATGGAACAGAAGGGTGGAGAAAGTGACAAGGACTATATCAAGCGGCTAAAAGCATTTGTGGAGAAACAATGCTCTGAGATACAGGTAATAGGAACTAAAAAAAACTCCTTACTGTTAAGACAAGTATGAATCGATATTTGTTTCATCTGCGATTATTCTTTGTCTTTTCGGAAATTCACCACTATTGTGTTTCTTTTGTACAAAAGAGGTCGTAGCTGGGGGATAAAGAAAAGAGTTGCAAGTGTTAAGATTTGAATCTCAGACTTGTTGATATTATCTTTTGAGAGTGGCTGCATGAATCATTTGAGTTATCTGAATTCTAGGTTTTATTGTAATCTAATTATGTTTGTTAGTTAACAGTCTGCTATCTGCCATTATTAAAACTAAATATATGATTGTCAATTAACTTCAGATGTTTTTACCGAATCTGATCTTCTGTTTCCTTTTGCTTTTCATTTCTAGAACCTTCTTGGCAGGAATGCCACTTTGGCCGAGGATTTGGCAAAGACACGTGGGAGTGGGCATTCGCAATCTGAGCCAATGGTGGGCAGTGGCTCGGATAGAGTCCAGGCAGAGACACTTCGCAGAGATCTTCAGGAGGCATCTCAATGGTTAGAGATGCTAAATGCAGAGAAAGCTAAGACCGAATCAGAAGCATCGATGTACCGGAATTTGGCTGGGAAGCTGGAGTCTGATCTTAAGAGTCTATCAGATGCTTACAATAGTCTTGAACAGACCAATCTCCACCTTGAAAAAGAGGTGAAAGCCTTGAAGAGCAGAGAAACATCAACCTCCGCCGATACTGAGGTGATAAAGGCTGAAGCAAGGGAAGAAGCCCAGAAGGAAAGCGAAGCAGAGCTGAATGATTTACTCGTCTGCCTTGGGCAAGAGCAGAGCAAGGTGGAGAAATTGAGTGCAAGATTGAAGGAATTAGGTGAGGATGTCGATAAACTGCTCGAAGGTATCGGAGATGATATGGGGCTTCCTGAAGATGATGAAGAGGAAGAAGACTGATGGAGCTTGTATTAATAGGATGGAATGTAATGTCTTGAGGTAGGCTGGTTGTGTGGTGTCAGCTCTCGAATTTGTACATTTCTGGGTGAACTGTACAGTTTATTGGTCGCCATGGATTAACTAATCTTTGTTAGTTTGGATATAAATTATGTTTTCTATAGGCCTGCTCAGATTTCTAAGCTTTACTCACCAATATGTCAGATGATATTACAGGGAATTGGAGAGGTGAACATGGTCGGAAAATCTGTGTCCTGGTCTTGGTTCTTTCCACACACATCGGAGTTGGAAAGATATGGTGGGGAGAAAGATCGTAAACGATTTAAAATGATTTTTTCAGTTAGATAAATGGTATTAACTTGAAAGAATACATCATTTTAAATAAAATTTATCTTGATGATTTAATCTGAATTTATATATTAATTCATATAGTATATTTTATTTTATTGTGAGAAAAATTTTAAAGATTATGTTGAAATTGAATATTTATACATCGAAGTTGGATAATAAAACACTGTGTGTTATACGTAATAATTTAATAAAAAAGTAAGAAATTTAAAATAATTAGAAAATTTTATAAAAATAACAAGAGAATGATATGAATTGAAAATATTAAAAAAATTAAATTTAATATTTAATGTATCAATATAAATTATAATATGATAATTATCATGTTTTTATGTTATTAGATACAAAACATGCAGGGTATGAATTGTATAATTGAGTTGAATTTTTACCATTTTGAGCGGAAAAATTCACCTAATAAATTAGGTGATAAGAGTTTGATTTTGATATGAAATTTATGTACATATTAATTTAGAATAATTGGACCGAAATTAACATTCAATTTTATATAATTATATATAGCAGTGTATAATTTATTTTTAGTGTAATCTTTTAACTCAGATTTTGTTTCTTTTTTGGATGATGAAAACTAAAAGGCGGTGGAGTTAGACTTGTATTGGTAAAGATAAGAACAAATGCTGTGGCGGGTTTGACTCTAATGTCAATGGCGAGAGAGATCAACAAGAAGTTGGATCCTTAAACATTCCACGTGTCACCACGTTGGATCCCTATCAACTACTATAAAATCAGAAAAAAAAAAAAAACAAAAACAAACGATGGTTTGTTGTTCTGCATGCGGCAAATATGGATCAGAAGAACTCAACTGAAGCAGGTGTTTCAGGGGTGATTGAACACAAGTCTTATGCTCGTGTTGGATTGCTTGGGAACCCAAGTGATGTTTACTTTGGAAAAACTATCTCTTTTAGCCTTGGAAACTTCTGGGCTTCGGTTAGATTGGAGCCTTCAGATCATCTTGTCATCAAGCCTCATCCGACTCATGATCTTGTTCAGTTTAACTCCCTGGATCACCTTGTAATTTCTTTCTCTTGCAATGTTTAGATTTTTTTTTTTTTTTTTTTTTTTTTTTTTTTTTTTTTGCGTTGGGTGTTTATGTTTGCAGGATCTGATGAGTTGTTGTTCTTTTTTCTTCTTTGGGTAGATTGAATCTGATAGTTTTGATTATATCAGCATTTTTAGCGTAATTTAGAGGATACCCAGATTGAGATTATTGGTTTTTGATTGAATCTGGGTTGACAGGATTGTTTTGTTGAGTTCTGATTCGAGTTAATTTTGCACCTGATGCTAATCATCCAAGATGGATAATGACAACGTCAATGATTAATGATGATTAGCTTTCGAGAATGGAAATAAATTTCAGCTTGATTTTCTAGTGGGTAGACGTAAAGGTTCTTATTTTCTTGAATGAAAGGTTAATTTTTTATTTAATTATTGGTTGGTTCTGATTCAGAATTGTTTGATGAATGTAATTTGTATGAAAACTTCCTTGCTTACCAAGTATTTTGATAAAGTATTCAGAAAGCAAGGCACATGCTTTTGCATTGTTCTTTTTGAGCTGCTTTAGTAATGGGATTTTTTCTTGCAATATGGAATAAAATCCAATTTCCCCATGAATTCTTTCTGGTTCCACTTGCATTCATAGGTATAGATATGAACATTGCAGATTCGACATGAATGGGGCTGAAACACACATTGTTTTACTTGCAGGTAAATCGATTGCAAAGTGAAGGTTATTATGGAGGTGTACGACTGCTTATGGCAATTTGTAAAGTCTTCTATAAGCATTGTAAGGATAACAGCATAAATCTCCAAGAGAGGAACTTCACCCTATCGTATGATACTAACATCCCTCGCCAGGTAGAGCTCCAAATAGCAAATACAAGAAATTTGCATACTCTTTAGATCATAGGAATCATGTCATTTTAGTTCTGTAGTATATATCTTTGTTTGATGACAACTGTTTTCACTCATATTTCTCATGCAAAGGCACTAGAACAGTAAACTATAATGCCAATAAGGTTCAATTTAGTTATTTTAGCACAAATACATAGGAAGTTTTGATTGTTCATTTACCTAGCTGTAGTTTTGCTCCAAGATTATGTCAGCATGATTTTTTTTTTTTTTTCTTTTCAACTTCTCCCTGTTTGTATAATGTTCTCGTGTTACTCTTATAGCAATATATGGCTTACAGTTATGATTTTTCAGGCAGGACTTTCGGGGTCGAGTGCTATTGTATGTGCTGCCCTTAGCTGCCTTCTTGATTTTTACAATGTCAGGCACTTGATTAAAGTAGAAGTCAGACCCAACCTTATCCTTAGTGCAGAGCAAGAGCTTGGAATTGTTGCCGGCCTTCAAGATAGAGTGGCGCAGGTCTACGGAGGCCTTGTCCACATGGTATGTTATCTTTATGTAAACTCGATGACAAATTTATGTAAACAGTTCTGATTTATATATGCAGACTGATTCTTCTGTAGGATTTTAGCAAGGAAAACATGGATAAGTTGGGACATGGCATCTACACACCCATGGATATTAGTCTTCTACCGCCACTCCATCTCATTTACGCTGAGAATCCAAGTGATTCTGGGAAGGTTAGCAGGATGGCTTTTACTTCCTCTTTTATGTTTCACCCCCTTTTTATTTGTTTTCTGACATAAGTATGAATTTTTAGTCAGACATAAGATCCTTCTTTAACCGTTCTGAGAAGCTATTCTGCATTTATTCAGGAAGTACTTAAATGAGCATATATTGTTTCAAATGCAGGTTCATAGCACCGTGCGACAGAGGTGGCTTAATGGTGATGAATTTATTATATCATCGATGAAAGAAGTTGCAAATATAGCAGCGGAGGGGCAGAGTGCAATACTTGAAAAGAATTATCAAAAGCTTGCAGAACTCATGAATCAAAACTTTGATTTTCGAAGGTAGGATGTTTTTACATGTAATGAGAACTACTAACCACGATAATCTGACCTAGGATCGCCCTTAAGTTCTTATTGGTATGTATGTTTGTTTGAGTGTGTATATATATATCGCCATAAAGGAATCAGCTTGAATTTTTTTCGCTGTTGAAAACTGAAGTTGAGCTTCCCATCCAAGCTGTATTGCTGTGCTGGTAAGGGAAGCAGAGAAACTGCTGCAAGCATTAGCTAAGGTTTTCAGCAGATTTTGTATGTTTCTGATGTTATAGTTCTTCATTTCCTGACAAGTTAAAAGAAGGTCCTTGTTTGCTATTATTCATACGCAGGCGGATGTTTGGGGATGAGTGCCTTGGTGCATTGAACATAGAAATGGTGGAGGTGGCTCGGAGTGTTGGTGCTGCTTCGAAATTCACAGGCAGTGGAGGAGCTGTGGTTGTATTCTGCCCCGATGGCCCTTCACAAGTGAAACTTCTTGAAGATGCATGCCGGAAAGCTGGCTTTATCATCCAACCAATACAACTTGTTCCTTCACGTCTAAATGAAGTGGATCTCAAGACCCTCTGTACAAACTAGGAGATTTGATTACCATTTACAAATGAAGAGCATTTCAGGGATTGTTTGGGATTTTGTTGAGCTATTGTAGAATCAATGATCAATGTTTTGTTTTGAGCTAAAGTGCAACAAATTTGTTATGGCTACTCATTTTAATATGTATAAAACTACAAAATAAAAGAGTTTAATTTTGATTTTATAAAAAAAGGAGAGCTTTTTTCATTTACTAAACCTTCAAACTTATAAAGCTTATAAAGCTTCAAACTATGAAATTTCACCATTGGCGAAACACCTTGCTATAATAACAATGTGGCTTCTTTGTTTACGTCCTAAAATTATCTCTGTTTTCCCAGCAACTTCGACCCTTCGTCCCTTATCATCAAAATCCAATAATCTCAACAGACAATTGATCTTTTCAAAGCAACCATTTTCTTCATTTTTCTTCTCCACAACATCTACTCCTTACCCTCTCCAATATGGCATGATCACCAACACCCCAACTCAATCCCGTCGCACCTCAACTCGCCGCAGACTTAGCCAACCAGACTCACCAAACTCACCTGAGGAAGAGAACCCAGGAACAGAATTGGGTTGTGATTCATGGGTAGAAAAGAAACTGACTTTAGATGATGAAATGGATAAGTCTAAGAGGAAATATTATAGGAAGAGAAGGAAAAGAATGTATGGTTCAGATTCTGAAGATGACGAAAAGAGAAAAAATGAAGATGTCTTTGTTGAATCGAAGCCTAAAGTTCTGGAATTTGATAGGTTACATGAGAGGGAAGAAGAGCTTTATTTTTATCATACACTTGCATATCCTGGGGAAAAAGATGAGCCTTATAAAATGGCTTATCAATTGGAAAAGAAGTATTTTCCAGACCAGTGTTTTGATAAGGCTTGTCTTGAACCTGGAAAATCAAATGAGAAAATCAAAGTTAAGGGAAAAAGTAAAAAACTTTTTGATGATAAGGAAGTGAAGGATAAAGGGTTAGTGTTTTTTGAGGAAGAGAGAAATTCAGGTAAGGATGTGAAGGAGGAGGTTACTGAGAAGAAGGTGGAGGAGTTTTTTAAGTGTTCGAAGAAAGTTCCCAATAAGGATACTGAGGTTTGTTCTGGGGAGCCTTACCTTGTTAGTAGGAGTACTGGGCTTCCCCCGAGATGGTATGGTCCATATGGGACGGTAGTTTTGGTGAATAAGCCCAAAGGTGAGCTAGTAATATCCATATTATTTGTTGCTTAAATTATACTGGATTTAATACTTTCGAATGCTATATCTTGATTAGTATCATGTTTAAAAGTTGTTAAATCAGTAGTTTATCTATCAGAGAGTGGAAGTCCTTTATTAGCAGGACTATTTATGTAATACTCTGATTTGCTGATATACTATTTTTGAAGATTCTCTGAAAATAAATATAAAATGAATTTCTGAATTATCTTATTGACTTATTTCAAATGATAACACTATTATGTTGCAAAACAGGATGGACCTCATTTACAGTTTGTGGCAAGCTGCGCCGCTTAGTCAAAGTGAAAAAGGTGCTTTTTTGCTTTTGTATCTCTATTGTCGGATGCTCTTGTAGCTTATTTTTAGTTGTAGTTCAACTTTTAGGACTGTGCTTACAGGTAGGGCATGCTGGAACACTTGATCCTATGGCAACCGGTCTATTGATTGTATGCGTTGGTAAAGCCACCAAGTTTGTAGAGAGGTATGTTTAATCTGATCTCATGTCTGAATTTTACAGACGAGCTCTTCAGTATTCAATGTCCAAAGACACTCCAATTCCCTCCTTTACTGTCCTAACGGCTTGAAATTGGGAATTTTTTTTTTCATACATGCACCAAATGATTTATATGAGGGGCTTGAATATTTCCATTTCAGATATCAAGGGATGGTAAAGGGATATAGTGGAGTTTTCCGCTTAGGGGAGGCTACTTCAACTTGGGATGCTGATTCACCGGTGTGTTTATCCAGTAGCCGGTTATAAATAGGATCTTCTGTTCTTTGGTCAAGTTATATTCACTTCACCATACTGTTATGTGCTGTTTACTTAATGTTTCTGCAGCGGCGACGAGCTCAGCATGTACTTATTCAGTTCTAGGACATTAGACCGGCTATTGTTTAATTACCAGTTTGATCTTATGTAGGTTATTCAACGTGAGCCTTGGGAGCATATCAAAGATGAGGACATAAAGAAAACTGCAGCTTCCTTCTGTGGGGAGATATGGCAAGTTCCTCCAATGTTCTCTGCCATCAAGGTAAGGTTTTGCCTCTTAAGCTGTGCAGATGCTCTAGGGGAAAAGCTATGCTCATGCATTCTTGTTTATTTACGCTCAAAATGCGGAAAAAATATGGATGATTCAACGTGAGTTTAGATATTAGTTCACGTAAATTATCCCGATCTATTGGGATAAAAGTTCTGATAATAACGATGATTATGATGATGAATACATAAAAACATATTTAAAAATATGGTGTGTATTGTGCTTCTGCTTTAGTCTCAGCTTCTCATGAACTTGGGAATTTACTGAATAATAAAGCAATGTCAATATTATGAGTAGGTTGGAGGTGAAAAGATGTATGAAAAAGCAAGAAGAGGAGAGAATGTTGAACTTCCACCTAGACGGATTTCAATTTTCCACTTTGACATTGAGCGTAGCTTAGATGAAAGGTACTTCTTACTTATCCTTCGTTTTTCCTCAAAATGAACTGTTTCAGTCTTCTACAATGAAGTATGATTCAAGCTTGACTTAAATTTTTTATATCTTTGCAGACAAGACTTGATTTTCCATGTCATATGTTCGAAAGGAACGTATATCCGATCACTATGTGTAGATTTTGGGAAGGCTTTGTGCAGGTAATCATTTTTAATAATGTAATCCTTTTAAAATTTTCTGCCTTGTTTTCATGCCTGGTCCTTCATCTTATGAATTATGACCAATAGTTTCTAGAATAGTTACAAAATTTTCTAAGCTTTTAACTTTATGATTTCAACATTTGAGTTGATATTTCTTATATTTCATTCCCTGTTTCAGTTGTGCTCATTTGACTGCTCTTCGAAGAGATTCAATTGGTAAGGTCCCTTCCTCATTTTAAAAGATTAGTTTGTGATCTAGAGGTTGCATTTTCATGCAAAAACATCTCTATTAATGTAGAGAGAAGACAGCATATAATAATTCTCAAGTGAAAGCTTTGTGTACTGAGTCAACTTCTTTTTAGTGTTGATTGAAATAATTTAGTAGGGAAAAGAGAAAAACTGCTATATAAGTACATTTCTTTGTCTGTTTTGGTTCTTTGAGAGGTGCCCTTGCACTGGTTGCAAGACTTTAAATGCTAGAAAAGGTGGGCAAGCTATGGTTTTGCTTCTTTTCTTATACTCAATGTCCGGTGTGATGCAAAATGACCAAATAGAACCCGATCTGCATTCCTTTTCTTCACATCCTTAGAATTTTTTTTTATTTGATGCTTGGGAGTGGGGGTTAAAGTTGCTTGAAATTGAACCTAAACTTTACAACATATCATAACTTTGTCGTAACCTTTCGGTCAAGAGATTATTGGCACTTTACAAGAAATTAAACATTTTCTACGTGCTTTTTTTAAGAGACCTCTTTTCCTCCATACAGGAGAATATTCAGTGGATGATGCATGGAAGTTCAAGGAACTAGAAGAAGCAATCACTAAAGGTTATTTCTAACTGCCTTCTGCATCTCAAGAGCTTTAGAGTCTTTACACTGATGATCAATCAGGACAGAAAGCACTAATCTTTAGGCATTTGACATATTGACCATATTTTTCTTGAACCTGGTCAGAAGTATTCCAAATTTTGTCTAGATTCTACTCTCCTCCCGAGCAATCTCAGAACTTTTATGTTAATACAGCAAGTCATATTGTAACTTTTTGATAGACGTAATACATCAGTTACACCTATTTCCAGTCCTAGAAATGAAAGAGAGCATGATTCTATTGGTGTGGGTGGGGCAACGAAGAAACGAAAACATAATAGCTTGGAATTAAAACTGGTGACGAAGAGGAAAATACTCTTCTGAATAAAATTACCTAAAATTATAATATTAACATTGATAGAACTGTACTGAACATGAATGTGACTTCTACAAGTACCTTATATATGCTGACACGACCGAGTCACCTTTTTTATCGCCAAAACTAGAAGTTGCATCACATCTAGAAGCGACTTCTGCAAGTCTAATGCTCGTGTTAATACTATATCCACTAACGAGCTGTTAAATTAAAAGGTTTCATTCCCATTGCTTCGAAATATTCTTTCTCTGCATTGGTCATCCGATCTTGGAACATAGTCCATTCTTTCCTACACCTTTCCCTCACCTGCCATAGGAAATTTGGAACTTTTAACACTCAACAAAAGAAACATTGCAGATTCATAAACAATGGAAGAAAATCACACTTTTGTAGCGTCTGCAGCCAATCTAGCAAGAGTGAGGGAGACAAACAAATGCATGCATGCATACATGTATACGTGTGTGTGTGCGCATGTGTGTGCGTGTATGTGAGATGGAGAGAGAGAGAAAGAGAGGAATATTTCAAACGAACCCCTTCCCATGGTGCCTTTCCACCCTCTGCTTGCCCCTGTGAATGAGAAGAAAACAGTAATAAAGCAAACTGTGCTTATGAAATAGTAATATCAATGTTTGATGGGTATAAATGTACCTGGTTCCCAAGAGAAGGAACACTTTGATGTAAAATCCACTGAGCATCTACAACCCCTATTTTCTCATGAGAAGGCTGCTTGCAGACAAGTTACAAAATCAACAAAAAGTCTTGAGTTCATATATAAGGGATGCAGGAGGAATAAGATGGTCGCTAACCTCGACACATTTCCTAAGAGAGAAATCCAGACCCCATCCATGAACCAAGTCATTCTGCATTTTAAAGGAGAATTTATATCATAAACAGGGAAGAGCTGAGAAATGAAAACATCCAGATAAAAATAAACTCATGACTTGCCTGAATCATATGCCAAACACATCGCCATGCATCCCGAGAGAACACAGTAGCCATGATCTCAACAAATCTGAGCATTAAGCAAGCAAGACAATTACCAAAAGTTCAAGAAATAAGCAATATGTTTAATCCTTTTAACAGAGAGGATTCATTATGTTTCATACGCAGCACATGGTGGCAAATGTGGATCAGTACACCACCCAGGTTTCTCTTCAGTATCCCTGCAGGAGCAAAAAAGGAATAGCGAAGGTCAAACTACGTTTCTATCAAAGAAAACATTCCAACCTTTGTGGAATTACCAATTAGGTATTCTGAAAGCACGAACAAGATCTTACTTGTGAACTTCAATGTTGTCTCTCTTCCTTGTCATTGCCCATGTCAGCCCACCACTGTTTGGATCTAAACCTGGCTGGGATATTTCTAAACCATGTTTTCTGACAAGTTTTATGTATCTGAGAACACAAGGAGTTTAATTTCAGCTTACTCAAACGTATTTTTATCTGAAGCATGACTGTGAACTTGTGGACTTACTCCTCCGCATCAAAGTGTTCCACCCCAAGATCTTCATCCCATATGAAAATGTAGTCATAGGGTGCAACAATGTCAGGGTGCAAAAAGCGCTTTGCATACCACCTTGAGGAAATTAAAGAGTTTAAGTGAAAATACAACATAACAAGGGCTTAGCAAAATCCCGTATGAACTACTACATTAATGTAAGATTCATAAAGCGAAAGGAGCTACTTGCTAACCATTTAGTCTGCTTTCGAACGCTCACGTGAATAGCTCGTTTTGACCACTCAAACTCATCCCATTCAGTGGTTAGACCATCATAATGAAACAACACAATGGTGAAGTTCTCTGAGAACTGTAAAATAAAGGTTGTAGATGAGAAAATACAGACAAGCCAGGTAAGAGAGAGTCAAGAATAAATATATATGTGTGTGTGTAGCGAGAGAGAGCGGACTGACCTTTTTCACAGCTGCATCAATATTGTTTTTCTGATTATAACCAACAGTAAAAGTGACAAGATACTTTGGTTTGACAGTTAAGTCCTGCAAATGCAACCCATCAACCAGGATTAGATTAGTGAAACAAATTTGAATAGAATCACAACGGAAAAATGGAGAGATAATCATCATTGCCCTATTCAACATCATCAGGGTATAAGAGTAAAACATGAATATGCCGTCCAACACAAATTCAACTTTTACTAAATTCTTCCTTATGTATAGATGGTGACCAGTTCAAACACTCGACATGTATCAGACTAGGATAGATAAACATGAAGAAGAGTCAGAGTAACGTATAGTGCAGAAGATGCATACCTCACTAGGCTGACCCCATAATCGACGAAGATAGAAATCAGACTCAGAAGCAATTATACCAGGGGGAAGTCTTTCAGCACCCCGAGGATTTGTTGGAATCCAGATCTGCCATAATCAAGAATTAACAATTAATCTCCTACTAAAACCTCTAAGTGTTAACAGTTATTGATTTTCCTTGAAAATTGTTACACTAGCTGCAGACGACAGTTACATATTAGCGAGAAAAAGAAAGTCTAATCGTATGTCAATAAGTGTATTTTGACCTCTATTTTTAATCACATAAAGTAAGAACAGTGAGACACTGTCAGAGTTTGATGCATATACAAATTAATATGCAAGGCAATGAGTAAAGGAGATTCATAAAGTTTTTCTCCAGCCTAAATTACCAACAGTTTAAAGAAGCAAGCATCCATCTCCCAGAAGGATGGGTGAGAACTTTAATGTTTGTCTCTTCAGTTCATAAAAGTAACCAACAACAAAAATTTCCTTGATAAAACAAAACCATCAATCCAGAATCAAGTAGTTGCATAGAAAATTGATTGGATTTGAAAAGTTCTAGTTAGAGCTCCCAAGCTGACATTAGCAACTTTATAACAAATGGACTGTAGAGTCCTCATGCTTGAGAAGCTCCATCCTAAATAAAAGCAGGTTTCATCAGTTGGTAGAACTGAGGTTCAGATTTTCAATTTCCCATGATCAAATATGCATAAATTAAACTTTATTTACTAATAAAACTAAAACTAAGTTTGAGTAACTCTGAACTTAATAATTCAATGCAAATTGTGTATATAAATGGCATTGATGACCAGTTATGAAGAAATTCTTGGTCCAAAAATCTTCAACCACTTTTAGTAGAAATAAGGGTTAAATTTTCGTAATTTCAAGACAAGGGCAGCCTAAATCTAGATCCTAAATTCTAATGCTGCATATATAATCAAAATAAAGGGGATTTACCTTTGTCTCATTGTATTTGTAAGATGGCTCTGAGACGACCTTATTAGACTTGAGAGAGTTCAAAGCATTAAATAGTGCTTGGGTTGAAAGGCCCGAATATTTGTCCTCAATATATGTAAGATCAATAGAAGGGAATAGGCTGGATGGGAGATTCATCTACAAAAATTTAAACATATTAAAATAAACTTGTTATTCCTCGTTAAAAAACACGGGAAAACGGAAAAAAGGAGACAAAAGAAAACCATGAAGATATCAACTGGATTTGCATGAGATGGTGAAAGTGACTTGTGTACCTTAGTCAACGAAAGCGTTGGAAAGGATACTCCTAAGAAGAAGCCAAAAATAACTCCAGCAAAAGTTGTTATAATAAGCCTCATCATCTCATTTGGTTTCCTTACACTACCACTGCAGCTCAATAGAGATAAATGTAACTCAAATTAATACAGGGTTTGGTGTTATTGAAACCTTGTGAACTAGTAAAAGAGCCAATGAATGGAAATGGAAAAGAAAAAAAAAACGCTTCTAGTTTCTAGTACAAAAATAGTATGAAAAGCTATACCTCCGTAAGGGAACTCCCATTATGCTCAAGATCTTCTTAGTCTACTTTTACAATGATATAACTTGAAACCCAACAAAAGATTGATGCAACAGATGCCGTCATCAAGTCTGAAGTACAAACTGAAAAGACAACCCACAGGACATTAACAACCAGAGCTGAAAAGGGATTACTAAAAATTAGCGTCCGAGGTCTGATAAATGTAAAACAGGCAGTATGAACAGAATATGACATTACATAACCCAAAAACAAAACATTAGTTCATATAATACTCTTGCTAGTCGTAGATTAAT
Organism: Firmiana major; assembly: GCA_033439115.1. Classification (NCBI taxonomy): domain Eukaryota; kingdom Viridiplantae; phylum Streptophyta; class Magnoliopsida; order Malvales; family Malvaceae; genus Firmiana; species Firmiana major. The sequence goes on from CM065904.1 coordinate 70,665,179, forward strand.
CTTATCTAGTCACACCATACATAAGGTAACAGCTAGGCTTATTGAAATTAGTTATTCTTCATACACTAACTTGACCTATTACTAGAATTTTGCAGTAGATTTTAGCTGTTAAAAATCTTAAGCAGCATTTTAACACTCAAAATAGAGATTAACCGGAGACGACTTCTTTTCATGATATAAGTTAAGTTGGATGAGAAAAAAAGTTTCAACTTTAGATTTCCTATTAAGGGAAAGGTGTGTCTGCCAATTAAGTTTGCTTCAGCCACAACCTACAAACATAAGAACAAGGAGTGCATATCACCACATGGGGGCTGAGAAGCTTATTAAGCTGTAAAAACAAAGTTTTTTCATGAGCAACTGCGAATAGATAGCGCAAAGTTTCATGATTGATCTTCCAGCAAACAAATTCAGCCAAAACAAGCTTGAAATTTTCTTTTATAACCAGATCCACGAACTAAAAGTAGCAGAAAAAAGGCATTTGAAAACACAAATACCATTAAAGACAGACATGAACCGAGCAAAATTATATGTTCTTCCTAACAAATTCACCAGAAAATGTACCAAAATTTTCCATTAACATCGAACACCAAGCGAAAAAATTTCCCATAAACTAGCGTTAACAAAAACCCTGTCTTGGACTCTTAGAATTGACAAAACAGCTTAGCTCCAATTCAAGCAAACCATTTTAAGCAAGCGTTAATCATAGTTATTCATGAAAAAAAAAATGAAACCTTCGAAATGAAACGAAAAAGAAAAAAAATCAACCATTTAATTCAACACACAGAAACACAAAAAGCTCATTCCTTTCAAAGAAAGATAATAATCCCATGAGAAAAAGAACATACTTGGAACCAAAACGAGAATTCTCAACCTGGGTTTTCCTGGAAAGAGCGAGATCAGTGAAATTTTTAATCTTGGAAGACAGACAATTCTAACAACCAGACCTACCAGCCTGAAACTGATCCCAGGATTTGCAGCTTCTTTTCCTCGGAAGAATCTTCAAAACACAGTAGCAACTGTTAAAGATTTCATTTTTGAAATCATCATATCTGTAAATTCTGGACTCTTTATTGGTGCAAAAGGAATTAAAGTTTTCACCGTTTCTCTTTCTTTGAGGTAATTATTGTGTGTATAACTCTTGGACTCAAAAATTTTCACAATTAGAACCTGTCAAAGCTTCTGCCACTTGATTTATTTGATTGAAAGTTGAAATCTAATCTAAATGCTACAAGTGGGACCCTTGAGTAAATGCCATGTTTCAAAGGCCAGTGGAACTCTTTAATGAGTTTGAGTTAGCCGTATGTAATCTATATTTAGACATGTGGGACCCCATTTTGAGGTTATATCAAACTGTTTTGTTTGATCATAATTGGAAGGAACTGTTTGGTCTTATATTTTTGAAGTTTACTTTTAAAATCTTTGAATTGTCGTTTGTTCTTGCATGCCATGACTGAAAGTTAAACTGAAGGAAAAGTAGGTGTCTCATTGTCCCCGCACGCCACAAGTTTGCATGGTTTTAATTGGAAGGAACGGTTTGGTCTTATATTTTTGAAGTTTACTTTTAAAATCTTTGAATTGTTGTTTGTTCTTGCATGTCATGACTGAAAGTTAAACTAAAGGAAAAGTGGGCGTCTCATTGTCCCCACACGCCACAAGTTTGCATGGTTTTGAACTTTTGATTCAAATTTTGAAAATTTTTGGAGGAGGTTTGAGGTTTCAGTGTGTTTGATTTTGAGACAAAGATAAATGGAACCCTAAAATGTATATGGCAATGAGGAATTAAATATTTTTATTATTTTTAAAAAATTATATTTAGTATTGAAAAAATTAAAAAATCAATTACTAATAAGTGGATTTAAATCAATTTGATTTGAATTCGTATGAATATCATTATTAACTCACGTATATTCAAATTGTTTCGGATACAAATTGTTTTAGATGTAAATCATAATAGAGTATATTTATTGTTTAGTATTTTATAAGTTTATATTGTTTTGAATCAAACGTTTAAGTTTTTATTTAAATTAAAAGTCCAACTTAAATTTGAAATAAGCTTCAAAATTACATAAATTCAAAAACCCTAATAGTCTGTCTAAATATAATTGAATTTTATGTCAATCGAAAACTTTATTTATATAATTCGAATATAGTCCTAATCGAGTCAGAATAATTAAAAAATTCGATTCGATATTATCTTTAATTATAATAGAATTTGACTTTGAAATCTACAATTTTGGGGTTAATTTCAAACTAACAATGCAAGTTAATCAAAAGATTGCAACAAGAAAAAATCTTGTGTTTTGAAGATTGATGTGGGAAATATGTGGGATAAGGAAATGTGATAAAGGGAACTTATTATTATTATTATCTTTGACAAATGTTTTGTTATTATCCTTTAATAATAACTGTGATATTGCAATTTTCAAAAAAAAAAAAAAGTGATCTTGCAAAAATAAAACTCATTAGACTCAAATGTAATTTAGAAGATCTTTGTTACTAACCTTTGAAGTTTAATTTTGGAAAAGAAACAATCAAAATCATAAAGCAAGCAATTTTTTTTTTGGTAATTAAAGTAATATTTATTTGATACTTTTATTATTTTTGCTTTTCAAACTTCCATTTTGGAAATTGAAGCATTTTTCAATTATAATTATGCATAATTTTCACAATAAATGTATGAAGTCATATTTCCCCTAAATTATATGCATGATAATGATATAAAATCTTATTTTCTTTTTCATTTTCTCGTGTAAGCAATATTCCTTAAAATCATCAAATATGTTATAAGCAAGACGAGTGTTAATAAATGTGTGATCTATTCTCAAAGATTGGATCCGTTAATAAATAAGTATTATCTCATTGGAGAAAAATTAATTTCAAAGTGTAAATTGACTCGAAGATAGACTCGAAGATACAGAAAAAAATAAATGTGTGATCTATTAATAAAGTACTGAACTTTTAGTTCAAATAAAAAAGAAATTTTTTTAGTACTAAGGCTTTTGGTTTTGAGAAAAAAGAATCTAAATACTTTGAATACTTACAAAATTTTTACATTGTAAAATTAATGATATTATTATTATTATTATTATTTGAGCCACTATTTAAAAATTAATAGTTTCATATAAGAAAGAGCTTAGGAAGTGGGCCAATTTTCATACCTTTTAAAAAATAAATAAAATTAGATTTGTATTATAATTTTAAGTTTATTTATAAAATTTAAAAAATTTAATGATAATATATTAAATAAATAATAATCCATGTCAAATTAAGCCTACAATAATTTTCATTTCTTTCAATTTGGGCCACAAAATTTTTTTTTTTTCATTTCATGTCCAAAATTTTAAGTGAGGCCCATAAAAAACACAAGAGGAGAGTGGCATTTGAGTCACACATGTGGCAAAGAAGGACTTCTTGACGGGAAAAAGACACTCCAATTATAATGTCTCCACGTGTCAATAATCAAGACTTAACAAAAAATAAATAAAAAATAAATCAAATTTATCCACCGTAATTTTTATTATTATAATTATTATTAAGTAGTAATATTTAATTCAAACTTTATTTGAAAAAACAAAACTTTTTTTGATCAAACTAGGATTGATTGAAGTGAAAAATCTAGCTGGAGCTTGGAAGTAATCCGGTAAAAGAGACAACATTGTATATCCGACGTAGATAGGAAACGGGAACCGATGTCGTCACCGGACATTGCTTCAATCTTGGAAAACTCAAGGGAACTCGATCGGTTAAGGAAAGAACAAGAAGATGTGCTTGTCGAAATCAACAAGCTTCACAAGAAGCTTCAAACTAGTAAATTTCTCAACCTTTTTCCTTTAGCTTCAAATTTCATGATCTGGGTTGATTTCTATGTTTCCTAAGATTGATGGGTTTGTTTTAGATTATCAAAATATGGCTTTCTTGGCCCTCTGGGTTTTCATTTTTTATTAAAAAAATGATTTTTTTTTTTGGTGGGTTTGGCTTAAAAGAGCTTAAATTTTGTTGATGATGAATTTTATTGTATAAGAAAGTTATTTTTTCTGTACATTATTGCTGATTGTTTTAATATATGAATATATTTGTTTTTAGGAGAAAAAGAAAACTAGAGTAATCTGATCAAAGAAGAGAGGAATAGTTTCTATCGGCAGTTTGACTTTTGACTTGCTTTAAAACTTAGCTACATTTGTGTTTGAGAAAGAAGTTAAATTCCGCTAAGTTGAGTTTAGTATGTTTTATGATCCAAATTGATGTTTGAGGCTAAGTGGAATATCCGTGTCACGAAATTTGGTGTAAGTTTTGCTTTTAGGATCACAAAATATGCTATTTACTTGAAATGGCTGCTTATGGGGCCTAATTTTCATGGAGAATGAATTATGTGGTTTTCTCACATTATCCGCTGATGCTCATATGCTTGGAAATCCATGTAGAGAGTGGTTAAATTTACATGTAGATTAATGTTCAAAGCTTCATGTATAATTACCTTTTAATTAGTGAGCCTCGTCATTTCCATTTAGTTGTTTTAGTTCAGAATTTCAGTATTATCGTATCTTAACATTGCTCCTGATATTGTTTTTTCCAAAGCATTTTGATTGATTATATCAGATATCAGAATATTCTACAAATTGACAACTATGTGTATGAAATAGAACACTAAAAATATTGTTGTCAATTCAATATGGTCTAAGTTTGATTAGCAGTTTCTTGGATGTGCATTCAGTTGATAACCAGGAGTATAGAAGAAGTATCATAAAAGGAATTTTGAGATCCATATACTTGATTTCAATTAAAAACTATATACAGAAGTTGTGAGATGCATTATAAGATCACATAACCTGGTGGAATTTGTGGCTTGGTTATGTAATTTCAAATCAGAGGCTTGTCGTGCATCCTAGATCCCATTTATTTGCTCCAACCCGCTGTTGCAAAAAGAGTTGTAGACTTGAACCAAAGGTTTACAAGAATTATCGGTTCTTCTTCTATGAATGTTGCACCTGGACAATTCCTTGAGGATTTACAGTTTTTGACTATAATTTATATAGATCAATTTTTGTATTGTTGTCTGGAATCAAGTGATTTACTACACCTTTAATGGATAGACAACTTGCTAAAAAATCTAGGATGCAGATGATTAAATTGTGTTCTTTAAGTTCCGAGAATAGTTTTTCTTTCTTTTGGTACCTTCTTTGGCGTTGTTCTTTATTAACTGTTACTGATAGTTTATACTAATATTGAACTTCTGTATATCCATGCAGCTCCTGAGGTAGTTGAGAAACCTGGTGATTCTTCATTATCAAGGCTAAAAAGCTTTTATATTCAGGCTAAAGATCTTTCAGAGAGAGAAGTAACGTATGTTCATTATCTCTAGTGAAGTCTTGTACAATTTTATTTGTCGTTCTCTCTCTCTCTATCCCTTCCCATTTTCTAGTGAACCCTGGCGTGGGCTTGTGCAAATGTGCCAGCTTTTTCTCTATAAATGTTTGGGGCTAGTGTAGCAATGAACTTTCTGTTTGGTTCTATAGGCCTTTATATGATTCTCAGTACTGCATTCCATTGTTTTTGACCAACCCACTGTTTTGGCATTAATACAGGATTTCCAACTTGTTAGTAAGTCAACTTGACACTTTCCTGCCATCTGGACCACCTGGACAACAACGTAGAAAAATGGGTTTGTGCTACCAACTATGTCTATATGAGACATTTCAGTTGCTTTTATCTCTATGCTGAGTTCTCCCTTTGCATGACGAAATTTAGGCTCTGTTTTGTTGGTGTTTTTGCATTTTACCATTTGTACCTTCTTATCAATTTTTCTCCTGCTTTCTATTTAAAAAAAGGAAAGGCAAATAGCAAAGGCATCAACCAATGAAGCCTTAGGAATTTCGACACCTGCATTCTTGTAAAGCAAAAAGCTAAGTTCATCTATTAACCACCTTGGCACTTGACTTATCCTTTAATTGTGGAAGTGTTAGCTGTGTTTATTATATAATAATAAAAGGCGATGTTAATATATGGCTGTAATTTCTTCACTTTGATTTTCTCCATCTTATCCTGTCTCCCTTTCCCTTGATAAGAGTACAAATTGTGAATGAAACATAGAATTGCTTGGTTGATGACAAAAGTTGTTGAGTTGATATGACCACGGGTTCCAAATTTACATCATGATAGTTAATCAGATCAAGAATTAGCAATTAGTTGAAATTATTAAGGGATCTTTCTATTCTTCCAAAGCTAAAACATTGAATACATGACATGTGCCAAAAAAGAAAACTCATTTTCTTGTGTAGATTTCAGATACTAGTACAAGAGCATCAGAATTTCATATTTATGTAGCTGACATTAAACAAATTGCAGATGGTAATGATCAGAAAAGGAAAAGAATGAAGTCTGATTCAGATATCTCTCGCCTTTCTCCTTCTATGCGGAGTCATATTGAGGCTTTTGTTAGTCTCAAAGATGAACAGGTAAGTTTTTAGACCATGTAGCAAACAAAAAAAACCAGATTGTGTTAGTCTATCGTAATCAACTGTTGCTATTTGTTCATAGACCTACTTTACTATTTTTATTCTTAAGTCTTACTTTCATATTAGATAACAGTGTACTGTTCTATATACCTTCAAACTAAAGAGATTGAAATGAGCTCTTGTATTCAGGTAGCTGCAAGAGTCACCTCGGATGCTGAGAAGGATGAGTGGTTTGTTGTAAAAGTGATAAATTTTGACGAGAAAACAAAAGAGTAAGTATAGATGTGGGACGTTTTATTTTGGCTTTTGTCAAAATTCCATTCAGAATCTTCTTTGTTCTTGCATTTAAGTTGCATCTCCATATGCAGATTTGAAGTACTTGATGAGGAGCCAGGTGATGATGAAGAGGGTGGTGGTCAAAGGTAAGCTTTTATGCTTTAGTTCTTTGTAAGTTAAGTTACATTGAAATAATGGTTCTATGTTATGCTTGTTTCATGCTCATAGTTGACTGGTAAAGGGGCAGTCTATCATGTTTTATTTGTTATGAGAGAATGAGACTGGAATTTGTGATCAGTAACCTACTTACGTGTACAGTACTAGATTAGGTGGCCTTTTTTCTCCTTTTCTAATTTAATAGATAAGGTATTGATCGCTCAATTCTTTGTAATGGCAGCATGTTCTAATTGTAATTTCGAGAACACTGAAAAGTTATATTGAGGCTCAAATTCTTTTATACTATAGAAACTCTTAAGAATTACCGTGCCTTGGTTATTGCTGGGTAGGATCTTTCATGTTCTTAAATGACTGAAATCAGTCCATCCGGAAGTTGTTGATTTTGTTATTGCAACTTCAGGAAGTACAAGCTGCCTGCTTCTTGCATTATACCTTTCCCCAAGCGGAATGATCCTTCTAGTGCTCAAGAATTCCCCGCCGGAAGACATGTTTTGGCCGTTTATCCAGGAACAACTGCACTCTATAAGGCAACTGTCATAAGTACTCCTAGAAAGGTGACTATTCCATTCATCACTGTCATCAATACCTATCATATGATTTTGGATCATTTGCTCTGGTTTTCATTCTTTCATAGTTTTTCTAAGATATTCTTTTTATTTTCTTATATGCTAAACTGACTACTAATTTCTTGTGCGTATTCATGGGGGGCTGTCAACCATTGTAAATCTTTCCAGAGGAAATCAGATGAGTAAGTAACATCCTCCATTCCTGCCCTAGTATAGCAGATTCTTGAAAAAAATTATGCGTCACATCTCATCATGCGATAACATCGCCTATAAAAACTGGCTGTTTGGCCTGTTTAGATTCTTCCTTGTTTTGTTAATCTTCTCCCATGAGCAACGAAAAGCAACATGACCTTTTTCTGGACCCTTGTATATAGTTATTGTTCTTGCATATTGAAATTTACTACCTTTTTCTTTTTTGTGTCTAGGTATTTACTGGAATTCGATGATGATGAGGAAGACGGAGCCTTGCCCCAGAGGACAGTCCCCTTTCACAAGGTGGTTCCGTTGCCAGATGGGCATAGGCAGTGAGATCTGTGTATAAATGTGTATAATATGGAGCTATAGCTGGTGATTAAACATGGGAATCTGAACTCTAATTTTCACGTGCCCTGTGTTGGCTTAGCAATGAAAGATTGACAGTGATATCCCTTGTGTTAATTCAAGTTCTATAATGCTTCTTCATTACTGGTAAAGAGTGGTCATTGCATTCGAGCATTTAACTCGGTCGTTGGTGCATGATTTGCCGCTCTTTCGAGCAGGGTTCGAATCTCTTTTTCCCCAATCAGAAAAGCAAAAGGGTGGCCGTTCTTTTCTTGTCCCCTTATCAAAGTACCGAAAACTTTACCTATACCATGCATGGAGTTGACTGCTTAGAGAAACTTGTGAATCAAGGCAAACATCTTAAGAAGAGCAACAGCAGCTCCAACACAAGGGACAAAATCTCCAATCAAACTCATCAACGGAAAAATGGAAATGAAATAGCATTATACTGATTAAATTTCTTAGTTGGAGAACAATAATAGATGAATGGCTACCAAAAGAATTGCACCCGGTTAACGGCCATAGGATCAAACGCACCAACTTGTTTTCTTAAACGGAATCACTTTCCTGAACCAAAACAAACTCATAACTCAAAGGAACATGTGCTGAAGAAAATATAATAAGCGTAACATTGATTAGAGTAACATGAGCTGAGGTTGTTTAGATCCAAATTCAAATTTTTTTTTTTCAACTACTCAACCAAAAGGTTGTTGACTAGACATATTAGATCTTCGAGTGAAGGGACATGGAGGAATTTTGTTCTATTAGGTAATAGTTTGGAAGTAAATATGGTCATGAACTTGCCCATTCTTTCATGCTTTCTCTGATATATAATAAGAAGCTTTTCAATGTAACAGTAGTATGCAGGATCTTGTGAATCTTTATAAGGCTTGGAGTCTAAAACAGAAAAAATAAAAGAAGAAGGCTAACATGACTTTTTAGGGATCTCAAGAACCAATTTTCATATCATAATTCCAGCTTTTAGAGGAGAAGTTGCATTAACAAGTACTGTATTACTGAACACACTTGGTAAAGTCATATGATTAATGAAGTAACATTTGCAAGTGTGACATTCCAAACGTGCTCAATATTTTTGTGTGGTCTCAACATATTAAAACTTCTCAGGTATCTTCATAATGAGCTTGAGATCAATTGCATTTAACAAATCTTCAATACATCAAAAGTTTTGCTCTAGTTATTATAGTACCATCAACTGAAGCTTTTCAATTGGTTTTCACTATTGTAAATCAACACTGATTTCAGTGATCACATACTCTTACTGCCTGTGGCATGCTTGAGTGATTGGAATTGGAGGGTCTGTTAATGAACCATTGAGTGTATGATCCGCAACATATTGGTTTGCAGCCTGAGAGTAGTGAACTCCATCCCAGCTTACAAAGACCGAAGGGTTTTCACAAGAACGGCCATACACTTCGGTTTTATTGATGATTGCCTTGTTCCCACACCATACATGATCGTAATTGACATGATACCCGCAGCAGACCTTTTCTGGATCTGCCATTCCTGTAAACAGATGCATACACTGATAAATATGTGTACTAGTCCAAACAGGATTTACCAGCTTGGTAGTGGACATCGCAATAACCGTTAAGTTAGCCGCTATATGCACTTTGCATTTTTCTGCTCAAGAAAAATATCTTAGGGAATCTATAATTATATAATATATATATTCAGGATCTCATGTTCGTTCAATCATAAAAAAAATTAGAGTACGGAAGCGTACCTGGATCCATTGAAATTGATTGATTGGGGTTAGCAGTCTTCCAGTTTAAACTTTTTATTTATGAGAGAAAACCTTAATTCACTCACTGATGGGATATGAGAATGAGAAAAATTACCTTTAGATTGGGGACCATAACCTATTTATATCTGAAGTATATTTTATTCTATTTTGGTCCATCATTAAAATAGAATAAAATATCAGGTCTCTACACATTATAAAATCCATACCAATTGAAATGCACTGAAATTCAATAATTTTATTTGATCACTTTTAAATGGACTAAAATAAATTAGATAACCTGTAATGTACAATAAATTAATATATGTAGGCCCACACAAATAATTTTCCAACAAAATAGCCTTGAATTGCATCTATGCTGGCTAAGATGCCATCGATTCAAAAGCTTGATCATAAAGCAATGGAGACAAAGGCACCCATCACTGCTGCTAAAATGTGATGGTGAGGTTAGTTAAAGATATGATTACCTAGATTCTTTGCATTGCCAATGATTGAAATCTTAGCAGTATAGGCATCCACATGAGTAATTGAAGCTTCTGGGAGTTCTGTTCTTAGCTTGATGATTCTCTCCTTAAGCTGCCTATTGAATTCCATTGCCATGTCATTTTGGCGCTTGACGCAACCATACTGGTCAAGATATCCGGGCTCAGGATTAGGTAGGTAGAAAAAGTTAACTGGCAAGCAACCGATCGGACCTGTGTTGTGTATCCAGAAAGTTCTTCCTCCTTGCTGATACAGATGCTGAAATTCACATAACAGACTAATCAATTACAATTTGGTTCCTTGTCATAAGCATATCAGGCTCAAAAAGACTGCCACTTTCACATATTTGATGAGGCAGAGTATTAAAACAGAAAGCCATTAACACAAACATGTTAAACATAGGCAACTTTTAAGCTAGAGGAATGACAGTACTTACTTGGACAGCTGATGCTAACTGGTTTATGATATCTGGCATGGCTGCACGCAATTGATCAAAACTCATTTTCCTAAAACCAACAGAAAGATCATTCTGGCCTATGTCAATTGTATAAAGCGCCTTTGCAAAGTCCTCGGGTCTTGGAAGTTTATCTTTTTCAGAAGGACCCTTAGCTAAAGATGACAACAAAAATGGTAAAACAGTGTCAAAAAAAAAAAAAAAACAAATTGCTAACTTGATCTTGATATTCTGTCTATTATGCAACTTGTAATCAGACCTTCATTGTACATTTCAGTAGTCCTTGCTTTAAACTGTTCGAACTGCACAATCTGCATATCTAGAGCAAATGGACTTATGCCATACTCAAAAATGGTCTCATTCTGCCTCCTTATGGTTGATCCTCCAGTAGCAAAATTTGCCCCATGCCTGAAATTTGCTCCCAAGGAATTCAAGTAAGCATGCAGATATGGCAATTTTACTCGCTCAGCTGCCAAAAGGGAAAGTGGGGGAAAAAAAAAAAAAGGAAGAAAAAGTAATCAATCCGAGCTCATTGAGAACAATAAGAATGGTTAGTGATGGGCTTGAAATGTTTGTTACCTATGAAGTCTATGATGAGACGGCCATCACAGTCTCTACCAGCTGGTTTGTGGAAATATGGCACACCATATGGAGCTCGAATTGGTTCAAAAGCCGCTGATATGCCTCCGGTGTCTGAGTTTGAGTCACCAAAGTTGTAAATTGCAGGGAATTCACATGGTGTTAAATTAGCGGCACCCACACCCAAAACCCAGGAAACTAAAAACCCAGCAATTAGCACTCTCCAGAACTCCATTTCCTCTCCTACTGAGCTGGTTCTAGGAACTTGTCACTTTATATCTGAAAAGCTTACCCTTTTTTTACCAGTTTCCCATTGTCAGCAGTGACAGACTGCAGTAAACATGGTTCAAACTTACCACTCTCTCTTTTGCTCTTTTGGACCTTAGGGGTGTAAAACGGGCTCAAGCTCGCGACTTGGTCCGTAAAAATCGCGGGCTTTTAACGATTCGGTCTATTAATATGTGATCCGTTTAAAAACGGGCTTATACGGGTCAAGCCCGTCGGGTAAATAATTTATACGGGTCAATCCGTACGGATACGGGCTGACCTGCGGGCTATTTTACCAACATACCAATCAAACCTAAGTCCTAAATCATTCTCATTCTACCTATTCTAATTTCTAAAGTTTAAACAAACAAAACTACAAAAATAAAAAATTGAAAATTTACCAAAATAATGTTATTGTATTTTTATTTAATAATTGAAAATTTTATTTTATAGGTTAGAAAGATGATGAGGAAAACAAAGATAAATTGGTGGAAGAATCAAATGATTCAAATCATTTGAATAATGAGATTAACTCACAAGTTTAATGTTGTTTGATTTAGAGTTTAATGCATGCTTGTAGATTTTATGACTTTTAAACTTATTTACTATTCTTTATTTAATTATTTAGACCATAATATTATGTTATGTGCAATTTGTATTTGTAATGCGAGTTTGTTTAATGGATATTATGTTTGTGGATTTTATTTTTATTGGGATTAATATAATAATATTTATAGAACTATTTTCACAATTTTATGACTTGCTTTCTTATGATATAATATATTGCTTATGCTGAAATATATATATATATATATATATATATATATATATATATATATATATATATATATTACAAACTCATAATTTGCTTTTGTACATAATATATTGTTTTATGTGACTAACTTACAATTTGAAATTAAGTGGAGAACTTCAAATCATTTTGGTTTTTGCTTTGAACTTGTTATATTTGATCATGAATGAACTAATATTCCTCTTGTTAAAAAAATTACAAATTAAACTTTGTATTTTAGTCTCAAATCTATGTGATTTGATTTTATAACAATTTTGGTTAATTCCCAAAACCCACTAATCATTTAACAAATTAAAATTAGACTTAATTAAGTGTTTAGACTCAATTCGTTATTTTTTAAAGTCCAATTCTTTATTTCCAAAAAAAAAGTTAAGTTAGCCCGCGGGCCGACTTGACCCGCATTAGAATCGGATCGGTCTCCACAAATTTAATCCGTTTAAATGCGGGCCTAAACGGGCTCAACCCACTTAAACCCGTATCCGTATTAATCCGCATCGATCCGCACCATTCGACCCGTTTTACACCCCTACTTTTGGTCATGCTGTTGCTGTAGTCCACAGCTACACTATCCACCCTATTAAATGGCATCCAGCCAAGCGGCCTAGAATCAAGCCTGCCAACATGTCCAATGCTGCATACCATAAGCATTATTCGTTTCATAATTATGACTTTAAATCCTTATATATAATTATAGTAGATCCTCTCAATATCTTAAAAAAAATTTAAAAATAATTTTCATAATATAACATTTAATTTCCATTTATGATATCATTTACAAAAATTCATACTCAATCTATAAATTATTATCTATTTTAATTCAAAGATCTCACCTTTCAAAAAAAAAAATTACAAATATACAAAATATACAAATGTGAATGTAAATTATTATCAACCTATGAGTTATATATGGTGCATGATGAGACTTATTGTCGGTGTTGGGCAAAAGGGACAAAAATGTTAAAAAAAAGGCTACATTTTCTTGGCTTTGGTGCTTGAAAATGGATTTGGTTGTCCGCAATAAATGGTATTATACACATCATACATGTGCTTATGCTACTTGAAGACATTAAACCCCACCTTTCACTTTCATAGCAATAGCAAGCTAAGCTAAAAATGAGTTATCAAATTCCAGAATCATACATATGTATTACTTCTATAAAAGATCTTCTACTGATCCTAGAAGGAGATTTGAACTTCCAAATGTTCATTTTAACTAGGAGATATGATTTTTTTTTTCTGGTATAAAACAGAAAAGAAATCATAAAGATGTTAGTCAATTTGGCATGAAACTTTTATTTTTTGTGATTAAATTAATGCCACCAAATTTCATAGCATTGACTAATACTGTTCTTCTCATGGCTAAGGTTATTTCCTAGTGTCATCTCTTTGTCTCTCTTATGCAAGTACCATGATTAAGATGCATTGAAATGTGGTCACTGGTCAGCAGATCATTCTTCATGAAGTTCTGTAACAAGCATGGGTGATTGGAATAGGGGATCTGAGAGTGAACCATTGATTAAACCATGAGTAATCCACAGATTGGCAGCCTCAGTGTAGCGGACACCATCCCAGCTAGCATACAACAACAAATCCTAGAAAGAAAAGACAGAAATGAAAATCCAGATTATGATAGAATGTTTATGGATTAGATCTGTGGCAGCTTTTAAGTTGGTGTTTTGAGTTGTTGATGTGAACATTTATGCTCCAATGTAGATTTAACAATTCATATATATATATATATAATTCGTATCGACACATTAAATACATAAAATTTTTTTATAATCTTTTGTTACATTAATATACAATTTTTATTAAATTTTAATTCGTGTTATCTTTATATATTATTTGTATTGTTTTCATATCATGTTACCGTATTTTGATTTTTATTAGGATAGTTAATTAAACTTTGATTATTATTTTATAAAGGAGTACGAAACTGTGCTTAATCTTGCAGGTCATTCACTTCCCTCAGGAGTGGAGATATAAAATTTTTTTCCCCTATGTTTTATCATAATAATTATTACATTTTTATTCATTTCAAAAGGCCAAATTTAAAGTAAGGGCTTAAATCACTGCCAATGGCATTTATAATAACTGCTAAGAGCACCAAAAGAAAATCATTTATGCATAGTTTCTTTGCTTCAGTAAAAATGGCAGCATGGCTAAGACATTGGTCCTACAAGCAAATGATAAACTGAAAACTAAACCCTTATTGAAGATCAGTGACCTCTCTACGACTAAACTTTATGGCATGCATGTGTAATTGGCAGAGGCGGATCGCTAAATGAGCCATTGATTATATGCTTAGCAAACCATCGATTAGCAGCCTCACTGTAGTGAACACCATCCCAGCTTATGTACTTGGAAGGATTTTCACAAGAACCGGCATAAACTTCAGTACCATTTATGTATTCTGTATGGCCACAGTATATTTGAATTTCATCTTGATGATATCCACAGCAAATCTCTGCAGCATCAAGAAATCCTACCAAGCAAAGGAAAATTAACAATTTTTGTGATTAGTAGATTTAAGTGTACTTGAACAACCAGGATGAGATTCTCCATTTGATTTACCTTCCCTCTTTGCATTGCCAATCAGTTCATATTTTGCAGCATACATATCAAAGTATGTTAATGCAGCATCTGGTAGCTCTTCCCTAAGTTTGATCACTCTGTCCTTAAGCTTCCTATTGAACTCTATTGCATATTCATTTTGAGCTTTGAGACAGCCATGGCTGTCAAGTTCTTCAGGCTTAATGCCAGTATAATGCAGAGACACAGGCAAGCAACCAATTGGGCCTGTATTGTGTATCCAAAATGACCTTCCCCCATGATCATAGAGATTCTGTTAATTAGACACAATTGGCTTTGATTGATTAGAGTTCTGATTTTCATTTTAATCATGAAAAGTGAAAACATATTTGGAATCAATTCAAACTTACTTGGACTGCTTTAGCTATCTGTTCAACAATGTCTGGCACTGATAGATGAAAGTCTGTGTCATTGTTCTTCCTCAAAGCAGCAGCCATGTCATTCTGGCCAATATCAAACATATAGAGAGCCTTGGAGAAGTCCTGAGGTCTAGGAAGTCTAATTCTTAGGAAATTCCTCTTGGCTGAAAACCATAGACAAAACTCAAAACTCAAAACACATCTAGGATACTAAAATCCGAAAAGAAAACAGGTGTTAAGTCGATTTTCGGGTTAACCTTTGTTGTAGAAATAGCTGGTACGATCCTGGAATTGATCAAATTGTATAATCTGGAACTCAAGCGAAAATGGACTTACTCCATTTAAAAGCATGGATTCATTTTGGTTCCTGATGGTTGATCCTCCAATGGCAAAATTAGCACCATATCTGTAGCTTGTTCCAATGGAATCCAAGTATGGACTCAAGTAAGGAAATCTAAGATGCTCAGCTACATACATAAAACATCCAATAGATTAACAGAACAATTGGTGGTTGTAGAATGCAAAGAGAGTAAATCAACATGGATTTTACCAATGAAATCTATCATCAGACGCCCATCACAGCCCCTTCCAACCGGCCTGCCAAAGAAAGTCTGACCAGATGGAGGACCTGCAGGCCAAAATGCAGCTGATCCACCACCAGTATCTGAATTAGAATCACCAAAGTTATAAACTGCTCTAAAATTGCAGGCTGGCAATTCCTTCAACCCCACACCTTGCACACGCAAAACACACAAAACTGAAAAAACAACAATAACACTAAAGACTTTTACATTCTCCATTGCACCAAAACTCAAAACTGAGGATTTCAGTTTCTTAGTTACAGAACATAGTGCATACAAACTTATAGAAAAAATCTAATGAATATAAAATTTAATTTTATTGAGTTATCAGGTTATCCATATCTTATCAATTCCAATTCAAAACTCAAATTTCCATTATAGAAATAAATCTCATCTTTGTAAATAATATCCTTACTTATTAAGGATAATTATAATAGATAATCATATATCATATTGTAAAATCTTTTGTATAATCTTTTATTTATATATATATATATATATATATATATATATATATATATATATATATATATATATTCTTATATTCAAGACAAAACTTTTGATTATAGTTAAAATTTGACATGTGTAATATATCAGAATTAAAAATAAATAAATTATCTCTTTAAATTAATTATCTATTTCAATTTCTAATAAATATATATCTATATCGTAAATGAAATAAAAATTATATATTATTTATCTCAACCTACATTAAGATTATAAAACATAACATCTATATTTATAGTTTTTACCAATTAAATTTTTTAAATTTTATTTATATAATAAAATTAGTACGAACAATGTAATATAACATGCAATATTAATATAACAAGATGTTATATATAATGATTACCAATTAAATTTTTAAATTTTCTAAAAGATAACATCATTTTTTAAATTAAATCATTTCTTCTTTACACATTCTATTACAAAATATAATATCTATATCTACTATGTTTACTAATTAAATTTTTTTTTAATTGTCTAAAAGATAACATCTATATATATTAAAATTTTGAATTTTCTCCATTGCTATTATATATTAATATTATAGCATATCACCTATAACATATATATATATATATATATATATATATATATATATATATTGATCATTTTAAAAATTGTTTTAAAGCTAAAATAAGTAACTGTGAATAAAACATTAGTATCTTATATATCAATATTGAACATAAAATTTTAAGTTTACAAATTGAAAATCTTAATTCAATTTATAGCTTCTAATTGGCTGAGGCTTTGTGGCAATAAAGAACACATAAATGGCACCGAATCTATGCCGGTTTCTTGTGAAAATCCTCCCAACTACATCAGCTGGATGGTGTCCACTATGGTGAGGCTGCTAATAGATGGTTTGCTAATCATATAATCAATGGTTCGTTGTATAGAACTTAATCTATCAAAGTACTTACTCAAGACTAGGCCTTGTGGCATGCATGCATGCATAATTGCCAGAGGCGGATCGCTAATCGAACCATTGATTATATGATTAGCAAACCATTGATCAGCAGTTGGCGCGATCAAACTGTATAATTTGGAAGTCAAGTGAGGATGGAATAACTCCATTTCCTCCAATGGCAAGATTAGCATCATACTTGCAGCTTGTTACAATGGAATCAGCTGCATACATAAAACATCAAATAGGTTAACTGAACAACTGCTGGTTGTAGAATGCAGAAGACAGCAAATGAACATGGGTTTTACCGATGAGCCCCTTCCAATCGGCCAGCTGAAGAAAGTCTGAGCAGATGGAGGTTTTGCAGACCAAAATGCAGTTGCTCCACCACCCATATCAGAATTAGAATCACCACAGTTATAAACTGCTCTAAAATTGCACAACCAAAACACACAACAATAACACTAAACACTTTTGCATTCTCCATTGCACTTCATTAGTTGCAGAAAGTAGTGCATACAAACAATCTGCTAATAGATATAAGAAAATCCAAGTAACATATTTTACTGAGTTATCAGATTATCCATATCTCACATGACACTGCGGCTATAAATCTCAGCTTTGTAAATAATATCCCTTTCTTATCATATCATATAATATTAGATTAAATGATACCCGCATGTCTCAAGATATAACCGACATGTTATTTGAATGATATATAAAATAAAGTAAATGATACCTGCAGCTAGATATATGTTTAAAGGTGTTTTGTAATTTTATACAATGATATTTTTTAATTAAAAAAAATCATTAAAAATAGGATGTGTTTGTGTTCAGAATTTATCTATGGATACAACATTGATCGTCCCAACTTGGAGTCTGGCAAGCGGGCTTGGAGAGCAGTACAGCTCATAAACTGCCATCCAATCTTTAAGATTATGGGTTTCTTTCATGGGTTTTCTTTCTGATATAGATTTTCTTGGGACTAGCCTTTGGGATAGAAGATGAGTAACCCATCAACCGGAACCTCTTCAAAAGCAAACGTTGGGTCTTCACAGCCTTCAGAAACTTCTTTCAAGCGGAAAAGAGGAGTTTTTCAGAAAGATTGTAAGCAAATTGTCTTCCTTTATATACTTCCATTTCTCTGATATTTTTCTTGCAAATTCCTTTTTGTTATTCTTTTAATAATTTACATTTTTTCTTACAGTGCGGCATATGATGTATGGTTTTGGAGATGATCCCAGTGTAAGCATCCTTCAGAAATTCTGAGTTTAGCTCATTTCAGTTCTTAACTCTTTTTCCCTTTTGTGGATCATGATGGACATTTGAATGAAAACAAGAATCACCTTCTTGTAGGCTAATTAACTTCTGTTTATCTTGGAATGTTGTTTGTGATATTTATATCTTTATTGAATACCGGCTTCAGTATAATCCATATCCTCCCATTGTTGTAGCTAGCATGGTGGTCACTAAACTATTTGTAATAAAATCTTTTGTTGCGTATGGTTTTGGTATACTGAGACTTAGTAGCTATGGAATTCCATAACGATGGATTTTTAACCTTTCATAATATAAGTAATGCTATTGTCTTGGGTTAATGATTGTTTGAGAAAGCTAAAAGCTATGAATTTCTACATATATGTAACCTTGCAGTGAGTTGCTCAAAACATTTACACTATAAACACGGCTAATTCGAATAAGTTGTTGTTAGTTATCATTTATCTTATATGTTCTCCACAATATCAAGATGCAATCTAGGAGAATAACTTCTTTCTTTTTTGGTACGTGGATCCCCATATCTGGTGTCTACATTGAGCCCCGACTTATTTGGAGTTGAGATACTGTCGGACCCCATGAAGGAAGAGCTCTCTCAATGCTGATTGTTCCATTCATAAGACTCAAACTCGAGATCTTACTTAAGGGAAACCGAGTTCTTTCCAGTCGGACCAACATGCGTTGGTGGAGAATAACTTCTTTGCTTGATCTTGATTGCTGTTTGTCTATATTCCATTAATCATTGATAATATTTGCCAGCTTACAATTTCAAGCTAATTAAAAGACCCCATATGCTAGATAGAGTATAAACTATCAAGTTCCAAATCACATGCAATGGATGCATCATTGGGAGAAAGGTTCCTTAGTCGCCCACTTTTGCCTGCTTTTATGCACTGCAGTAACAGAAGTGATGCATTGTGCTTGTATAATTTTGCAGGAAATATGATTACTAAATGTATTTCATGATCGGTATTAATTCCATTTGTCACATTTTCAGCCACTTCCGGAGACCGTGGCCCTTGTAGAGGACATTCTTGTGGAATATGTAACAGACCTGGTAAGTTTTTATCAGTCTGCTGATTTCTATCTTGGGTAAATGAGATGGCATTTTAGGTAATATGCTCATGTGTTCCTTGTCTGTAGATGCATAAAGCTCAAGATATTGGATCAAAGAGAGGAAAGCTACTGCTTGAGGATTTTCTGTATGTAATTCACCGGGTAACTCTCATTGTATTTTGATGCAGAGTATTTGCTCCTGTATTCTGCAACTTGGAATTTCATAGTCTGAGTATGTTTCCAGCACTCGAAAGACAGTAAACGATATCTATGCAAACTAAATGATCACTTTGACTCTGCAGGATTTCCCCAAACTAAATCGTGCTGGGGAATTGCTAGCTATGAAAGATGAGCTGAAGAATGTAATGAAGGCAATCGACATTGATAAATTGGAGTAGCCAGCCAGGGTGACGCCCTCTTTTTCTCGTTGGCTTCTTGTTTCAACTTGTCTTTGCACCATGCTGGACAACTTTGTCATCTCAGTCAAAACTAGAGCATTAAGCACTGAAACAAATGCTTATAATGATTTTGTTAGAAGTTAGAACACACTGAAACTAGATGTAAATCTCAAATTCAATGAGTAAAGATGAAAATGCTATAGCAAATGGAAGCATTTGACATTGATGGGAAATTAGCTGTCTTCAAAAGAAGTAAATCCAGTTCTTTCTGCCTTTTCAGCTTTTATGAGTTTTGCCACTTGTTGATTGAGGAGATAATAATCTTATTAATGGGAGATATATGAATCACCCTGTAAACATCTTGTTGATTGAGGAGCTTTAAGAAAAAGTAAATAAACCAAGTTTCACAAAATAGAAAATTATAACTTAAAGAGGTTAAAATACTAAAAAAAATTCCCAAATTATTTTATTTTTCTTGAAGAAATGCTTTTATTGTATTCAAATAGGTTTTTATTCTTTAATTTGTATCCAAATAAGTTATTCTTTGAAACAAAAGATTTATTTTTATTAAGGGTTTATTTCGATATGAACTAAAAGTTAAGAGTCTAGGAGTGTAAATTAAAAATTAAAGATTTATTTAGATAAAATGGTAAAGTTTAGGGACTTTCTATTATTGTAGCCAATGGAAGGATGCAATTGAAACAAGCCGAAATTTAAAGCATCAATGTTAATAAAATAGAAATTGAGACACCTCTCATCCAACCAATTTCCCCTGATCAAAGGCCAAGTTTGCCCCTGTTAAACGACGACGTTTGAAGAAACCTAGATGCGACAAAGAGGGATGTCGTTTTATGGTGCCAATTACAGCAACCCAAATTATAAAAAACAGGAGGAAAAGAACAGCAGCAATAGAAACAGCAATGGAGGCGGCAAGTGAAGGAAAGAAAGAAAGCGGCGGCGGCAGCAGCAAAGAAGGGGCCAATTTGCTAGGCCCCCCAACCTTCACGGAGCTCCCAAACGGCAGGCTCAAGTGCGTAGAGACGGGCCATGAGATGGTTGTGAAAGACAAAGATTCTTATGCTCAGAGCAAGCGTTGTCGTTTAGGCCTCATCGACTTTGCTTTGTCTCACTCTAAGCCCCCTCTCAACATGTTCAAGCAAGACCCTCTTTCCCGGTAAAACAAAAGCCAAAGCTTTCCTCTTTCTTTCTTTAAATGATTTGAATTTAAGCTTTTCTTTGTAGTGATGATTATTCAGCTATTTTTTCTAAGTTAAATAAAGAAAAGGGTAATCAAAGATTGAAACTTGTAGCTAAAAAAGAGCTATTTTCTGGAGACCTAGAATCAAAAACTGCAAAAAGTTATGTTTTTGGTTAGAAATTGGAGGCATTTCCAAGTTTTATTTTTTATTATTTTTAAAGTAAGAAACAATGGTTTTGGAGAGTTACAATCAAATCAAAGCTAGATATGTTAAGTGGTACATGGTTGATTGCAGCTGCTAAGTTTCTGTTTTGAGACTCCAATTTCCAAAAAAGATTAAGAATTTAGCCTAAATTGAGCAGTAGGTTAGGGTGAATTCTTTTTACTTTGTTTAGTTTCATGTGTTTACTGCTAATATGATTCTAACTTTCTGTTTGATTGTTTTTCAGTTCGAAGTTGATTTGTAAACTAACTGGTGATACGGTCAATAAGTCCGAGGAACATATTTGGAAGCATATCAATGGGAAACGATTTCTCAACAAATTAGGTTTGTGTTTGCTCTTTGTTTAATTGGTTTGTAGATTCATTAGCATATATTGTATTAATTCTTGGTGAGTTCTTGTGAACAGAACAAAAGGAAATGGATAAGG
Source organism: Firmiana major (assembly GCA_033439115.1). Classification (NCBI taxonomy): domain Eukaryota; kingdom Viridiplantae; phylum Streptophyta; class Magnoliopsida; order Malvales; family Malvaceae; genus Firmiana; species Firmiana major. The sequence goes on from CM065904.1 coordinate 70,687,066, forward strand.
ACAAGGAGTTAGTGAATGAAACGATGGCAGGGGAAGGTGAACAGAAGCTAAAGAAAGAAAAAAAGAAGAAAAACAATAAGAAGAAAAAGGCAGTTGAAGAAATTATCTCTGAAGTTAGGGATTCTGCTGAAAATGAAAGTGATTCAGAAGAACCTGAGTTCTGGATGCCCCCGGTGGGAGAGCGCTGGGACTTTGATGATGGAGGAGATCGATGGGGTTCAGGTTCAGAGTTGGAGGAAAGTGATGAAGAAAATGAAACAGGTGTGGCTGGCCACTGTATTGAGCAGAGATAGCTTTTTTCAAATAATCTAGGATCAAAATTTTGCACTTCATTACTTATGCTATATTTGTGATGTCAATCCTTAGCATGAATTTGGAATAGAGGGCAGTAAGGATAAGTAGGATGAATAACATGGCTTGGTGGAAGTAACTTTAGCATCAAACTGTTAAATGTTTGACTGATGAATTGAAACACTTGTGAGAGAGCATGAAATCGTGTCCATTATGTTCTAGGATTATGATTGAATAGCTTGCTGCCAGCGATAACTGTTTGCTAAAAGGTTGAATATCTGAGTGCACTTCTAGATACTTTTTCTTTGTAAATGATAACTTCTCAGCTAGATTTATCTGTTGAAATTCACTTCGCCTGTATCCAAGTTTATAGCAATCAAAACGTGCCACATGCCATCAAATTAGAGAGATTGTTTGCCAATATGGTCATTACAAACTATCAGATGATTGGTCTGGGAATCTCACATTTAAATAACCGGATTTAGTGTTTCAAATAGATGTTATGTGTGTGCGCTAAGATTTTTATTCACTTTCTCTTAAATTGTTATAACTTATTCTGCTTTATGTGAGTTTCGAACAACTAAAATGTCATAAGATTTTATTGAACTAATTTTTTTTTTTACAAACACATTTTTTATTGGTTTCTTTGAGCTGCCATGAGCTCATTTGCAAAATTATGTTCAGCTATATGACTTTATGTGTGGTTCCTTAATTTCATTTTATTTACTTCATCAGAGGCTGTGGTTGAAGAAGATGGGAAGGAGTCAGAAGAGCTTTCTACACGGTATAGTGCCTCATTTTATCTTTTTTATCGTCCTTCCAAGTCTGTTATCTCTAAAGAAATTTGGTTTTTCTTCTTAACATTAATGCATAGCAATTCTGTTTTTGGGCATTACTTGATTCTCATCTCTTGTTGCAGAACAAAGAGAATGTCCATAGAAATTGGACCGAGCAGCTTTGCCTCTAGGAAGAAGAAGAGTCGGAAAAACACAAGCAGCTAATATGTGCATCTGCCTTCTGAAACCGAGTTTTTTGCTTGTAATTTATCAACAATTCTTTCAGTTTTTGTTTGTCCTCGATTTATTTTTGCTACTTTGTGGGTGCTTTGATGCTTTCCCTCTTCGGATCTTCCTATTGTTCAAGAACTTGAAGCTTAGAACATTAATGAATTCCAATGTCCGAAAAATTCACAGCAATTTAGCAAAAGTTTTTGAGAAAAACCATTATACCATGTCTCAGTGCCCCTCCCTAGAATGAAGACTCCTTTAGGTTAATAGTATGTGTTAAAAATGCTTGTGTTAATACTTGTACTTGCTAGGATTATTTGTTCTTTGACAGGATCCTTTGCCCTCTGCGTTTGGAAGAAACATTCACGCACTTGGATTGTGATTTGAGCAAACTTGCTTGACAGAGTCAATCGCTCGGATCAAAATCATCAATCTGTGCCAAAGTATCGATCGCCGAACTCCCCCATGCCTGGAACCACTGCACAGTTCCTGTCTAGTGATGAATCAATCTCTGATGTCACTATTTTTAGCTTTGGGAATTTCCTACTGACAGTATGAATCCCTTCAGGTGCCTGCAGTTGACAAAATTCATGTTTCAGAACCGATGGAATAAGCACGAGAATTTGGGAATAGATGAGAAATAGCAAGTAGTGTAACAACTTACTGCTATAAGGTTTAGAAAGATGATGCTGGTTTCTGGGACACCTTTACTAAGCAGCAGAGATATGGCCTTGACCGCAGAATTTCCTAACCATGCATAATAGATTTGAGAAAAATCATAGATTTGGAAGAATAATGATGATTTGATGAGTTTATCTTCTCAAACCTGAAGCCAGAACAGGGTCTAATAATAACACATGACGGCTGGAGATGTCTGCAGGGAGCTTCTCATAAATTAACTGCAACAATGTAATAGCTAAATGAGAAATTGTATGCATATATGCTTGTATGAGAGGGAGAAAGTCTCGTTGAACATGGATTTAAACCTACCTGCCGCCCATTTTTTCCATCTGCGTGGATGAGAATTTTGCCAATTTTGATTCCCTTACAGCATGCTCTTAGTGCATTCTCCATGCTCTCTCCACTGGCATCAGGAAACTAGAGTTATTTTCATTCATTACAGCTTCAGTAAAGATGCAAATAACAACAGCAAGAACAACTGGTAAATTATGTGCTACAGATCTAAGCTGACCAATTCAGAAAAAAGCATGGATGGCTGGCTATCACCCACCTTCTGATAACAGAGACCCCGCATAACCTTTTGCAGAACCCAACTCCAGGATATACAGAACCTGGCAAGCAATCAAAAAGAAGAAACAGAACTTTATTGAATTATCTTCAAAGAATCAGGGAGATTTGTAAGTGTCAAGCATATGGCATGAAACTAAGAGAGAATAGCCTGGATGTCAACATTCAATAAAATATATAATTGCAGAAGAGTAATCACTAATGTCTAACCTCTTACCTGTGGGAGTAATGATCTGTTTCTCAGTAAAAGGAAGGTGCCCAAGACCATGCTCCACAACCTGAAACATGGGTTTTGAGACCAAATGATTCCATGTCATGCTGACAAGTTTGATTTACAATTCCTAATCAAGTAAACTTCTTTACCAAGCGGATTAATCGATCTGAATAGAAGACAAAGTCATGCTTTGTTGTTTTAATATCCCGGACAAGGGTGTGCATTCCCCGAATCTGAACTCAATACCAAAGCATCATTGAAGCCATTACAAAGCTCAAATTTCAAAAGAACGGAGAATAAATACAAGTAAAAATTCATGCAACCTGAAATGTTGACAATATAACAAAAACGTTTGGATATATTTTGCAGAGATCATGCTGGCCAAGCTTGGTGAGGATATGCTGTACAATCAAATCAATTGCAACATCATTATCTCCTCCCCTTGGGATGATTACATCCGCAAACTTTTTTGATGGCAGTATGAATTCTTCGAAACTAGGCTTTACAAATCTAGCATACTGCAAAGTTATACACAAAGCTTGGTTAATTGCATGTAAAAAATGTAGCAATTATGGAGATAAACTAGTGCAAGAAAAAAAGGTTCACTAACTTGATCAAGCACATTTTCAATGTTCCTCCCTCTTTCGACTATATCACGTTGAATTCTTCTTGAAAGCCGCACATCAGAATCTGCTCTGATAAAATTTAGCCATAAAGTGATAAACGAATGCTACATGTTTATATGCAATCATTTTTTTTATACAAAAGAGATCACAAATCCTAATAATAACTGAACAGAGGAAAAAAAAAAAGTAAATGTCGAGATTGAGAATTCAGATTTAAAAAAAAAATGCATGAACTAATTAAATTAAACTTCAGATTCAATTTTGACAACCATTCAAACACTTCCATTTTTTCCACCTTTAACAAAGTGATTAACTTGCAAATCAAGTAACCAAAAAAAATGAGAAAAATTTAGAAACCTGTATCAACAAAGATCTTCATGTTCATGAGATTGCGAACTTTAGGATCTTGAAGGACAAGAATTCCTTCTAAAATGATAACATCTGAAGGATTAACCTACATGGACACAAACCATAATTTGTTAGACATTTCTGATTCTGATTTCATTTTAACCAAAGAAATGGTAAGTATTCAATTACCAAACGTGACGGTACTTCAATGCTTGTATGGGTCTTGAAATCATAGTTAGGAATGCTAACTGGTTTTCCATGTTTTAATTTCTCCATACATGAAAGTAAAAGCTCAGTATTAAAAGCATCTGCAAAATCAAATCAAAATATATTCAAAAAACCGAAGATTGTTAGAAAAAATTGCTGTTTGGAGACTTTACCAGGATGATCAAAATTGTACTCGTGAACTTTCTCTAATTGTTCTTCGTTGAGTGAGCGATAAAACGAATCCTTTTAATTGAAAAGAAAAAAAAAATTATTACTACTAAAACTCAAAAAATTCCAAAAATTCGAGGGAAAAAAAATGAAAATTAGTAGATTTACTTGATTAACGAGAACAACGCGTTGATCATGAAGTTGTGAGATAATCATATTACAAACTGTTGTTTTGCCTGACGCGGTTCCTCCTGCAACTCCTGAATAGAAAAAAAAAATCAACAAAATAAAGAAAAATTAAAGAAAAAATATAATTTAGGAAGAAGAAAATGAAGAGAGATCGGAACCGATGATGAATGGTTGCTTATGAGGGAGCTGGGGATTATCGGAGCCGTTGGATTGGACTGAAATAGGATCTTTGATTCCATAACTTAATACACCAGTCGTTCCAGAATCCATTATCAATCAAATTAAATGAAAAATTCAATATTAAATTATCTGAAAGTTCGAAAAAAAAAAATCAATTTTTGAAGCTTTCTCTGTAATTTTCATTGTACCCTTTTTGTGCTGTTCGTGTGAGTAGGAAGAGAGCGAATTACGAGGGAACAAGCTTACGTGGCGTTTTTGTTTTAGCTTTATTTCCACTTTTGGCTTCCATGCTGCTTTCATAAGTGTTTTGCCTAAAATAGAAAGTGAAATCAATTGTAATTTATTTTTAAGTTAATTTTGAGAATATTAATATTCGATTTAAATAGATTATGAATTTAATTAAATTTTTTAATATTTTATTTTAATTTATTATTTTATTCTCATAATATACAATTAAAAAATAAAAAATTAAATCCATCGAATTAAATTCAAATTTATCAAATAAGTTGAAATTTGGTTGAAAACTACACATCACATCAAAATCTGTTTTGACAAAATTTAGCCATAAATTAATAAAAGAATGCTGCATGCCTTTAATTAATTAGGTTTTGTGGTGTTTTAGGTAAACTAGAGATTTTGTTTTATATTTTGTGTTTGTATTATTTTAAATCGTGTTTGTATTGTATAAAATGCAAAAATTATTATGATGAAATTTGTGTTGACTCATTAAACAAAAAAATACTTCTTTTTCTTTTCCTAAATTTATGTAGTGAATCCCTTTAAATTAATATTAAATTAATAACATTTATTATAAACCTCTCTATCGTAATAATTAATAATTTTGTTTTAAAAAATAGTATAAATTTTTGTTTCAGACTCTCATATAAATTAATAATGTAATAAAAATACAAATTATATTACATAATATTCGAGAATTAAAATAGCATTTGAAGTTACTAATTTGCAAAAATGTTATCATGTTTATAATTTTTTATTTTAACAATTAGCAAACAAATTTTTAAAGAATTTATCAACCAAAATAAGATTTTAAGAAAATCACATGTTATAAAATTATTGGATGAGTTAAATGAAAGTGAAAGTTAGAAGATATATTTTTAGGAAAAAATAACAATTTACAAAATAAACTTTTTAAATTAATGACTCATTTAAATTAATATTGAATGATGGATCCTAAAAATATTTTAGAGGGGTTTTATTGTATAAATTTTTTATTAAAATTTAACTCATAATGTTTATATATATATATATATATATATATATATATATATATATATATATATACACATGTAAATCTTTTATGTTGTTTTTATATTTTAACAAATCTAATTTCAATCATGCATGAATATATGGGATGACAATGAGACTCCAAAATTTTATGTATGTATAAGATCCCAAGCAACTCGCCACACAGTCCATTCCAATTAATTGTCCCACAGTCAATGTATTTCCTTGTTGTCAAGCTATGACAGCTGCAAGAAGACTTTGAATCTCAAGTCTTCTCCCACAACCCAAGTTGGCGTTATATACACGTTTGAAAAAATACCTAATCTCTGAATTTTACATGGTTATATTCATGCTTAATGGTAAGACAACTAACCTTATGAAACAAACATGCTAAGAAGCACATCTCTTATTGCCACCTATTGATGCTAGTCATCTGATCTCCTTTTGATTTCTCTTCCACCCAAGTCTCTTTCTTCTAAGAAAATGGCTGTAGCACTTGTTTCTGCAATTATTGATGAGCTAGTGCTAGTTATCGCGGAAAAGGCCGTGCAAAAGTTGAGACTGGGAGCAGGTGTGGAAATAGAAGTCAAAAAGCTTCAAAGCAAGTTTGAGGCAATTCGATGTGTGCTTGAAGATGCAGAGAAAAAGCAAATCGAACAAAGCAGTGTCAAGCGGTGGTTAGCAAGACTCAAAGAAGTTTCTTATGATATGGAGGATGTGCTAAATGAGTGGAAGATTGAAATTCTCAAGTTGGAAATAGATGGAGTTGGAAGCGTTCCTGTTGCGAAGAAGGTACGTTATTTGCTTTCAAACCTTGCTTCTTCTTGTCGTGAAGTTGTTATGGGTCATCCCATTGCTGCCAAAATAAAAGAAATCAACGAAGAGGTAGATGCAATTGTCAAAGAGAAAGATATTTATCAGTTAGCAGCAAGTGAAATCAAACAACCTAGACGACTAGAAAGCACATCTTTTGTTGATGTTTCAAAATTACTTGGTCGAGATGAGGTTAAAAATAAGATAGTAAGCACTTTGTTGCATGGGGATGGCATTCAAACCATCCATATACTAGGAATGGGAGGATTGGGAAAAACAGCTCTTGCTCAATTGATCTTTAATGATAATCAACTCCGAACACACTTCAACAAATTTATTTGGGTGTGTGTCTCAGACCATTACAATCTTGATCGAAACAAAGTTGCGATGGCAATTTTACAGAGCCTAGATCAAGCTTCTGTCATCAACCTTCAAAATGCAACTTTAGAAAACCTTCTGGCCGAAGTTTGTAAGAAATTGAAAAGTGGGAAATTTTTGCTTGTTTTAGATGATGTGTGGACAGACCATGATGAAGATTGGGAGCCATTAAGAGCTGCTTTCCAACACGGCATGCCTGGAAGTAGGGTTTTAGTGACTACTCGCAAAGAATCAGTTGCAACGGGCATGGGGTTCTCTCAAGTGTTTCATTTGGAAAAACTATCTGATGATGTGTGTTGGTTAATACTTTGTCAATGGGCTTTTATGGGAAAGGATAATGATTTGTGTGAAAAGTTGGAGGATATTGGAAGGGAAATAGCAAAGAAGTGTAAAGGTTTACCGCTAGCTGCAAAGACTTTGGGAGGTTTGTTACGAGAGAAAAAAAGGAGGAATGAGTGGCAAAATATACTAAATAGCGAAACATGGAAATTAGATGTTGCCAAAGAATACATTTTCACACCTCTCTTGCTAAGTTACTATGATTTGCCCTCACAAATAAGACCATGTTTATTGTATTGTGCAATCTTTCCCAAAGATTTTCGTATTCTCCGAACTCAATTGATTGAGTATTGGATGGCACTTGGTTATTTAGGGATGGAAGAAGAAAAAGGTGAAGAATACTTCAAATACTTAGCATCCCGTTCTTTCTTCCAAGACATAGAGAGAGACGGGGACGGTAACATATTTGTATGTAAGATGCATGACTTGGTACATGACTTCATCCAATATTTGACGAGTGAAGAAATTGTGATGGTGGAGGTTAACAGTAGTGGAAATGTGAGGTGGGATTTATCTTCCAAGAAAGCTCATCATTTGAGGGTAACGATGGCAAAGAAGGATCGATTTCCTGTGTCTATAAATGGCATAGAGAAACTACGGAGCCTTGTAACTTTTTATCAACAAGACGGTGATGTAAGTAGAGAAGCCTTGCAAGCCTTATTCAAGGCAGCGAAATGTCTAAGATTTTTAGAGTTTTGGTCTGTTAGTGTTAATTTTCCTCATTTAAAAGTAGAAGAAATAACAAATGAAATAGGGGAATTAATTCATTTGAGATTCCTTAATTTGAGTTACGCTTGGAACCTAAAAGAATTGCCAGAAGCAGTCTGTGAATTGCATAATTTGCAGTACTTGATTCTGGTTTTTTGTGTTGGTCTTGAGAAATTACCGGATGGCATAGGAAAATTGATCAACCTGAGGTCTCTTGACACTCGTTTTTGTGATAGACTAAATTACTACCCAAAAGGAATTGGGAGATTAATTTCTCTCAGGAAATTAACCTCAATCACAGCTAGAGTAGATGGCAATGGAGTTAAAGAGTTCAGTCTTGGAGATCTGGAAAACTTGGACCTCCTTCAGGGATTTCTTCGTATGAGACTGGTTGGGAATGTGGTTGATGAGGAAGATGCTAAGAGAGCTGAACTTCACAAAAAGATACATCTCACGTATCTAAATATTGTAGGCTTTGAACGGGAAGATCTCCTCAGCTTTCTTCAAGTCTTAAACCCACCTCCTAACTTACACATCAACATCGGTACTCTTTCTGTCTATTTCTCTATCCAACTTGTCTCCAAATTAATTTTGTCAAATCTAATTATAAGATTATCTTTTATTTTACATTGATATTACTAATTAAAATCTACTTAATAACTTATTACGTTTAGTTATTTTTCTTTGTTACTATGATACAGGTGGTATTCTGTGCACTTGGACTCAGCAAGGTCATTTTCAGTACACTTGGACTAAGCAAGGTCACGCCAGAATCCGAAGGTTCTGCAGCCTCTTGAAAAGCAAGAGCAGGGAGAGAAGGAAGAAAAGAAAAGAGAGAATGTATAATTATAATATTTGACTTTGATCTTTGTAGGCGATATAGAATAAAAGCCTGAATCAGAAGAGCTGTTAAAATTTATTTAAATTCTATAATCTTGAGCCCTTGTTAACTAGATGTTTTTCTAATAGGTTACACAAGAAAAAATTGTTGACAAATACATTTAAAAACAAGAAAATTATACAAAATTGATATTGGTTTTAGGTACTTTAACAATTACATTTCCCATTGAGTGCAAATTGATATTCTTCAAGGACTAGCTGTTGCAGCAACCAGCAGACATTATATCTATGTAGTGGAACATTCTACATGCTCCTCATGAGGTTTGGCCTTGTTATCCACTTGAAGGGACACAAAAATCTTCATTCACATGGCTATCAGACTCCTTACATAAATAGCTACTGGCTACAACTTTCCAGAGAGCAACTAAAGAAGAGAAGAATCTGTTTTGGAGAAAAGCCAAAGGTTGATTTCTTATGATGTTGAGCATATAATCTCGTTTAACTGCTCTAACTGAAGTTAAGAATCATGAACATGAGTAGCATTCAAGACAATCAGCAAATGCAGAGAATTAACTATATAGACCAACATAAATCAAGGAAAGATGTTTCAAAAATACCTGAAAGAGAAAGAGCATATTCATATTGTAGTAAACCCATCAGTCCACAACTTCTTTCTTGCAATTAAAACTCTTTCCTCACCAGCAGAGAGAGCATCAGTTCTTGGTTCAACTTCTGATAACCAGCCATCCCACCGCAAGGCAGTAATAAATTTCTGGATATAGTTTATTACAGTGTGTTTATCTCTTATAATGACAAACCCATTTGGCCTAAGTATCCTATCCATTTCGATCAGGAGGTCCTCTGCGCTACAACCACGCTCCTCAATCTCCGAAAACACCGCCCAAGCATGAAGAAGATCATATGTTCGAGGGTATGAAGAAAATGCTTCGCACCTACAACAGCAAAGGTGAAAGCATGTTGCATAATTAAGCTAGAAAAGATGAATGGATATATATATGATTATCTGAATAATGATATCTGACAAATAGAGCCGAAAATAGACACGCAAAATTTCATATAACTCAAGCACAGGAGGAAGATGGAGTCAAGAATGTATATGTAAAAAAAGTAAATGCATACCAATCATGAACAGTTCCAATCAAGCCTCGGTCGTAAATAATTTTCAATCTCGAAGACATTTTGACGGGAGCAACATTCATTACCCAGACATCTTTATCTTTAAGAGCAGTAGCAAAACCCCCAAGGTTTGAGTTCATATCCATGACATTTCTGACCGAATTCTTCTCTATAACAGATTTCATCTGCTTCCAATACTCAATCACTCTAAAATGCCATATTTTCTGTATCATAATAATAATCTCAGTAATCAAAATCTAAGGTTATATACAGGAAAGCAAAATACAAATCAAGATGAAGAAAGCAGCAGGCGCAACTAAATCACTTGAAAAATTCTCCTGAGATCTCAGAAACTTACAGTGTCTTCATGGAATTCCTCGGCACTAACACCAATTTCTTCAAGGCGAGGTGGTGCTGCAGTAAGCCTCTGTGGCCAAGGAAGTAGTCCACTCCATCTTTCTTTGTGCATCTCTGTAGTATCAAGCAAGAATTGAGTTAACACTTAAAGAAGTAGTCCTTATCCTATTTCCTATTTTTAAGAATTGAGTTAACACTTAAAGAAGTAGTCCTTATCCTATTTCCTATTTTTAAGGACAGTAGACCATTATCATCAGGCTGTTGGGGAAAATTTCTCGATAACATTACATTTGTTAATATATGCAGGCAAACAAGTCCATCAACCAGTAAATAGATTGTAGAACAAAAAAGCAATCCACACCCATAAACATACACATAATTGTTCTACTTACTTGCAGAGTATGGAGTAATGCATGCCTTCATAGACACATTCCAACTTGCATCTGGGTCATCACTGGAACTGCACAAAGGAGGCTTAGTCCCAGGATCTCTCTTCAAGTAACAACTATTGCTCATTGGCTTTGCCCATATAACGGTTTGGCCTCTCTTCACAACAACTTTCCAACACATTCTTTTCAAAAGACTGTACATAGCATTCCAGATCTTTCTATTTTCTGGATCTTGTTCATAGGCTTCAGGAGAAGAATATGCAAAGTATCCACCTGGTCTCAATAATCTATCAAGTTCCAAGAGGAGAATCCCATCTCTCTGAAGCCAATCAATTCGGCATCGTGAACAATGAGCTAGCTCAAATGATCTGCTTGGATAAGGAAGCCTTTTTGTTCCCAACACACCAAGTGTAGAAGGGATACCCCTTTCTAATGCAAATTGTATTTGATTCTCATGTACATCATTAGGTGCAAGGGACATAGCTATAATATCAAGGGGTAGGAGATAGGCTCCAAAACTTGCAACTCCACATCCCACATCAAGAACATTTCGAATATCCCCACCATTGTGCAGTTTATCACCAGGAAACTTTAGCATCTACACATATATAATGATTCGACATCAAGCTAAACAAGAACATAAACTTTTATAAGAAAAAGAAAAGTTGCAATTATTTAGCTCAGTCAATGAGCAATAGTTAGTTTCCATTAGTCAAAACAATCATTTGCTATCTAATGCATAACCTTATTTCCATTTTTGGATCTTGCAGACAATCAAAGGATCATTAACTCAGTAAGTAAGATATACCTGAGCAAGCCCAACAATATACTTATCAGCACCATAATGAAAATGGGTTCCACCGCCAGGAAACTTTATTTTTTCCCCATTAACAACCATCCAATGCTGATCCGATTTCTCCTCCGCAAGATGCGTATGCGGTATATTGGCTTTCCACACTTCATCTCTACTTGCAGGCCATCTTATAGGGATCTGAAATTCTAATAGCAATTTCGTTGGTATTGAAACTAACTGAAACTACACAAACCCAAAGTCTTAGCTTAAGAAAAAAGAATCATCACCAACCTTGTAACCTTTTGGTGGTGGAATTAAGCAATTGTAACGACGCTCTGGTGGCGGACAATGTCGCTCATAGTGTTCCATTACCGTCAAATTAGGCTTTAACTTCAACTGGTATATAAGGTTTCTATCTAAGCAGGGTATCAACTCTGAATATTTCATGTCACATATCTGTAAACTCATAATCACCATCATTTAGCTAAACTGATAAACAAAATCCAGAAGAAACTTAATGACAGTTGAGACACAAAATCCAAAAATCATAGAGAAACACGAATCAATTGAAAACCCACATTAAAAACAAAAGAAAAGAACAACATTTGGCGAAATACAGAGCTAAAAAATATATATATTTAAAAAAAAAAATCAGCTATCGAAAATGCTGTACTTACAGGGATGCTTTTTGGAACTTCAGGGTAGTATCCTTGCTCGTCAAGAAAATTCACCAAATCCCGGTTCCTTGAAAACCCATCGAAAACTGGGTCCAATCCATCCAACCGAGAACCAGTGTCGTCGGATCTCCTCGACCCGGGCGCAAATGAAGATCCATAGTACAAACAAACCAACCCCAGAACCCCGATTAACCCGACTAAGAGATAAGTTAATAGCTTTGTAGTATGAACTTGCTCGTTCTTTTGCTTCATTTTGGGATCCGAAAATCCCAGATTCATTCGACCCGAATCTAAAACCCTTGTGACAGTGAAGAGTGAGAGCTTACACAAGCTCTCCCCAGATTTAGCTTGACCTGTTCTTCGAGGGTGATTTTTTTAAGGTTCTTAGGAATAATCATCTGCGGTCGAGTTGATTCGTTTAAAAAGTTTAAACCAATAATGTAGCATGAAGAGGTGAAGTCAGCGTTTGACTCCGATTGAGAAAGGATTGAGGAAGGATACGAAGGTCTTTATACCAGGGAGTTGAATTGCATTGTAACGCGAAGAGAGAGAGAGTGAAGAGAACGGTCAAATTGAAATGGTTCGTTTTGTTCACAAAAGGGTGAGCGAGTGGGATGTTTGGCTGAGGTTCCAGTCCTTTGGGAACCGTGTAATATGAGGTGGAAAATGGAACATCACACGCTTTAAAATCAGCTTTTGCTTGTGAAGTTGGTTAATTTTGATTCCGAAGTTCGAAAATTAATTTGATATTTTAGTGGATTTAGATTAAAAAAAAAAAAAAAAGACGTTGTGAACCGGTGTTGAAAAAAGTAGGTTGGATAAATTTTTGGATCAGATTAGGAATTTATTCTTGGAGATATCAGTTCAGTCCGGTTTACTCCAAACATAATATATAAAAAAAATTTTATTAAATATTTAAAATATTGTCATTAATATACATTATATATTTTTATTATAAAAATAAACATGAAAATGTTAACAAATTAAATTAAATTGTAAATGAATTATAAAATAAAATAAAAAAATAAATTATCAAAATAATCAAAATGCAAAAGAAAAAAAATGAAGTTAGGCCAAGTTGAGACTTTTACAATAAATATATTAAGATGGGTTTGGACTAAAATTCAAACCCGAATAATTGAGTGGATAAAGTTTGAGTTTATACAAAGTCCATTATTATATAATCTAAGTCTGACCCAATCCACCTCTATCATCTATGTTGGATTTTTGTATTTATATTTTTGTGAATAAGAAATAAAAATTAATTTTTAGGATATGTAACGGTGTGTATTTTATTGTATATGTTTTGTATCAAGACATGAAAAATACAAAAATTATAATATTATAATTTATGTAAACAAGCATAATACCATATCAATTTTTTAGTTTTTATCAAATTGATATATATTTTTATCAAATTTTTAATTCGTATCATTATGATTCGTGCAATTTTATGTTTTGTCATTGTTATGTGTTTAAAATTACTATATTTAATATTGTAAAAAAATTTTAAAGAGACATTTTTAAATCCGTTATTAAATTTAGGTGCTAGTTAGTAATAAACTTTTTTTGAAGAAAAATTAATGACTTTTATTTAAAATTATTGAAATTTCCTTATGAATTTTATTAAATTATGGAGATTGGTATTTGGTATCTCCTATGTTTATTATATTTATTGTTTAGCCTTATCTTAAATCCATCAAAATTTTCCAAACTTTAAATATTATTATTACTTTTTTTCTTCATAATTTAGTATATTACTATTAATTATGGCGAGTTTGTATGTCGGATTATTTCGGTTTTAAAAAAAAAGTATCTACCCTTACTTCGTAATTATATAAAAAAGTTAAAAATTAAATAATGATTATTATGAAAATTTACATCAAGCTAGAAAATAATTTTTTTTTTATTTCATTATTTTGTATCCAAACTTGTCTTGTATGCTTAGGGATTAGATGTGAACACATTCATAAGTGGTTGAGATTGTTTGTTTCATGGTTAGATAGGTATTGGTCATTGTTCTTATTGTCCCAACGTAAAACAGCTTATTCATTATAATCTTATCCATAGCATTAGAAAACTAGTAATGTAATTTCAGTGAATCAAAATGAGTCAAGTTGCTTTCACAACATATGAAAAGACATGACATAGAATGTAGGAACATAACATAAATGCTAAGCAAAAGTTGGATTGGGTCTCAAGCATTTAAAATAAATAAATAAATAAAACTAAAATTTGAATCTCCATTTTTTTTTTTTTAGAAAGTATAAAGAGAGAATAAACAATCGAATTTTAAATTTAATTATTTTAGAAAAGGATAATAACAGTTAGGTCAAATATTTTTCGTTAAATTTAAATATTAAATTTGAGATTTAATCTATTTCTGTAAATAATTTTTAATAAGTTCAGAGTTTAAATTTAAATACATGTGTACTCTATTTATCTTATACGATGAATTTTTTTATATATATAAAAAATTAATCTGAAATTTTATTTTCTTATATAAAATGAAACAACAACTTTCCAATTACAAAAAGAAACTTACAAAACACATCAAAGTTAATATGCTGAGAGGAAAAGACAAATGTGAAATTATTGTGAGAGTCTTAATCAAATTCTCTTTGGATACCATCAAACTTCAAAGCCACGTCTTTCTCGTGGGTTAGGTCTTTGCTTGTCACCATGGTTGTCATCCTTGATAGCTCTTTAGCTTTTGCTTTGCAAACATTTTTTTTTTTTGAATAATTAAAAAAATTATAATATATTACAAAATTTAAATTCAAACTCAAATAATTTTATTTTCGTCCTCTAATTATAAAAATATATAAAATTCTCACAATTTGAATTTTAAATTTATAAAATGCTTACATATTATTATTTTAGAAATAAAAATTTGATCATTTTGGACCAACATCAAAATTATTACACATGTTTGGATAAATTCTAAGAATCAACATATTAAAAAAAAAAATTAAAACAATGGTTTAATTTGCAACATGCAAAAATCTCCAGCTTGGTTGCCAATAGTTGGTGTTAATTAAAAATGAATTAATGCTTCTAGAAAAGTCATGGTGAAGAAACTAGGGATTTGCTTTTTTCAACACAATCTTATAAAAATATTATTTTCCATGTGATATATTGGCTGATATCATGGATTGTTGCTTCATCTTGCTAGTTCTTCTTTTATGACTTGTCATTTTATTTTACATGCAATTTCCATTCCAAATTTGACAAACTTTTGCTTGTCATAAAATATTTAAAATATATGATGCAAAAATTTTAAATGACATATCAAGTTGTAGGGATCTAATAAGAAAATTAAACCCTAAAAATATTCTCATAAAACTTTCATTGCTCCATATTCCATGAAATTTTATATTGGTTACATTTTTTCTAGTTTATATTCAATGATGTGATTAAAATAGTTTTTTTTTTCTTTAAAAAAAAAGAAAGATCGCACTTTAAAATGTCGAAAAGAAATTGCGAATGTTAAGATTTGAATATTAAAATTGCTAAAAACCATAACGAAATTTGATTGTTAAATCTTCAATTTCAAGTGTTTTAATTAGAATCTTTCAAGCATTTTGTTTTTAGAATTTCAACACTTAGAATGCTTTGGAAATTTCCATATTTGTCATTCTTCAAGACAATCAATTTACTTGATTGAAAAATGAATTTTAGTATCTAACAAGGCATATTCCACCCTTTTTTTTAACAAAAAATTCCAATTCATTGACCATATGCTTTGACCAAAATAGAAAAGGGAAATTAGAGTTCATAGATAAGAAAACCAAACAGATTCAGCCTAATGTCTTAATCAGACTCAAATCTCAGAAAACCAAAACACAATTTCCCCATAATTCAAACCCTAATTTCCATGTTTTTTAATCCCAAATCACTAGTCAAGTTCAAGAGTTTTTGTAAATATGAGATTCGAATTTTAATATTTGTATTTTTTTTTAATTCATAAAACTTAAAATCTTAATAAAAAAATAATTCTGTGAATGGAGAACTTTCATGTATTCTACTTACCAGTCTAATGTTCATTACATCACAACTCTATGATATTCATCAATAAATCTACTGATAATTAAACAATTATTTTTTTCATGGTCAATTTGAATTAATATGCTTTGTTATAGTATTTCTCCATCAATTAATTCTATAAATGAATTCGGCATTAAATCACAATTTCCCATGAAATTTTGATTATCATAATCATCAATTTTGCCTTTTCATCTTACACCAATTAACATTAAATTTTGACATAATATGATTATAATTACAAAATCTTAGTCAATAATATATCATTCAATTAAAATTTTGAGATTAAGGTTAAATTACATCAAAATTTCGTGATAATTTTGAACTTACAACCTTATAATTCTATACTAAGAAATTATATGTCTTATCTATACTTAAAAGATAAAATAACGTGAATGCAAAATTTTGTTCATTGGAT
The DNA here is from genome assembly GCA_033439115.1 of Firmiana major. NCBI lineage: Eukaryota > Viridiplantae > Streptophyta > Magnoliopsida > Malvales > Malvaceae > Firmiana > Firmiana major. Next base: position 70,703,682 of record CM065904.1, read on the forward strand.
TATGTAATTTATCTAAAAAATATCTTCTTATAATTTCAAAATTTAAATTTCAACACTTATAATCATTTTCCTCTATTATTAAATCACAATTTTTAAATAATTGAAAGAAAATTTTCTGCACCAATTAACATAAATATATATTATGAATTGTAGATAAGGATAATTATTTAATAAATTTCTAGATTTTTGAGATGTGACGGCTTTTATGTATATGTGACAAAATTTTAGAAAATAAATTTTTAATCTTGTCTTTAATTTTAATTTTTTTATTATTTCATTACAAAGATATTTTAATAATTTTTGTTGTGGATCCGTCCCACAGACGGCGCCATATGGACGGGAGGTCCACTCAACCGTATTGTCCGCTTTGGGTACGACCCACTGGCAGCCTGCGTTCGCAGGATCCGAACCAAGGGTTCCCCTCACGGTTTTCTTTCGCGTCCCCAGGGGATCGAACTCAGGACATGGTCCTAGTGAAATCACCCCTGGTACCATTGAGCTCACTGAGCTCACTGAGCTCAATGGTACCAGGGGTGATTTCACTAGGACCATGTCCTGAGTTCGATCCCCTGGGGACGCGAAAGAAAATCGTGAGGGGAACCCTTGGTTCGGACCCTGCGAACGCAGGCTGCCTTAGAGTCGTACCCAAAACGGACAATACAATTGAGTGACTCTACCAACTGGACTAGACGTCACAACAATTTTATTATTATTTTTAATCTCATAAAAAACGAATTTCATCCTATTCAAATTAATTTTTTACAAAAGTAGAGTAAGTATCAATTTTTATTAATTATAAAATTTAAAATTTCACTGATAAAATAGTGAATAATTATTTATATAAAATATTATTATTTTAAAAAAAACCCTTTTCTATAAAAAAAAAAATTCCTTATAAAGACAACGCAATTTAGTAAATACATAAAACGTTTTTCTAATTACTATACATATAATATTTTAACTATATTTGATAAATAAAAAGAAAACGAATTACGTATATTTTCTAGAACAGGATAAGGAGTTTTCGAAACATGCATAGGATGTGCAGAGAAGCGCAGCATTAACTTCCAAACTTCGCCCTCCATGTGACGCCATTGACAGTTTCCATTAAATTAAAAATACACACACTGACGCACACAACTATAAAAAGGTCTATTCTTTTGTTAAAGCAAGCATTGACATTGATACCCAGATCTCCATGGCCTAGTATCAATCTTTATCTCAAATTTCAAAAGGAAAAAAGATACCCAGATCTCCATTGATGCTCTGCAACTCTGCAAGTTTGCCTGCTTCAATCAAAGGTATGGGAATTTTTCTGTTGACCCAGTTTAAAAAATTGTTTACTTTTAGTCTTTAGATCTTGAAAATATGCTTCTTCTTTTTTTTTTTTTCTGTAGCATTAAGCAATTAACAACTGCCATGATTGATGGGTCTCTTTCAGAATTCATGGCTTTTTCTTTTTCTTTTTCTTTTTCTTTTTTTCGAGATGAAACGACGGTTTCTTTTTTTATCGTTTTGTTGACTGCAGCCGCCGTTTTACTTTTCTTTGAAGTGAGTTTAAATTTTGCTTTGGGCGACAGTGGATAAGTTCTATTACTGATACATGGCGGTTTTTTGATTAAGCCACTTGGATTGAGTCTTGGAAACAATGATAATTTAATGTAATATTAGTTACAAGAAAGTAATCCTTGGAAAGTATACTAAGCCGGGAAGGCTCTTCTTTTTGCTGTTTTAAGGTCGGTGAAGGGGAAGCTTACGTTTATGAATTGGTCTCTTGTGTTTTTGGTAAAGAAGGAAAATTTGAAGTCTCTGGGAAATTCTAAATCGTAGATATCCTTTCAAGTTTTAATTTTCTTGCTTCCTTATATTTATTTTGAATGCTTGCTTTGGTGGGTTTTTAATTTTTTGTTGCTTGGGTGGCGTCTGTTTTGCTTTCTGCAGGAGAGAAGACTAGGTAAAGATTATCTGCTTGTTTTACATTGGTTTTGATTGGTTTACATAGATAGCGTGTGTTTTATCGATATAGTGAAAAGGAGAGGAGGGTTTTGGATAAGATTTCTGGAAATTGTGTTGAGATTTCATTCCTTGGTGGCTTCTTGTTGTTGTCTGTGCTTATATCAGGGGGTTTTGTTTTAGGTATTCCTGTAATTGGCCTTTAGTTGTTGAGTTTGATTGGTTTGCGGAGGAAGGAAGCAGTTTTTTTCTTTAAGAATTGTGAATTTCTATATATATTTGTGTTCATGGGGGGTAGTAGTTCAAGGGAGGATAGTTGGAGGCAGAATTCGTCTTCGTGGGATTCTCATCAAAGGTACCCTCAGTCGTATGGTCAAGAAAGCCAGAGTTCCGTGCCTCAGCCTAGCTATGCCTCCCCACAGTATTATCCACCTCCAGAACCAGAGCCGCAGTATCATCCTCCTCCTTCACAATACCATCGCAATGATAAAAGGAAGCTGGACAGGAGGTTTTCTCAAATTGCAGACAATTACAACTCCTTAGATCAGGTTAATATCTACATTGCTTGCATTTATTAGAAGTTTTTAAATATTTATGCTTTCTCCTTTTCCCCGGATGCAATTTGGTTTATTGCTTAATCTATTCAGTAGTTTATTTTGTACTGTTGTTGGTCAAGTTGATGAAGGAAGTGTAAGGTGGCATGAATCATTTGATTACAGGTGACGGATGCTCTTGCTAATGCTGGTCTTGAATCTTCCAATCTCATTGTTGGTATTGATTTCACTAAGAGCAACGAGTGGACAGGTTAAGATCTACTATCTCAATTGCCAGTAATATATGTTATTAGCCATAATAGAACCTGCTGAATCTGGCTTGTTTTGTAGGGAAAATATCATTCAATAGAAAAAGTTTGCACCACATTGGAGATGGTTTAAATCCTTATGAACAAGCGATATCGATCATTGGGAAAACCTTAGCTGCCTTTGATGAGGATAATTTAATTCCTTGCTTTGGATTTGGTGATGGTACGTATCTAATTTGTTGTCCCTATGAGGATGCCTATTCATTTAAATGCAGATGCTAAGAATTACTCGTATTTGTTGGCAGCATCAACACATGATCAAGATGTCTTCAGTTTCTACCCAGATGATAGATATTGTAATGGATTTGAGGAAGTCTTAAGCCGCTATAGACAAATTGTGCCTCATCTGCGACTTGCAGGTTTCCATTACCTCCTATTTTCATCTTTGTTCTGAGTTACCTGTTGAAGTTTATTGAATCGAATTATTATTACAATTTCTTTCCAGGACCTACATCATTTGCTCCTATCATTGAAATGGCTATGACCATTGTTGAGAAGAGCGGTGGCCAGTACCATGTGCTAGTGATAATTGCTGATGGGCAGGTATTTTTCTCTTCGTGTCGTGTGCATTAACTTCGCTTAGGTTTTAGATTATCTTGAAAGCAAAAATGGGCAAAAGGAAACTTGTTTGACGATTGCCATTGGAATGGGAATATATGAATAAAAAATGCTGACATGATGGTTTATTGCTCCACTTTATAATTTTTCTTGCAATGCATTATTACTACTTTTATTAACCTTTTTTTTATAATGGTTCAGTATGATTTACTATATTTTTATATAAATTTATTATCATTAATAGTGATGGTTGTTTCAGGTAACTAGAAGCATTGATACTCAGCATGGCCAGCTAAGTCCACAAGAGCAGAAGACTGTTGATGCCATTGTGCAAGCAAGGTGAGCATAATGTAACCTGTTTCCTCCTTTTTTTTTTTCTGTGCAACCATTTTCTTTCTTACTTGTTTGTTATATTTCAGCAAGCTTCCTCTGTCGATTATATTGGTTGGTGTTGGAGATGGGCCTTGGGACATGATGAAGGAGTTTGATGATAACATTCCTGCTCGAGCATTTGATAATTTTCAGGTAAATTTTGAGTGCATACATGATGTTTCATGTTAGATATTATCTGTCTTTTGTTCCTATAGTATTATCATCATGCTTCAGTCATTAAGGTTTTTCTCATAGTGCTTCTTTTTCTCTAGTTTGTGAATTTCACGGAGATTATGTCAAAGATTACAGCCCCATCCCGGAGGGAGACAGAATTTGCTATAGCTTCTTTAATGGAGATACCTTCACAGTACAAAGCAACCATTGAACTTAATATTCTGGGGTAATAATTCATTCTGCATTGGTCATTTGAAAGGTTTTTGAATTACCCTTTTGCAACACAAGTTTTGATGATAATTTTCAATTTATTGTTGTGCAGTAGTCGACAAGGAAATGTTCCTGAGAGAGTTCCCCTACCTCCTCCTACATATGGCGCACCATCTTTCAGCAGCTCAAAACCTTCCCATTCTACAAGTTTCCAATATGGTTCGGCATCTTTCAGCAGCTCAAAACCTTCTTATCCTCCCAGTTTCGAACCAAGCGTCCCTCCTTATCCTGAAGATAGTAGTCCTGTCAGCTCAGCTCCCCCAGCTCCAAGTTCTACTTATGATAGCCAGGTATGAAAATTATATCATAGTTGTACAGTTGGCCCATATATCCTCTAGTAATAACAAGCTGCCTCGGCATTCAACTTCTGAACTGAAATCCAAAAGGAGCAAAGACTCAAGATTGTAAACTCTAAGAGGCTCAGCTACACATTTCTAAATGCCTCAATTCTTGCCCCATATTGATTATTTATCTCGAAGGCTAATATCCCTTTACGGTTGTTTTGAACAGCTTTGTGTCATTTGCCTCAGTAACTCAAAAGACATGGCATTTGGTTGCGGGCATCAGGTAAATGACTCGAATGCTTTTTCTTGTCAGTTCTCGGTGTAAATAATTGTAGATGAACGTGCTGACATAATACTACCTTTTTTTTCTCTCAGACCTGTGAAGAATGTGGGAAAGACCTCCAAACCTGCCCGATATGTCGGAGTCCAATCCAAACCAGAATAAAGCTCTATCTCTGAGTTTTTTAAAATTATCTTTGCCCATCATTCTTTGTCAATTTGTTGAGAAGATGCAAATAATGAAGGTCTGATGAAGTCAGTTTCTGCTGCCTATGACCCAAAGACGGGATCTCATTGTCCTTTGCACAGTCTCTTTTGCTGTGCACTCTCTGTACATTTCCGATATTTGATTATTTCATTGGTTCCTCCATGAAAAGCTTGAATTTACTCTATGATGCAGAACTTCACAGATATTGGAATGTAAATTACGTATTATATTTCTGGTTATAGTTTTACAGAAGTTCGGCCTGTTTGATACTATCAGAGTTGCTATGAAATGTGAACATTGGGTTGTTTTCAGGTTTGCAATTAACTCATTCTTATGCTTTGAATAGTTCAATCTTCAACTAAGTCTTTAGTGGAATCCTGGAAGCTTTCTGAAAGTAAAATTTTGAATGCATCATGTCAAAAATTGTGCTTTGGGGATTCAACATATGAAGAAGTGCATTTTTAAAATTGTTTGAGAAAGAGATTACTAATGATAAAATGATATTAATGTAATGTACATATATTAAAAATAGTTCAATTAGATTAATGAGCTGTTCGAATTTGATATTAAAATATTTAAATTCGGTTAGATTTACTACTTTCATAGTTTGAGTTCAATGTCAAAATAAAAATTAAATTTGAGTTAAATAATTTGATTTGTTTATATTCTTAGTAAGAGATATAGTTTTTAGAGTATATTAAAAAGAAAATATAAGATAAATGATAGATTTTTTTGATGTTACTATAAAAAAATTCATTGTTAATGTATAAAATCGAAACTTATAAAATTTTCAATTGAAAAATGCCTTGTTGTTATACAAGTATACGGTCTAAAAATTATTGGGAATATATATGAGTAAAGTACAAGCTAATTTTGCGATGTTCGTATTCGAACTTGATTATTTTCATAATATCATAATTCAATTAACCACTCGATTATTTTGATTTATGTTATTTGAACACTACCCATATCAGAAAATACTTATTAACTATATAAACTCGTTAAATATTAGTTTATTAAGTCAAAAATTTGATTTTTAAATTTAAATTTAAAATAAATTTTATAGTAAATTATTAAAAAACTTAATCTAACTCATAAAAATAAATTAAAGTTAAAAATTATAATAATAATATTTAATGAATTAATTTAATCAAATATTATATTAGTAATAAATAATTTAAAATAAAAATATCAATACCATATTTAAAAAATTATTATTTATTAATCGAATTCAAATAGTAACCATACTCTAATATTACCATTCGAAACTTATTTGAATTATACGTTATAATAATTTTACTATTTAAATCTAATTATATAATATCTTAATCCAATTTAATGGGGGAATTTGAATCCAAGAAATTATCGGTAAATTATAAAAGATTTTTTTTTTTTTTACATGACAAATATTTTTGGAAATGGACTGAACAATATGGCCTTCTTTAAAGTTGGACTTCAAAATTATTGAAACCCAATGGTAAATGGGCTAAATAATCTTTCAAGTTTTTCTCTATTTTTTTGCTGCCTTGGGATTGCCCTTCACTTTCTTTCTAACCTGAATGGTTGCCCCGCGGCCAAACTCAGCCGACAGACACAGAATGCCGAATAGTACAGAAGCTCAGAAATTGAAGAACAGCAATAAGCCAAAGAAGATGAAAAAGAGTAATAGAGCGAAGCAAAAGTTGAACGAAACTTCGGCTCTTAACCTTGAGGAGGAAGATGATGAACTAGATGAAGTCTATCTGAAATCTGATGATGGGTTTGCTGAAACTAACAAGGAAGCTGCAAAGGTTGAAGAAGAAGAAGAAGAAGAAAAACAAGAAGCTGATGATAATAAAGCTGATGGTTTCGAAGATGAAAACGGTGTGCCCAACAGTAGGAACAAGAAGAAGAAGAAGAAGAAGAAGAAGAAGAAGAAAGAGAAGCTGTTAAAGGAAGCAGCTGAGGCTGATAACCGTGGGGTTTGTTACTTGAGCAGGGTTCCACCTCATATGGATCATGTCAAGCTCCGCCAGTTGCTTTCTCAGTATGGGGAAATACTTAGGATTTATCTTGCTCCTTCTGGTGAGTAATTTCAGTGAAACTTTAAACTCAGAATGTTTTGCCTTTAGTTATTATCTCATAAAAGGATTGGATTTTATTGATTTTCTAATGCAGGTCATCTACCCCAAACAAAGATTAAGCGCCCTAGACCCTCCAAGGTTCAAGAACAAGAATTTTCTGAAGGGTATGTCATGTTTATCTTAACAAAATTCTTATGCAGTCATGGATTTTTAAAGATTCCTCCTTTGGCTTTACAGTTTTTTTTTAGCTTATATTTTGGTATTGTAAGAGGATGAGCCTTGGTGTAAGAGGAAAGGTTGCTCCTTTGTAACATTTTTAAGTCATCGAAACAATCTCTTCGTTAATGCGGAGGGAAAGTTGTGTGAATATATGACCCTCCAAATCCCACAATGTGGTAGTTAATGTGCCGGGTTTGTTCCTTTATTTTGGTATTGTGAGTTTCTAAAGAGGTTTCCTTTTAACTTAAAGCTTGAAGATGTTGTGATAATAGGGTTTAATAATTGTTCTCATGTTTATTATGTAGGTGGGTTGAATTTGCTAGGAAAGGGATTGCAAAGAGGGTTGCTAATATGTTAAATGGAGAACAAATTGGTATGGGAATTCATTAGAATATATTTATTCTTCTTTGTGATCTTGTAACCTTTTTTCAGTTACATGGTGCTTTCTCTGAAGGTTTTTCCTTTTGTTTTTTTATCTTTTTCACTCTGTTTAGGTGGAAGGAAGCGGTCTTCATTCTATTATGATCTTTGGAATATCAAATACTTAAGTAAATTCAAATGGGACGATCTTACTGAAGAAATTGGTAACTCATAAGATCATGTGATTTCTGCTGGAATTGACAATCACAATTTGTGGTGCTATTTGTTTGCATGTCTAAGTTGATTTGTTTTTCTTATGTAGCATACAGGAGTGCAATTAGGGAGCAAAAGCTAGCTTTAGAAATTTCTGCTGCCAAGAGGGAGCGGGATTTCTATCTCTCTAAAGTTGATCAGTCTCGTGCGCTAAGTTCAATTGAAGAGCGAATGAAGAAGGTAAATAACTTGTGTTTTCAATGAAACATGTTGCTTGTCATCAATGTAACTGATTGTGGCTTAGCTAGATAATGCTTCAGAGTTGTTCTTAGAGATATCATCCCAGTGCTTGATCCACCTGTAGTTGATATAATTTTTTTCGCAGAATTTCATTTGCTCAATATTATGGTCAGTAATGCCTTCCTAGGTATTATTGGTGAAACATCTTCAGATTTGAGTTTCTCTTTCTTCGCGATCTCTTGCATGCTCTAGTTTGGGCTGCATATTTTTACATCAATCATCTTTGATATGTCTGAGTGATTCAAGCTGGGAAAGAAGCTAAATCCCTCAATTTGATTGTTTCCATTCTGCAGTCACTTCGAGGTTCAAGGAATGAAAATATTCTTCCATGATCTTTGAAGGGACCTTTTTTTAATATTATTTATAGATAACTTTCTGCTTATCCAAAATCCATTAAAAGCATTTATATCATTCATTATGGAATGATCGAGTGTTGCATTTGTTTCTAGTTGACCACAATCAGTTGACAGCAACTTTTTGGTATGCTATGTAATTGCCTCAAAGAAAAAAAAAGAACACATAACTCTGCATTCATGTTCACTTTCCTCATGTTTCTGGCCTTCCACAGAAGCAAAAGGTGCAACAGGAGTCTGGAACAAATTCCGAGCTGCCTGTTAGCCAAAAGAGGGTTATTCGGCAATTCCCACAGAAAAAGCCTGTTTCAGTCGATACATCTCAAGGCAAACCACGGCTCTCTAAAGATATTCTTTCTGGGGTGAGTGTTACTTGATAAGCATTGACCTTGTTCCTTTTCGTGTCAATCCTGTTCCCTGAAGCTTGCTTTTAATGTTCTTTGCAGATATTTGCTGGTTCTTAGAGATCAAGTTTCGAAGTGCTAGGTTGGTGTTCAATGTCATAAGAGTCACTTTCTGGATGCAAGATATGATTGCAATTGTATAGGCACTCTCATTTCTCTCATTACTCATCTAATTTACTGGTCAATTACCTTTTGTTCTTTCCTTTTGGGGGGCATTAGAAGCAGAGAGAACTCTGTTTGATACTGGATCATTATCGATCCAATACTTGTTTAGCCTAGCTCCATGTAACACTTGTAATCTCCATGCGAAGGTGGGACTGGTAAGTTTTAACCTTGATTTACACCAATGTAAGCAACACATTCCCTTTACTTTGGCATGATTTATCTCAGTAAAACATTTTTGTTTAGGTTGAGGACTTATCATGGTGGATTTCCGTTGTGTTTTAAGCATCCATCAGTTTTCAAGTAATATTCATTTTACCTGTTCAAACCATGAAACTCTGATTTCAGGACTACCTACCTTTAATAGATCTATCTATATTGAACAATATGCGTGTTTTATTGATCGATAGAAGATAAACTGCTAGCCGAACATCTTGCTCTCAGTCTCATGTTCTGTGTTTGATCTGTCAGACACGAAATTTTTTTGTTTTACACGTATGAACATGAATTACATACACAAATGGTTGGGTTTAACAGACATCAAGCATATGTAAATGGTAAGTGTGCAAAAACTGGAAAACATAACCAGATAACATTCGTTTATATTGTGCAAATGACTCAAGTAAAAGTAACAAAGAAAAGAAAAGAAGAGAAAAGACAAGTTCTATACATTCGGCGTTCTAAGTTCAACAACATCTTTCCAGGATACATTTACCAAAGCAATAGATTTTTTGCATTTCTGTTAACCACAACAACCACCTCTCTGAGCAACTGCTCCATCTCTTGCTCCCGATGGACCTTGAGCACGACCATAGCCGATCTTGATGCCAGATGACTGCAACAGTTTCAAAGAAACGGCCCTTAAGACATACTTCACAGTTCCGATGGAGGGAAAATAATGAAGCTGAAGTCATCTCTCAATTATCAAAGATGCTACTAGATTCAAACCAGATTAAACAAATTTATCAACCTTCACTTACAGAAAGCTGAACTATCGAAATCATAGCTTTCTTTAGATACCATGTAAAGAAAACCATGCAAATTATAAAGAGATAGATACCGCAGTCTAGATCTCTATAATTATAATTATTATCGAGTTACTCTAATTCTAGCATGAAAAATCATAGAAAGAAACACCCAGATTCAAGAGAATATAGTATCTTTGGTTCTAGACATCCCTAAAACAAGGTGGCTTGATTATTACCTCATTGGATACATCAAAGACTCCTTCATGGATGTTCTGAAGGATCTTTGCAGCAGTCCTTATGAAGGCCTACAAGATAATTCCGTATTTTAGTTAAAAACATTTATTAAAAGGAATAAAGTTAACATTGTGAACTCCAACTAAATATTTAGTAGTGGATATAAACAATATGATTTGCCACTTAGGAGGTAGTACTTACCTCCTCAACATTTTGAGCTGTTCTCGCAGATGCTTCCAAGAATAAAAGCCCATTTTCCTTTGCAAACTGTTCACCCTCTTCTTTGCTAACAGCCCTCCGGTGAGAAAGGTCACTTTTGTTTCCAATTAGCATGATCGTCATGTTGGGATTTGCATGCTGCCGCGCATCTTCCAACCAGCTTGCTAGATGATTAAATGTCTCTCTCCTGGTCAAGAGTACAAATTTGCAGTTTAGTTGAAGAAAATTCAAAGGTTCCAAAACTAGATTTGACCCCAAAAAAATAAGCAGATAGGTATAATAAGCTCTAAAAGTCATAATAACTAAGTAAAACAATTGATCTTAGCATTTTAACCGAGAGAAAATACAGTTAAGCAGTATCCAAATCCCGGGAAAGGAAAAATCTAGAAGCAAAAGCTACAATAGGGAGACACAAGTTAGTGGATCCTTCACCTCTTCAAAACCTATTATGTAAGCATGCTTGTACATCACAGCCTTGTTTTAACTGTTTCACAAGTCTCCACTAGCTTGCAAATAACAACATACAATTCCACACCTACAGACAATTTTGTCTCTGACCTGGTTATGTCATAGACCAGAAGAGCTCCTGCTGCTCCTCTATAGTAAGATCTGGTGATGGACCTGAAGGATTCTTGTCCAGCCTGAAATATAAACAAACAGAAGCTCTTGATCATATTCATTGAGCAGTGAAATAAAAAATGATCATACAACCAACAAATTACCGATATTTAAAAGAACAAAAGCCATTCAATGCATTAATGAGCTATGTTTCACTGATTCCACATTCCTTGAGTAGGAAGCAACTGACAAAGGAATAACTAACTTTTTGATAATCTCCTTTTTTGTGAAAGAACTCCTCTAAAACAACTGAATAAACACCTAATGCGTACCATATCACCGATTTTCCTAGAAACGAGTCATTAAGGGCTAACTCACACTTTTTCTTACAAAATTTCTAAGTTCAAAAGGCTTCACTTCTCATTGGTACTCTCTCACCAATCCCGCAATTCTCGAGCCATAGACCAACTCTATACCAATCGAGCAAAAACAACTGCCCCATTTTCCTCATAGTATGAATTTCAATTCCCATGAAACTCTACTCCAAAGTAAAACCATATTCCCTATCACCGTCTTCTTTGGATCCTAAACACAAACTCTTGTATATCACTGTTAAAACTTAACGCCATTTTAGCTAACCAGACAAAGAAAATAGAAAAATAGAAAATTTAAACATAAAAGACAAGATTTTCACACAATCCCTATCTTTCCTGACACTCCCTTTGGCTTCTACAGCTAATTAAATTATTATACCCAACAGCTGAAAGAATTTAAAATTTTAATACCCTGTTCAGCAAAAAACCAAACAAAGCATACCAAAAAGAAGAAAAACAGGATGGAAAGTGAAGCTTTTTACAGTATCCCAAATTTGAAGCTTGATGGGTCTGCCATCAATGGTGACCATCCGAGCTCCGAACTCAACACCGATGGTTAGATCATGAACCGGTTGGAATCTCTTATCAGTAAACTGCAAGAGCAAACATGATTTTCCTACCCCTGCATCAAACCCGACCAAACCTCATTAAAAAAGCTGAAACTTTTTCTAAACAATAGTAAACAAAAAATGGGATATTCAAACAGAGAGAAAAGCTACCAGTGTCGCCGATGATGATGTACTTGAAAAGATAATCGTAAGACATGGTTTTCTCCTTCGTCGTCTCAAGCTTCTTCAATCTCGCTGGAAATACTTTCAGAAATCAGAAGAAGAAAGAAGAAAGTTTTTGGGGAAGAGAGAGAGAGAGAGGAATGTAGAAGACCGAGATACGGTGACGTTTGGTTAATTGACAAGACAAGTTATCTGCGTTGTCGTTGCTTAGTTCAAGGTTTGGTTTGGTTGGGATTAACATCTTTTTTAAAGCTTTTCTTTGTTTAATTAATAACTAAAATAAGCAGTTAATCCAAGTTTTAATTACTATATTTGTGTTTGTCATTGCTTTGCCCTTTTCTTTGATCTTATCTTACCTAGACTCCACTTATCTCTTTTTTTTTTTTTTAATCTAGATTTTTTAATTGGATAAGCATATTCGCATTTATTATTTTGGATTTGATACATTAAAAAAAAAAAAAATTCATGGATGCTAATTTTAGATTGGATTCCCTCCATTTATTTTGCCTTATATTTTTAATTTGTAAATTATTTAAATTTAATTCATTAATTATTTAAATTCGATATAATTATTTTTTAGTTAGAGTTTAAATTTGAGTTATTCAAATAATTAATCAAGTCTAATCAAATTCTAATATATTAATATTCAGTTTGAATGACTCACAAATCTTATTAATTTTTTAATATATTAATTTATCATTTTATCTTTATAATATATAATTAAAAATAACAAATTAAATTTATTGAATTAAATTCAAACAATTTGAATATTTGTTTCGAGTCGAACATAAATTTCAAAAATTAAAATTGATCAAACTCAAATTAATTTCAAGTTTTATAAATCGAAGTTGAATATAATATTAAATCATCTTAATTTAATTCGATTGCATAATTAACTATCATTATTACCATTAATATATAAAGAATTCACTCATAATTCAATATATTCTTTCTTTTATCAATGATAACTGAGTATATCTACACAAGACTCATTGATATATATTGTATTTTTTATGTATAAATTATATAATTTAACTATGTAATTTCAAAAAAAACGAAATTATAAATTTTAAATTCAAATGCAAATACATGTATAATAAAATAAGATGAATTTTTCATATATATATATATATATATATATATATATATATTAATGAACATCTATGAAAATTCCTAACTCGAAAAGGAGAAAAAGCTCCCACTTGCCATTTGTTAAGGTCAAATGCAAGGCTATGAAGTTACTTTAGCTATGAAATGTAAGGCATGGCATCATCCTTATTGCTCTCCAGCTCCAAGCCATCTTTCTTCATATTTTAAAGCTCAGATTCTTGAAGCTAGAGCTCATGAATAGCCCAACATGTCACGTCTCATTATGAATTTGTCTTATGCTTTGATCCAATTCAGTGTCAATCCCAATTCATATTGGTGACCTTACTTAGGGTATAAGTGATATAGTGATAATAGTAAATTATTCGGATTCGATTCAAGTAAAATTCGAATTCGATTCGATTTTAATCGAGCTCAAGCTCGAACTACTCGAGCTAGCGAGCGAGTTGAATTCGAGCACTTAGATACCCGACTCGAGTAGTTTGCGAACCTAATCAAACCTCGAGTTTTTTATATATTTTAATAATATATATTATTATATAATAATATTTATATAATAAGTGTAAGAGCAAGTCGAATTCGAGTAAAAAATCGAACTTATATAATCGAGTCTAATCGAGTAAACTCGAGTAGTTCGAACTCGATCTCGAGTCGAACTCGAGTTTAAAAAATAAAGTTCGATCGAACTCGAGCAGAATATCGAGTATTGAATTTTCGAGTCGAGTTCGAACTCGAACACCTCATTGTATCGATTCGGCTCGACTCAATTACACCCCTAATCTTACCTATATTAATATATTACTTTATGTAGTTGTCAATTTCTACAACTCCATTTTATTTATCAACCATTCTTAGATTTTTTTTTATATTTAAAATATAAACTATTCAAAATATTTGTAAATTATTTAAATTTTATTTGATAATTATTAATATTTAACTTAATAATTATTCATATTTAATTAAATAATTATTTAAATTTAATTAATTTATTTTTAAATTAAATTTAAATTATTCAAATAATAAATTCGATTGAATTTAAATATCTTATCACTGTATTCGAACAATTCAACAACCTAAGTGAATAATTTTTTAATATGTTAATTTTAATATTTAATTATTAATTCATCATTTTATTTTTTAATATACGATTAAAAATAATGATAAATTTATTGAGATAAATTTAAACTATTCAAATATTCTATCCTATTCCATCCTAGCAAGCCCAAACTGAACTTTAAATTTCAATTCAAGTCAAAGTCTAGCGGAGATTGTAACCGACACTGAACAATTTCAACTTAGTTCAATAATTCTACTAGTGGGAAACCAATGAAAAAGGATAGCCTGCCTAACAACATGACCATCCATAAAGCAGGGAACAGGGAGTAGAAAACTAAAGAAAGTGATCACATCACTTGTTCCAGAGATGTTAAAGGTTAATCCAGATTTGATCTTCGGGTTTTAACCATGGTGGCCATATGCATGGAACAAAGTGTTGGATTTATGAGATAAGACTACCTTTATGTTAGCTAGCCTGAGACTAGGAAAGATAAAAACGAATGAAAGAGGAAATATTGAAGGTGGTGTGAAATTCATAACTGATAATTCCATGTGAATCATATCATTACTAAAATGTTAAATACCTAGCAAAATTAACCAACAAAATCTTAGGTGAACAGAAGGATTTTGGTATTACTGATAAGATAACAGTTCTTTAATAGAGAACAAGTGAGGCTAGAAAGCTGATCCAATAAGTAAAGAAGTGTGTCACTCTTCCATCGCATCTCCTCCTTCAATGATCTCCACTTTCTCCTTCAATGGTGTGATTTTTGTCAAGAGGACCTCTGTAACCATAGAAATTAAGGAAATCAAAAATGAAATCAAACAACCAACCACAGTAACTTCGTTTGAGAATTAAAACGGTGCAGTGTTAAGGAGTGATTTCCACTCCTAGTTGATTAAAACAACTATTATGACCATTTGAATGGCCTTGCTTATAGCATTTTTTTTTTTTGGTTCTTTTACATGAAACGAAACACATTGAAATTGTTATATATAGTAAAAATGGATTGAAATTGTATAGCACATTAGTAACCTGTCTTCTTCGGAAAAGAATAGCCCTTGGAGCTGGTGTAAGTGCGAGGATTAGGTTGTAGATGGTTCCTCAAGTACTCCTTGCCACCCTGAGGCATAATTCAATAAAATGAGAAACTTGCATTGAGAACAATGGATGTGCTTTCCTAACAAAAAGAGGCTGGTGAGTAACAACAAACCTTGGTTATTACACAAATATCGACATTGCTTCCACTTCCTAGGTCATTGAAGATACCAGAGCATATAGCCTCAGTGACAATTTGTATTCCTTCATCTCTCTGAAAAGAGAAAAGTTAGTGAGCAGATTCAAAGGATCAAAAGATAATGCTGATAGTGCAAACACATGATAGTTTCTTTTACACGGAAATCACATTTCAACAGATTTTGCACCCAAAAATATTCATATTTGTTGAAGTCTATATCTTCAATCTTCAAGATACAAGATACCGCAACAATGGTGTAGGTGAACTTACAGTAAGGCCTTCTTTGTATTTTGATTCAAATACTGACATTGCTGCAAGAGAACCAGAACCCATTGTAGCAAATGGTAATGTATCAGTTGATCCATGGGGATATATCTGCAAGATCAACCATTATAGTGAAAAGAAATCAAACTAAAGAGAAGACAAAAAGGTACTTTCATTTTGAAGCACCAAAGATTTGAAAAAACTCACAGTATGCAAATGAGGTCCAGTGACATCAACACCACCAAGTACCAAAGCAGCTGAGACATAGCCTTGGTAGCTGGACAAATTGCCAAGCAGTTAGAATCACATATTCTGTATAAAATATGTACAAGTGTGTTGTCAGTCAAAGAATATCAGAAGCAGAAAAACTTTACTTGAAAAGGTGTCTCTTGAGAAGGGTCAATGCTGTAACAACCCTTGACTCTCTACCAGTATGATAGCGGTGTAACTGGAGCTGTGAGCTGACCATGTCTGGGGATATGTATAAACAATGGATTAGCAACAGTAACACGAGAATGTGAATATAATCGTTTACAATCAAGGTTTTCAAGCATGATGAAGAAACTACTGAACCAATTTCAGAAGTTACCAGTTACAGCTTCTGTATCAGCAGCAGTTCCAGCTCCACAACAGTAAATGTTTGGTGCCATGTAATGAATTTTCTCACAATTCTTATCACAAACTATCGGTCCTTCAGTTGCTCTAGTATCTGCCCCAAGAATAACACCATCCTATACAAAAATTCAAGTGCAAACAATGGCATTGCTTAATTAGCATTAGAACTAAGCTAGACAGAATAGCCTTGATATACCAAATGAAAAAGGATAGATAAGCTGCCACTGTCTGCATATCAATATTCCACATGTGTGAAGATGAAGAAAAGAAGATGGCAATTGGCAAGTCGTATGGACGATACATCAGAATATAAACCATAAAGATCCAAGACAACAATTTAACTTAAAATCAACCACATCAGCAAAATCATAAGGCCTAAGACCATAATCAACTGATTCCAAATTCACTCTCACAAAACCCCTCTCTCTCTCTCTCTCTCTTAGAGAATAAAGAACTGGGAAATGACTAAGGACACTCTAAAAGGTCAACTTTTTTATTGAATAGAATACACTCAATAATATAATTCATCCCTTCGACTCTTTTCTCCAAAAAACAACAATAATAAAAGCCACAAATAAAGAGGTGAATCTTCCCATTAACAATCAATCAAAACCCAAACTGGGCAGCTAATTAATACAGCTAATACAGCTAAAAGAACCAAACTTTATCGGTAAAATAACAGAACAGATTAAAAGCCATATTGCACTAAAATCACCTAAAAGGAACACATTTTTCTCGGTAAAACAAGCAAAATGATTAAGACCCAGAATCTAAATTTCCCCTAAAATTTAGTACCTGGAAGATCAAACCAACAATTGTGGTACCGGTTTTACGAAAGGACGGTGGATTAACGCCTTTATTTGCGAGCATCTGATTTCTTTTACAAAGATCGAAGCTGAATCCACCCTTTGGAGGCATTTCCACCACCGATTTCGACATTTTTCTTCTTTTTCCTCAAGTCGATTGATTCTTCGATCTAAAAATGAAGGAGCAAATTGAAATCTAAATAAAATTTATTAAAAAAAATAGAAAGTGTAGGAATTTGGATTAGTAAAGATTATCTGCTGGTGAGCTCACCGGAAAACTGAGAGAGAATCCAACCGGGGAGCAGGAGCGGAAGTTCAGTGAAGGATAGAAATGATCGGCACAAGGAAACCTGCGGGAGAAGAAAAGAGTTTTGTTTTTTTCGCTAATAAGGGTTCATTTTATAACTTGCTTTTCTTGCAGTTTCAGTCATCGAAGGGGCTTTGATTTTTTTTTCTTATTGGTTCATTTATTTTTTTGTCTTAATTTATTATTTGTATAATATGGATAAGGTATAGTGCTAGTTTTATGTACCATGGAATCGAATCAAAATAACTCTTTATCTGATTTGAATTCGGTTTAATTAAATATTAATCTTCAGTTTAAATTTGATTTAACATAATTTTAAAATTAAATTTTAATTTAATAAAATATTCGAATGAATTAGTATTGATAAATATTAACTCGAATTAAATTTAATTTGTTATTTTTTAAATCATATATTAAAAAATTAAAATATTAATTTTGATAGAGGTAATTTACCCGAATCCAATCAAGCGTCTGAGTTCCAAAAAATAAAAGGTTCAAAATAATAAAATTTTGAGACCTACATAAATATGAGTATTGAGCTAATCAAAAAGTCACTCAGAAATATCTATAAATACCTTAAGTATGGTCAGTAAAACCCTAATCTCTTTTTTCTTACTAAAACTATGTTAAAACAGTCTTCTGACTTAAGTATCGGAGTGCGCGTGTAGGGACAGATCTCTGCGCCTCTCTGACTTTCACTGTTTTTACAGAACATCCAAGACACGTAGAAAAAATCATTTCAGTATCATTTCATTGTTGTTTTGAACAACAACAAATTTAATAATCAAATATTAAAAAAATTCGATTAAATTTATAAACTATTCAACTTAAATATTATTAAATTCAAGTTTCAATTTGATTTGCTATTCAAGTCAAAGAACTTCTAAATGCCACCTAAAAAAAATTTTCGGAGTCTACACAACTTATTTTAATGATTTTTTAATAAAAAAGGTCATTGTTAAAAGTTATCATTTTACCATTTTCTTTCATGAATCCAAACCAACTTCTTCTTTATCTTCTCTCTTTAAACAGCCAACCTCAAACCATTTTTATCCAAAATGCAATAAATTGAATAACAATTTGCATTTTTAACAAAATTTTGGATGAAAAATCTAAATATATGAACAAAAAAAGAGAAATCTTTTTTTTTTAAAAAAAGAAAATGTATGGATTTGGATTAGTAAAGATTATATATGGGTGATTTATGAGAGAGAATCATAAAAATTCGATGAAGGAGAAATTGATTGACACAAAAACACCTACAAGAGAAGAAAAGAGTTCTCCTTTTTATGCTAATATTTTTATAACATTAATATTTATACACACACAACATATAAATCATATTATTTTTTTAAAGACGATTGATCAGGTCAAATTGTTGTTTAATTAATTTTTACATGTTTATTTCATTATTAATTTTTTTAAAATTTGATTATCATACCTTAATTTTGATAATAATTAAGCATAAACAACAAAAAGGGTAGTACTAATATACTTTTTGTTCAAAAAAATGAGTTAATTTATATATATATATATATATATATATATAAATATTAATAGGTAGTAAAGTGATAATATTTTTCTTGGTTCATAGGGATGTATCATAAATTATAACATAAATGATACAACTTTTGTTGCAAATTCATTTACATTTTAATTTTTTTATCAAAAAAATAATTAAATTACAATAAAGAAAATTAAGATTTTTGATTAATTCAACAAAGCATGATGTTTGTTGATTTCATCTTGCTTGTCAATGAGGACTCCAACCTTACCATCTTCACCATTAACTCTATGAAATCTTTTGCAAAGGTAGATCCATGGGTGGAGGGATGACATAAGTTTTTTTGAAACAGTGAAAATAACTTTAAAGGCTTAATTCTCAAAGTAAATGAGTGGGTGAGAATCATTTAAATTTAGATCAAATGATTTTAAACATGATATGAATAACAGATATGAAAATGATATGAATAATATTTTATATTTTTTGTGTCGATACGAAATTTTCATATTTTACATAATAAAAACAAAAATCATAAATACAAATTATCGAATCTATTGAAATCTAAATATAGTGTAAAACAATGAAAATAACTTTTCTAAAGGTAAAACTTTAAAAGCTTAATTCTTAAAGCAAATGGATAATGGCCCATGGGTTTGGGATGAAGCCTAGCAATAACAAGTATTTTTTTGTTTAGATTTAGCCATTTAATTGGGTTGGGTCTTACTTGTTTTTTTTTTTTTTTAATTTAATTGAGTTTATTTTAAGTCATTAGCATTAAGCAAACCAACAAGCCAAATAAGCCAGATCCATTATACCTACGTTTAAATAGGTTTACATTTTAAAAGTTCCAACCCTAAAAAATAAACGGATGAAAGAGTCGACTAACGAATTTTGAATTGGTCAATTTTATATATAAAAAAATAAAAAAAATTCGAACTTTAAACTTATTTTTTTTAAAAAAATAACAATTATTAGATCAATATTTAGATATTAAACATAATAATCTTTGATTTGCAGAAGAAATGTTCAATTGAGTTAGAAAATTTGTAATATAAGGTAGAAAATGATACAACAATAGAATGTATTTGTATGTTAAATACATATTATGCGGTTAAAATTGTTCATAGACTTTGTTAGACCAAATCTCTTTTTCCAATGGATATCTTCTTCTACATCAGGAATCTTTGGCATAGAAGAACTTACAATGTAGAGACAGTGAATTTCATATCTTAAAACTTATAGAATCCGTATATTTTAAAGTGAAGTTGAAAGATGCTCTTTTCCGCATTTGGCATTTTTAAGATTTTATTTTTAATGTGTTCTCAATATTGATAAGAACATTAGATAATAAAGAAAGAATTTTTTTTTCTTTTTATCGATTCGTGTGGATTTATGCATAAGACAATAATTTAAATTTCATATTTTATTAGGATTTAGGATCTTACTTTTATTTTTTTTTCTATTTTCGACATACATGTTAATCACGACCTACTTAAATATATAACTTATCATAGAATCAATTATTCTTACGTGCATTGAATGTTAAGACTTAAGATTTTCTAACAAATTGAATAGGATTACCTGAATACCATCTTCAACTCGAATATGATTAATTTCAAATCGTAAAACAGACGAGAACATTTATGATTATACCAAAAGACTTAAGATTTTTTTTTTTTCATAAAATCCTTACAGTGTAAGGGTGATAATCCAACAATGGATGAAAGGTAAATATGCCAATTTCACATTTTTCAAATAGAGTTGAATTCTTAATTTTCTATGCCTTTCAATTTCATTTACTTTATAATAATTTGAAGATACTCAACTTCAACATACATGGATAAATCAAAAGAAATGGTAAAACTAGATTTTGTTAAATATTTAGTTTAAAATCAATTGATTACAAGTGAAGACACCAATTTAAATATAAAATTATAATAAACTCAAGATTTATAAGACGGAAATGGATTTATCATGAAATTAACTTGAAAAAACTAACACATAAGAATCGAATAATAGAATCTGAGTATTGATATCATATTAAATATTTGACTTAAAACTAATTGATTATAAGAGGAGAGATCCAACATGATCTAAGATCACAAAAAACCTAGAACTTAACAAACGTGAGATAATACCATTTTAAGGTACTTAAGTTTAGTTCTGGTTAAATTTTGAACCTTCCAATTCAAGTATCAATGTTCAATGTTCAGTGCAGGGACTTATAAAGTATAATAAGGAAAGCAAAAATGCTAAAGAGAAGAAATGGAACTCCTTTAGAGAGGTAAAGATGAAGCCAAATGATTGGTTGTGTGACTTGTGAGAAGAAAGGGAACTAAAACCATGACTTGTCCAGACAATAGTTAAATGCTAAATCAAATCTTAAAAAGGATGTTAGGTTTGCCCGGCTGTTAAATAACAAACAAGTTTATTCAACTTACCTTGGAAAAAGCAAAGAATAAAATCTCTTGCTTTTCTCCATTTCACTCTTTGTCTGTTTGTAGGACAATTCTCAATCATGGGCACAAGTAAGAAACAGAATCAAGCAAGGAAGCAAACCACAGTAATGGCCAATCAGCATGTTTCTCGATTCATCTTTACTTGACAGCCATGGTTATTTGAAGATTCTGATACTGTATATTCTCTCTCACTTTTTTAACTGTTGGCATGCTTAATTAATTAGCCCTGAACCAATATCGTGACAAGGTTAGCCAAGAATTGGCAAGTGAGTGTTGTTTTTTATGGTTTCTGGCCTGATTTTTATGACCCTGGAGCTTAGGAAACTCAGAAACCTGGATTTACCGACCCCGAGTGTGTTCTATGGTATTCCAGACGGAGAGTCTTGGACTGCATTAAAATGAATCAGCCATGTTAAACACTGCAGCAAGGTCCCGGACAAGCTATGATAAAGTGAGAGGAGGTGGGACAGGAGGACCGTAGTAGGCTTCTTGTTAACGATCCAACAATTTAATTGGATACTAAGCAAGGAAGTTGATTCAAGTCAGCTTTATTCCTTTGTCGATGGCTATAAATAGGCTTCTTTCATGGCAACAAAGACACAAGCCATCTTCTCCCTCTTCTACAACCAAAATCAAGTTTTCTTCTTGCCTTTGTTTTTTATTTTTTTTCCCCCTGTGATCTCCAATGGATCAGCAGAAGACAACCACTGGGGCTCTTCGGGCACCAATGACTGGACCCATCAGCAATCCTGCTGGTGCTACTGCTCAGGCACTCCTCCAAACCCCTGGTGCTACTGCTCAGGCACTCCTCCAAACCCCTGGTGCTGCTGCTCAGGCACTCCTCAGCAACCGTGGTGCAACTCTTCAGCCACATCTCAACAACCCTGGTGTTGGTCAGCAACTCATCAGCAATCCTGTTTCTGGTCAGCCACACATCGGTACTCCTGGTGCTAATCAGGATTTCATCAACAAAACTATTACTGCTCAGCCACTGATGAAGAGTCCTACTGCTAGTCAAGCACTAATCCGAGCTGACCGTGGGGGCATGTTTAGTATGTCTGATGACAGTGTGATGATGAAGCAAATTTTGGCAACCCACGCCCCTGATGGCCGAGAAGTTGATGTCAGACCTCTTCTCTATCTGGTTGAGGACATCCTCAATCGAGCCACCCAGCATGTCGATTACCTTATCAAGGTATTACATATGCTGCACTAATCCCGTTAAACAAATGGTTCAAAACACTCACCTTCCTGATTGTTACTGCAGGGCACTGCTCTATCTCAAATGGAATTGGAAGAAAAAACCCAGCAAGCAAGTTATATAGCTATGCTGCAAGCTCTAACATATACCATCGATCGAATTGCGTGCGAGGTTCTGCAAACACCATAAATTTCTCTAATCACAACATATTTGTTATTCGTATGTATACTAAAAGCTAGATGTTACAAACATTTTAATGCCAGCTATCATACAAGGCTTTGGGGGGTTCGGATGCACATGCAACAACTACTGCAATATTCAACTTTCTATCCAGCTATACATGGGATGCTAAGCTAGTACTCTCCCTATCGGCTTTTGCCTTGAACTATGGAGAATTCTGGCTTCTTGCTCAGATTTACTCAACAAACCAACTTGCCAAATCAATGGCAATCCTGAAGCAACTGCCATCACTCCTAGAGCATACAGTTCCTCTGAAACCCCGGTTCGATGCACTCAACAATTTGATTCGGACAATGACGGATGTGACTAGATGTGTTGTTGAATTCAGGGAGCTCCCATCAATGTACATTACACAGGACGTACCGCAATTGGCCACTGCCTTGACCCATATCCCAACTGCTGTCTACTGGACAATCAGGAGCATGGTAGCCTGTGCAACTCAAATTTCCAGCCTCACTAGCATGGGTCATGAGTATGTTTTGCTTGTTCATCTTATTTACTAATTTGTATAGGGCCGTGAGTTTGGGAGGTTAAAAATAGTTGGATTAATACTTTGCATTGCTTCCAGGTATGGAATATCAACCACAGAGTCGTGGGAATTGTCCACCTTGGCCCACAAACTCAAAAACATATATGAACATCTAAAGCAACAGCTGAATTTTTGCTACCAATTTATAGGTCCCTGACTAGCCCCATCAAATATAATCTAAGACCAAAACTATTGTTGATTTACTCACAGATGATTTGATCATTGTTAATCACAGAGGAAAGGAGAGAAGTTGAAACTTACCAGATGCTTCTGAATCTCTTTGACCCAAATGTGCTGCACATTGACAACATGAAAGTTCTCAAGGCCTTGATTTATGCCAGGGATGATAAACTGCCCCTTCTTGACGGTGCTACAAAGAGACAGGTAAGGCTTTCTTACCAAATCATAAATGTTTCTTCCTCTATCTTTATGTTAGCCGATACTTATTGTTGAATATATTTCAAACTTCTGTTGTGGGATATTGCACAGGCTGGCCTGGATGTGCTGAGAAGGAAAAATGTGCTCTTGCTCATTTCAAGCCTGGAATTCTCCGCGGATGAACTTTCGATTCTTGAGCAGATATATAATGACTCCAGGATCCATGCCACAAGGCTTGAGAGTCAATACGAGGTTGTTTGGATCCCAATTGTGGACCGCTCAATCATCCCGTTGACTGATGAAAGGCGAACCAAGTTTGAGAACCTACAAAGCACCATGCCATGGTATTCCGTGGTGGACCCTTTGCTCATAGAGAAGCCAGTGATCAAATTCATCAAGGAGGTTTGGCACTTCAGAACCAAGCCAATCCTTGTGGTGCTAGACCCTCAAGGGAAGGTGGTTTCCCCTAATGCAATCCACATGATGTGGATTTGGGGAAGCACTGCATTCCCCTTCACTAGTTTGAGAGAAGAAGCTCTCTGGAGGGAAGAAACATGGAGGCTTGATCTACTGGTTGATGGCATTGACACAATGATCCTCAACTGGGTACATATTTTTTTTTAATCTAACTTCACCAATTTTTTTCATTAAGTTGTTAGAAACAATACTACATAAAAGTTTACTTCTACTACAAAGTATATGCATCTAATATGAGATCTTGAACTTGAATTATTCTGTTTAATTTGATCAGATCAAAGAAGGTAAATACATTTTCTTGTATGGAGGAGACGATATTGAGTGGGTGAGAAGATTTACAGCCGCAGCACGCAGTGTTGCAACCGCATCTCGCATTTCTCTAGAGATGGTCTATGTGGGGAAAAGCAGCAAAAGAGAGCAAGTCAAGAAAGTGACGGGACTTATCAATTCGGAGAAGCTTAGCTATGCTTGGGAAGATCAGGCCATGGTTTGGTTTTTCTGGACCAGGTTAGAGAGTATGTTATTTTCCAAGATTCAGTTGGGCAGGGCTGATGACCATGACCCAATGATGCAACAAATCAAGAAGCTGCTTAGCTATGACAGAGAAGGTGGATGGGCAGTGCTCAGCAGAGGGTCTAATATAGTAGTGAATGGCCATGCCACCACAGTTTTGCCTGCTTTGGGTGGCTATGATGAATGGAAGGTGAATATAGCTGAAAAAGGTTTTGATTTGTCATTCATGGAGTACCACGACAAGCTTCACAATGTTGCTCACCCTTGCTGCCGGTTTGAGTTCCCAGTTACCACAAAGATCCCGGAGAACATGAGATGCCCTGAGTGCCGCCGCGTCATGGAGAAATACACCACTTTCCTCTGCTGCCATGATGAGCAAGGCATTCCAGGCTCACTGTTCTAAGCTGCAATCAGGCCTTCTTCACTGTTTTTCCTACTATTATTGCCACTAAATAATGTCGTCCTTTAGGACTCAAAATCTAAATTTTTCTTCTAAATTTTCACTTGGCCTGTTTAGGTTTGTGTTTGACACAAAATGTCAATGGCCACTACGTTGCCTATGTTGGCAACCTATATATAATATTTAGAAATAAAATTATCATGTTTGATTGCCATTGTTGTCAAGGAAATATGATTTTATATTATTGATTCAAATACTGCTGAATTTTTAGCTATTGGAGAAGCTTTATTACTTTTCTTTAATTCTGTATGGGTTACTATGGTTTCCTTGACAGAGGAAAGTGATTCGGTAAATGCAACATCTTGAGCAAAGAATGATGACAAAATACTTTGGAAACTTAAGTCTGCTTCGAGACAGTGGTTAACTTAAAGTTAACAGAATGGTAAAATGCATCAGAATCTTGGATGCTGCGAGGAGAAGGAAGATATCTTTGGTAAAAGTAGCAGAAGGATCAATAACTGATAAAGTAAATAATGAAAATGAGGCTTGAGGTGTTCGAGAATTTTCTTTTATGGAAGTTGAGCTTAGGAAACTAAAAAAACTGATTTAACGACCCCAGGTATGTCTAATAGTATGTCTGACAGAGTCTTGAACAACATTAAAGTGAATCAGCCATGTTAAACACTGCAGCAAAGTCCCAGACATGCTGTAATAAAGTGAGAGGAGGTGGGACAGAAGGACCAAAGTAGGATTCTTGTTAACTATCCAACTATTTAATTGGATAGGAAGCAAGGAAGTAGATTCAAGTCTGCTTTATACCTTTCTGCGATGGCTATAAATAGGCTTGTTTCATGGCAACAAAGAAACAAGCCACCTTCTCCCTCTTCTGCAACCAAAACCAAGTTTTCTTCTTGCCTTTGTTTTTTTTTTCTTTTTTTTTCTGTAATCTCCAGCGGATAAGCAGATGATAGCCACTGAGGCTCTTCAGGCACCAATGATTGGACCCCTCAACAATCCTGCTGTTGCTGCTCAGGCACTCCTCAGCAACCGTAGTGCAACTCTTCAGCCACTCCTCAACAACCCTGGTGTTGGTCAGCAACTCATCGGAAATCCTGTTTCTGGTCAGCCACACATCAGTAATCCCTGTGCTAATCAGGCATTCATCAAAGAAACTAGTACTGCTCAGCCACTGATGAAGAGTCCAACAAGCACTAATCCAGGCCGACTGTGGGGGCATGTTAAGCATGTCTGATGACACTGTGACGATGAAGCAAATTTTTGCAACCCATGCGGCTGAGAAGTTGATGTCAAACCTCTTCTCTATCTGGTTGAGGACATCGTCAAATGCGCCACCCAGCATGTCGAATCCATTGTCAGGGTTTACAGATGCTGCAGTAATCCTGTTAAAATAAATGGTTCAAAACACTCATCTTCCTGATTTTCACAGCAGGGTAGTGTTCTATCTCAAATGGAATTGGAAGAAAAAACCCAGCAAGCAAATCATATACTATGCTTCAGGCTCTTACGTTTATCATCCATTGAATTTCTTGTGAGGTTAACATAAATTTCTCTAATCATGGCATATAGATTATTCGTATATATATACTAACAAGTAGATGCTTCAAAAATTTTAATGCCAGCTATCATACAAGGCTTTGGGAGGTTCGGATGCACACACAACAACAACTGCAATATTCGACTTCCTATCCAGTTTTACATGGGATGCTAAGCTAGTGCTGTCCCTATCAGCTTTTGCCTTGAACTATGGAGAATTCTGGCTTCTTGCTCAGATTTACTCAACAAACCAACTTGCCAAGTCAATAGCAATCCTCAAGCAACTGCCATCACTCTTGGAGCACACAGCTCCTCTGAACCCCCTGTTTGATGCACTCGACAATTTGATTCAGACAATGATGGAGCTGACTAGATGTGTTGTTGACTTCAACGAGAACCCACCAATGCACATTACACAGAACCTACTGGCATTCACTATCCCAACTGCTGTCTATTGGACAATCAGGAGCATGGTAGCTTGCAACTCAAATCTACAGCCTCACTAATATGGGCCACGAGTACATTTTGCTTGTTCATTTTATGTACTAATTTATACAGGGCGGTGAGTTTGTAAGGTTAAAAACAGTTGGACTAATACTTTGCATTGCTTTCAGGTATGGAATATCAATCATAGAGTCGTGGGAGCTATCCACCTTAGTTCACAAACTCAAAAACATAAATGACCATCTAAAGCAACAGCTGAATTCTTGCTACCAATTAATGGGTTAGAAACTAGCCCCATCAAATATTATCTAAGACCAAAAAATTGATTGAAATACTCACGGAAGATTTGATAATTGTTAATTTCAGTGGATAGTTTAGATGAAATTAGATCCAAGAATATGCTGAATTTCTTTGACCTGCATGCGGTGCACATTGACAACATGAAAGTTCTCAAGGCCTTGATTTATGCCAGGGATGATAAACTTCCGTTTCTTGATGGTGCTACAAAGAGACAGCTAAGGCTTTCTTACCAAATTATAAATGTTTCTTCCTTGGTATTTATATCAGCAGGTACTTATTGTCAGATATATTTAATACTTCTGTTCTGGGATATTGCACAGGTTGGCCTGGATGTGCTGAGAAGGAAAAATGTGCTCCTGCTCATTTCAAACCTGGAATTCTCAAATGATGAGCTTTCAATTCT
The DNA here is from genome assembly GCA_033439115.1 of Firmiana major. Lineage (NCBI taxonomy): Eukaryota > Viridiplantae > Streptophyta > Magnoliopsida > Malvales > Malvaceae > Firmiana > Firmiana major. Next base: position 70,731,595 of record CM065904.1, read on the forward strand.
TGAGCATATATATAATGACTCCAGGATCCATGCCACAAAGCTAGAAAGTCAGTATGAGGTTGTTTGGATCCCGATTGTGGACTGTACAATCGTCCCATTGCCTGATGAAACGCGAACCAAATTTGAGACCCTATGAAGTATAAAGGAAGATTAGCCAAATCCAAGTGAAGATCAAACAAGCAGAAAGGTCAGCAACAATCGGATCTAACAGCAAGCAAATCGCAGTTTGAAATTTGAAATTTGAGTTTATCTGTAACTGATAGAAATCTAAGCCTTATTTTTAGCATCTAGTTGTAGAACCAGTGCTTGTAAATTCTGTATATATACTACACGAAAACAGTGTATCATTGATGAGTTGCAATATACTTGTTCTTCATTGAAGACTAATGCTCTGAGAGGGCTAGGGCATGAGGGATTTGCTAGAAAATCTAGGAACATATGTGAAGAGAGATCAGAGGGAGTACCTGAGGATGATGCGGAAGGCGTGGCACGATCTGAGTTCACTGGTGGAGACGGTATGCTTATGGGTGGTGCTGCGATCCGAGACGGAGACTGGACTGATTGCGACGCAGGGAGAGAAGCTGAGAGGGGAGTTTGTGTCTCATCAAAAAGAACATGCCTAGAGAAGTAAACTTTGCTCGTGGTATTGTGAAAAAGGGTACTCTAAATGTTCATCATGTCAACACCCAAGATCAACTTGCTGATCTCTTAACAAAACCTTTGTCAAAGCAGCGTACAGAAATTCTCAGAAACAAGATTGGAGTAGCCTATGGCACCTCCATCTTGCAGGGGCGTATAAAGGAAGATTAGCCAAATCCAAGTGAAGATCAAACAAGCAGAAAAGTCAGCAACAATCAGATCTAACAGCAAGCAAATCACAGTTTGAATTTTGAAATTTGAGTTTATCTGTAACTGATAGAAATCTAAGCCTTATTTTTAGCATCTAGTTGTAGAACCAGTGCTTGTAAATTCTGTATTTATACTACATGAAAACAGTGTATCATTGATGAATTGCAATACACTTGTTCTTCATTGAAGACAAATACTCTGTGCATATTTATTCTGTAATATGAAGCACCATGCCGTGGTATTCAGTGGAGGACCCTTTGCTCATAGAGAAGCCAGTGGTCAGGCTCATCAAGGAGGTTTGGCACTTCAGAATCAAACCAATCCTTGTGGTGCTAGACCCTCAAGGGAAGTTGGTTTCCCCTAATGCAATTCACATGATGTGGATTTGGGGAAGCACTACATTCCCCTTCACTAGTTTGAGAGAAGAAGCTCTCTGGAGGGGAGAAACATGGAGGCTAGAGCTTCTGGTTGATGGCATTGACCCAATGATCCTCAATTGGGTAAATATATCTAAATATATTCAAACTTCACCATTTCTTTCTTATTGAGTTGTTAGAAATAACAATACATAAAAGTTTACTTCTACTATTAAGTATATGCATCTAATATGAGATTTTGAACTTGAATTATTCTCTTTAATTTGATCAGATCAAAGAAGGTAAATACATTTTCTTGTATGGAGGGGACAATATTGAGTGGGCGAGAAGTTTTGCAGCTGCAGGACGTAGTGTTGCAACTGCATCTCGCATTCCTCTAGAGATGGCCTATGTGGGGAAAAGCAGCAAAAGAGAGCAAGGCAAGAAAGTGGCAGGAATTATCAATGTGGAGAAGCTTAGCTATGCTTGGCAAGACCGGGCCGTGGTTGGATTCTTCTGGACCAGGTTAGAGAGTATGTTATTTTCCAAGATTTAGCTAGGCAGGGTTGATGATCATGATCATGATGCAACAAATCAAGAAGCTGCTTAGCTATGACACAGAAGGTGGATGGGCAGTGCTTAGCAAAGGGTCTAATATAGTGGTGGATGGCCATTCCACCACAGTTTTGCCTGCTTTGGGCGGCTACGATGAATAGAAGGTGAATGTGGCTGAAAAAGGTTTTCATTTAGCATTCAAGGAGTACCATGACAAGCTTCATGATGTTGCTCATCCTTGCTGCCGGTTCGAGTTCCTGAATACCCCAAGGGTCCCACAGAACATGAGATGCCCTGAGTGCCGCTGCATCATGGAGAAATACACCACTTTCCTCTGCTGCCATGATGAGCAAGGCATTCCAGGCTCACTGTTTTAAGCTGCTATCAGGCCTTCATCGGTATTTTCCCTAGTATTATTGCCACTAAATGATGATGACCTATAGGACTCAAAATGTAAATTCTTCTATATTTTCACTTGGCCTGTTAAGTTTTGTGTTTGACGTGTAATGCCATGGCCACTATGTGGCCTAGGTTGGCAACCTATATATAGTAGCTTAAAATAAAATTATCATGTTTAATTTCCACTTTGTTGTCAAGAATATGACATTATATAGAAGAATGTACCTTTTCTTGTTTTCAAGATCACACGAATTGAGCCAATTAAACAACAGATTCTAATTTTAAAGATATAAAATTACCACCTCAAGTGCTCGTTTTAAGAGCCCCTACATCTCAGTGGTAGGGCGTCAGTCTTGTAAATTGAATAGTTCGATCCTGCACGGGGCAACATCATAACTGTTAAGCATTTTAATAGGAAATTATCCTTTTAATTTGAAAAGAGACAATATGTACTGTGAGAAAAGCAGAGAAGCAGCATGAAACACCATAAACTGAAGTTCAGAAAGCTAAGGTTTGGTTTTAGATTCGAATTGGTTTAGTGTCAAAACGTCACTATGAAAAGCTTGTTTTGGATGGAAAGAAAGCTGTGTTGTTCATGATGATTTTGTAATGGTCAAGGCATGCTGGGAAAAGCTTTCTAAATTAATGAAATGCAAGGAATACTTGAGAGGAACACCAAAGAAAAGCTCAAGGATGGAAAGATTTTTCTTGGTTTCCAAACATGTAGCTGGCTCTAGTCATTGGAATTTAAATCACTCTCTTCTCTTCCATCTCTTAAGTAATTTCAATAGTTACTACAAAGAACAAAATCCTATCTTTCTTTCTCTCTAAAAAAAGCTTAATCTTCTGGAGAAAAGAATAACTAAAATAAAAAACAACACCAAGAAAAGATGAAGGGAATGTTGTTTATCTGCATCAATTCCAACTCCTCCTAACCAAAACCAACCAAAAAAAAAAGGAAAAAATGAAACAGAGTAAAAACAGAGGAAAATAGAGAAAAAAGCAGAGATGGGAGCAGTAACCTCCTCAATGGCGGCAAAGTTTGCATTTTTCCCACCAAACCCACCTTTATACAAGCTGATAAGTGATGAACTAATGGTCGTTTGCTTCAAAGTTCTTTTCCTCATAGAGAAAATGGAGATTCTAGCTGTTTACGTCAGGCATCCTATGGCTACTTCAACTTTGGTTTACTCTCATGGTAACGCTGCCGGTCTGGGTCAGATGTATGAGCTTTTCATCAATTGAGCATCCCCTTGAGGGTCAATCTAATGGGAATATACTCTGGTTTCAGCTGCTGTTTATGTTCCAGGTTCAATTAGCACGATTTATTAAATGCTTATGTAGGGCCTGGCCTGGCCCAGATAACTTTATTTTCATTTCTTTATTCTGTTCTGGAATTCTGCTAAAGCAGGAGGAGGAGAGAGAAGTATCAATGGCGAGCCGAGGGAATACTGGGAAACAAACCAATCAATTAGATACACTGTGATTTCTCTCTCAAACTCTTTAGTCTTCTTTCTCACGTACTCTGCTTGCTATTTCTCTTCTGCATTCATTTCTTCTGTTTCATCATCAGCATCTGCATTTGAGTCTCTTATCAGTTTCCTTGATGTTTTTATTGGTTTTTGGCATCTGGGTTTTTGTTTTTTGTGTTTGTTTAGTTATATTTAGTTTTTAAATTGATTGCATATTCAAGAAATGGAGATTTCTAGCTGGAAATAGAGATATGTTTGGTGCCATGCAAGTGTGATTTAACTGGAAAGGAATTGCTGATGCTTATGGTATTGAGTTGGACAAAAATTGATTTGCTTTTTCCAAGTTTAGGTGAGAATTGTGCAGATTATGGCTTATTTTAGCTGTTGGTCTTGTAATTCTAGTTGATTTTTGATGTTGTCTGGTGCTAGGAGTGCAGTCCTGGAAAGACCATTGAAGAAAATTTAGTTTAGTAACTCATTAAAAAAATTGAACTTACAGTTTTCTTATAGATTTCCTGTGATATTCTGCAGCTATGACTATTCTAAATATGGCAAATCTTCTGGAAAGGTATATAACAAGCTTGATATTGCTTTAAAAATAAAGGAAAAAAACTTTTTGTAAAGGATATGGCTGTACTTGTGGAGCCGATAGGATTGTCTAAAGTCCATGTCTTTTTTTTTTTTACAGCCAAGTGAGCAAATTACATATGCAGATATTGGAGCTGCATATAAATGTCCTGAGGTACCGTACATTATCAGTGTATTATATATAAACTTTTATTATAGTCTTTATTTTTTTTTTTCATGTCGTACTCTTTTGCTTTACTTGGTGGGAAGGATGAAATAAAAAAATAAAAAATTTGCTAATGCAATAGTTCGATTTTCGGATTAACATTTTCTTTTCTCACGGTTTTCTTTCCTTCTCACTAAGCAAAGCATTTGTATAAGACAATGAATTCTCAATCATGGGCACATGTCAAAAACAGAATAAGTAAAGCACAGAACTGGCCGATCAGCATGTTTCTCGTTTCATCTTTACTAGGCGGCCATGGTTCAAAAACACCACACCATGATCAGCATAGGGGAAACCTGCCATCCAACAGTAAACTTGGTCACCTGGTTTGAGACTGTCCTTGTTGATTCTGCACTCATTACATCAATCATTCAATGGTAGTTATAATTATATATTGAAAGAAAAAAAATGTCACATGAGCAATGTACCTGTGGGTTAACAACCCCATTTGTTGTTCTTCCTTGAACAATCCTTTTCTGGATCCCTTTGTTGATCTTCACTATTAAGAAATTAAAGAGGCAAGGAGATTATATTGGAAATGGTTTGGGATGAAATTAATGGGCAAAATTATTTCCTATTGGTCTGAACTTTAGGATTAAGATGTAAACTAGACAAACAGCCAGCAAAGTTTAAAACATTTGATTGTGGTTGCATCACTTTAAAATGCTTATAGAAACCTATATTTGAAGCTCTTAATCATGCAAAACTTATGGAGAATCTGCCCAAAATGACATGGAAATAATAACCAACACACTCAACCCATGAAAAGAAAAAATTAAACAAAAATTCTGCTTATGTGTATGAGTTTACCATTAAAGCAACCCAATTGATGGCAAAGAAGAAAAAATGGAACCTTGGGTGACTGGAAAACTGCCAGAGAGGAAAGATACGAGCAAAGCAGAGCAGAGAGAAATACAAGGGAAGATTTGGTTTTAAGAAAGGTAGAGCCGAAAGGGCCACAAAGTATCAATGATTGACAGAGGATGAACCCACATTCAATGTTTTCAAGCCAATTGAAAAGTGGCCCAGATCTTAAGTTTCAAGAAGATTGTGCAAATCCCAACAGTTGCGAGGAAAGAAGCAAGTAAGAGGAAGTAGTGTAGATTGTGCAGCTATGACTGTTCTGGGTATGGGCAATCTTCTGTAAAAGATATGGTTGTACTTGTGGAGCTGATAGGATTGTCTAAAGCCCATATCTTTGTTTTTTTACAGCCAAGTGAGCAATATACATTTGCAGATATTGAAGCTGCATATAAATGTCATGGAGAGAGCTATCGTACAAAACAGGAAGATATCACTTCTAGCAGCATGCCAGCCTCAGTTAAGAGCTGTTCTTCTGCACAGTCCCATACTTTCTTATAAAATTATAGTATCCTGGATTCTGCAATTTAGTTTTCTAGGCTCCTTTTGCTTAGTCAAAAGTATATCTTCTGTAGACTGTCTAACCTGTGTTTAGTTAAAGGTAAGTTTAATTATCCTCATCCTTGTATTTAATGTAATGCATGAGTTCTGATTGTGACTGATTTTTTAGTAAATTCATAAGAAGTTTTACTTATTACTATATTCTCTTACTTTTCTTCATGTAACTCTGTCTGTTATAGGACAAACAATTCTCAATCATGAGGACTAGTCAAAAGCAGAATCAAGTAAAGTAGCAAAGCACAGCACTGGCCTATCAGCTTGATTCTCGTTTCATTTTTATTTTATGGCCATGGTTCTTTGAAGATTGTGATACTGTATATTCTTTCCCTCTTTTAATCATTAATAATTATTTAGTTGTTTAACTGTTGGCAATATCCTAACAATGTTAGCCAATAATTGGCAAGTGAGTGCTGTTTTTTTCTGGTTTCTGGCCTGATTTTTATATCTCTAGATGTTCATCCTGGAGCTTAGGAAACTCAAAAACCTTGATTTAACGACCCCAAGTGTGTCCTATGGTATTCCTGACAGAGAGTCTTGAATTACATTAAAATGAATCAGCCATGTTTAACACTGCAGCTAGGTTCCAGGCAAGCTGTAATAAAGTGAGAGGAGGTGGGACAGGAGGACCATGGTAGGCTTCTTGTTAACGTTTCAACAATTTAATTGGATACGAAGCAAGGAAGTTGATTCAAGTCTGCTTTATTCCTTTTGCGATGACTATAAATAGGCTTGTTTCATGGCAACAAAGACACAAGCCATCTTCTTCCACTTCGGCTACCAAAACCGAGTTTTCTACCTGCCTTTGTTTTTTATCTTTTCTGCAATCTCCAATGGATCAGCAGAAGACAACCACTGCGGCTGTTCAGGCACCAATGACCGGACCCATCAACAATCCTGCTGGTGCTGCTGCTCAGGCTGTCAACAATCCTGGTGTTGGACAGCAACTCATCAGCAATCCTGTTTCTGGTCAGCCACTCATCAGTACTCCTGGTGCTAATCAGGCATTCATCAACAAAACTAGTATTGCTCAGCCACTGATGAAGAATCCTAGTGCTAGTCAAGCACTAATCCGGGCTGACCGGGGGGGCATGTTAAGCATGTCCGATGACACTGTGATGATTAAGCAAATTTTGGCAACCCATGCCCCTGATGGCCGAGAAATTGATGTCAGACCTCTTCTCTATCTGGTTGAGGACATACTCAATCGCGCCACCCAGCAAGTCGATTTCATTGTCAAGGTATTAGGTGTGCTGCACTAATCCTGTTAAACAAATGGTTCAAAACACTCACCTTGATGATTTTTACTGCAGGGTACTGTTCTATCTCAAATGGAGTTGGAGGAAAAAACCCAGCAAGCAAATCATATAGCTATGATTCAAGCTCTTACGTTTACCATCGATCGAATTTCTAGCGAGGTTCTACAAATAACATAAATTTCTCTAATCATGGCATATATGTTATTCGTATATATGCACTAACAGGTAGATGTTACAAACATTTTAATGCCAGCTATCATACAAGGCTTTGGGAGGTTCGGATCCGCATGCAACAACAACTGCAATATTCAACTTCCTATCCAGCTATACATGGGATGCTAAGCTAGTACTGTCCCTATCAGCTTTTGCCTTGAACTATGGAGAATTCTGGCTTCTTGCTCAGATTTACTCAACAAACCAACTTGCCAAGTCAATGGCAATCCTGAAGCAACTGCCATCACTCCTGGAGCATACGGCTCCTCTTAAACCCCGGTTCGATGCACTCAACAATTTGATTCGGACAATGATGGATGTAACTAGATGTGTTGTTGAATTTAAGGAGCTCCCATCAATGTACATTACTCAGGATGAACCGGCATTGGCCACTGCCTTGACACATATCCCAACTGCTGTCTATTGGACAATCAGGAGCATGGTGGCTTGTGCAACTCAAATTTCCAACCTCACTAGCATGGGTCATGAGTATGTTTTATCTTATATACTAATTTACACAGGAAAGTTAGTTTGGAAGGTTAAAAGTTGGATTAATTGTTTGCATTGCTTTCAGGTTTGGAATATCAACCATAGAGTTGTGGGAGTTGTCCTCCTTGGCTCACAAACTCAAAAACATAAATGAACATCTAAGGCAACAGCTGAATTTTTGCTACCAATTTATAGGTTAGCGACTAGCTGCATCAAATATTATCTAAGACCAAAAAAATTGATTGAAATACTCACGGATGATTTAATCATTGTTAATTGCAGTGGAAAGGAGAGAAGATGAAACTTACCATATGCTTCTGAATCTATTTGACCCGAGTGTGATGCACATTGACAACATGAAAGTTCTCAAGGCCTTGATTTATGCCAGGGATGATAAACTGCCCCTTCTTGATGGTGCTACAAAGAGACAGGTAATGCTTTCTTACCAAATTATAAATGTTTGTTCCTCGATCTTTATATTAGCTGGTACTGACTTTTGGATATATTTCAAACTTCTGTTGCGGGATATTGCACAGGTTGGCCTGGACGTACTGAGAAGGAAAAATGTGCTCTTGCTCATTTCAAGCCTGGAATTCTCCAGTGAAGAGCTTGCGGTTCTTGAGCAGATATATAATGACTCCAGGATCCATGCCACAAGGCTAGAGAGTCAGTATGAGGTTGTTTGGATCCCGATTGTGGACCGTACAATTGTCCCACTGACTGATGAAACGCAAACCAAATTTGAGACCCTACGAAGCCCCATGCCATGGTATTCAGTGCAGGACCCTTTGCTCATAGAGAGGCCAGTGATCAGATTCATCAAAGAGGTTTGGCACTTCAGAACTAAGCCAATCCTTGTGGTGCTAGACCCTCAAGGGAAGGTGGTTTCTCCTAATGCAATCCACATGATGTGGATTTGGGGAAGCACTGCATTCCCCTTCACTAGTTTGAGAGAAGAAGCTCTGTGGAGGGAAGAAACATGGAGGCTTGAGCTACTGGTTGATGGCATTGACACAATGATCCTCAATTGGGTACATATATCTATATATATTCAAACTTCACCAATTTTTTTCATTAAGTTGTTAGAAATAATAGTACATAAAAGTGTACTCCTACTACAAGTATATGCATCTAATATGAGATTTTGAAACTTGAATTATTCTGTTTAATTTGATCAGATTAAAGAAGGTAGGTACATTTTCTTGTATGGAGGGGACGATATTGAGTGGGTGAGAAGATTTGCTGCTGCAGCACGCAGAGTTGCAACTGCATCTCGCATTTCTCTAGAGATGGTCTATGTGGGGAAAAGCAGGAAAAGAGAGCTAGTCAAGAAAGTGACAGGACTTATCAATGTGGAGAAGCTTAGCTATGCTTGGCAAGATCCGGCCATGGTTTGGTTCTTCTGGACCAGGTTACAGAGCATGTTATTTTCCAAGATTCAGTTAGGAAGGGCCGATGACCAAGACCCAATGATGCAACAAATCAAGAAGCTGCTTAGCTATGACAGAGAAGGTGGATGGGCTGTGCTTAGCAATGGGTCAAATATAGTGACGAATGGCCATTCCACCACAGTTTTGCCTGCTTTGGGTGGCTATGATGAATGGAAGATGAATATAGCTGAAAAAGGTTTTGATTTGGCATTCAAGGAGTACCATGACAAGCTTCATGATGTTGCTCTCCCTTGCTGCCGGTTCGAGTTCCCGACTACTACTAGGATCCCAGAGAACATGAAATGCCCTGAGTGCCTCCGCATCATGGAGAAATACGCCACTTTCCTCTGCTGCCATGATCAGCAAGGCATTCCAGACTCACTGATTTAAGCTGCAACCAGGTCTTCTTCGCTGTTTGTCCTACTATTTTTGCCACTAAATAACGCTGTTCTTTGGGACGCAAAATCTAAATTTTTCTTCTAAATTTTCACTTGGCTTGTTAAGGTTTGTGTTTGACATGTAATGCCATTGGCCACCATGTGGCCTAAGTTGTCAACCTATTTATAGTAGCTTAAAATAAGATTATCATGTTTGATTTCCACATTGTTGTTAAGAATATGATATTATAAAGAGCAAACTTTATTTGAGTCTGATACTTTGGAAACTCCTTCCTTTTGCTTTGCTTTTTAATTCTGCATTTCTTTAGATGAATGTACTTTTCTTGGTTTCAAGATCGCATAAAGTGAGCCAACTAAACAGCAAGTTTAAAGCTATAAAATTTCCTCAATTTCGCTTTCCAAGAGCCCCTATAGCTCAGTGGTAGAGCGTCAGTCTGTAGTTCGATCCTGCATGGAGGCAACATATGCTTTGTTTTTCCTGCTAAGTCTTCCATTGACTTTTAAGCATTTTAATAGGAAATTATCTTTTTGATATCAAAAGAGACAATATATACTGTGAGAAAAGTATCATAAGCTGAATTTCAGAAGACTAAAGTTTAGTTTTCGCTTAGAAATGGTTGAGCGCGTATCTATTCTGTCAAAGTGTCACTATGAAAAGCCTGCTTTGGATGGAAAGAAAGCTGTGTTCTTCATGATGATGTTTATTGATTTACTATAATCCTTGCAACCTACTAAGAAACAACTAAAAATGGTTAATTTCTCTCTCTTTTTTCAACCAAATGTTGTTTTCTGTTTACAACTTTGAGAAAATGGTTAATTTTAAGTTAACACAGTGGTAATATGCATCAGAATCATGGATGTTGAGAGGATAGGGAAGATATCTTTCGTAAAAGTAGCTGAAGGATCATCAATTGATAAAGAGAATACTGAAAATGAGGCTTGAGGTGTTTGAGCATTTTGATTGAACATGATTCAAATGTTTCATTTCAACCTCGTTGAGGACTTTGGATATGCATTTGTTACTTTCTGTCTATACATGTGTGTATGCATTTGTGCGTTTATGATTTTCTTCTTTTCTTTTTGGCCCACTGTTCTTAATAAAAAGGGGGCAGCATACCCTATAATTGACCAATTTAAATCAATCCAATGCTTACTTGCTTAGTGCTTGTCAGCTCCACATTACCTTCTATTAGGCCATAACACGTTGGATTGCTCAATGATTCTGAATACAACAGTAAACCTTACTTCTGTATTTCATATACATTTCTCAAATGGTATATGAATCTGCAATTACAACCTGTTTTCTGAAACTACAACCATAGGAAAGTTGGGAACCATCCACCAATATCAGTTGAATTCAAACTCAAGTCGAACGACATATCTCATCAGCCCATCACAATAACAAGAAGATGGAGTTAAAGATGAATGAGACCCTGGTGACCCACTGTTTCCTTCTCTTTTCATTTGCTTATTGTTATGGACCCCATAATGACATAAACATCCCTTTATTCTTTTCATTAGTCTCATCTGTCATTATCCTTTCGATCATATATCAGTTGTTATAAAGTCATTTTCTCCCCCACAAATTAGGGTTTGCCTTTTCTGTGACCTTGCCAACGCTTAGTCCTGGGGTCCCTAAGCTCAGTGGTTAATATGTTTCACTTGTCCTTTAGAGGCAGGGCCTCCCACTACATTGGCCCTACTTGCAGTATTTCTAGACCAGAAATCCAATGTGATTTGTTTTGAGTTTTTGACCTAACTAACATCTAGCTAGATTTGTTGTGAACTTCTTTTTCTCTAGGGCTGTCTTGAGATCTCAGATCAGCAGCAAAGATTTCCTTACCTGGTTCATTATGATCATGATATCAGACCAAATCATATATATCCCTAGCTTTGTTTTTGCCATGTTGGTTTTTACTAGCTTTCCTAATGGCAATCTCAAAGAGTACTTTAACACAAGGTTAAAGTGCTTGAAAGAACCTTTAAGATCATTCGGAGAAGAGATTAAACCTGACAGAATTCCAAATACCTAATCTTAACACCAGAAAAAGTGCTTGAAAAAGCATCAAGTTGCCATTTTTTCCTCTTCAACATCATGATTCTTTTCCAGGGTTGATCCATCCTTGGAGGGTTGTGTTATTTGAGGCTTGCACATGCTAGGCATTTTAGTGCTGGTTTCAAGACACATAGGGATTGAAGCAATGCATGGAAACCAATCTGTTAAAATGTAATTTTCTATCAATATGCAATTATGTCCTCCATTAAAGCAGAAATAGAGCTTGAGGCCATGTCATATTTTCCTTACTTTGCATTAGAAAAGCTTAGTTATGAGATTTCCATTGTCAACTGGCCAGTAATCTAAGCATTAGTGGGTTGAAAAGTTATGAACCTTTCTGCACTTTTGGTTGCTTAAATGTGGCTAAAACATGTTCTGGTACCCCACCTTGAACATTTAAATTACTGCTCCATTTTGGACCAACTACTGTTATTTAAACAAGGAATCTAGCAAAATTTGTAACTGTGGTATGTTTGGCATTAGTTTTGGAAGTTCTAAGAGATCGGTCCCATCATATACATCACTCTCACCTCGATTTTCATTTAGTTTTAACATTTGAAATTAGAAGGAAAAGTAGACATAGTTTTGTCCAAAAATCCTTAAAGCTTGAGGTTTTTTCTTTTTTGAGTTACGAATTTTTTTCTTTCGAGTGTCACTAGTTAATAAATTTGATAATTTTAAACACGATACGAAAAAGATACGAAAATAACATGCATTAGAATTACAACAAATTGTAAGATGGTAAATTTCGTATTTTATACAATTTGACCAAATGTAAACGAGAGATAAATACGTGAATTACCAAATCTACCGACTAATGAGATTAATATGTCAATCAAAAGTTTTCTAAATGAAAGAAGTATTTGTGATGAGCACCAAGGGAAAGCTAAAGGATAGAAAGATTTTTCTTGGTTTCCAAACATTAAGCTGGTTCTAGTCATTGGAATTCAAATTACTTGTTTGGAGGAGAATTCCTCATTGGCCGGTAGCCACCACCCACAGGCCGCAACCAACCGCTTAATCCAAATGTATCCATTCAAAGGTCATACTCCGAGCAAGAGTCCTATCTCACCCGGATTATTTTCATTTTGGACAAGAAAATATGTCATTTTTCTTTGCATTTTGGAAATTTTCTGACCCCAGTCTATCCAATTTTTTATGGTTTCAAATGAAATGGTTTGGATTAGATAATATTTTGTAATATTCATATATGTCTTCATGTACGCGCATTCACTTGTACGTATTTCAATAATAAAATAAATTTTAAATTTTTTTTAACAAAAAATTACGTATACCTCTTATCGAATCAAATTTTTTTATATAATATGACTATAATTAATGATAATTGATAAAGTATAAAATCTTGGACCATTTTCCATTTTAACTTATAAACAAAATCAAGACAATTTTTTTTTTTAACAATAGTAGCATTTGGTATAAAAAAAATGTGGGAGCATGAATATATACTTCAAATTAAACTCAAATAATTTTAATTTTAGTTACATATAAATATTATTTTTTTATAAATAAATCGATAATCAACTAAATTAAATTTCGAATTTATCTTATTAATAATTTTAAATAGTTAGTAGCATAAAGTTTGGATTAGAAATCAAAGTTCTAAATGGTTCAATGATTCGACTTTATCCATGTGGGGGAGTTCATGGGGTTGTTAGGTATATTAGTAGTAACCCTTCTCTTTGCCATTTTTCTCAAAATTCTCTGTTCATTTCCCATAGACCCTACAAGAAATTAAAAACATTCTCTCTTACTCTAATCTTCTAATCTTTTAAGGACTTTTATTAGCCACTACATAGAATAAATCCTCTCTTTCTTTATATCTGGAAAAAGTTTGTTCTTCTGGAGAAAAGAATAACTAAAAGCAAAAACAAAGCCAGGGAAAGATTAAAGGGGATGTTTTTCTGCATCAATTCCAATTCCTCCTAAGCAAAGCCAACACGAAAAGAGAAACTGAAAACAGAGTGAAAACAGAGTAAAAACAGAGGAAAACAGAGCAAGAAAGCAGAGATGGGAGGAGTGACGTCCTCAATGGCGGCAAAGTTTGCTTTTTTCCCACCAAACCCACCTTCATACAAGCTTGTAACGGATGAACTAACTGGTCTTTTGCTTTTAAGTCCTTTTCCTCATAAAGAAAACGTTGAGGTTCTTAAGCTTCCAACTCGGCGTAGCACGGAGATTGTAGCTGTTTACATCAGGCATCCTATGGCTACTTCAACTTTGCTTTACTCTCATGGTAACGCTGCCGATCTGGGTCAGATGTATGAGCTTTTCATCGAATTGAGCATCCACTTGAGGGTCAATCTAATGGGGTAAACTCTGGTTTCAGCTGCTGTTTTTGCTGATTCTTTTCGTGTAAAAAATTAGCAACTTTTCTTTTTCATTAGTTGGGTGTTTTTGTGGGTTTTGCCATCTGGGTTTTCTGAATTACGATGCTTTTTGTTGATTCCTTGATGTTTTTATTGGTTCTTGGCTTCTGGTTTTTGGTTTTTGTGTTTGTTTAGTTATATTTAGTTTTTGAGTTTATTGCATATTAATGAAATGGAGATTTCTATGTGAGCGGAGCTTGAATGGGTAAATTAGCTGGAAATAGACATATGCTTGGTGCTATGTAAGTTTTATTGGTCCTTAACAGTGTGATTTAATTGGAAAGGAATTGGTGATGTAATTCTGGAAGATGATGATTCTAGATAGTGAACTTGGAAACCAGTTTATGGTGTTGAGTGTGGCAAAAATTGATTTGCTTTTACCAAGTTTAGCTGAGAATTGTGCGGATTATGGCTTATTTAGCTGTTAGTCTTCTTCTAGTTGAGACTTGGCGTTATTACCATTAGATTACTGTCTTAACCTTATAAATTGTTTTGTTACTGGAGCACCAGGTAGCAATTAACGTTTTCATGTTTTCATTTTGGTGGTTGCAGATTCTATTGTCTAGTGCTAGTAGTTCTCGCAATGCTAAAGAGAGAATGATGGGAGTTGTTTGTTCATTTCTCTAGGAATTAGGAGTACCTTTATCCATTTTGGTCCATTTAAGAAAATTTAATTTAGCAACTCATTAAAAAAAAAAATTAAACTTTACAATTTACTTATACATCTTCTGTGATATTATGCAGCTATGACTATTCTGGGTATGGGCAATCTTCTGGAAAGGTATATAACAAACTTGATATTGTTTTAAAAGAAAGGGTAAAAAAAATTATCTTTCTGTAAAATATATGGCTGCCCTTGTGGAGCTGATAGGATTGTCTAAAGCCTATATCTTTTTTTTTTTTTACACAGCCAAGTGAGCAGAATACATATGCAGATATTGAAGCTGCATATAAATGTCTTGAAGAGAGCTATGGTACTAAACAGGAAGATATCATCCTCTATGGCCAATCTGTTGGTAGTGGCCCCACTTTAGAACTAGCATCACGGCTGCCTCAGTTAAGAGCTGTTGTTCTGCACAGTCCCATACTTTCTGGCTTAAGAGTCATGTATCCTGTAAAGCGCACATATTGGTTTGACATTTATAAGGTAACAGAAAGCTCTATTAGTTTGCTTGTCTGATTTATTCTACTAATCGGATTTATTTATGTGAATATTGCTAATATAATATGTTCTTTTTTGGGTTGTTTTTGTGCAGAATATTGATAAAATTCCACTTGTCAATTGTCCTGTTCTTATCATTCATGTAAGTATTTATAACCCTTGCACGCTACCATGTGTTATTAATTTCATAAATCTACCACATGCACATATCCCCTTAGGTTGTAGATGTTTGAGCCATTACGTCATATTAAATGATTCTTACCTTTTTCCATTAAATTCTTTACAATGATGATGGAATTTAATGAACACTCTTTGATTTTTTTTTTTCCTTTTTCTCTAATGTATAAATATAACCTCTGAACTCGTTTTAGGTTGATAGAAACCCCAATTTTGAGAGATGAGATACTTATGCGCTACTTGACTTGTTCTGCTTCATATGATATACTCTGAAGTTTGAATTTTCTGCTTTTTTCTTTTCCGGTCTCCTACATTTTCTTTTGATCTTTCGTAATAACTGGTCTGTACTTTCCAAAAGTTTCCCAAAACTGTTTTGATTGGACGATAATCAGAGCTTTTAACCTGCAAGTCTAAACAAAAATAAGGGGGTATCACTGAATTTTCGGGGTCTTCCTTCAATGTTAATTCACATGCTATCATACCTTATCATCGATTTTACCATTGATTTTCTTGCTCAGGAGTTTCTTTTGAAGGTCCAATTTTTTCAATCAAGTCTGACAAATCTAGATCTGAATTGAATTTTGGCCCATGCAAGTGTCTCAAGTACAAACAAAAAAATTGCTGTCATGACAGTGGGTAAAATAATTTCTTGTTTTGGAGGATTGGCAATCCATTTAAAGTAAATTGAGTCCATACAATTAAAAATTCTTGCATCTAAAACGCCTTTTCATGTTCTCAAGTGAAGTGGAAGTATTTATGCTAGAGGAGCATGATTGGACCATTGTTTTTCTAAGATTTACTAGTATTCCAGTATTAGTTTATTCTTCAGATTGTCAACTACCACCTATGGGAAACAATGAAGGCCCGATAGCTCTTGTTTTCATACCTAGAAAGAAGAAAAGATAATCATCTATGCTAATATACTTAGCTTTTATGATGACTAGAATCAATTTGGCAACTGTCACAGCAACTTATCCATATGTGGGGAGGATCTTTAAGCAGTATTTTGAAGTTTGGTTTGAAGTGAAAGGAAATGACCTATATGGACCCCATTGATGAATAACCGGATTACTATACTTGATTCTTGGTTTTGAAAATCATTCTGAATGTTGACATTGCTGAATTTTTCTGTATGTCTCTTCCATATATGGTTTGGCATTTTTTATTTTTTTCATTTTAAATTATAGTATCATGGATAACTCCATTAGGTAGTGGAATATCTGCAGTCACTGAAATTTAGTTTTCTATGCTCCTTTTGCTTTGTCAGAAGTAAACTTCTGTGGGGAGGATCTTTAAGCAGTATTTTGAAGTTTGGTTTGAAGTGAAAGGAAATGACCTATATGGACCCCATTGATGAATAACCGGATTACTATACTTGATTCTTGGTTTTGAAAATCATTCTGAATGTTGACATTGCTGAATTTTTCTGTATGTCTCTTCCATATATGGTTTGGCATTTTTTATTTTTTTCATTTTAAATTATAGTATCATGGATAATTCCATTAGGTAGTGGAATATCTGCAGTCACTGAAATTTAGTTTTCTATGCTCCTTTTGCTTTGTCAGAAGTAAACTTCTGTAGACTGTATAGCTTTTGTTTAATTAAAGGTAAGTTTGGTTATCTTCATCCTTGTATTCAATATAATGCATGAGTTGCGATTATGACCAATTCTTTTTTCATTTTTTAGTCAATTTGTTGATTTCCTCTAATATATGGGCATGGAAAGAAAGCAAAAAGAAAGAGTTGAAGGGCAAAATTTGATACTGAAAACTATCTAGCTTTTCCTTGGAAGTTATTTGGTATGTAAATACTATAAGTTTCCTATATCTGTCCTCAGTCGTTGATCAGTAAATGATAACTGTCTGGAAGGTTGTTTGCAATTTACCCCAAAAAAAGTTCGGTGAAAATGACTTCCTATACCACGAATTGTAGCTTTTGAGTCTATTCTTTCATTTCATTGTGTAGGGAACTTCAGATGAAGTTGTGGATTGCTCTCATGGTAAGCAACTTTGGGAACTTTGCAAAGAGAAGTATGAACCACTGTGGCTTAAAGGAGGGAACCATTGTGATCTAGAGCACTACCCTGAGTATATCAGACATCTGAAGAAGTTCATATCAACCGTCGAGAAATCTCCTTCTCAAAGGCACAGTTCTAGGAGAAGCACAGACCAATTTGAGCATTCTCGGAAAAGTACAGATGTGTTTGAGGTCTCAAGGAAGAGCACTGATCGAAGAGAGAAAGCAAGGAAGAGCACTGACCGGCCTGAGAAGTTGAAAAATCAGTTTAGTAATATGGATAAGCTAGAAAAACTAAGAAACTCTTTCGACCAATTGCAAAGGTCTCGCAGGAGTGTGGATTGCCATGAAAAGTCCCGGAAAAGCATTGATCATCAGTTGGAAAGAGCACGGAAAAGTGTTGATCGGTTGGATAGAATACGAACAGGGTAATACTTTCATGTAACAAAAAATGCATGCCAAGTCTTTGGCATTGTGATGAATTCATTTTGGCTTTCTTCTTTTTAATTTATCATCATTATGGTGTTCGGGGCTGTGTAGTTTTCTTGTCATATTTCTTTTCATAATACTGCAGCATGAAATATGGGTTTGGTGTTATACTTAAACCCCTTCTTAACTATTGTTATTACATCCATCTTGTAAACCCAAGTTGGTTTTCCTCCATCCAGGCATGTTTTGGTTAATGGTAATTTCTAGCAAGAATGAAAGTTTAACCTAATAATTATTACTTTAGAAGGAGTGGACGGGTTTAAAATTTGAATCATTTTTCTCCTTTATACTTTTCTATGAACCAAAAACTTTTAGCAGGAATGGAATGAATCAGAAAATACTGAAACATGCCTGACCGGTGACCACCTGACCAAGAACCTGCCTCCTCAGAAAGACAAACTACCAAGAACCTGTTAATTAGTTCACAAATAGACGAAGAACATGGACGGCTTTAAGGACTGTAGCTAAATCCAGACTTGCTTTTCTGCATAACCAAACTAGTTAAAGTAATAGATTTAAACTAGAGTTCATTGTAATCTTCAACCCTGATCCTGTTTTGTGCAAGTTCCTTCAGAAAAATCCCCGTAAAAGTATATCAAGATATGAAGAAAAAAGATTAATCCTATGTTCCATTCTTACCAAGAGGAGAAAGAATAGATGAAAGCTGCAATGAGTTCATGCATGTAATTCACAGGATTTATGTTTTAGGCAGAACAACTGTGTTTCCCATTTAGTTATGTTCTAGGATGCATCGATGCAGGCGGTACCATAAACCAAACCAAATTTGAGTGAGAAGGTTAGAGAGACTTTCACGAGAGAAAGGTATTCAATTTTTTCTCGTACTATGTATTTCATTGAGGTATTTCAAACTCTTGCGGATTATTATGCAGGCTACATGGCACTGACCTCATTTATCTAATCATCTTAAGAGAACAACCAATGGAAACCAGACTTGGGAACCCTCATTAAATAAGGTATCAAAAAGACTTCTAGAGGGAACTCGGAAGCTTCTTACGATGCCGAATTTCAACCCTCCAACACATTCTGTTGTCATTGGCACTACATTTTGCTTGATTAGCAATCTAGAGTTTTTGTTTAAATCTTCTCTTTTATGCTTCACGACCAATGAGCAAATGAAGAAAACTACTTCTGTGAACTGAAATGCAAGATACTTTAGTCTGATCCCTGGGAAGTCAATGGCAAGGAGCAGACTCCTCTGTCAGAGATAGCCTTGGTTTCTTCTCGCTATATTCAACAATGGCTGATGGTGGAAGACGACCAATACAAATCTCGTGCACTGTTGCAAATAGAGGAAACAACTCTAGCCATCCGCGGTGGCTCAAAACTTCATAGACCTCTCTTGCCGTGGATACACCCTAAACATATGAGAAGAATATCAGATAAGAGATTAATTCGGAATCAACATGGTATACTCAAAAGCATAGAGCTCTCACTCTACTGATGTCGAACCTTTCTTTTTTCTTTTTTTACCAAGATTTCATTTAAAAAATATAATCAATTTGAAATTGCTCACAGAAATTCTAAGCTGTTGTCTTTCTGTATTCTAACTAATGCTAAATATGTCGGTGTTTGAGATTTACTTGGAATTTCTTTTTCCATTATTTTAAGGACCATACTTTCCTTGTTTAAGATCTACCTGTAATTTCTGGCCCTGCAACATCTCAGCCTCAAGCTCATCAAATGATCTGTAGATGAGAAACAGTATGGTCACAATATGCTCTATATCCTGGTAAAGCTCGTGTATCGAATGTTTAAGGCTAACCTCTTTCCTCCATTCTTAGCAAATGCCTCGGCAACTTTTCTGTTTCTTCCCCCCACTGCCACAAAGGACAAAGTTTTAGTATGGGTTAATGGCATATTTGGCACCATACTCAGAATTTTTTTTTCAATATGGTACCTCTTCTTATAGAATGTGTAATGTGATACATATACTATCTTCCTGTGTGACAATTTTAGTGCCTAGGGCTAACACCATTAACTTAAGACAGCGACGTGGCTGTCATCCAATCACATGATGACATATGAATATTTTGCCATGTCATCTTGTCGTGTAACATACACATGGAATCCACATGTACGTAATGGCAAGATGACATGGGAAAATATGCCATTTGTCATCATGTGATTGGATGACAACCACATCGTCCACCTTATCTAACAGTATTAATTGAGTAATACATTGACAAAAGGAATCATAATACAGTGCTAGTACCACATTACACATTTTAAAAATAGAGATACCACATTGGATAATTTCGTAAAGTACAAATGCCAAATATGGCATTAGTATCAAAGTAGATTAATTTTCTCAAATAGAAGGTATGAGGATATGAGTTTTCTTACAGCATGTTGTGATGACATCAGCAACTCCACAGCTTTCAAAGAAGGTACTATCCCTAACAGATGAAAATAACAGCTTGGAGAAAGCTCTCATCTCTCTCAGACCGATTCTCATTATTGCAGCCTAATAATAAGCATAACCATGAGAAAAGACACAGCCAAAACTAGGTACGATCTAAGTTAAAAAATCATATGTACAAACCTTTGTGTTATTTCCCATGTCAAGTCCATCCACAAAACCTGTAACAGTAGGAAGCATCGCTGTTAGTTGGCAAACTACGCAGAAGGGCAAAAACAAGATGTTACAGCACAACATACCAGCAGCTATGGCCACAACATTCTTCAAAGTGCCACATAGTTCAACCCCTTCCACATCCTGAACCTGTTTTTTCATGAACACGAAAAGCAGAAACATTTCTAAAAAATGTATTACAGTTTGTTCGTTTGGCTTTCTTCCTATCCAATAATTCGTAATAGCACTTTATCTAACTATTTAGACTTTCAGTTATAAGCTAGACAAGTTGTAACTGTAAACCAATGCATAAATTTGAAGTTAACCGAAACTTGAAAGGAAAAGCACATAAATAGTACTCACAGGAGTGACCATGAAATACGGGGTACTGAATAATTGAACCCATTGTTCGGCAATCTCTCTATTGTCTCTGTACCCAACCGTTGCTTCACTGAACTTCTCCACTGCAATCTGCAGACTCAACCAATTACCTTTCAAGAAAACTGATAGCAAAATGATGTTGTATGTGAATTCCTCAAGTGAAATCAGCTGGTACCTCATTTGCAATATTTGCCCCCATCAGAACCGAACAATTGATGCCAAGCTGCTCAGAGATAAGAGTGGAGATCATGCAAGGGCCTTCCATCTTGACTTCCATCCCTTTAATAAGGGAAATTGCCTCCGCATCGCCCCTCACTTTACCGACAAGGTTCTTGCATATACCATCCATAAATTGATGGGGGGTCACAAAAACCAACATGTTTGCTTCTTTAACTGCACAATTTCGACTATGACAGTAAACAAAATGAACATCTATATCTTAATGCAAGCACTCGAAAATCTAAATCAACCCAATCATAAGAAATCTAAAGAAAACAGGAAATTAACTACCTGCATTCTCAAGTTCTGGATCCGCAATGACATTTTTACCAAGCTTAATACCAGGGAGATATTTAACATTCTCCTGAGAAAGTAAACAAGTTCAATTACAAGTTGAGAAATTTACAAACACCACAAACGAATTGCAAATGAATGTCTTCAAGTGCTCACATTAGTTCTGTTAATAACATCTGTAAGCTTCTCACCACTTTGCAATGTCTCCTCAAATACCCACATCCTCACTTCATCTGAATTTTCATTAAAAGAAGTTCAAATCCAATTCCAAACTGACCAATTACTATAATCAATCTCAATACTTTAAAACATGGTCTAGTAAAATTTTCATCATTCAACCATGAGAATTTCACAATTTACCATCTTTTTCTTCTCCTCAGCTTTTAAATGAACCAAAAGACAAGTTACCATGCAAGCAAGAAAAAAAAGCGAGCACAAATTCTATTTAGAACAAGGTAAAACAATGATGAGCCATACCATGAAAAGAGTTGAGCTTGAGAGTGTTCGAAGCAATGAGTTTAGCAGCAACACTACCCCAATTGCCACTACCAACAACAGTAACCCTTGATTTATACCCAGCTTGACCATCATTTCCACCATACTTTCCAGCATTAGCGTTATGGGGTTTTGCAGTTTCACCTTCCTGTGGGACAGGGATTTGTTCAAAGGCAGGAGCCATGGAAAGCAAAGGAGAGAAAAGAGAGGTGGAAAAGAGGAGTGGCAATGAGGAAATGAAGGAATTACAAGGAGAGGAAGAGAAGTTAGAGAAGAAAGAAGAAGAAGAAGAATATAAGGGGAAAACAAAGCGCATGGGGGCGGAGATGACAGACAGGCTTTCGTGAGAAACTATGAAACAGTGTTATTTTTTATGCTTTCTTTCGTTCAATCTGGCGATATACTCCATGTTTCTTAACTTACTTATGTGTTCTGTTCGGTTTCTCACTAAAGTCAAAAGTCAAATCTACCTGGCTCTCTCTTTCTTTTGGATCTTACTTTGCAGTTTGCATAATTATTTTTAATATTTTTTTAATTTTAGGTTAAATTTTTGCAATTCTGTTTTATGGGTTTTATTGGGTTTTTTATTTTTCAAATAATCAAAATATTAGTATTTACTAGTTTTATATATTATGCCTAATATATATATATATATATATGATATACTTTAAAAATAATATTAATCGATAAATTTAAAAACCGATTTAATGTTTAATACGAAGGTAAAAAATTAAAAAATAATAATTTTCGTAGTTTTTATAAAATAAACAGTTCAAAACAATTGGATTAAAAAGAAAAAGTATTAATATTTTTTAGGCTAAGAAGGTGAGTTAGTGAAGAGTTATGATGGTTCATGGCCAGATTGATGAAAGCCTGCCAATTGAGAGAAGGATGCCAGGCCCAATTTCATTAGCTAATATACTTTAGCCTAACAAGATTGGTTAGATTAGATATGTATCTCCACTGATTAGCCCACCTTTCCCAATTTGTAGGATTTTAGTAATGTTATTAATTGGGATTAGATAGTTTTAAATATAAAAAATGTAAATTTAAATTATAGTAAAAATTATTTGCGAGTTAGGGTTTTTTGGCAAAAGTTATAAAATCGATTTCATATTTAATATGTCGATATAAATTATAAAATAATAATTAAATTACTCAATCTATAACTTAAATTACTCGATCTTCATTTAACAATAATCAAACCGAATTCGAATCTTGTTTGAATTATGTCTCTTTTACATCCCTGAGATTGTAGGTCATTACTAAGGTTTTGGAAGTGCTTCCATAGAAGACATTTACCAAGAATACTTTGAGATACAGTCCTCCATTGTTTTTCACAGTAAGAATATGTAAACATTCCACAAAACTAAATCATCTGTTCCCAGTTCAAGTCTTTTATATTAACCAAAAATTGAAGATAAAAAGATGAATCCTTCACTTTGAACTTGTAGCTGAGGTGACAAGAAGTAAACTAGAAAGGTAGATAGTCTAGCTCGGCTTATGCTACAATGGTTCCCTCTTCTCCAATCTCCATTAGAAAGCTATCAAACAACAACTAGCTAATAACCGAGTCATGACAAGCTGACAAGCACTTCAAGAAGTTCCCCGAGGCCTCATTTAGGGATCAAACTTGTTGTTTACAGGCCGTCTCCTGCGAGGAAGAGAATAATCCTCAGCCCACAACTGGGGTTGAGGCACTGGCTCTTGTCCGTGCACCGGTTTCCCTTTCATTTCTTGATGCTCATCCGCCATAATTCCTGCTACTGCAAACAAAAACCAGTAAGTAATCAAGTTTCAATGCTCATGTGATTCTCAAAATCATGCAGAAAACAAGCCGAAATTACCTGGCCCGGCAGCTGACATTTGGTAATGACCAAGCAAGAAAAGGAAAATTATAACGCTGAGCACTAGCCCTGACTTCATATCAATCCTTATCCATTCTCCATGCACTCCCCAGCTAATATATATATGAACTCTTTCCTGGTTTGGAGCTGATATAAACTTACTGGCTCCTATGTATATAAACCACGTGTCAGTGGGATAGAGTTGTAGTGTCACACCCAAATCTCACATTGATATATTATAAAATTATGTTATGATATATATGTAAAATAAAACTGTAAATTTTTTAAATCAAAACGACCCAAATCTCACATTGAGATATTATAAAATTAAGTTACGACATATTTAAGATAAAACTGTGAAACTTTTAAATTAAAACGAATAATATCGCAAGTTAGATACGAGTATCTGCACACAGAGACAAGAAAAGGGTCCGCAGAGGAAGAAAAGTTCAATAGAATAGTGAAAGAATAGGTAAAATGGCTGAATCTAGCTACCATGGAAAGTTTGAAGATGAATATTATTGGTTTATGTGCAAAGCATGTTGGGGGCTTCTTTTTGTTCTTTCTAAGCTTCCAAAGCGATCCATTTTTCAAAAAGAAATAAAGCAAGCCGCTGTCACCATGTGGTACATAACCTGGAAATAGACTTTGTCCATTTACACCTATCCACATTGTGAGACAGGCAAAGCCAATCAGGCAAGTCAGTCAGCAGCAGCAGCCTGACAATGAACCAGAAGCTTCATTCTTTCAAGATTTCATGGTTTTGGATTGATAACTAAAGTCGTGGAGGAAAGCACAAATGTGAATGGAATGGATGAATGGATTGCTTTACTGGTAACTTTACAGAAACAGAATTTTTTTTGGTCAGCTTGGAACAGCAAAAGTACTTTTCCTGATATGAATAGATTTTGCCCTAGTTCAAATTGACTAGAGCAATAAAGATATCGATTAAACTAATTACTCTTGTTTTGCACTAATATTTAAACATAAAGATTGGCTCATTCCTAAGACAAATACAGTAATTTCACTCTGAAGGGCAACTGCAATGCAGGAGATCAAAGCAGAAAACCCCATCAGATACTAGTTATAAACGGTCAAAATTCGGATTCATAGTTCACCACAAAAGCAGAAATCCTGTCATGTAAGGTCATTTCTGAAGAACATATGCAGCATGAAAATGAATGATTCCAGAACCAACAGCATCTTATCAACCCAACTGAACTTCATAAAAGGAAAGGAATCTGGGAAGGGTGAAGAGTTAATAAACTCGACAAAATTGATAGAGTAAGGAAGTTTTATTTTCTGAATCTGACCTCAATAACCATTAGTGTATAATTTGTATAACATTCGGAAATGGTAAAATCCTTTCCTTTTGGTCATCTCCAAGAGGGGGAAAATGTTTCTTAGAGAAATGAATATTATCTTTAGATTGAAATGCATGCAATTGAAGAACCAGGGCATGTTCCTCTTCTACAATACAAAAATAGGATTCATTCCAGAATCATCTGAAATGAATGCCAAGCAGAAACTGGCTGGGGTTGCTACTATGAATTTCAAGGAGCTCTGTCAAAGGGCTTTGTGTCATTGTAACATATATCCCACACGGCCTCCATGGCATCCTTTGCAGCTGTTTCGGAGCAGAAAGGGTTTGCAGTCACTGACTTCATAACTCTTCTTCTCACACAGTCCTTTAAAAGCAAACCATAAAAACTTAGATTGATAGAGACTATAGAAGAAACTATATCAGAAAAGACCATAACTAGGTTAAAGTAAATGATGAAAAGATGAGAATATATGGTAAAACACAATAGGAACCGAAAAGGAGTTTTGTATAAATAAATCTTTAGCAGGATAAGGTCTGATTCCATCACAATTCTTTTTATTTCCAGCTCTACAAGTGCACCATTATAACAAGCTGGAACCTAGGGTGGGTAACTGGGAAGAAATAGATGTGAAGGGCTGGCCCACCAATGTATTTCTCAACATGAATCTGTTACGAACAGAGGTGGCCACTCTTCTTCTTCTACATCTCTGCCTCGTGGTATTTTACACAAATTAAATGGAAGTATTGATCAAGGAATTGAGAAGTAGCCGATGGGCTCCTTTTAGGGAACTCCACCCCTCCTTATGTTTTTCAACCACGCAGCAAAACTCCTAATTGAGAGTTTGGTTTATAGGATGCTAACCCTCTTACAAGATAATCAAACCTTGGCAATAAAAACAACTCATATACAACATAGAGATAAACCAACATTAATTTCAAGGAATTACACAAGTAAAATAAGATAAAATAACAAATAACTAAGTTCAAGAGATAAAGTCACTTGACTAGCATCTTGCAGCCATCCTTATTTAAATTTAAAATACCACTTGAGACAGATTTTAAATCTAAAGTTTTATACTGAAACAATAAAAGTGGGGAAAGAACTCACTTGTTCATGGCCCCTTATCTTCATAAAACCACGCAGCAATTCCCGTTTATAGTGGCAATCACCACTTAGATGGCCAGCTCGAATCTGCAATAATTTGAAGAAAAAGTTAAGTCCTCTACTTACCAAATGTACCAAGAGTGCTCGGAGGCAATGAGAACCAAATGAAAAACGTTAAACTAAGGTAGTTGTTAGTTTGAAACACACCTCACTACAAGCATGATGAGCACAGTTTGTCCAGTCCAAATTTGTAGCACGGCATTCATCATATGCATGAATAAGCTCATGTATAACTACTTGATTGACCTCATCTTGTATGCCGAGATGGTTGCTGCACACCACTATCTTGAAACATATACACAAATTATAAAAAGAAAAAGCATTAACTATAACGTAACTGTTGCATCAAATTCAAAATCCTTGCAAATGATTTAACCAGAAAAACCAGCTCTTGCTAGCTTTTTAACAAATAGAAGGCACTATGACTTAAACTCATTCTGTATAACGTGGTTTAAATAATTCTCACTCTTTAACAGTCAAATTACCATGTTTAATCAGCTGCCCTAGTTGGACTAATTCTCAAAGCACTATTTCTAATATAAAGAAAAATAAGAAAAAAGATTCTTACTCCTTCACCACGTATATAGCCTCCAGCCATCCGCCCATCACAATGAACTGCCTTGATGAAATTATCCCCTAACTTACACCCAGCTTTCTCCATATGCTCCTTCAAAAATTTCACCATTGGAGCTATTCCAAATATACACACACAAATAATAATAATAATAATAAACGGCCCATTCAATCATATATAGCCCTGTTTGGAGCTATGAAATGCAGGGAAAAAAGGAAAGAGAAAAATTACACAACTTAGAACCTGAAAAATTCAATCCAGCCTAGAAAAGCATTTATTAAAATCTTGAATTCTTTGATTTCCTTTTTGATAAATCTCAGAACCTGAATTGATTAAAAAAAGAACCCAAAAGGCCAAAACCCTGAACCCTGAATACTTCAATCGAAAAAGCAACAAAATTTGACATTTCCCATTTACCTTTACAAAGAATTTCCATTAGTTCTGAACTAGGTATTAGCCAAAAAACCCCCCAGAAATTTTTTTTTTTAAATTTCCTAAAACCCTAAACCCTGAATACCCCATTCCAGCAAGTAAAGCTACAAATTGAACATTTCCCACATTTTCCCGATGAATAACCACCAACAATCTGAAATGAGTATTAAGGCTATAACCATAACCCCCTTCCCCACCCCCCCCCCCCCCCCCCCCAAAAAAAAAAAAAAAAACTTAAGAAAACCATAGAAACTATATATTTAACAAAAAAAAAAAAGAGAAAAAAAATAGAAACTTACTCCGGAGACTTCTTTGAATCATGTCTTGGCACTCCTTAACGGTGCATCCTCTTGACCGGGGTTTCGAAACGGGTTCCTCTTCCATTTTTCTCTGTTGGATTTTTGGGCAGAGGATCACGCAGCTCTATAGCCAGCGGGCAGGTTGATTATTGTCCGTTTATCTTTGACTTCAAAAATGAATTTTTCTTTTTCGGTAATGCAAAAATGATTTTTGTAAATATATATTTTACTATTTATTTTACTATTCCTCTTTTTAGTTGCATCATAAAGAAGTGATTAATATTTTTATGAATTTGTTATGTATGATCAATAAATAATAAACAATAGGAGAATGAATTAAGGTATTTTAGAATTTTTTTTAATTTAATTTAATAATTATTTAAATTTGATTTTTTTTATTTTGAATTTAGTTCAAATTCACGTTATTTGAATTGTGAATAAGCCAAATTTAAATATTTTAATATTAATTTGAGAGTCTAATATATTTTTTAATATGTTATAATATTTGATAAAAATTAAATTATTATTTTATTTTTATAATATTTTTTATTACAAAAGAAATATTTGATAATTTGGAATGAGAATAGAGTTTTTTATATTTAAATTCAAACGTTAAAAATAGGTCACAACTCTTTTTTAATCACACAATTAATAGATTATTGACTTTTTTATAATATGCAGATAAAAAAAAATTTATCAAATCTATCGAGTCGAACTCGAATTAATGCATTCAAACTCAAGTCACTCGAAAAATGTTGTCGACTTTAGCTAAAATTTTAAAAATTAAATAGGATCGAACTCAAGTTAAATGTTAAATTTTAAAATTTGAATTTTAATTTTTTTTCAAATTAAACTAAGCTCAAATTTAATATTAAATTATTTTGACTTCTTCTATTTACACCCATAATAACCAATATAATTTAATTATTTATTTCATTCTTGCAATTCAAATATATATGTTATTGGGTAATAAATTGAAGTCCATACGTCAATAGTATTTTTAAATAGAGTAATACAATTTTTAAGTTTAAACAATATTTTCATTTTACACTTGATATTAATTTATACATCAAAATAAAAGATAATCATATCGAATATCATAAATTTCAATCTATTTATCTCAAAATTTAAACTCAAAACTTTAAAAGAAAACCTTAAACTCTAATATAAAATTCAAAATGGAAACTTTCAAAACAAAGCTTTGAACTCTAACCATTGGAGCATTTCCTTTAAATATGTCAATTATACACTGTATTTGCATTAATCTAACCATTGAAATCTTTATTTATCAACTTTCTAACATTAGAAGTAAAAGAAGCCTCAAAGAAATGAGAAAAACCAGGCTTTAGCCTCAATTTCTCCCACAAATAAACCATGAAACTCGGTCAACCAATCCATTGCTTTCCCCATTCTCTTGTTTGCCATCTATTTAAACCCTCGGCCTCTTGCTTCTTTAAATCATTCATCAGCATTGCAGTGTTCTTCTCTACATATATTAGAGAAAGTTCCTGCATTCTTTTGAATCACATACCGGTAATTATCTGAACATGGCTCGTCAAGTTATTGTTGTTGTTGCTCTTGTTTTCATGGCGGTTGTTGGGGCGTTTGCTGCCGATTCATCACCCTCACCAGCCCCTTCAGCTGCTCACGGTGCTTCTTCGCCTTCAAAGTCACCATCTTCTTCCCCTGCTGCCTCCCCCAAGTCTTCCCCCTCCTCCTCCTCTCCCGCCTCATCGCCATCTTCTAACAGCAGCAGCGGCGGCAGCCCTGCCTCGTCACCATCGAAATCCACCGAGGCACCCAAGTCGTATGCTGAATCCCCAAACTCTTCTGACGCTCCTGCTGCTACCCCCACCGGTTCTAGCTCAAGCGAGAGCCCCAGCAGCGAGGCACCCGCTGCTGAGTCCCCCGAGGTCTCATCCCCTCCTTTACCAACCGCTGACTCACCTGCTTCTGGCCCTGCTGCTGATGGACCTATGTCCGATGGTCCAGCCAGTGATGAAACTGTCGCACCCGCACCAGGTAAGTCCGGTGCCGCTGCTCTCCAGGCCTCTGGCGTCGTTGGTGTTGCAGCTGTTGCAGGATTCTTCTTCTTCTAAGCTTCACATGCACATGCATGGAGGGTTTTGAGATGATTGTTTTCTAATTTTTTTATGCAAATGCAATGCAAGTAAAACAGTTGTATTATTCGTTTGTGAAAGCTGTTCCAGAGGCCTCAAATAAAGGCTCAGATTCTTAATATCTTGTGTTTGATTCATTCATAATACAAATTTTCTAAAATATAATTACTATTATACTATTAAATTTTGGTTGAATTTATCACTTTCATAACAGCAATATTTCGATCTAATCTTTGTTTTTTTTCCTGCCAGTAATGAAAATTATACCAACATTATAAGATTTTGTTTGAACTTTATCATCTTATTTAGATAAATCAATCTATTTTTAATTATTGTATCTGATTATTTACGTTAATTTACATCCGAAAAAACTCTCAACTTTTAATTTGTATTTAAATAAAGTATAGTTTAATTTTAAACAAATCAAAGCTGGGAAACATGCTCACACAAAACCCTGTTAACTTTTTTAAGAATAGAACAAATGAGAGAAAATAACTTTGAACTTCCATCCTTGAATTATACCTAATTAAACCTAAATTCAAACAACTAAATTATACCTACAAATTTTCTTTGTCATTTTAAGAGTAATTCAATATAAAACTTTAGAATGATCAATAATATCATTTTTAATTCTTACTCTTATAAGCATTATTTTTTAACCTAGATCTAATAACCATTACTTAATTATATTAATATATTTTTTTTGCAATAATAATAAATATATACCAAAGCTAATTAATTATATCTAGTACTTAATCATAGCCAAAAATATTTGGAGAGTTATGATTAATTACTTCTTTTTTTAGAAAAGCTTGGAAAATCTAGGAAATGAATATTAATAAGAAATCAATGTTTTATTATTTGTGTCATTAATTAATGAAATATCAATATTTGTGTCTGTTTTTGCATGACTTTTTTGGGTACTTCAAAAGCAATAAGTTTTTGGGGTACACTAAGTCCAAATGTTCACAACATTTTATACTTTTCCAATATTAATATACTCTGTATTATGTCTCATAATTAATGTTTTAATTTCACTTTTTATCCATCAAACCTTTTCCATGGATTGCTTTTAAATTTTGGACTTATTTTTGTTAAATTTAATGAAATAAATTAGATCAAAGTCCAAAATGTTTTACAAAAAGTCAAATAATAACATTATTATGGGAGAAGTAATATATAATGACAAGATTTAAGCAAGTAATATACTCTCTTCGACCCATTATGTTTTTCTCTTATTATTATTTTTTTTTTATCAAAAGAACTCAACTTTGAGCATTAATTTTAATAAAATTATATGACTATAAAATTTTTAAAATTAAATTTTGTAAAGTTCATTTGAGTTTCAAAATTTTCACTTAAAAGCCTCATTTAATATAACAATGTAAAAATAATAATCAAAGATGAATCCATTTGATAGCCAAAAAAAAAAAAATCAAATATGAACAACTAAAATGAGACAAAAAAATATTACTTATTACACTCTTTTGAGATTACTAAGCTACATTATCCATTAGTAGGTTTATCCAGACTTTTACAAGTTTACTTTACGAGGATTGTAGGGTCAAAAGTCTGTGTAGTGCAAGCGAGTATTCGTTCTTATGAATCTTGTATATTATGATCTATAGATTGAATAAGCAAACTCTCTCTTTTATATATATATATATATATATATATATATATATATATATATATATATATATATATATATATGAACAAAGACAGTCACAATCATGAAAAGTAGTACATTGGCCATTCATGGAGATAATATTTAATCAACGCTAAACTGCAGTTGCATATATCAAAGTACAAACTGTAGGATTAATTAACTATTAATCCAAGTTGCATGGTTTCTAAGGCAACATGCAGAGGTTGTCGCTTTCGTTACAATATTCTTAGCTATATAATTAAGCAGCCGCCTAGGAAAGGGAGTACAATAATCCTAATATCTTTCTTAATTTTTTTTTTCATTGTTTTTTGCCGTTATTTTTTGCTAGTAATATATCTCTGGTTTTTACTGCTAATTGTGTCGCAAAACTAGCAGTGGGTGCCCTTCTTACAGTTAAGTGCACCAGCAGTGGCAGTCAATGTAGCCACAAGAGAAGATGGTCTAGCACTTAGACTAGAAGCCCTGGCAAAGGCTGAAGATGCACCCGCACCGGTTTGTCTGAAGAAGGCTCCATTCAGCATCAAGTCACCTTCTGACCTCCAATTCCAGGTTCTCCATTCACTCTCCGGCGCATCCTCATGCTTGGTGACCTACATGAATTATTACAAATATTCTTAGCTCAATGTTTACAATATTAATTAATTAATAAATCTGACTATTTTTAACACGACACAAAGATGAAAAATAAAAAAAATTAAATTTTGATAAAAATCATATATGAAAAAAATAAAAATTTTAAAAATATTATGTTTAGTCTAGATACAAAATTTTTATATTTTATATGATATAATTAAATATGATTTTACATTATACGAAATTTTAAATTTACATAAAAGTACTCTTAAATGTATACCTCTTTGTTAGATGCATCATCAGGTGCAAGAAATCTATTTCCTTGACTGTTGATAGTAGGGTTAGCACTGCCGCCAATTGCATACATTTCCCAGTGAGTGTAATCGTTGTTCACCACATGGAAATATCCATGTCTACACCTGCAATTTACAGTACAAATGAGATTCATGAACATGCTTGAAATTAAGTACATTAATTCAGCTTGCCCTTCGCCGAAATTAACTACCTTGGCATTCTTTGCACTAGCCCTTCGCCGAAATGGTTAAAGGCAACTGTGACTTGCATGTCTTTATCTTGTGTATAGGCATCATTGTGGCCTAAGAGCATAACTTTGTTATGATGAGTCATGAAGTTGTTGGAGATGGTCACGGCTGTGGATCCATGGATGACATCAATGAGTCCATCTTGGCAATTCGACAGTGAACAGTGGTCAACCCAGATATCCTTGCTGGCAAAAATGGACACACCATCACCGTCCGATGGAGTCCAATGCCCTGCATGACTAGGCGAGTTTCTTATAGTGGTACTGTCCCCTGGCTTACAATCATGTATGTTGATACCATGGATGATGATGTTTGATATATAATGGATGGTGAGGCATGGCCCTCCGGAGATATGAACGCTTGCTCCTCTGCCATCAATGGTCTTGAAAGAGTTCATGACTAATTCTTCTTTCAATGTAATAACCATATCGCTTTGGAAAATGATCCACAATGGCTCATCTTGAATCACAGCATGCCTCAAAGTACCTGGCTTAGGGTTCACAGGGTCATCGTCACCAGCATCGGTGACAACATAGATTCGACCATTTTTTCCTCCCATGGCATTCTTGCCGAACCCAATGGCACAATCAGCTAACCTCTGACGGTTACTCTCCCAATTCGGGTCACACCTCCAGCAGTCATCAATGGGGTTCCCGGTTCCACAAGATAAGTAACCCAAGTTCCTCCTCGAAGCATTGATACTCCTACAAAAGAAAAAACAATAATCCATAAATCTTATACATGGTCAATGAAATATAAAAACCCGATGAAAAGTATGTTACAATAATTATTTACTTGTGAACTTCGTCTACAACCAATTCAGGGTCTTGAACTGCTGAGGAAGAAACAAGATTTGGAACAAGCAGGGCAATGAAGAAAACATGGAAGATTAATGAAAATGCTGACAAATCCATTTCCTTTCTTAATTTGGAAAGTGAAGTGGGGAGCAAAGAAGGTGAATTGTGATGGTGGGTAGCAAAGCTTGTTCGATGGGGGTTTATATAAGGGGCTGGCCGTGATTAATCTATGCAAGTGGGTCCAAGTCACTCGTAATTTCAGGGTTTTCATGCCTTGCCACTCATCTGCTTGGTAGTTTAAGCCGTTAATCAAGCCTAAAGAAATTCATAAACCACTTAAATAAAGTCAATTTTATTGAATTTCTTGAGTCTTGTACTTCATCTACCTAGCCGTCAAGTGCTATTTCATTGACCCTTAGCCTAAAAAAATTCATAAACCTCTTCAATAAACGCTTTAATCCTTAATCACTCGGTCTAATGATGTTGACTTATTTAATATATGTGTAATAATAATATAGTGTTAACTCAAATGATTATATTATGATATGAGAATTCTGTACGTATAAAATGAGATTATTAATAATTATTATATTTTCTCTAATAAATTATGTTTATTATTCAAAATATATATCACTCAAATTTTAACTTCGTATATTTTACCCTATGAGTCAAACTTAAGCACCAATGAACATTTTGTTTATACCCAAAATTAACTTTAATAAATACAATTCCGATCCTTTTGACATAGCTATAGTAGATCTTTAAGGAAAATATTAGCTAAAGGAATCATCGAACTCTCGTAATTTGATCCATGATATGCTCAACAAGATTAATGGAACATGTTTTGCCAACCATTTTTTTGAAAAATGATGTGCTTGTTGACTACTTTTTTACATGAGATGAAAGTTTGGAACTTTGGACGCTTATTTTTGACTTGCTAGGGATGTGATACATAGCGAACAAGGAAAATATATATACGTTTTGCTCTTTTTCTCATTGTTCCTTAATATCAGCAAAGAATATCATCAAACACTCTCATATGTGGGAATATATATGCGTCTTCTTCCTTCATAGTCCACCATTCAAGATGAAAATTTTGACAAGAGTCAAATTCTACCATCTTTGATGGCATTAATCCCCAAAATCAAGGCAATAATTCCAAGAATTAAATCTTTTTTTGAAAGAAAATTCTTTATCTTTTCTAAGATTTTCTAACTTTTAACCTACTTAATTTATCTGACGTGCCTAAGTCTTCTCTAACTTATAACCTTTACAAATCTATCCTACATGCAAGCTATCCAAGTTAATATTGAGTTAAACTATTAATATTGTTAAGATGATCATAATGCCTACTATATATTTATGTCCATATTATGCATGTACCATTCTATGCTTTTTTGGATGCAAGCACCATGTGTGCTGAGCTTCTTAAAAAGATGTTTTTCTTATCAAATTTTAAGTGAGACGAGATTATCTTTTCTGAGATTTATAAAGAAATCTAAAACCTAAACCCCATTAAAACATAATTATAATAATATTTAATTTGGATATATAATAATCAAATCCAAACCCTATTCATCTTAATGGTATTGAAATGAGCAAGTAGCATTTGGAGCTGTCATGGTCTATTACTCTATTAATATTATGTCTAAAGCATGAACTAGTCTTACAATTTGTCCATTTGGTCTTTTTTATATACTTTCAAACAGATTTTGTTCCTAGGATATACAAAATTAGGAAGCTGAATATGACCTTAGCGTCCTTGATCTATTTTTTTTTTCCTTTCTGAGTAATATATAGTACTCTTTTCGTTCTCATAAAATTGTCACTTTTGAGTTTTAAAATTGTCTCATTCAAAATGATATTTTAAAAAGTCAATAAATTTTAACAAATATATTTCCTCTTTTATCCTTATTATTTCTATTTTTGTTTAAAGTCTTTCTTTTTTAAAGATAATTTAATTAATTTAAATTTTTTTATTTTATATGTTAAAATTTAATTTTTTTTAAAATTATATATTTAATCAATATGTGATAAAATAATTGAAATGAAAGAAGTAATAACTATAAGTAAACAACATGCTTTATGAGGATGTTTGCTTTCATCTGCCTAGCTTGTTTGCAGTTAGAGGTGGTAAATGGGCGGGTTCGGTTCGGGTTCGGATTTTTTCGATTTCAGGTTTTTTCGGATTTGAGTTTTTTCGTTTTGGTTATTTTCGAGTTCGGGCTTTTTCCGATTCGAGTTTTTTCGGGTTCAAATTTTTTCGATTTCGGGTTTTTTTGGTTTCGGATTTCTTCAGGTTCGGGTTTCTTCGAGTTCGGGTTTCTTCAGGTTCTCCCGGTCTAGTCGGACGGGTTTAGTGGGCCGACTTGAAATATTTTGAAATTTTATTAGTTATAAAATTTTCTTTAATTTTGAATATGATAATTAATTTAATATTTATATGATTTTATATTTTAATAAATATTTATATAAAAAAAATTTCTATATTTTAATATTTGTTATTTGACAAAAATCATTTACTCTTTTTAATTTTCTACAATATTTACTATAAAATAGTAGATATAATTATATTCATTAAATGTAAAAGAAAATATTATATATAGATATTATAGGAAGAAAAGTACCAATTAATATTATCATTTACCAAAAAAATGCTTAATATGAATAAATGGTCAATTAATTAGCTCTATTTTATTTCTAATTTGTTTTTTATTTGGACATAAATAATAATTAGCATTATTGCATTAAATATAATCGTTTACATTAATTAATCAAATGTCTCATTAAAAATTTAGATTATTAAATTAAAAAAATTATATATTTTTAACATTTGATATAATTATATCATATACAATTATACACTATCATATAAGCGATATTTTGTAGTTGATATAATACACTAAAAAAATATATTTATACAATAAAACTTTGTGAGCTTAAAAAAATAATATAAATAATTATGAAATTAAATTAAATAATTATGATTAAAATAATAAGTTGTTAAATTTTAAACAGAAGCCACTAAAATTAGATTAATAAAAGTTTCATAGTCGCTGCTTCTCACTGAATCTCTCTGCTTTGCTGCCTCACTCAACTACTCCTCACTCAGTCTGTCTGCATTACTCCCTCACTCAGCCACTCATCGCCACTCCTCATGCAGTCTCTCACTCAGGCGTCGCCGCTCCTCACTTAAGCGTCGTCGCCCCTCACTCAGTTAATTTAGGTAAAGAATTCTATTTCTGAAAAGTAACATCAATAATTTCACCTAGTAGAATTTAGGTTTAACAATGAGACAAACAGAGTATTCTCTGATAATATGTTTACATAATTACATCGCCAATTTTAGTTGGTTTTTTGCTGCATGAAGTGTGCATTTTAAGCGATTAGAATTGTTCGGTGTTGGTAGAATCATAGAATGTGAAGGGCATTCTCATGCCGATGTATATCTTTTCCTGTCTTGTTTGATATTTTGCTTGGTGTTTTTTTATTTTCATTTTGTGCAGAATCTAGTTTAAGATTTTCAATCTTTTCTCATTTATTTAAAGAAAATAAATTCAGATTCTGGTGAAATTATCAGATTTGATTATTAAATTTTATCAAGTAAAAACTTTTATTATTTGTTTTTTTTTAATTGTTATTATTTACTACGTGTAAGACCGCTAGTTAAATACTAAGTCATTTTTAATATTAATGCGTAAATTAGTTCATTTAGTTAAATTGAAAATTTGACTTTAAAACTTAAAAACAAAATTTGAAATATATGCATGTATTTTAGTATATTTATTTGGGTTAAATTAGGAAATATAATTAAATAGGAAAAATTATATAGTTTAGTAATAAAATTTATAGAAGAAATAAAACATAGTTAAAATTGAAATTTTCTAACTAGAAATAAAATTTTGAAATATATATTTTTCTAGGTTAATTTGAAAATTATTTAATTATATTTCCTTACAAATATGCTTTACAAATATGCAACATTTTCGATTTTTGAGACTCGTTAACATTTAAAATTTTGTGAATATGTATGTAGAAAAATAATTTAGAACACCATTGACTTGTTAATGACATGGGAACTTGGATGCAAACATGTCATAGTTGAGTCTGAATATTTTTTTGTGCAGTTAAAAAGTTATTACAGCCTTTAAAAGGGTATGGTCCTCTCTTTCAACTTTCAATTCTTATTTTTAGAATAATCACCATTTAAAAAACAAATCACAAGTTTACGAGTTATAGGAGTCAGAATTTAAATTATAATTTTGTTAATAATGTATTCAATATTTTATACGAAATATCAAATTTAAATAAATATTACAATTATATAATGATTTATATACATTTGATTTATTATTGTATTAAAATTAAAATTTTAATATGAAATAAATATAATAAAATAGTATAATAATTATTTTTATAATAAAATTAAATGTTATATTTAATAATATATTTATTATTTATTATTACAAATATAATAAGTATAATATTGAAAATTATTTGATATTGAATATTATATTGTGTTTTAAAATAATTTTATTTAATAATTGAATTTAAATATTCAATATTTATTTTGTTAATAATAAATTATTAAGAATAATTATGTAATAAATAAATAATAATTGTTTTAAAATTTTATAAATTTTAATTAGAAAAAATGTATTATTATTTATTTATTTTAATATAATAATTATATAATTATAAATCGAGTTTTTCAGGTTATATATTAGGGTTTTCTCTAATTTCGAATCAGGTCGATTTCAGGTTCGAGTAGTATTGAATTCGGGTTATATTAGGTTCAAATTTTTTCGGATTTAAATTTTTTTAGATTCGATCTTTTTTAAGTTCGACTTTTGTTAAATTTGAATTTTTTCGAATCAAAATTTTTTCGGACTCAAACTTTTAATTTTTTAACCAATTCAATTTAATCTCAAATTTGATCTCAAATGAATTTAAATAAATTCTCAAGTTCGAATCAACTTTTGTGAGCTCCACTTGCAGTAAATATACTAATCGACATATCCCTGTTCAGGTCAACATTTTTTTTAATGTCTTATCTTTGGGTCACCATTGTAAATTAATGTGGCGGCCATTGAACGTCAAAGTACACTTTAGTCATAATTATAATGATGCTGATGTTAATATTCCACAATCATAAAAAAGAATAATCAATTAATTACATTTATCAGTGCCTTTCATCCATGGATAATGGTAAAAACAGAAGCACATTGCAGAAAAGTATGAACAAATAAAGTGAAACATAAAGAATATTACTTAAATTCATTTGAGATTACAAAGCAGCATTATCCTTTAGCGAGATTATCTAGAGTTTTATAAGCTGACTTTACGACTATTACAAGATAAAATATATATATATATATATTAAAACAATTAAATACAACATAATTATATTATTTAAATAAATTAATAATTTATTTTAATCACATACGATAATTAAATAGTAAATATTTATTTTAACATAGTAAATATTTATTTTAACATACTCATAAATGATTTAAAAAATAAATATTTGATTTTTTAATAATATAATCACGTAATATTATTTAAATTATAAATTATATAATATCGTAAAATAATTATTTCATGCAATTTTTTCTCATAAAATCAAAAACCAATAGTGTAAATGAGTAATCGCTGCTATAAACCACATATCATATTAAATCAACACTAAACTGATGTTGCATGTGCTTTGCTCGATCAATACATATATCTAAGGCAACATGCAGAGGTTGTCCCTTACATTACAATATTCTTAACTTCATAACCAAAAAGGAAAACAAGAAATACATATGCTAATTAATTAAGCTGCCGCCTGGGAAAGGGAGTACATTAATCCTCAATGTATATCTTTCCTATTTTTTTTTTTTTTCATATTGTTTTTTGCTAATATAAATATATCTCCGGTTTGCTGCTGATTAAGTCGCAAAACTAGCAGTGGGAGCCCTTCTTACAGTTAAGTGCACCAGCAGTAGCAGTCAATGTAGCCACAAGAGAAGATGGTCTGGCACTCAGACTAGAAGCCCTAGCAAAGACTGAAGATGCACCGGCGCCGGTTTGTCTGAAGAAAGCTCCATTCAACATCAAGTCACCTTCTGATCTCCAATTCCAGCTTCTCCATTCACTCTGCGGTGCATCCTCATGCTTGGTCACCTACATGAATTATTTGAATTATTAAAAAAATTTGATAAAAATTGTAAATGAGTATAAGAAAAATTTTAAAAAAAATGTATTAGACGTGTCAACTTAAATTTTTATATAAAATTCACATCTTTTACACGATAATATGAACGGATAAGAATCAAATATATACCTCTTTCTTAGATGCATCATCAGGTGCAAGAAATCTGTTCCCTTGGCTATTGATAGTAGGGTTAGCACTGCCGCCAATTGCATACATTTCCCAGTGAGTGTAATCGTTGTTCACCACATGGAAATATCCATGTCTACACCTGCAATTTACAGTACAAATGAGATTCATGAACATGCTTGAAATTAAGTACATTAATTCAGCTTGCCCTTCGCCGAAATTAACTACCTTGGCATTCTTTGCACTAGCCCTTCGCCGAAATGGTTAAAGGCAACTGTGACTTGCATGTCTTTATCTTGTGTATAGGCATCATTGTGGCCTAAGAGCATGACTTTGTTATGATGAGTCATGAAGTTGTTGGAGATGGTCACGGCTGTGGATCCATGGATGACATCAATGAGTCCATCTTGGCAAT
This sequence comes from Firmiana major, assembly GCA_033439115.1. Lineage (NCBI taxonomy): Eukaryota > Viridiplantae > Streptophyta > Magnoliopsida > Malvales > Malvaceae > Firmiana > Firmiana major. Next base: position 70,771,578 of record CM065904.1, read on the forward strand.
TCGACAGTGAACAATGGTCAACCCAGATATCCTTGCTGGCAAAGATGGACACACCATCACCGTCCGATGGAGTCCAATGCCCTGCATGATTAGGCGAGTTTCTTATAGTGGTACTGTCCCCTGGCTTACAATCATGTATGTTGATGCCATGGATGATGATGTTTGATATATAATGGATGGTGAGGCATGGCCCTCCGGAGATATGAACGCTTGCTCCTCTGCCATCAATGGTCTTGAAAGAGTTCATGACTAACTCTTCTTTCAATGTAATAACCATATCGCTTTGGAAAATGATCCACAATGGCTCATCTTGAATCACAGCATGCCTCAAAGTACCTGGCTTAGGGTTCACAGGGTCATCGTCACCAGCATCGGTGACAACATAGATTCGACCATTTTTTCCTCCCATGGCATTCTTGCCGAACCCAATGGCACAATCAGCTAACCTCTGACGGTTACTCTCCCAATTCGGGTCACACCTCCAGCAGTCATCAATGGGGTTCCCGGTTCCACAAGATAAGTAACCCAAGTTCCTCCTCGAAGCATTGATACTCCTACAAAAGAAAAAAACAATAATCCATAAATCTTATACATGGCCAATGAAATATAACAACCCGATAAAAAGTATGTTACGATGATTATTTACTTGTGAACTTCGTCTACAACCAATTCAGGGTCTTGAACTGCTGAGGAAGAAACAAGATTTGGAACAAGCAGGGCAATGCAGAAAACATGGAAGATTAATGAAAATGCTGACAAATCCATTTCCTTTCTTAATTTGGAAAGTGAAGTGGGGAGCAAAGAAGGTGAATTGTGATGGTGGGTAGCAAAGCTTGTTCGATGGGGGTTTATATAAGGGGCCGGGCGTGATTAATCTATGCAAGTGGGTCCAACTCACTCGTAATTTCAGGGTTTTCATGCCTTGCCACTCATCTGCTTGGTAGTTTAAGCCGTTAATCAACTGCTTGGTAGTTTAAGCCGTTAATCAAGCCTGAAGAAATTCATAAACCACTTAAATAAAGTCAATTTTATTGAAATTATTGAGTCTTGTACTTCATCTACCTAGCCGTCAAGTGCTATTTCATTGACCCTTAGCCAAAAGAAATTCATACACCTCTTTAATAAACTTTTTAATCCTTAACCACTCGGTCTAATAATGTTGACTTGTTTAATATGTATGCAATAATAATATTAAGTGTTAATTCAAATGATTATATTATGATGTGAGAGTTTTATATGTATAGTAACTATTATTTTTACCTTGATAAACGATTTCTATTGTTCAAAATATATATGTTACACTCAAATTTTAAATTTATTTTACCCTATGAGTCAAACTTAAGTACCAAATAATATTTTGTTTATACCCAAAATTAAATTTAATAAATACAATTCCGATCCTCTTGACATAGCTCTAGTAGATCTTTGAGGAAAATATTAGCTAAAGAAATCGTCAAACTCTCGTAATTTGATCCATAATATGCTCAACAAGATTAATAGAACATGTTTTGCCAACCATTTTTTTGAAAAATGATGGTGCTTGTTGACTACTTTTTTACATGAGATGAAATTTTGGAACTTTGGACGCTTATTTTTGACTTGCTAGGGATGTGATACATAGCGAACAAGGAAAATGTTTATACGTTTTGCTCTTTTTCTCATTGTTCCTTAATATCAGCAAAGAATATCATCAAACACTCTCATATGTGGGAATATATATGCGTCGTCTTCCTTCATAGTCCACCATTCAAGATGAAAATTTTGACAAGAGTCAAATTCTGTCATCTTTGATGGCATTAATCCCCAAAATCAAGGCAATAATTCCAAGAATTAAATTTTTTTCTTGAAAGAAAATTCTTAATCTTTTCTAAAATTTTCTAATTTTTAACCTACTTAATTTATCTGACGTGCCTAAGTCTTCTCTAACTTATAACCTTTACAAATCTATCCTACATGCAAGCTATCCAAGTTAATATTGAGTTAAACTATTAATATTGTTAAGATGATCATAATGCCTACTATATTTATGTCCATATTATGCATGTACCATTCTATGCTTTTTTGGATGCATGCACCATTTGTGCTGAGTTTCTTAAAAAGATGTTTTTCTTATCAAATTTTAAGTGAGACGAGATTATCTTTTTTGAGATTTAATAAAGAAATCTAAAACCTAAACCCCATTAAAACCTAATTACAATAATTAAGCAAATATTTAATTTGGATATATACTAATCAAATCCAAACCCTATTTATCTTTATGGTATTGAAATGAGCAAGTAGCATTTGGAGCTGTCATGGTCTATTACTCTATTAATATTATGTTTAAAGCATGAACTAGTCTTAGAATTTGTCCATTTGGTCTTTTTTATGTATTTTCAAACAGATTTACTTTCAAACAGATTTTGTTCCTAGGATATACAAAATTAGGAAGCTGAATATGACCATAGAGCTCTTGACCTTTTTTTGTCCTTTTTGAGTAATATATAATACTCTTTTTGTCCTCATAAAATTGTCACTTTTAAATTTTAAAATTCTCATTCAAAATAGTATTTTAAAAAATCAATAAATTTTAGCATTTATATTTCCTCTTTTATCCTTATTATTTTTATTTTTGTTTAAAGTCTTTCTATTTTAAAGATAATTTAATTTTTTTATTTTATATGTTAAAATTTAATTTTTTTAAAATTATGTGTTTAATCAACATATAATAAAATAATTAAAATTAAGGGAGTAACAACATGCTTTATATGGATGTTTGTTTTGATCTGCCTAGCTTGCTTGCAGTAAATATACTAATTCACATATCCCTGTTTAGGTCAACATTTATTATTAATGTCTTATCTTTGGGTCACCATTGTAAATTAATGTGGCGGCCATTGAACATCAAAGTACACTTTGGTCATAATTATAATGATGCTGATGTTAATATTCCACAATCATAAAAAAGAATAATCAATTAATTACATTTATCAGTGCCTTTCATCCATGGATAATGGTGAAAACAGAAGCAGATTGCAGAAAAAAGTATGAACAAATAAAGTGAAACATAAAGAATATTACTTAAATTCATTTGAGATTAAAAAGCTGCATTATCCTTTAGCGAGATTATCTAGAGTTTTATAAGCTGACTTTACGACTATTACAAGATAATATATATATATATATATATATATATATATATATTGAAACAACTACATACAACATAATTATATTATTTAAATAAATCAATAATTTATTTTAATCTTATATGATAATTAAATAGTAAATATTTATTTCAACAGACTAATTAATAATTTAAAAAATAAATATTTGATTTTTTTTAATAATATAGTCACGTAATATTATTTAAATTATGAATTATATAATATTGTAAAATAATTATTTCATGCAATTTTTTCTCATAAAATCAAAAACCAATAGTGTAAATGAGTATTCGCTGCTATAAACCACATATGATATTAAATCAACACTAAACTGATGTTGCATGTACTTTGCTCGATCAATACATATATCAAAGTACAAACTGTAAACTGAGTTGGTTTATAAGGCAACATGCAGAGGTTGTCCCTTACATAACAAAAAAGGAAAACAAGAAATACATATGCTAATTAATTAAGCTGCCGCCTGGGAAAGGGAGTACATTAATCCTCAATGTATATCTTTCCTAATTTTTTTTCATATTGTTTTTTGATAATATAAATATATCTCCGGTTTGCTGCTAATTAAGTCGCAAAACTAGCAGTGGGAGCCCTTCTTACAGTTAAGTGCACCAGCAGTGGCAGTCACTGTAGCCACAAGAGAAGATGGTCTGGCACTCAGACTAGAAGCCCTAGAAAAGACTGAAGATGCACCGGCGCCGGTTTGTCTGAAGAAAGCTCCATTCAACATCAAGTCACCTTCTGATCTCCAATTCCAGCTTCTCCATTCACTCTCCGGTGCGTCCTCATGCTTGGTCACCTACATGAATTATTACAAAAATTTGATAAAAATTGTAAATGAGTATGAGAAAAAAAAATTAAAAAATAAATTAAACGTGTCAACTTAAATTTTTATATAAAATTCGCATATTTTACACAATGATATGAATCTAATTTATATACACGAATTATCATATTTATGTATAAGTATCAAATATATACCTCTTTCTTAGATGCATCATCAGGTGCAAGAAATCTATTCCCTTGGCTATTGATGGTAGGGTTAGCACTGCCGCCAATTGCGTACATTTCCCAGTGAGTGTAATCGTTGTTCACCACATGGAAATATCCATGTCTACACCTGCAATTTACAGTACAAATGAGATTCATGAACATGCTTGAAATTAACTACATTAATTCAGCTTGAAATTTACCTTGGCATTCTTTGCACTAGCCCTTCGCCGAAATGGTTAAAGGCAACAGTGACTTGCATGTCTTTGTCTTGTGTATAGGCATCACTGTGGCCCAAGAGCATGACTTTGTCATGATGAGTCATGAAGTTGTTGGAGATGGTCACGGCTGTGGATCCATGGATGACATCAATGAGTCCATCTTGGCAATTCGACAGTGAACAGTGGTCAACCCAGATATCCTTGCTGGCAAAGATGGACACACCATCACCGTCCGATGGAGTCCAATGCCCTGCATGGTTAGGAGAGTTTCTTATAGTGGTACTGCCCCCTGGCTTACAATCATGTATGTTGATGCCGTGGACGATGATGTTTGATACATAATGGATGGTGATGCATGGGCCTCCGGAGATATGAACGCTTGCACCTCTGCCATCAATGGTCTTGAAAGAGTTCATCACTAGCTCTTCCTTCAATGTAATAACCATATCGCTCTGGAAAATGATCCACAATGGCTCATCTTGAATCACAGCATGCCTCAAAGTACCTGGCTTAGGGTTCACAGGATCATCGTCACCAGCATCTGTGACAACATAGATTCGACCATTTTTTCCTCCCATGGCATTCTTGCCGAACCCAATGGCACAATCAGCTAACCTCTGACGGTTACTCTCCCAATTCGGATCACACCTCCAGCAGTCATCAATGGGGTTCCCCGTTCCACAAGACAAGTAACCCAAGTTCCTCCTCGAAGCATTGATACTCCTGCAAAAGAAAAAGCAATAATCCGTCAATCTTATATACGGTAAGTAAAATTAAAAAAACCGACAAAAAGTATGTCAGGATTTATTAATTACCTGTGAACTTCGTCTACAACCAATTCAGGGTCTTGAACCGCTGAGGAAGAAACAAGATTTGGAACAAGAAGGGCAATGAAGAAAACGTGAAAGATCAATGAGAATGCTGACAAATCCATTTTCTTTCTTAATTTGGAAAGTGAAGTTGAGAGCCAAAGGACGAGAACGGTGATGGTGGGTAGCCAAGCTTGTTCAATGGGGTTTATAACAAGGGTAAAAGCCGAGAGGTATGGCGTGATTAATCCGTGCAAGTGGGTCCAAGTCACTCGTAATTTCAGGGTTTTCGGGTCTTGGGACTCATCTGCAGGGTAGTTTAAACCGTTAATCAAGGCTAAAGAAATTCATTAACCACTGAAATAAAGTCAATTTTATTGAATTTATTGAGTCTTGTACTTCATCTACTTAGCCGTTAAGTGCTATTTCATACTTAGCACGAAGAAATTCATAAACCTCATGAATAATAAACTCTTTTGTTTTTAATCACTCGATCTAATAATGTTGACACATTTAATATTTATGTAATAATAATATTAAATATTATTTTAAATAATCATATTTTTATTTTCATGATATGAAAATCTTTTAATTATGAATTTCGACTATCAAAACTTATATTTTTTTTTTGACATAACTACTAAATCTTCGAGTAAAAAATTCTTTAAAGAAATCATCAAACTCTTAGTAATTTAATACATAATGTGCTCAACGAGATTATTAATGGAACATGTTTTACCAACCAGTTTTTGAAAAATGACGGAGTTAGCTGACTACTTTTTTTTTTTACATGTGAGAGATGAAATTTTGTAACTTTAAATGTCTTTTTTTGACTTGCTAGGGACGTGATACGCAGCTAACAAGGAAAATGTGTAAAATGTTCAACTCTTTTTCTCATTTTCCCTTCATATCAGCAAAGAATCTCATCAAACACCTTCATATGCGGTAATATATATGCATCATATTTCTTCATAGTCCACCATTCAAGATGAAACTTTTGACTCCAAGAGTCAACATCTATCATCTTCGATGGCATTCCCCAAAATCAAGGCAATAATCCAAGAATTAAATACAATAATTTTTAAATTCCTAATCTATTCTAAATATTTCAATCCTTAATTTACATTAGTTTATCAGAAAACAGCACTACATGACTAAGTCCTCTAGAAATCTATCCTATATGCATGCTATCTAAGCTAATATTGAGTTAAAACAATTATTGTTAAGATGATCATAATGCCATCTATATTTATGTCCATGTTGTACGTGCATGCACTAATGTGTGCGAGTTTTTTAGAGACGTTTTCTTATCAAATTTTAAGTGAGGTGAGATTATCCTTTTTGGGATTTAATTAAGAACTTTAGAAATTAAAACCTTAACCTCACTTAAATCTAATTAAAATAATTAAGCAAGCACTTACTTTGGATATATAATAAAATTCAACCCTACTTATCTCACCCTTAAAAGAACAGTATTAAAAGAAGCAAGTGGCATTTGGAGCTGTCATGGTCTAATATTACTCTTATTATTATTACTATTTATTTTGGTCTCTTTTATAATGTATTTTAAGCCACCAACGTGCCTTAATTGGGATGTTTGTTTTGGTCTAAGGAGCTTGCTTGCAGACCTAGACATACTAATTCACGTATCCCTATTTAGGTCAACATTAATTTTTAATATCTTATCTTTGGGTAAATATAGTAATTATTACCCTACGATTGAATGTAGCAGCCATTGAACATCTAGTACACTTAGATCATAATTATAATGATGCTGATGTTAATATTCCACACAAATGACAAAGAATAATCTCTTAATTACATCCATCAGTGCCTTGTTTTCATCCATGGATAATGGCAAAAATAGAAGCAGATTGCAGAAATAGGAATTCCAATTGGGTGAAATAAACATATATATATATATATATATGAAATTATTATTCACTACATTATTATTAATTTTTTAAATTTAATAAAAAATTAAATGGAGAGATATATTTCTTTAAAAATATTAAAAATAAAAAATACATAAAATATAATATTTGGCTTTATTTGATACCATTTATAAAATTTAAAAATTTTATTATCATAATATATTGAATAATAATCAATATAATACATATAGAGAAAGAGAAAGTAAGAACATATAAAGCAAAAGGATTTGCACCCGCATTTAAATTTAATAATTTTAAATATATCACCACAAAAAACCTCAAAATTCCACGAATTAAAATTTTGAATAAAATTATATGTTAATTTGACAAAAATTTAAAAATGAAATTTTTTATTATTATTTAGCTGATTTTTGGGTGACTTATTCATAATTTAAAGTGGGGTATCCTCTTTCTTCTATGTTTGAAGCTAAACTTTTTGGGTTCCCATTTGATTTAAATTTTATTAGGTAGTCCATATTGAGAAATTCGAGGTCCAAACAGGGCTTAATTTGTGAGAACGTATCAGCTGCTTTGACCTATAAAGACAACCATAGAAAAGGCTGTATGGAGATATAAGATTTTGATTTGGCAGGGATTTAGAATTCGGCTAATATATGCTAATATAAATTATTTTTTATATTAAACAAAATTAAACCAAAACAAAATTGATTTTTGGTTAATTTCGTTTAGAAATTAGAGAGGAAAAAAATTAAAATGAAAAATGAATCTCATCTAAATGATAAAGTGATTGACAAATTAAAATATTTACATCATCAACCGTAAAATTATTAAAAAATCAATTTTATAATATTATCACATCAGCACGATCAATATCAAATAACTTAATTGATAAAATTAGATGATAGATACAGATTGATCAAAATTTCGAATTTTGAAAAACACAAATAATGTAATTCTTGAAATCATTGTAGAGTCTACGTGCTAAATTTGCATATTAGCATAAGTAGAGGGACCAATAGCACAATGTACCTGTTATTTTTAGACCAAGAAAAACATTAATTCAAAGATTGAACCCACTTATGATTTTGTAAGAATGGCACTCCACCGACACTTTCTCCCTTACTATCAATCGCGTTTATGGAGGTTTAAGAATTAATTACAATGGGTTAATTATTTAATAGTTAATTATAAGACTTTTTAAAAAAAAAAATTATAAAACATAAACATTGATCATACAATATACTTACTATTGAAATGTTCTATTTAAAACTCGTTTTATGTATCTTTATTTTTTATAATACGTTCAAAAATGTTTTCAAACTTAATTTAAATTTTAGCTTTTTTATATAATTTTAAAGAATTGTTATTTCATACATTATTGATTGAGTTTTTGACTTTATAAATGATATTAAGATGTTAACATATATATTATTTTATTTTTTATTTATTTTTTTATATTCTTAAAGAATTAAGTGTTATCATCTTAATCTCGTTTGTAGAATCAAAAAATTTCATTGACAGTGTATATGATAATAATTTAATTTTAAAAACATTTTCTCTTAAATTAATTTGATATATTTAAGATTTTATTCCTATCATGTCCATATTATTACTTTACTGGATTATCCGACCCACATATTTATATTAATTTTTTAAAAAAATGGAAAACGAGGATATTGAAAATGTACAAACTTAAATTATTTCAAAGTCGTTCGACTTCAAAAGGGCATTTGGTCTAGTGGTATGATTCTCGCTTAGGGTGCGAGAGGTCCCGAGTTCAATTCTCGGAATGCCCCCACATTCTCAGATATATATACACCATTTTTTTTAAATATATCTTGACGTAAGCTTAACATCATAATCAACAACGACATCAGCGACGGGACAGGCTGAGTCCTACCTACCCACAGCCAGCCGAAGTGGCATAAAAAAAAAAATCTGAAAAGGTCTCTGAGAACCCAATTGGAGCTTTGTACAAGTGCCGTGTCCAACCCAAAGCGTCGGTCTCAAAAGGGACCATTCTCTGCACTTTCTAGTGCCAGTCTTTGCGGATTGGCTGCTTGCTTGAAATTTGACCCCTGTACATAGGTATAGTCTTTTTAGTGCCGGTCTTTATTTTGCATCCAATTATATAAGATGCAAAGGTCATAGGTTTTACATCAAATATACCTGTAAATGAGTATAAATTTTTTTATTTTTTATGAATAATTCAATTAGAAATTCTACTTGAATGTTGATAGTTTTATGAGTTATTATGTGATATATTATTTATGTAATATAAATAAATATTAATATTATTTAATAAATTTGTATGTAATTACTTTATTTTAAAATATTATAAGTTTATTTATAAAAAAATGTGTATACATGGAATTGTATGCAATAAAACGTTAAAAGTTAAAGAAATTACATAGAATGTTTTTGGAAAAGCTAAAAGATAAATTTATATCATAGGAAAAAATGAAATAAAGTAGCTAAACCTTAAATTAAAATTAATAAAAACTCAATTAATTGTTATAGGCTTAGTTCAATGTCTACAAAATCGATTTCAAGATCAAGGAGTCATTTCATTTTGATAACATTGCATTGGGGATGCGATTGGATTTAATCATTTTTAAGAGTGAACACAAATGTCTAAAGATTCAATTAACGACTAAACACTTGCCATGGAAATGATATTCTCATTTTAAGTCTTAATAATTTTTAATTCTATTAAACTATTTTGATTTAAAATCTTACAAATTATTTATTTTTTTAATTCTTATTACATTTCATTTCATGCATTCACAAAAAAAAAAAAAAAATCACCGATGTTAATCTCATAAAATAAAATATCCAATATCACTACTATAATAATTAATTTATTATCACTATTATTTTTAATATCTTTAATAATTAATTTTTTCCCATTACATTTTATTTCATCACCACAATTGCAATCACATAAAAAAATATTTTATCAATAATGTTAATCTCATCAATACAATAAATTTTCACTATTAACAATAATTAAACTCATAATAATTATTAATTTTAATATGATCGAAATTAATTTTTTGATATATAAAATTTTCGATTACAAATTTCAACCACCCCATTAAAAAGGGGATTGGCTATTTTGAGGTGAAGAGCACCATTAATGCAAAAAGGGCAAACCTTGGTGCTCCTAAATTCTCACATCTCCATTGTCTCACCTTCCCATCAGCAATAACTCACCAGACAAATCAAACATTTTTCATTTCCTTTTTGCCCTTTAAATCCCACAAAGCAATGCCTCGGCCAAATTGCTAACCCAATCTACAGCAAAACGAAATCCAGATAACAACGCAATCTACTCATCTATCCAATCACCTTACTCCACGTGTCAATAAAGCGCCATTTCCATCTGACAATCACCATCACTCTTTCCCTTTCTCATCTCCCCTCCCATAGTCAGTTAAGTCATTTCTTCCCCTTGGAAAATCCCTTCACTTTTCCTTCCACTTTTCCTAAAGCCAAACACAACTATGTCAAACAAGAACAGCACAAGAGGAAGAAGAAAAAGAAGAAGAAGAAGATCAAAGTCTGGTACTGTTTCTCTGAAACCTTCTCGTAAAACCAGAACAAAAACAAGGAAACCCAAGTACCTTAGCCTTCTTCACCTTGAAGAAAACCTACCCCAAATGTCCCCACTTGACAAAAACAAAGAACAACAGCCGAACTTGTTTCCATGTCACCTTGAAAACCCAGTTGAAAACAGAGATACCCAGTACGACAATGTTTCTTTACTTTTCAACACGACGGAGGAAGACAACGATCATGCTGTTACTCTTAATGATCTTTTAGACAGCGAAAGTAGTGGTAATTATAAGAATGAAATCACGACGGCGACAACGACGACGACGGTGACATCTGAGGAGTGTCCTTTGTCGCCTTCTTTAACGTACGGATATAGTGGTTGTGAAGATCATACAAGCTTGTCGCTTGTACTGTCGGCTATGAAAGGGAAGAAGGAGAGAGATGAGAGTGAAGAGAAGTGGGTGGTTTATTCTGAGGTTGTGGAGAAGAAAGAGATGGAAGAGGTGAGTAGCTGTGGAGGCGGCGGCGGAGACGGCGGTGCATGGTCTAGTAACAAGATGAAAAAGTTGTTGGCTTTGAAGCTTGACTATGAAGAGATCATGAATGCTTGGTCTGAAAAGGGCCCATTTTACTTTGAAGGAGAGTCCCCACAAACTGTCCCTGACTTGCACGATGCTTCTGCCCATGTAAGCTCTTTCTCTTCATTAATCAAACCATCTTTGAAATTAATTTTCTTTTTAAATTCCTTTTTCAAAATAATCTTGATTGATAACCTTTTAAATTTTTATATTTCATTTTCTTTATATTACTAATAGTAATACTTTACAATTTTGTATTTATTTTATTGATAAATATGTCTATGAAATAGGCATATGGGGGATTTTTGTTGTTTAATGCTTTGTTTTGAATGCAAGGAAATTTTAGCCCATATATATGTTTTTTTTGCATTGGGTTTTTGAGTAATAGTATTATTATAGTGGAATATGTGGGACTTGGGGTTTTGCACTTTTTGCTTTTCATGGGGCCCAATAGACCTCTTAAGCCAGCTAGAGTTCTGGCCCACCTTAGCAGCATTTTGTTGTCTGATATGTAAAATACCATATAGTTTTCAATTATTATTATAAATCATATTACCTTAGGAAATAAGTTTGTTTGTAATTTGAAGCATTATCTCAAATGATCGGCCCAGAAAATATATCTAGTTCTAGTTACTTGTTTCTAACTTTTATATTAAGATAAAAAAGATAGCTGTCACTCAAAACATATCTTTAACATGCCTAAAGATTTAGTTTTATTGATAAGAATACAAATCTTGACTTTACAAGTACTTCATAGAATATGATTTTGCTTATTGATTACATGGATCCAATATACTCGGATTGCCAGTACCTTCTAGATTTAGAAGGTTTATATATATATATATATATATGGGATTTTTCACTTGGAAAAGAAAATTGTAATTGTTTAGGTTCAAATTTCAATTCTGTATAACTTTCCGCACTTTAAAAATGGCCAGCAGGAACATGGCCATTGAAACATTGTATCAGAAGTTATAAGTAGTAAGAAACAACGGTTGGGAGTTTTCAGCTTGTATTTCATAACCAAAAGTATAGTGAACAAATAGTAGAGGTCATTAACTAAGAACTGTTGTAGCGTAATTAACCTATCATGAGCTATACCATGGAAAGTGAACGTTCATTTGAAAATTCCCAGTGAAAAAATGTTGTCCAGGAAACCGGATAGGACTCTCTTTTACATTTTGTGTAACTGATGAAATAAAATTTAAGGGTTTTAAGTGTCTTTTATATTGTGGCAGATGCTGGTGTATGGTTGGGGTAGTGTTTCCAATGTGTGGAAGGTCCCGGAAATGGTTGGTAGCTTCGAGTTTGGTGGGAAAGAGGATTGGCGAAGGGGGCATAGAGAAGCTAGTGTGTTGAGGTACAAGGAGAAGAGGCAAAACAGGCTCTTCTCTAAGCGTATTCGATATGAAGTCAGAAAGCTCAATGCTGAAAAGCGCCCCAGGTTGAAGGTATTAACCTAATTTTTTGCTCTTGCCTTCTCAATCTTTTAAACAATGCTTTATGGTTGATTTCTATCCCGATTGCCTTGCTTCAAGCCCGAACTGGCTTCATTGTTTCATTTTACTATGCTGAGGCCAACAGATCTCTACCCTGATTCTTTGTTTTCACAGGGTCGATTTGTGAAGAGAGATTGAGAAATGCGTGCATGGACATTATGCTATTCTTTGGAACACAAGTAATGACATTGTCTAAGGAATGAAAGTTTACATAACCCTTTGGAACACAAAAAAGAACAAAAATGGGGGAAAAATAAAATTGAAGCAGCTGTAGAAGCATTTATGAAGTGTTAAGGAATGTTATTCTTGTCTTCAACATCTCAACACTTTGAAGTTTGAGATTTTCATGAAAGAGGGTTATATTCTGTAGTTCAGAGCCTAAGGAGCTTTGTATATGTGCAAATAAAAAGAAAAGAAAAGAAAAAAAAAAAACAATGCTGGATTTGAGTGTAAGATATCAAATTACATGGTAGACTTTATTTTCTGCTCAAATTACAATAATTATCTGCAAATTGATAGGCGGCCATGAACATAACATGAGTTATGAAGCAATGTTGATTTCTATAGGTTAGCTTGTTAATATCTACTTGAAATCACTATTAGCAACCAATAAATCTGTCTTGGATATCATTTCTTATATAAGTTAGTCTTTGATTTCTCGTTCATTAAAATCTCAGGATTGGAGCTTGACTGTCCAATTCATTGGTAGCTTGGTTTAGAACTAGCCTGGCATCAGGCAAGCATGCCACAGCTAGCTGTGCACAGTGTGCTAGAACTACTTACATTGTTCAAGATAAAGATCAATTTATGAGAGCCTGCTTTTTAACTGTGGCAAGCATGTTTAAGCTTTGAATTGAATGTCAGCGGGCAGTTAATGAATTATCTCTACGGATTAGCTTTTTTCTCAGACTGGCAATCCTTGTAAACTCTCTATATATAAGTAGATATTTGAATTTATATCTAAGAGGTATTTTTGGTGAAATAAAATCGTAAAATCTTTAGATTAAAATATAGAATACTTTTCAAGCTCGAGCCTTTGTAAATTGTGTCAAAGCAGTAACTGTCGAAACACAAATATTGTTAAATTCTAATGGAAAATATCTCACGGATTAAGTAGCCGTCCCAGCAATTTATTTTGACATCTAGACGGTGTTTGATTAGAAGACTGGATAGTGGCAATGGGGCCTATTGCATGTTTTGCATTGAATTTTCTTCAAACTTTTTTGCTCTTAAGTAGAAATAGCTATCATTCATTGTGCTTTATACTGGGTTGAAACTGTTTATAGTACTATAATTTCCACCCAGCATTAACAGCCATGAAAGAGAGGTCATAGGGCTGCCAAGGGTAAGGCTCATAGCTGGTAGGAAATCAATTTCAAGTGCAAGACAGAAAAAAAAAAAAAAAAGAAAAAAAAAAAAAAGAAGCAGTTAGCTAGTCAATTCGATTAATTTTTATTATCAAACTGAAATTGATATGATAAAACAGCAGTATTACACTTTCCAGGCTTCTGCTTGGGCTGCATTCCATCGAAAAAACAGGATCAAAGAGTACCAAAGAAAAAAAGCTTGAAAAAAATTGTAGTAAAAAGCTCTGCCTCTGTAGCATTTGTCTGGTGTGTTTAACCATTTTAGCAAGTGGTTAGCAGTGCACTAGCCTCCTTACTGATTGGATTTTTTATCAGTTCATCCAAGAGTAAAGATTGCTGCAGTGAGCTATGTGTGTACATAATTTACGTTTATATTATGTCAAATCGTATTTATATTATTTAAAAAATATGAAAATTTATATTGACACGTGAAATATGAACATTTTTTTGATTATTGTGCGAGTTGTTCATTTGTCCTCCATTTGAAATCAGTGAGGTTGATCAAAGTCCTCAACCACCCTCTAGCACAAATGCATTGATTTTCCAATTATTCTTTTATTTAGTGCAAAATTAGCTAAGACTTCATTGGAAAACAAATAAACAAACGAACAAAAAGAGAAAAAAAGTAAAAAAAAAAAACTGTATCGCTATTTTTCATTGCTATGGAATCACAAAAGAATTAGAAGCAGCTTAAAAAAATCTGTGCTATGACATTTCGTAATTATTAGTTATTAGTCATCACAAAGAAGTAACATGGAACAGGTTTATGCAAAGAGTTAAATAGTCTTCTTAGCCAGCAGATTTCGTCATGAATTGTGGGCCTAAGATAAGAAAGAAGATAGATTCCTGAGAAATGCTTAACAACAATGGCTATCAAGGCCTGGAAGCCTTGCTTTCAATGAGTTTTGCATGCAAATTCTTATCCTTGCCTGCAACATTCACAAGAGGTGGTGTAATCACATAGTTATTAGTCATCACAAAGAAGTAACATGGAACAGGTTTATGCAAAGACTTAAATAGTCTTCTTAGCCAGCAGATTTCGTCATGAATTGTGGGCCTAAGATAAGAAAGAAGATAGATTCCTGAGAAATGCTTAACAACAATGGCTATCAAGGCCTGGAAGCCTTGCTTTCAATGAGTTTTGCATGCAAATTCTTATCCTTGCCTGCAACATTCACAAGAGGTGGTGTAATCACATAGTTATTAGTCATCACAAAGAAGTAACATGGAACAGGTTTATGCAAAGAGTTAAATAGTCTTCTTAGCCAGCAGATTTCGTTATGAATTGTGGGCCTAAGATAAGAAAGAAGATAGATTCCTGAGAAATGCTTAACAACAATGGCTATCAAGGCCTGGAAGCCTTGCTTTCAATGAGTTTTGCATGCAAATTCTTATCCTTGCCTGCAACATTCACAAGAGGTGGTGTAATCACATAGTTTAAAAGCAGAAAAATATGCTAGATAACCATACCTCAGATTGGATGAACTTGGAATGACAGAAGGAAACATATCAGTGAAGTGAAGCAGTGGCAGAAAATTCAGTTGACAGAAGAGCAGAGAGCACAAGACTGCTCATACACAGGCCTTTTCTGGGTATGTTCAGCTGTGCTCTCTATCTTCTGTCAACAAAATGCACCAGCAAGGCCTGTCAAGAAAAGTTAGTTTTGAAACTTTCTTCACCTTCTAAAATGACAGAAGCAAAGGTAAATATTAATACGTGAGAACTTATAACTACAATTTTTTTTTTCCTTTGTATAAGAGAAATTTCATAGCAGAAACATGAAACAGTAGAGGGAAAAGAGAATTATCTCCATGTTTGACCAGGGAAAGAGATGGATATGGAGAGAGGATGAGAAGAGGTTGTTCAAAGGATGCTTAACTGTGAGTATGGGATGAGAAAGGAAATAGTACTTTGAAACGAAGTGGGTGATTTGATATTTCACTTGTGGAATAATATAAATTTAAATTTCTACTTTAATAGAATCTCACGATACGCACCTTCTATATCAAAATCGCATTGATTGGGCAATATCTAGTGATTATCTTCCTTAACATTATGCATTTGTCAATGCTAACAGTGTTTTTGATAAGTTGTTGTTGGTTCATTGAAAAAGAAAGAAATTGAAAGGTGAAAATGAAGTTTAAACTTTTCTACCAAACTATTGAAGTAAAAAAGAAATAATCGTACGGTGTAGGAAAATCTCATTGATCATTGTTATTAAAGCTTGAACAAGTGCATACAACAGTTTACTGTAGATCAATCAATCAGCTTGGTTTTTCAATTAAATTTACATAGGAAACTATTTTTGCCCTTCAACCTATGCAAGACCAGATTGACTGATGGACCATCTTGATGTTTCAGGTTTACTGATGATGAGACAGGACCTAGAGCTCAAAACAATGGTCAAGGGAACATAATTGAAGCATCATTTTGCAAGACACTAATGCTAAAAATGGGACTGTTGGCATCCTAATCTACATCAGGTTGATCAGTCTCTCCATTTCAGAGTAAGAAGGAGGTTGGGGGACATGTGGGGGGTGGCAATTAGTCATATCCAATGCCTGTCTTAGTAATCCATAGTGCATATGAAGAAAGCTAGCTCATCTCCTTTCCCAATACTTTATGAGACATGTTACTCTGTGAATGTACAGAGACCCGTACTTAACCGATATGATATTGTTCGCCTTTAATACGAAAGTTTCACAATTTATCTCATAAAAAACACTTTACAAGTATGAGTTCAAGTATCTCTTTATTTATCATAGAATAATCTCACTATATCCCTATATGAGATTGGGCATTATAACATGTTGATAGAATGTGAAGGTTTTATAAAAATCCATTGATATTATGTATTTAATTTAAAATTTTGGGAATTGGATTTGTAATCTGCAAGCAATTAAAGTAGTTCTACAGTCTCTTTTAGGCATACAGTGAGTATACATTCGTGAAAAATAGCAGTTGGGAGAAAAAGATGTGAAGAAGTGCTTACAGGAGGGACAAGTGCTGTGAAGAAGTGCTTTTCTTTATCAAAAGGGATTGGTTAATAATGATTCCTACATGAACGCAAGACATTCCA
The DNA here is from genome assembly GCA_033439115.1 of Firmiana major. NCBI lineage: Eukaryota > Viridiplantae > Streptophyta > Magnoliopsida > Malvales > Malvaceae > Firmiana > Firmiana major. The sequence continues at coordinate 70,788,732 of CM065904.1, forward strand.
TCATTATTTCCAAATCATTTGAAATTGAAAAGCTAGAATTCTTAATTCCATGTGTATTAAGTTATGATTTCAATCCTAGTTTAATTAGAGTTGTCTAACTAAGGCCACCATAATCACCAATAATCATGAATTATAAATGCTAGTGTTCAGTGATTTTGCCAAACCACAGCAAATCTAGAGACTGAAAAGAGTGTAAAAATAACTGATAAGAAGCAATGGAAGGAAAAAACATGAGTTCTTGTGCAAACAATGATGCTCTTGCTTATGGTTGCATTGTAGCAATACTCCTCCAGTTCCTCAAACACCACCAGCTGATGCTCTTGTTACCCTGCAATCCCAGGTGTACATCAGCTTCCCCCTGGTGCCGGGGTGCTTCCTCCTGGTGCTGGTATGCTTCCCTTTTTCAGGGGAGGATTGCAAGGGGCTTTGTCCTCTTGATCCTCGCTCGTTGACCGGCTTGGGAGGTACTAACCTGTTTATGTGCCATATGTTTTGGACGTGTCAGACTCCACAAACTTCGACACCTGATGCTGGTCGGCTTCCTCCGATAGTGTAGATATGTACCAGTCTTTGCATGCTATGATGTGGATTCGAATGTCAAATATTGTTTACAGTTGCACTATAAGCACACGAGCAAAGTTAATTAAAACGCTTGGCTGCTATGCTGTGTGTTAAAACGTGCATGGTTCATCCTGGGATTCGAATTTCTGATGTGGCTGTACTGAGAATTGTCCAAATTCCATGTTCCCCAATTTCATCTCTGGTATACACATTAATCTCATAGCTTATTTTTGTCCCTTTTTGCTCATATACTTTGATCAAGAAGAATTATACACTTATGTTGTAACAGTCCAATTTCACATTGAAATATCAAGAAAATCTGTTATACTGTACATGTAGATGTCTAAATACATATTTGTAAAATGTTTTTTGTAAAATAAAATTATGAGATTTTCAGACTAAAGAAGATGATATTTCACAAATTGAGTGCGGGTTTGCACCATTATCATTCTTGAACTTCATATTTCAAGAGCCAGCAATGGAGGAATGGATTATGTCTGATCATGCATATGGGATATTAATTAATTACATGACCTCTAGTAACCATAACAAGTTTGACTGGTTCATCCATCATAATGCACTTGGAGTTTTCATGGAATAAATTTGCTTTCATTTCATAAATCCTATCTCACTTATTATAAAAGGGTAATTTAGTGTATAAGACTCGTATTTTGTAGGGTCTTGAAAGAGTCATTGGCACCATTTTTTCTCTGCATTATATAGAGAGACACTATTTCCGCTCAACCATGATATCCAAGACACGAAAGAACAATTTGAACTTTTGACCTGCAGATTATAAAGATACAATTTTTATCGTTACACAAGGATTTTCTCATCTTATTACACTAATTATAAAGTTGAAAATTTTAAATTTTGACCATGGGAGATTTTGCTATATGCACAATCAAAATGGAGGGTTTTACAAGCATCTTGCATGGTCGTTGTGTTCACTAACATTTTTGTGCAATATGATTTTCATGTGAAAAACAAGTTCTCTTCAATGGGAAAATGGTCCTTTAGAATACCCCAAATTCAGACTAGCGGCAATAAGTCCATCAATGGCCTTCAGAAAGAAGCATTGAAAAATTGCTGATCCAAAAGTTCATCAATACCCCATTATGAGTTTGTGTGCATTAGGACCTATTCTATTTGGCAAAAGTTCTCCTCCATTACTCTCTAAAGTAAAACTGTAGCACTATATTATCTTTCTCCATTGTGGAAATACTTTTCACATGTAAGTTTAAAGCCAGCACATCATGAAGAAGAAATTTCGTGGCTGCTGCAGATAAAGTCTTGAATAGTCGGTAGGAATTCAAGTCAAGGGTTAGTTTTTTTTGGTACGTCGAAAATCTCGATGATCAAATTAAATTCGAACTTTATACATATAAAACATTCTCGCAAGTTAAAAATAAAAATATAATTATTTAAGTTAATACTTACAGTAAATTTTATTTTTATTTACAAAAACAAACAAATCGGGATTAGATTTGAAATCTGTCCTATAACAAAAAACATGAGAATTTATTGTAAATTGTACGATTTCGTATGGTTTTACTCATCAAAGTTGAATATAGAATGAGTCAGATCACTTCTACATCAATAATTCAAGGTTTCAACAGTAGCTCATCATGCATGTCTAAAGATGGTATTTTGACAGAGTTTAAGCAACTGTGCAAGCTATTCACCTGTCATTCATCAATTACCATTGATAGTCAAATCTCCTGATCATCAATCCTATCTCTACCACAAGAATTAGCCACAATCACACAATGACCAGCTAATCAAGGTTCAAGAACTTCTAACTCTCAAGTCAATGCATTGATTTCCATGATTCACTGGAGGGTGTAATACTGCAATTTCTACATGGTGCAAATGCAATATCATAGATTTTGTATATAGTTTACAAGTGAAAGAGTTCATGGAGGTGAAAATCTTATCTTACCTTCGGTTGAACATGGTGTAATGAAAGTGAATGAAGTGAATCAAGACAGAGAATTCGGTTGACTGAAGAAAAGAGAGCACAAGGCTGCTCACACACAGGACTATTCTGGGTATGTTCAGTTGTGCTCTCTATCTTCTGTCAACAGAAGCATCTTCATCCATCCTCACCATGAAAATTTCTCAGCTTCACAACCTTTTTCAGCCTCTCAGTCAGCAGCCAGCCTGCAGAAACAAAAGTTTTTCAAAGAACAGGAAGCTAGCCAGGAATCTAGTTTCATTCATAGATATATATTAGAAGTTCAGAACTAATTCGTTAATTTCTTATCTGAATTCAGTGGCCTGGAAAATCTCTGGTTAGTCAAGAAAAGAAGATGGTTGTTGGAGAGAAGGTTTGAGTGCTGTTAAGAGGATGCTGAAACTTTGACATAACTTGTGGATATTCTTATAGACAGGAAAAAGTCATGTAAAACAAGTGGCTAATTTAAAACTATTTATCAATTTTGTATCAACATCATATATTAATGATCCAATTCCATCATTATACTTGTGATTAGTTTTCATATTCCTATTGGTGGAGGAATTTCAATGTGAGAAGTTAAGCTGAAACATTCATTGGGAGTGTTGTCAAGCATGCATTTCTCCATTTTAGTCAGGATTTCAAGACTTCGATGTTTATACTACTTTACTAGCAAGCTAGACATAGACAAGATTGATGAAATATGTATGTAAACATGTTGGTTGAATGACGCATATATGAAAGTTTTATTATGTTGGCAAATGATCAATCAAAGTCTCAAGTGTTTGGGGCAATGCATGCCTTTGTTCTCCTCGAAACTGTTCTTAGTTAAAAGGCTGAATCTCAGTGGTTTGCAGTGCCACTTACAATACCCGTGGCAACAAAACCATGGGCCTAATGAACATGGCAGATTTTCCAGGCTGAAAACTGACATTGGTTAGGGCTTGGGCCTGGTTTGTTCCTTTTTCTGAAATGAATGTCTGCATGCTAATGCATCCATAACATTCTGGAACTTGCATTAGATAATGTTGGAAATACCTTTTGACAACTTAGCTTCTTAATGATGAAAAAGAAAGATATCCAGACGCTACCATTGGCAATTCAGGGAATGTTCAGGTGATTAACAACAGAAGACAGTAGAACATGAAACTACTAGACTTACAGTAGAAATCAAGACAAGAAGTCCCAAGAAAGTTCAGGAGACAGCTTATCCATCCTTTATAAATGATGCTATAGGTCTAATGTTAAACCAAAGAAGCTGAGACACAACATCAAACAGTTTCATAATCCATACAAATGGCTCTCATCTCTCAGTTGGTTGGTGATGAAATCTATGACCCCTTTCTTTCCATGATCAACAAATGTCCTGTCCTTAACACTCCAACAGATTGGAAGGAAACCCCAAAGGCTCATGTGTTCATAGCTGATCTTCCAGGGCTCAAGAAAGAGGAAGTGAAAGTTGAGGTTGATGATGAAAGGGTGCTTAAGATAAGTGGAGAAAGGGTTGCCGAAAAGAATGATAAAAATGACATGTGGCATAGAGTTGAACGTTGCCGAGGCAAGTTCCATAGGAGTTTTAAGCTGCCAGAAAATGCAAAGACTGATGAAGTTAAGGCATCAATGGAGAATGGAGTGCTTGTAGTGACTGTCCCCAAACATGAAGTGAAGAAGCCAGAGAAGAAAGTGATTGAGATTGAGGAAATTAAGGTTTGAGAAGCTGAAATAATCATCTTGTTTTCATGTTTTGTCTAGTGTGTTTATTGTGTTCTGCATTTTCATGTAATGTGTATGCTTCTGTCATGTAATCTATGCATTCGAAGTTATAAATAAAGTTGATTGACTGCTCTTGGTGTGCCTCGTTCTCCCCAAATTTGCAGAAATCTCAGAAGAAAAACCTTTGAAAACATGTTAGAATTGGACTTTGAAGAACTAATTTCCTTCATATTCAATATCAATTCAAATAACCCGAAATTAAAAAAAAAAAACCTCAAAAATTAACTAGAAAAAATCGAAATAATTCAAAAACGATCCAACCCAAATCTTAATCTGTCAAATCCTGCCTCTGACATAAATTCATAAGAACATTTTGCATATACATATATATAATTGTGTTGGCCTCTTGTAGATTATAGAATTCAAAGTTTTCTAAAGTAGCTTCCCTACATATCAGATTTGCGTTATTCAACAGAGGGAATGTAATACTTGTCATGGGACTAGGGGTGTAAACGATACAGTGGTACTCACAAGCTAGTCGGATTCAACTCGAGCAAAATTCGAATTCGACTCAATTTTAGTCGAGCTCGAGCTACTCGAGCTATCGAGTGAGTCGAATTCGAGTATTTAGATACCCGGCTCGAATAGCTCGCGAGCCTAATTGAGTATCGAGTTTTTATATATTTTAATAATATAATAATATTTATATAATGATTCGAGCCTAATCGAGCTTAATAGAACCTAATCAAGCCTGAACAAAATATCGAACTTATATAATCGAGCCTAACCGAGCCTAATCAAGTAGCTCGAATTCGATCTTGAGCCGAGCTCGAGTTTAAAAAATAAAACTCGATCGAGATTGAGCCGAGTATCGAGTACCGAGTTTCGAATCGAGCTCGAGATCGAGCACCTCACTGTATCAGCTCGGCTCGACTCGATTACACCCCTACATGGAACCATATGTGCTTAGCCATCCAAATGTACAACCTAATGACTTTGAGATGAATAAATAGAAATGATTTTTTCTTTGCTTCCAACTTAAAATATTAATGTTAAAATTTAAATTTTAAACATGTAGAATTTTTTTATCCTTAAAAATTATTTTTGAATAAGAAATCATTTCCTTTAACTATTTATAGAAATGATTTTTGAATAAGAAATCATTTCCTTTAACTATTTATAGAAATGATTTTGACACCCTGAGGGACCTCACTTTGGGCTTAAGCATTCTAATTAAACTCAATTACCCATCAATTGCCAGCTCTTATTCCTTAAATTTTCTCACTTCAAATGTTCTTTTTCCTTAATCATGACAAGTTTTTTCTACAATTGAGAGTAAGGAAAAACATTAGTTTACATTAAATGTTGGAATCAACATTTTTATAAACATATTAAACTATGCAAAATGATGTGGACAAGCATCAGCTTTCATATTAAATTATGTAGTTTCAATACAACCAAGTCCCTAATGTGATCAAGTGAAATATAAAAAAAAAAACACTTCACCATGTTTTCAACACTTTCTTTATTGGTGGTTAGTGAGTACAATGTTGTTTAATTTTAATCACTGTCATACACTTATGGTTTAATAAGCAGTGCCAATTTGTTGGCTTCCTGCCAATCTATGAAGCTTCATCTCCTTGATGGCTGGATCTTCAAGCAAAAGCACCTTGTTTTTGTCTCTAACCCCAACCATGTGGAGATATTCATCATCTTCCCTTTCTTTCCCTTTGAATAATAGCCTTTGCTCTCTTGGCTCCAAACTTGTTACCAATGACAATACCATCTTCAACTCACCTAAAGAAATTTGCCAAAATTTTTCGATCAATAATCCAAAAATTCATAAATGATCGAATGAAAAATACAAATGTTGAAACTTGAATTTTAGATCTGTAGAATTCTTATACTATTAAAATGAGGAATTGATCATTTGAGTTAACACTGAGTTCTTAAAATTCTGATGTGAAATATATAGTTGATAATTTGGTGACAAAGTTGAAGATAAGAAGGCTTACCAAAGGTGGAAGTTGCTTCAATGGAAATATCATGCCATTGAGAAACAGTTGAGACTCTGACAGTTATCATCCCTTCTCCTACACTTCCACCAGCTGATTCTCTCTTTTGAACAAGCATCCCACCAGGCCTGAGTTCCCATTTGATTTCACTAACAATACTATTGTTTACACATCCCTTTTCAGCAGCTTTTGCATTGCTACTGCCATTACCATTGCCACCATTTCCACCATTGCCAAACTTAAAGCTGCCTCTGCAAAACCTCTTTGACTTCAACTTCATCATTCTTTTCCTGAATGCTTTTTCCAGCTGAAATTTCTGTCTCTGTCAAAAGCTCAGGCTACAGATGTGAAGGGGAAGTGTTGGGGTTTAGCTAGTTATATAATAGTAGAGAGCATGGGTTAGGACAAAAGAAGCCATGAATAAAGAAAAACAAGCTGCCTAAGTCTAAGGTTTAGCCAAAAGTAAAGAAAGGAAGACTTGTGAAAGTGATAGACAATTGTGGGTTTCGCCTGCTGATTTTATGGGAGGCTCAAGCACATGGGAGGTGGGTGCCATGGAACACGCTTGCCTGAATGGCGGGCCAAAAACTCAATAAAACACAGTGTTTGGTGAATTCAAAGTCTAAGTGGGTCATGCAATATTTTAAGAGTTGTTTTTCGATAGTTTGAATCTCAATATTTATATATTTTTTAATATCATATTACGATTTTCTTTATATTAAAAAAATAGTGATTAATTTGAAATTTTTTTCATCAAAATCAATCAAAAAGAAAAAAAATTAATAAGATCTTTGATTTAAGGAGAAGAATGGAATTACGTTATTTTTACACAATTTTGTTGACTTATTTAGTTTGATTATTTGATGATTTTTCTATAAATGCAATGACATAAATAGAAAGTCCTATTTGATATCATCTTGCATTTCTTTCCTTGTTTTCTTTGTAGCTAAGGCTTCCTCTTCTTCCTTCCATTCTAGGAGTAAAATTGAGAGAAAGAAGCTCATAAGTCATAATGTAATGATCAAGTTGTTAAAGCATATATATGGTTTTGGGCAACAATAAAGAGAGTACTAACTTAAACTAAACATGGTTGTTCAACAAAAGAACTCATGATTATAAGATTTTCATATATCTTTGGTTTCTTTGCTTTGACTCTTTTCTATTGTTGGCAACAAGTAACTTAGATGGACAATTATCTATAAACCCTTTATTTAAATTTCTTCTATCATTGGTTTTTCAACAAGAAAGAACTTTCATGATCATGACATTTATTAGGAGATTGTTAAGATCAAGTAACCCTTTTGCTCCCTTTTCCACAAGTTTTATTAAAGTATAAAAATATTATCTAATTTGATTAAAAAATTTCACGATTTTATCTCATTATAAGTACTTTTTATAAGATAAAATTATGAGACTTTCGAATCATTTTTAAGTAAATTAATTTGAATTTTTACAAAAAAAAAAGTGTTAAAAGTGTTAAAATATGTGCATTTGTACATCATGTTTGCTAATTTTGTAAGATTGTGCCTATATCTTGGTCACGTTCTCCTATTTCATGAGCTTTTAATCCATTATTGTATTTTCTCTGTGTGTATTTTGTAACCCTAAAAATAATATTAGTTTTTTCATTTCAAACATCATTAACAATTCAAGTAATTAAGAAAGGATTGTAATATATTATAAAGTTTAAATTCGATTTCAAATCTAAATTAAACTTGAAAATATTACCAGGACTAGTTGGTCTTTGAATTTTTTTTCTTTTGTTTTTCACCATTAGCAAATAATTGATTATATTTAACAAAATAGTAGCCTAATTTCACCATTTTTCAATTTTTTTTAAGTCCCTTTGTCTCACAAAAGTTGTAGCAAAGAATAAGAATATTATCCCCTCAATCTTTATCCACACACATCTGTCATTCCACCCTAATATTAATTATATCATTTGACAGGACATGGTTTTGAATCCTAGCTATATCATCATTCACTTGAAAGAAAAGCTTACATTATTAATATGCACATTTTTGCTCTTCAATTGTCTTTTCAGATTCCCAAAGACAGCAGAAACAATAAAAGGGGGTAGGGATCTCAAATGTTTGATGGAATATATGTTACAAAAATAGAAAGGAAGACAAAGATGTTTGTCTTTTTCTAACTTCTTGTTTATGGTTTAGTTGGGTTAGTTAGGTGGGTCTCATCTTGTCCTTTGAGATGTCTCTCTTAAGTAGGTTTAATGCAAATGATTAGTTATTATCCCTAGTTCTTATACTTCTATAGCGACGGTTAGTTATTTTATATGGTATGAACTTATCAACCCATGTGGGAGATGGAGATTCTCTTCTCTCTCTCTCAGAAGTCTCATCTCAAAGAATTTTATTAAGCATTAAACTTAATAAAGCTTCATTAAATCAAGGGATAAACATCCCATTTTAGACACAAGATTCCTTGAAACTTGATAATTTTTTCTTATTGGCTGACAAACATAAACATGAAACTCAAAGCTGCTTTTATATATACATATACACATATATATATATATATATATATGTGTGTGTGTGTGTATGTAAACAATAAGACCCCCCACATGTATTGTAAGAAAGAGACATAGTGAACATAGGTGGTGGTTAGGCAGGGGCAAAAACCAAGCATATGTAATGGGTCGATAATTATAAGACATATATTCCTCATTTTGCCATGCATGAATCATCTTAGCTTTTTTCAGTTTGAATCCAAGATCTCCCAAAATTCATTCAAACAAAAGATTAATCATAATCACCCCCTCCCAATATATATATATATATATATATATATATATATATATATATAAGGAAAATTTATCAAAAGAAGATCAAATCAAAATGTGTTAAAAATAAAGTATTTTATCTTTGATATATACTTTTTGACAAGTATGATTTGATGGTTTGTTATAAAAAAGTTTTTATTCTTTAAAAAATATCTCATAAATATGAGTTTAGACATCTATATATATAATATAGTAAATTTTCAAAACTTTCCGATGTAAAATTAGAATGTTAGAGTTTATTACTTCGAGCTTTTGGGTTTCTTATTATATATTTTAGTAAATAAATAATTAGAGATAATATAGGAGTTAACCTTAGCTAGAAACATGTGAAGATATAATAGCAAGGCAGACAAGGCATGCCCATAACAAGATAAATGGAAGTACAAGACAGATACTCTCACACCTCCCACAAGATTTTGGAGCCTCTTGTTGGCATTCCCAAACAAAAGATATGTAGCCCGAGATTTTATGCGCATGGAAGTGATTTGAAGCTCAATCATGGAGTTGCATGAATGGCTATAGCAACTTTTTTTAATCTTTAGAAATTAGAAACAGATATATAAGATTCCATTCTTGTTTTCTTGTTCTTAATCATTATAAGAAAAAGATGGCATATTATCTTCTTTTATATTTATATATATATATATATATAGTGTGCGAATGCGTGCGATTTTAATAGTAATTTTTAATCAAACATTAAGTTATTGTATAATTATAATATAATATGTAAGTAGAGATATATGAAATATTTTTTATGATAAAATTATGAAATCTTCAATTAAAATAAATAATAACTTACAAGTTATGTGCAAGTTTTTACAATTATACTTTTAAAATTTTTTTGTGAGATAAAATTTTAAAATTTTCGAATTAAAATAAGTAATGCTTTGCAAGTTGAGTGCTATAACAAATTTACAAAGGCTAAAGTGTATGGGATGATATTTGTTGGGTAGGTTGCACCGGATTTGGATGAACAGGCTTGGGTTACTGCATTCTTAAGGACCTTTCGAGATGAAAGAAAAACCAAATCATAGCCCTATGAAAGAGACAAGCTTTAGGCGTATTGCATCATACCACAATTATCTGACACAGGAAGCCCAAATAATGCAGTTTGGTCACTGATTTTTGCCCCTCACTTCGCCACCTCTCCTGGCAATTGAATGCCTATGATGAGACCAGAGCAAAAGAAACACCGACTTACTGGTATGCCTGCACAATCATGGCTTCAATTCCCACCGGAAAAATGTAAATTTTAAAATAGTCAATGCAGTCTTTCAAGAGAATTCACCATCCGATATTGAGCCAACGGTTGTCACATACAATGCAATTAGTAGTGGGTATCTTCAAATGCAAATATTCATAATTTATGTGACAAATTTAAACTTGCATGGGAGTTGTACTTGAGAGCTCATAATTAATGGGTGCCTTAACCTCAAGTTTTCGGCGCCGTTACAAACTTAAACAGCATGTTGGGACCTATCCTAAGCCACCAGACAAGAAGAAGAAAGTTCAAATCAGGAAAACTATGACTGAATTCTGTAACTTAGCTGATCTTCCTTGAAGCTGCAAACCGTTTGTTAGGAACTAAAATGGAAACTTACATCCCACAGACAGCAAACCGATGAGCATTTAGGTACTGTGTAAAATTCAAAGTTTTACGTGTTTGTACTTCTTTCTTAGCTGCTATTGTTGTAACACATGTTTAGCGTTCCTTTCCATAGCAAATTCGTATAAAAATACATTTGATAATTTTAAATATGATATAAAAATTTTATGTTTTATATGATTTGACACGACATGAAGAAGATGGCATCCATGGAGGATTGAATTAAAGGTTGCATTTAGATAATGGATTCCTACTATGTTGGATGTTGGCCGCCATTGAAGCTCAGGATAAGCTTGTTATTAGTTCCCCAGGGTACATGGTGGTTTGTTTATATTTCTTTGCATAATCCCAGATCACTGGTTAAATGGTACAGCCTAACATTCATTACCTTTTCCATGCAAAAGGCAGAGTTTAGGTCATTCTGCTTTTCCAATACCTGTAATACAAGCATCTAAGATCTGCCATGGATTTCCAAGTTCTGTAATTTTAGGATCATATTCTCCATCATTACAACCATACAACTGTGTATTTTGATTACTGTATACAATTGATACAAATGTGAAAGGAAAATCAGAACATAATCTGAAAAAGTGGCCTTCGGAAGCGGGAATTTTGTGATTGTTTTAAGGGTCAAAACTCATAAGTTCGAGTGCTGATATTTGATATTATCTCCAGAAGTTTACAATTTAGACACGGAATGGAAGAATATATCAACACATATCCTCCACGTAGAATTTTCATGTATCACTCAAAGAATCCAACTTTAATTCCAATTTTAGTGTTTAAAATAAAATGAAATCTACTTTTTATTTATTTTCTTAAAAAGCGAATCTAATTCCTTAAAACTTTTAATATTCGGACATCATAATTTTTTAATTATTTGATTAATTGTCCGTTTGATTCATCAATGCAGTCCAATGAGCTACACTACAATCACTCTTTTACATAAAAACTAAAATATAAATGTTGTTATTCAAAACAATGGTGACGAATTGCTGACGCTTTTTTTTCGAGTTTTTTGTCACTTGTTGTCGAAAGTTTCTGTAAAAAAAAAAGAAGATCAGAGGAACACAGAAGTTGTCCCCTGCATTTGCACTCCAATACTTAAGTCAGATAGGGAGTTTGGTAAAGTTTTAGTATGAAATTTTTCGATCTGATTTATGAATCATACCTGATCCTTATTTATAGGGATTTTTCTTTGTCACTAATTACGCATATGTCATTTTCATTAAATGTCATATTTTTTCATGCTTATTTTTGTTTTTTTTGTGCGTCACGTGACGTATTTTTTTTATTTTTAATAGCATACACAATAATAAAAAAAAGTAAATTGATAGTTTTACTCATTATTTTAAAATTTTTATTATTTTATTATAATACACATATTTTTAATTATTTTTAATTTTATTAAAATTAATTTCACTTTCTATTCAAATTAATATGGAAATATTTTAAGTGAACACTTTTATAAGAGTTGAAAACGTTTGAAATCTACTGAAAAAAAAAATAATAATGGTTGGAAATAATATTGGCGCAAGCCAAGTGCAACATACCCCTTTATGTTCATGAAGGAAAATATTTTATGGGGGTTGCTTGAAAACCCAAACTATATCTTACTTATTGATGCTTCCAACTTCCAACCTCCAACGTCTTTTGGAATGGGAAACTTCATTGGAACATGAAAGCTTCATTCGTACCTTTAAAAAGTTTGTTTCCAACGGTGCAAATGGACCCCTCCACCATTTCCATATCAAAGTCCATACTAAAATTGAAAGTGTGAAAATTGATTTTATAATTTTAAATACGACACATAATTTTTTTTTTGGTTTACGATTAAAGTATATTATAAGTTTTAATGAGAATTAACATTGGATTATAAATCGTTCACTAAAAAGGATTGCTAGTAACCAGAATCGAATTTAAACCTTACAAGCGAAGTATATAATTTTTACCGATTCAATTAATCACCATTTGCAAAGAATATAAATATTTTGTATCTTTAAAAGATCCAATCTATAAAAATATTATCAGTTCAAATTCAAATATCTTACAATTTTATCTCATAAAAAATATCTCATAAATATAAATTCAAATATATATATATATATATATATATATATATATATATATTCGAATCAACCAACATTTCGAATCTTAAAATTGTCATTATCGAAATAATTTTATTTGAAACCACTCTTGTCCTCATACTACAAAATAGATGAGATACTTGTGATTAAAAAAATATCTATTTATATATCATAATAAAATGTCATAATCAATCAGAAAAGAACTATTTTATGTGTGACAAATTTGCTAGTGACATTAACATTTCTTCACTTCTTTCTATCAAATAGGTTTATGTATACGCCACTAACAATAGAATAATGAATAAGGGAATCATAGTCACAAATAGACTAATAAAATAAAAAAAAAGAACAAAAATGAAAGGATGACTTGTAAGGTTCTTTGTAATCAGTAGTAGACAGTGGACCACTTGTCCCCAAAAAATAATTAGGAATCCCAACCTATTTTGCCACCCACTAGAAAAAGGGGAAAATTGAGGGTTATTTTACTGTTCTTTAATTAACTTTTATTTTATGAAATATAATTCTAATAAATGTAATGAGAAAATTTATTCCTCACAAAACCATATAGGAATCAAATGTTATAAAAAATATATTTTTTACATTAAGAGGGCGTTTGGTTGGGGGTAATTTTTTTTTCTCCCGGTAATTTTTTTTCGTCATTCGATTCCCCCCGTTTGGTTCGTTTCTTTTTCTCTTTGTCAGTCATTTTATTTTACCTACAGTATTCAATTTTGAAAAAATCTGAGGTAAAATGATTACCTTCGAATCATGTGGTATTTTTAGATTACCTGAGTCAAAAATTTTTACTTTTGGATCTAAAATAATTTTTTTTCCCTAAAATTTACCCCTTAAAATTTTTTTTCTGAATAAAAAATAATTTTATTTTTCAAGATAATATTTTTTTCTCCGAACCAAACGCAACCTAATAGGGAATCCATCTCATATTCTAAGATTGTGTTTGCAACATTAACAGAATAACATTATTTTAAAAATACATTAAAAATAAATAATTATATTCTGAAAATAAAATTAATTTTTGAATTTTCGACAACTCGTAAATCCACCGGCCACCCGTCGTAGACGCCAGACGAACCTTCTAGGCACACGCGCTCTTTGCAATGTCGTGGTATCATGGTGATGAAGCGTGCACTTTACTAATAAACTCACGTTTGCTTTTAAAATTCAACCTCCATGTTTGAAATGATGTTGCCAGAGTCATGTTTTGATGTTTCCACTACTTAGTTTGATTCCATTGCGGCGCTTTTCACCAAATCATATAGCTTTCTCAGGAGTGGGAATAGTATCATTTTACCTGATTGAAGACAGAAAACAAGTGGTCTAATTTAGGTTCTTAACTTCGATTACATTTCTAAGACGGCCAATGGAGTTTTGAAGTTTGTCTGAGTCAGAGGGTAGCACAGTGTCCCAAGATTGCAGCGGAAAGAGAGAAAAGAATCAGAAAACCAGAGAAGCTAAAAAGGATTCTTTGCTTATTCCAAGCTCTCGACAGTAACCGGTCAATCCACGATACCCTCTTTGATAAGAACGGTTTATCAACTGTCAAATTTGCTCTTAACCCATACATATTACATCCCATGTGATCTTTTTCAAATATTTTATACATTCAAAGGCCTGTCAACGTTCAAAGCTTCCTGCTTTTAATAAACCATGGCCTCAAATAGTTTGCCAGTTTCGTGGTGATTTGGAGCCGGAACAAGGATAAACTATTGTTCTTTTTTTGTAAGTTTTTGATGTTGGGTTTTGAAGCAAATTGGTTGTAGTGACCTGGGTTTTGTCTTTGCTTTGTATTTGTTTCGTTTGTTTGATCTTTTTTGGTAACTGGGACCGGATAAAGTTCAGACGTTGCTGGCCTTTTCCAGGGAGGATTTTTTTGGGTTTGAGTTCTGAGATGGGGTTACAGTGAATTTTCTGGAGATCTGGAAGGTGAATTGTTAGGAGAAATATGGAGCCTCCAAAGGGATTTTTGGCTGCTTTGTGGAACTTTATATGCTTTCTACCTTTTTTCATTGGCTTGCTGCTGTTAGGCACAGTCAAAGGTGAGTGCCTTAGGATTGTTTTTCTTGTTCTGAGGTTGCTTTGCCTTCTTTCTTGTTCCTTAAACTGGTCTTTTGAGGATTTGCATAAGGAAAAATCCTCCATTTTTTTTTATATTATTGTTAGTTTTTCTTTTGTAATCTGTAAATTGTATTTCTTTTTTTGATTTGGGGAAGGGAGGTTTTGAATCTTGCCCTTTGATTAGGGATTGTGCACCAAGCATTCAGCCAAATGCTTGGGTGGTGTAAATTGTTTTTCTTTCGTAGAATAGCATTTGTTAGCAATAAATGGAAAAGATGCAAACGCTCTAGGGTTCATCCAGCTTAGTTCCTATTCTCTAAACTTTTCCTTTCTAGGCATTTTGGCGTAGTTCCTCTGCTTGATAAGAAGTAAAACCAAAGCCTAATAATGGTGTTTGAGGCTTTCTGTTTAGAGAAAGTAGAATGGCATTTTGGTGATTAAATGCAATGCATTTTGCATCTGGTCTGGTCTGCTTAAACCTATTAACAATGAAGTATCAGTGCTGAACCAAGCAATTCAAACCTTCTAATGCATTTTATCTTCAGGAATCATTTTCTGCCCACTGATATGTGTTATCATGACGATTGGAAACTCATCCATCATATTGGGCCTTCTGCCGTATCATGGTTACTGGACTTGTTATAGCATTGTGAGGTGATTTTCTTGACCCTTGACTTTCCAATTTGCTGTGCTTCATTATTATTGTGTTCTGTTTCTTATTCTGTTAATTTCTTTAATGGCAGAACTAAACTATTAGGGCCATTTCTAAAGCTCATTATCTGCGTATTCCTACCGGTTGTTTTGATATTGTGGGTGGTGGTTGGCATTGCCGGAAGTATCATAGGAGGGATACTATATGGCTTTCTTTCGCCAATATTTGCCACTTTTGATGCTGTAGGAGAAGGAAAGACCAAAGTTTTTGTCCACTGTTTTTATGTATGTCTTAATATATCCACGGTCTGATGATCTTTTTACATTTATTAACTTCTCTTGTTCTTGTGTCATGAGAGGGAGGCTTATATATTGCCCTGTTTTCAGGATGGTACTTGGAGCTCTATCGAGGGCAGCTTCACTGTTATCAGGGATTTCAAAGATGTTTTTTTCCATTCCTACAACTCGTATGTGGAAGACCTGTTAAAAGAGCCTCCAAATGGAAAATACTATGAGATCAGGTAGATTTAAAGTTCTTGATGCCCATTTGAAGTCATTTTGGGCGATGGCCAAGAGAATCATTTATGCCTTGATAAACAAATCTTTTATCACAAAGTGCATTGCTGATTATAGGACCCTTGGTGATCCATATGACGAGTCTATAAACTATCTGGGAGCCTGTTAACTTATAGGTTTAAGACCTTGCATCTTCTATTCCTGATTATTGACTTGTTCCTTTTAACCTTCTACAGTTCTTATGTCTATTATACATATAATTCTTAGGATCAAAGACAAGATTTTCCACTACCAGTCGTCAATAAATTGTTCAAAATTTATTGTCTTTCCTTTTTGAGTTCACTTGTTTTTTTACTTATGGGGTCGAGTAAATGCACGATAGATTCTATTGCCATGAAATTAGATCAAGTAAATTCTCCTCTCTAGATGTTGTTGGTGGCTGCATCTGGCTATTATCTTTATTTCATCATTTAGGTAACTCACAAAGATTATGGTGGTGTTATGAATGTTTATATTGGTTCTTTTATTTGCTTAGAGATTGGCAATAGTGTGTGTTAAATGCTCTCGGTTCCTCGGAGATATAAATACTAAATGTTTCATTAGAAATGCTACATGCGTAAATTTGATAAAAAAGATAAATTGTGGTATGACAATGTATATATGAGGAAATATTGTCCATGAGCTAGTTGATTTAAAGTTTAAACTGTAGAATAAATTAGGCGAACTATGGATGAAGAGAGTTTGACAAGTGTGCTTGCCATTTAGGTTCCTATACAGCGAGGCAATTAAGCTTTTTGGGGTTTTCCTTTTTTGCAATGTAAATCCCTTTTTGTCTCAACTTAGTTTTCTATGAACTTGATTGCAGAGTTCTTTATCTTCTTCCGGCTCTGATAGCTGCGGTGCTTGGTTTCTTGGTTGATTTTCCAGTGATTTCACTTATTGCCCTATGCAAAAGTCTTTATATGCTCTTTAAGGGGTGGCATAGATTATTTCATGACCTTATAGGTCGAGAAGGCCCTTTCTTGGAGACAATATGTGTACCATTTGCAGGCCTTGCTATCTTACTCTGGCCACTGGCTGTTGTTGGGGCAGTGTTGGGTTCGATGGCCTCTAGTATCTTCCTTGGTGCCTATGCAGCGGTGATTGTTTATCAGGTTTATATCTTCTATGTAGTTTTAGTACCTTTGCTTAGTCTTCTAATAAAACATTATTGCGCTTCAATAGGGACATGGATCTTCTTAAATGCAGCATTTAGCTATATAAGTTCATATGCTTGGTTTGGAGAAAAAACAAACTTCATATCTCCTTTGTTGTTATTATTATTCTGTTAGATGCCAGAAGGTCGCATTAGTAGATAAACCTGTTTCTTATCCTTATTTCCATTTAACTTATAACTTGCTTGTATGGGCTTTGATTTGCAGGAGTCCTCGATTTGGTTTGGGCTTTGTTACATTGTTGCTTCCTTGTCCATATATGATGAATACAGCAACGATGTCCTTGATATGCCGGAAGGATCTTGCTTTCCCAGGTTTCCGTCAGCATTCTTATAATTTGTCATTATGATATTATACACCTTAACAAATTTTTACAAGTTTTCTTTTATAAACAGGCCTCGGTATCGTAAAAACCAAAAGGGCCCCATCTCTAATGCAAGCTCGTTTTCGAAATCTGACTCCATTAGACCCCGTCCTCCTGCTCGTATTGATTCACTTACAAATGCAAGGATTGATTTGAAGCCACTTGAGGTGATTCGTTTGTTTGTCGGCATATCCTTGCATGAATGGTTCTGTGATTCTAAAATTTGAAGATATTCATATTTTATCGTAGTCAGGTGCTAAACGCAGTTTGTTTATGATTAATGTAGCTACTTGATGGCTTGTATAAGGAGTGCCTCCGCCATGGGGAAATCATGGTTTCTGAAGGGCTTATAACTCCTAAAGACATTGAAGATGCCAAGTCTAGCAAAGGAAGTAAATTGGTCAGCATTGGCTTACCGGCTTATTGCTTTCTCCAGGCACTCTTGCGCTCGGTGAATGCCAATAAATCTGGCATATTGTTGGGTAAGTAAATTTGTTTCCTCTTATGTAGCCGCCATGGAAGAGATACATGCGATAGAGATTTATAATCATGGTGATATGAGTTACAAACTTTCAAGTGGCTTCGACAGCATCTAAGAAATCGCTTTTATGTAGGTGACAATACTGAAATAACGGCCACAAACAGGCCAAAAGACACCTTCTTTGATTGGTTTCTCAACCCCTTTCTGATACTAAAGGAGCAAATAAAAGCGGAGAATCTTTCTGAGGAAGAAGAGGATTACTTAGGCAAGTTAGTTTTGCTGTATGGTGATCCGGCTAGGTTGAAAGTTTCAAATATCGGCTCTCCACCTGAATCTGAACGTAAACGAGCTGAACTTGATGCAGTAGCCCGAAGGTGAGAATGCAAGCTTACATATTTTCTTTCTTGACCTTCTTTCTTGCTACATAATCCAACCCTGTCATTTATGCTTCATAATGAAGGTTACTAGGGCTTACCAAATCTGTGTCAAGGTATCCGACTTTCAGGCGACATTTTGAGAATCTTGTCAACAAACTATCAGAGGATCTGTCGAAAAGGAACGGCGACAGCACAAGGTCGAGTAATGGGGCTCAACCAGTTCGGAGAGCAAAGAGCACCATCGCTCGGATGTTTAGCAAAAATAGATCTTTCAAGCGGAGTACAAGCCACAACATGTCTGATCAAGAGTCACCATCTGTTACTGCTAGGGATATAGAAATTGTATGATCGATTCATAATCATTTTTGGTTTCTGGTCGAATAAAGGCGGGCATTTTTTTAGTTTTTGTTCATTCATTTCAAGTCCTTAATGCTTTGGAATGTTTGACAAACAAGCAAAAGCAACCATGAATGAGTATAGTAAATAAGAAATCAAGAAGCTCCATGAAAATTGAATACAAAAAGATATTCCAACCATAGCCGAAGCTTGTTTATGGTCATACATAAATGTCAAAGCAAGTTATTTCACATGTTCTTGTTGTAGGCAGGACCATAACCTATGTTTTTGGCACAGATTTTTCATATCATTTTCAGTGAGAAGACAAAAAAAGAAACATTAATTTTGTCAATCTAGTTATTTATGGAACTATTAAGCATTTTTTTTAACTATGAGGTTTTCGTATATTATATTAAATATAAGATTAATTTTTATTCATATTATGTGGTTGATGCCGATTAAAAAAAAATTGTTTTGGTGAAAATTTGAACAGGAGAGAATTTTTCTTTTTATTTTTTTCATATAAGGAGAAATCATAACCTGCTAGGTTAATATGATCAAGAATTTTTTAGGATGATTTTTATTATATTAATAATAAACATGGTTTATATTTGAAGCATTGTTTATGTATAAAGGGTTTATATTTAATACATAGATGATTTAAACATGATATGATAATATAACATAAAAATTTACGAAAAAACACAAAAATTATATAAATTAAAGTTTTGATAGTTATTATATATAAATTTGATAAAATTTACAAATTGATTTGGTATTTAATATGTTGACATAAATTATAATCTAATAATTTTTATATTTTATATTATTTAATACGTACCAGGCACGACGTGCGTGTGCGCGTGTGTATATATATATATATATATATATATATATATATATATGAATTGATTCACCAAGTACTTACATGAGCATCAATATTAAAAGATTATACTTTTGGGCGTAAGGGTTCATTTCAAATTTGTAAATTTTGGGCTTTGTTTCGGCCCACAAAAGCCCAAAGTTTAGCCCATATTCCACACACTTCTCAATGAAACTATCTTCCATTCACAATCCACCACGTGTGCAAAGTTATTAGGGGCCATGCTGAGCACACGCCCTAAAATGCAACAGAATAATCGAAGCCAGGACAAATCCACGTTCACCCTCAAACCATCGATCCAGATTCATCCATGTCATCATACCATTTGTAAAAGGTGACCCAATCCACGGCCCCCAATTATCAACACCTATTTGCCCAAACTACCCTCTCTTATCACCAAAAAAGTGAAACAACCACTTATATTTGAAGCCCAGTTCCGTCATTCGGAAATATCACCCATAAATATAGAACTGCCTTTCTCTTTTCGTTTGCTCTGTTTCGTTTTCGAGTTTTCCTCTTCTTCCCGAAACGATGGCGACTAGTTTGATTCGACGGGCGATGAATATGACGTCACGTGTTTCGTTATCAGCGGTGGCTCCGGCGTCGAGGCTGGTAGTCGAGCGGCCCTACGCCAGTGAGACGGAAGCTCAAAAGGTGGAACCAAAAGCTGCTGCCGCGACCAATTTGAAAACCTTCCAAATCTACCGATGGAACCCAGATAACCCAACGAAACCACAGCTCCAGGACTTCAAAATCGACCTAAAAGAATGTGGGCCCATGGTCCTCGACGCCCTAATCAAGATCAAGAACGAGATCGACCCATCGCTCACTTTCCGTCGCTCCTGCCGTGAAGGAATCTGCGGCTCTTGTGCAATGAACATCAACGGCTGTAACGGCTTAGCTTGTCTTACCAAGATCGAATCAGGACCGTCAGAGACGACGATAACGCCCTTGCCACATATGTTTGTGATAAAAGATCTGGTGGTAGATATGACGAACTTCTATAACCAGTATAAAAGCATTGAGCCTTGGTTGAAGAGGAAGAATCCGCCTCCGACGGCAGGGAAAGAGATTCCTCAGAGTAAGAAGGATAGAGCTAAGTTGGATGGGATGTATGAGTGTATTTTGTGTGCTTGTTGTAGTACCAGCTGTCCCAGTTATTGGTGGAATCCTGAATCTTATTTGGGTCCTGCTGCTCTGCTTCATGCTAACAGGTAACTGAATAATGATTTCATTGGGTTCTAGTTGTTATTTGATGTTGATGATTGTTATTGTGAATTGGCTTTGGGATTTATTTAATTGGTTGATAGGAAAAGCGCTAGCTTTATCTTCAGTGATTAATAGTGGAAACATAAAGGGAATGCTTTGGATAGTGTTTATTCCAATTCATATTAATCATTTCTAAATTGGGTTTCTCCTATTGATTCATTAAAGTTTAAACAGAATGGTTTTGCTAATTTCACTAACTGGTGTGAGATTAAGGGTTGTGTATTCAGTATTCACCTTAGTGTCCTGGTTGCTTTTGTCCACAAACTTCATAAGTTTTTCTGGTCTATTCTCCATGAATTTTGGTGGGAAACGTGGAAAAGCTGTTGGTTAAACATTTAATAGCTGAATTATAGTATTTGAAAGGTTCAATTATTGATGCTTATTGGGCCATCAATTCAAGTGATGCTGCCATCAATTCAATTATTGATTCTTTTTAATTCTTGCACCTTTTACACTACTCTTTACCATCAAACATGTTATAAACAAGTTAGTTCTTGGGTCTTCAATGCTATCACTTGTAAAAGCATCTCTCTGTTATAACTTACAGTCACAAATTAGGTTTTTGGCTTATTGATCTTAGTTCTTTCCCTCTTGATTGTGTCGAGTTCTGGTATCTTTTTGTGTTTTTCCAGAGCTATAAGTTCTTTCATTTGTATTACTATCTTTTTTCTCTATAGAGGGTGTAGAGAATGCAGAAGATTGTTGATTGCCGTTTGAGCTTATAAAGCTTCTTAACCATATGCTTCTTATCTGCAGATGGATAAGTGACAGCCGAGATGAATACACAAAGGAGCGATTGGAGGCCATTAATGATGAGTTTAAGCTGTACCGTTGCCATACAATTTTGAACTGTGCTCGTGCTTGCCCGAAGGGTCTGAATCCGGGAAAGCAGATTACACACATCAAGCAGCTTCAGCTTACTGGTTAAAGTTTCGAACTTTCACAATAAAATGTTGTGTGTTGAACTAGTTAATCTGGTTTATTTTTATGAGGTCTCCTTCAACAATTTGCATGAGATAATGATGCCAATAATTGTGTTCTCCCTCACAATTATACTTAATTTTGTTATAAATTATTCCAGTGCTGATTTGGGTCCTTTTTACCCCAATTTCTTGGATGCATGCAATAAATGTGGAGTTTGGATATCCATGGCATGGTTTGGATCTCCATGGCATGGTTTGGATCATAATCACCACATGGTTTTGGGATGAATCATTCTTATACTTGTGGAAGTAATGAATTTTCCAGTTTCAAAATCTGATATAAATGAGTTAGGTTCCTCATCATTGAGATTTCAACAGCTTAAAAGCCTGCACATATATGAAAACAGGTGCTAAGGAGAAAACTTCACCTGCTAAGCAGATAAGTATCATTATGTCCAATAATGGTGAAGCTGTTAACAGTAATACGGAAGATAAATCTCTTTGCCATGAAAAAGCCATGGATGAGAAAAGTGATGTTGATGTTGGCATTCTAAACAAAAAAAAAATTTAATATAGGATTATTAAGAATTCTGCCAAGAACATGGATCCAGTAGTACTACAAAACACTATGCAGCTTTCATTCTCTTTCCCCAAAAGTACAAAGGCATTTGAGTGTTGATCTCTCAATACAAGTTGATGATCATATTCAATGAATATCATTCATTATTTCAATAAAATCATTAATCCTACAACAATTAACGAGAATCTATAGTCGAAAAAAGCTTAGATAGCCTCAAGACCTCCTCAATCAGCAAAACAGTTCCTCCTTGAAAGACCAAGGAATACAGTCGCTGATGCGATTTGTACCTTGAGATCAGCAATGTCAACATCATGCCCACCTTCAACCAGACCCCATTTATCCACCTACATATGTATGAAAAAGTTTCAAGTTAATGCTACCAGAAATAACCACAATATGTTAAAATATAAGTAACATATACACGCAAGTGCATGTCTCTACATCAGAGATTTACTAAAATGAAGAGAACCTGCAAATCTTCCTCAAGTCTGATCAACTCAATTGCTTCCTCAATCTGCAATTTACCACGATAAATTCCTAGACTGATAACCAAAGAGTGTGCCGCAGCTGCAAGGGCATCAATTGCTGCCAATTCACAGTCATCTGTCTCCTTTAGAAGGTTTTCAACAGCCTTTGTGAGACCATCCTCTTGCTTCCCACCAAAAAAGCTGGAGTACACAATAGGCTTAAAGCCAAATTCTGAGTTTACCCAAGCAAGTAAAGGATCAACTTTCTCAACTTGCCTTGCTGCGAAAAACCATAATGTCGATTATTATTGCATTTAGGTTTTCACATTCAATCAAACATATAATAAAGAGACTAAACCGAAAGTAATTCAGTTTTCCATCAAGCATATGCCTGACAATTCAATATGAAAGAAAGTATAATAAGATATCGTCAAGCTTGAATAACCTACGCACCGAGGAGACCAACTGTCAGAGTATTATCCTCCGGAGCTCGACAAAATACTAAATCTTGATTAAATCTCTTCATCAGATTTTCAATGACCTTCGCACGAGTGAGCGGAACTCTCTCCAGTGCCGTGCAAGCAAGTTTCATCAATGGCATTGTAAAGGGTCTGATCCCATCTGTTTGCTACAAAAATTAACATGCCGTCACAGAATTCAGTAAACCTGCTGCACAATAATTCAGAATTGGACCTAAGATCAACCAAAACATAAATAGTAAATCTTTTGGATTCAACCCCATCCACTGTATGAACTTAACATTAGTCAAAAAACAACCAATTCGGACAATTTTAGTCACTACCACTGAACAGGAATCTAGAAGCAGCCAATGCAAAGACTAAACTAGCAACATTCAATCCCAAATTAATGAACTTTTCTCAAATTCAGTAAGAACCCAATTTGAGTGACAAGACAATTTACTAAAATGAAAGAATTACAAAAGTGTTACCTGATATTCCCATTCAGCAGCAATGGCCTTCGCAAGAGCCAAAGTAGGCAACTTGAGAGGCCTTTTAGAAGGAGTTTTAAGAGTCCGATAATCAAGCATCACCGTCCATCCAACTCCATCATCAGACTCTCTCGTACCAACTTTCTTGTAAAATCGCTTCCCAACTATCGACCCAGTCATGAACGACATCGGCATCGTCACCGACGACGACGTCGTAGTTTCAGGCTTCGCATTAGAAGCCGGTGGCTTCAAGTATATGCTATTATTGTCTTGTTCTTTGTGGGTGTTGGTGTTGTCGAATGTGAAGGATGCTGAAGATGTGCCATCGGATGGGGAGTCAGGGACGGTGGCAAAGGAAGCGAAATTTAGAGAGCGGAGAGTTGATAGGAAGTTGGATTGTTTTATGGGTTTTAAGGCTTTGTTTAAAATTGAACTGGCCATTGATTTCTCCGGATTCTTTCCCGAAGAAATGCAGGGGGGTTTTGAGCTTTGCTATAGGGTTTCTCCATCAGCCAGTGACAGATGAACGGGGAAGGAAAAAGCGATAGAAAACGTTGAACGGGCTTTGAGTTGAGGCCCAATTAGTCCTACCCTTTTCGGTTTTTGTCGTATAATTGAATTCGGTTTTCTGTCAATTCTTACTTGATATAATATTTAAACGGATTGGGCCAAAAATCTGGACTTTGGGTTGTTTGGGTTTGCAATGAAAATACTGTTAACGTCAAACTAAAAATCTTTGTGATTTTTGGAAGCAAACTCGAGAGGTCGAGTGTTAAGCTCTTCAAGTGGCCATGATTATCTATGCATCATTGATTCAGTTCTGTAGTTTTGACAATAAACTTCAAATCGACCACAAACAATCTCTTATTTAATATGAATAATGGTTGTTTATTTGATTAAGTATAATGTATATATCATACGATTTTTCACTTTTTTAACGTATTTGATTTAAGGAAAGAAAATACATTGATTTAAATGCTGAGGTACACTTCTGGTTGCTGTTAATTGGGAAAAAAAAAATTTGTTTAGGATATCTCAACATCAATCTAAATAATTCCATTGATTTTGTACAAACTACAATACTATTGGAAGATTATATGGGTTTCCTTTTTCCATCACTGATTTTCTTTCCCTCCAAACAGCCAGGAAAATCAGATGGCGTCTTGGAATTCAATCCCACTGGAAGTCACATATGAAACATTGGGTTGGCTTGTATTTTTTTCATGGTCTACTTGTTTCTATTCTCAGGTCATCTTAAATTTTCGAAGAAAAAGGTAAGGTATATAATCCTTTAAAATCCCGATTGCTTACTTTCATTTTTTCCCCCTTTTTCTTGTAGTTTTGAGTTATTGCTTTTGTTTGTTCAAACACGCAGCGTTGTGGGGTTGAACTTTGATTTTGTGGTGCTGAATTTGACAAAGCACTCCACTTATATGATTTACAACGTTTGTCTCTACTTCAGCCCAGTAATTGAGAAGCAATACTTTGAGAAATATGGCTCTGGACAGGTTCTGTTTAATTCTTCCCTATGAATTTTCCTTCTATGTTCATCAAAATAGTAATTTTCAGTGGTTGGGCTTTATTATTTTTGCTTTTATTGTGTTTTATTTGGTGAATTAGTTGAATTTGTAGAGCAAAGTAGTAAAACGATTGAAAACAAAATTCATTTCTCATAGCTAATTTGTTAACTTTGAGATGTTAGCTTAGTGTTATCAAAAGTAAGAATCTTTTTATGAATTAAAACTACCGGTTAAGGTTATTTTAGGCCTCAACACTCATTCTTTGCTGATTGGCGAGCAAGCCGTGATGGTTTCGGGTGCTGCAAGGAGGAAATCAAAATCAAGGGGCAATAGAGTTAGGACTCCCAAGTGAGTTCTGCGCTCAAGACAATGTTTGTCTGAGATGGAATAAGGAAAGAAGGAGAGGAGAGAAAGGAGGAGAGCTCAGGGATTGATGATGGCGAATGAGTCTTTGAGTGTGTCTCTCCTCTTATACCCATGTCCTGCTCGTCTGTGTTGAGTCCCTCCGTCCTGTAGGTGCCAGAGGCATTAGGTTGACTAGTATGACAGCAGGCTGTTAAGGATGACAAGGACTTGATTTGGATTGCCAAGGGCCGGACCTTAAGCGATCATGAGTTTGGTGCTAAGCCTTCTATCCTTTGAATCCAGTGTACTTATGAGAGCTTAACACTACCTGTTAATGGAATTCATATATATATATTTTTTCTAAATCTATGTGCTTTTAGTATTTTTCTTTGTTAGTTTTATTGACTTTGTGCCCAATGCAGATGATTCCAGTCGCTGTTAATGACGTTGCTTTTTCAATACATGCTGTTTTGATGACATCTATCACTTTGTTTCAAATCTCGATTTATGATGTAAGTTTCACAAGTTTCTTTGTTGCTAGGATGAGTACTTTCCAAGAGTTTTTAAGTTGAAAATTAATGTTTCATTGATGGTTTGATTCTGTGCAGCGTGGGACTCAAAAGGTTTCTAAGATTTCTATTGGAATTGTCTCTGCTGTGTGGTTGATTGCTGCCATCTGTTTTTTCATAGCATTGCCTAGCCAATCATGGCTTTGGTTAATCTCCATCTTTAAGTAAGTCGTTTTTCATTTTTAATCTTTTTATCTAGGTGAGCATCTTTGTTTCAATGCAAAACTACTATTTCGATTATGTCGCAGCTCAATACAAGTTTTATTGACAGTGATCAAATATACTCCCCAGGTCAGATAGCATCTTGTTTGATCTGTTTTAAATCATTTCTAGAATTGCTGCTGTTAGATTAGGAAGATTCTTGATGTCTTAATTGCTTTTACCGCGAGATATGACTGAAGGAAGTTGCTTGATCTAAGATGCTTTTATGTCACCAAATTTCAGGCAGTCATGAACTTTGCATGAAAGAGTACAGACGGGTTCAGCATTGAATACGTTCTGCTTGAGTTTGTTGGAGGATTGGCAAATTATGCACAGATGGCTGTACAGTCTATAGATCAAAGTATGCTCTTCTCCTTTAACAATCAATCTTGCTGTCCAAAAATATGCTTCATATGATAATGGTAATTCTGATATTATTTTCTCTTTCAGATTCTTGGGTGAACTTTTATGGAAATTTCGGGAAGACATTGCTTTCTTTGGTATGTCATGTTCTCTGCCATCCTGATTAGTTTTTATTCTACCTGATTCGTTTTTATTCTATACTCTACCAATTCTGTCTTGATACTCGGTGATCTCATGCCATTACTCTCAACGCCTTTTGCCAATTTATATCTGATAAAGAGGATCTGCTCTTTGCGTATTCTCCCAAGTTTCAATGAGTCAAAAAAGGTAAATTCAATGCACAATCCTCCTACATTTTAGGATCTAGAGAAGATCATATGTATCCAGTTTTCTCTCTATATTTACGGAGAGGCTTTTCGTAATTTGAACCCGTGATCTCTAGGCCACAAAGAAACAACGTTTACCGTTGCACTAAGGCTCACCCTCGTCAAGTTTCCTATGATATCCCTTAAAAATGTGTAGGAAAAGCTTGTATGTAATGATTTGAGGGAAAGACAGTAAACAAGAAGTCTGCTTGCAAAGTGGATTTATTGCTTCAAATTGGTCAATGTCACCGCACGCTAAATCAGATTCTAATGTGCTTTTACATGAGAGTTCTGGTGTAATTGATTTTGCAGGTATCTGTTTCCTTTGACATTACTTTCTTGTGCCAACATTATGTGTTATATCCTGCCAAGAAAGCAACCATTTCGTCTAAACTCGGACGAGAGGGCAAGGAGCCACTTATCCAGTCTTCTGATCAATCGGCATCAGAAAATGTGTAAGGCTTAGCAACACAGAACGAACACACAGTATTAGACAATGTATTCTACTTGCAGGAAAATAAAAAAAATTACAATCTCATACATAAAAGTAATTGTATATAGAAAAACCATACATCTGAATCATTGCGAACAAACAGATTGCATGACTTCTTACAACATTTGTCCTGAATCTATTTGCAGTATAACTTTGATAGATCCGTTTCTGGTAGAAGAGACAGTGTATTTAGAACAGATAACTGTTACATTAATGCATGCTCAATAGTCAATGTCCTTGCTCTGTTGGTGAGCTCATGAGGCAAAGTTTGCTCGAATCCGAAGGTTTCTATGATAATACTATGTAGTTTATAAAGCTTAGCACTCATGATTGACTGTGCGTGCAAGCTGATCATGCTGAACTTTGAATGTAGGCCATGTACACCCTGAATTCTGGCTGTCAAAACCCCAATTCTGGAATTTCCTTGTTCTTCCATGATTGGTTTAGTAAAGAAAGAAACCCTTTGTTAAAAAGAATAAAAACAAGTTCATTTCTACAGTTTTAAAACAGAATCGAGATTCACACGTGCCTACTTGTTTTCTTGAACGGTAAAATGCCATGCATTGGAGCTCTTCGTCCATGAAGGGCGGTGAGATCGAGTATAATAAGATAAAATAGTAATGAGTAAAATTATTTTTCATTTTTATTTTTAAATTTTTTATTATTCACCTTGGCCCCACTAAAAAGAGGAATAAGACCACACTAGAACAGGTCAACAGCGACGGAAGGAAGGAAGGAAGGAAGGAAGGAGCCATTGAACGTCAATTCTCATAATGCTGCTCAAAACAGTGAGTTAGTCAAACTAATTAACTCCTTGGCCGACAAGGATCACGACCAGACAAAACTCCTTGCTTCCCAAGCACATGGTCCCAATGCTATGCTCTATAAAGACATTTACAAACAAGAGAAACAACCAACTCCATTTCTCATACTCATCATTCAATCCAGCCTACAACATTCTTGGCCAAAAATGAAGAGGGAGGCTCGCCAACATGGTATGGTTAAGACTTGTCGGGTCTTACCATCTCCATGGAACCCGAAACCCAAACCACGATCCGTTCAAAGACTCGACTCGATCCCGGTTGCCGCATTGTTTTCCAACGTGCCATCAAAACCCAGCAACCATTCCAAGTTCACAGGAAAATGTGGTAAGTCACAATGTCTTGAGTGCCACTTGAATCCGGTTAGTAAGTCCAAAGACAAGACCAAGGGTACTCAAAAGTTTAGGACAAGTAATAAGACGGTGAGTCCTGGGTTGATTACTTGGCGGGTTGTGGACAGGCGACCAGGTTTGAAATTTTCTGGGTTTTCTGCCACGGGGATTTTGGAACACTTGTATAGTGTTCATGAAGAAGATGTGATGGATGATCATGTAAATGATGATGATGATAATGGCGGTACAGGTGCTCCGGTTGACGATGATGATGATCATTTTATGGTGAATTTTTGGTCTTTACACGAGAAAGAGATCAAAGAATGTGTTGATGATGATGACGATAATCATTTTATGACAAATTTTTTGTCTTTACAGGAGAAAGAAATCGAAGAATGTGTTGATGATGATGATAACGATAATCATTTTATGACGAATTTTTTATCTTTACAGGAAAAAGAAATCGAAGAATGCGTTGATGATGATGACGATAATCATTTTATTGCGAATTTTTGGTCTCTATACGAGAAAGAGATCAAAGAATGTGTTGATGATGATGATGATGACGACGATAATCATTTTATTGCGAATTTTTGGTCTCTACATGAGAAAGAGATCGAAGAATGTGTCGATGATGATGACGACGACAATCATTTTTTAGCGAATTTTTGGTCTTTACATGATAAAAAGATCGAAGAATGTATTGATGATGATGACGATAATCATTTTATGGAGAATTTTTAGTCTCTACACGATAAAGAGATCAAAGGATGTATTGATGATGACAACAAAATTGATAGTGAGTTTGGTGATGATGATGCCATGAGTTTTTGTAAAGTGGTGTTCATGCTAGATCAAACTGAGGAAGTTGAAGGCTGGTGTTTGTTGAGAGAAATGTGATTGTAGATTTCTATCTTTCCTCTTATGATGTACTATTATTTTTTTTAATTACTCCAAGAGTATAATCAAAATGTGACCTTCAGTATTAATTTGAATAGTTATATTTTCGTTTTTAACGTGTGTGAATTTTGTAAATTTAAAATTTTAATATTAATATTTTTATTCCTCCTTTTTTCCTATGGATTAGAGAATTTTATTGTATAAAAAAATGACCAAAATTATAAAATTTTAATTACAAAACAAATAGATTCCATCAATGAAAGTCTCTTCCTTTTCCAAGTAAAAGTATTCATGGGTTAGGTTAAATTGGATTCAAAATAGGCTTAGATAATGTATTAAGATATTAAAAATGAATTAAAATATATAATATTTAATGAGTATAATACAATAAGTTCAAATAAATTCATACAAAAATATAATAAACAAGAAAATTTTAAATTAAAATCTAAAAAATTAATATAAATTCAAATTAAATTATATAAAAATAAAAAAATAAATTAAAATGCATTAGTATAAGAAATAGTAAAATAATTATAATTATTAGACCGACTAGGCTTGTACTTGAAATGATAAATCCATGTCCGATTAAATTTTTAATCCGGCTTTAATTTTTTTTGTCAAAGTCCATTAAAAAATATCTATAGAATTTTTATTTACAATATTTCAAATTGGATCTATTTTTATCATTTTATAGCAAAAGTATAGCTAGCAAAGAACTAATGGAAAAATACCCATCCCCTTTGAGGTTCAACATTTTACCGATGATATGTATTTTTACAATTTTTTCCTTTTATTTTATAAAAGAATAATCATTTTAAGAGCTCAGTCTCATAGCTTTAAACTTTAAAGCATTCAAACGCTTACATTTTGCAATGTTAGTATGTAATTGTTGAGTTAATTCCACCAACAAAAACAAAGCAGTGATGAAAGTATTTTACAATATTTTCATTTATAATGAAAAATTAAAAAAATTAGAAATTATTTATTTTGTAAAAAAATTCAATAATCATTTATGTTATCATAAAGAGTCCATCGAAATATTATAAAATCTATTATAATATTCAAGTAGAAAGTTAAATCTATACTTGCGAATCATTAATATTGAGAACAATCAAACTTTATATAAAAGTAATAAAGATTATTTTCATATCCATTAATAATGAAATTTAAAAACTATACAAACAAATCTATTTACATTTCACGAGTCTTATTAAAAACATAAAAAAAAAAAATTCGGGCAAGTGAATGAGATAATAATTCTATGAATAATCAAGCAAAGTTCTAGGTTTTTTTTTTTTTTTCTGTTCACTAGCAATCTTAGCCATCAAAAGTAGAATATGAAATAAAAAAGGCAGCAACTTGATCAAGAATATAACCAAGTCTAGTTATTACTTGGAAGCAGTCCCTTGTTTAATCTTATATTAGCTGTCATTGCACATTATTGTTGTAAGCTTGGTCCACACGTACCATGACCAATAAAACTCCTTGCTTCCCAAGCTTGTCCTTTTATTTAAAGCATATAAAAAGGGTCGCAAACCATTATGCTTTCTCATCTCATCCTCATCGACTATCATTCCTTTGGCCCACATCACTTTCTTGCCAAAAATGAAGAGGGAAGGTCACCAACATGGTATGGTAAGAACCTATCGGATCCTCCCATCTCCGTGGAATCCGAGGCCGGAACCTCGATTTGTTCAACAATTCAATTCACCCCCAACTGCCGGATTATTCACCAAGGTGCCGTTGAAACCTACCAACCATTCCAAGTTCACCGGACGATGCGGTAAGCCACGGTGCCTAGGGTGTCACATGCACCCGACTTGTAAGTCCAAAGATAAGACCAAGGGTACTCATAAGTTAAAGTCAAGTGATATGGTCACAAACGCTAAGTTGATAACTTGGAGAGTTGTTGATGAGAGGCCTAGCTTGAATTTTTCAGGGTTTTCAGCTTCAAGGATTTTGGACCATTTGTCAAATGATTATGAAGAATATGAAGGAAATGATGATCATGATTATGATGATGATGATCAATGTGATCTAAATAATGAAGAAAATATTGTTGATCATGGCAAGGATGATTATGAGAAAAACCATGGCGGTTTTGTTGATGATGAAGTGAAGTTTGTTTTGGATGAAGATTTAGAAGAGGAAGGTTGGTGTTTGGTTGGGGAGATTTGATGATAAATTAATTTCTCCCCAAATTTCATTTTTTTTAATCTTAATTATGTTTAGGTTTTAATAATTGTATATGGTTGTAACTTGGGTTGTGGATTGGCCATAATTTATTGATCAATGGCTTCCATGTTCACAAACCATGTGAATTTATTTCTTATGTATTAATAAAGGAATAAAACTTTGACTAGATAAAATTTATTATTACCCAATATAATTTGTTCATTTCATTTAAAAATAATAAATAAAACACCGATTAAACCGAAATCATTATCTTTTTTATACAAATAAAAATGCAATATGAGAATAGAAAAAAAAATATATATATATATATATTAATATTTAAATTTAAATTTATTAAAAATCGTTTATTGAGAGTGATGCATGAATCAATTAAATAAAATAAAATATCGAATTTAATCATTGTTTTAATTAATTTTTTTTGTTATCAGTGATTTTTATTAATTCTTGTATAAATGTCAAGTTTTCCGAAAAAAAAAAAAGCATATTTATTTTTCTTTTTTGGTAAACATTTTCCCTTCGAATCTAAATGGTAAATTCATTAATCTAGTGTCAATTTAGGTAACCAGTCAAAAGCAGCCACCCCAACTGTGCGGCCACGTGGATCATTAGTGTCTTCTTTTTCCGTGCCGTATTTGCTTTCCTTTTGCGTACTATTATTCCAGTAACCGAACAGCTCGAAAGAACAGCAAAAAAAAAAAAAAAAAAAACCCTAATCTCTACAATTCTTCCAATTCTTCTCTCTCTCCATCTGTGCAAAGCTCTCTTTTTTAACTTTATAATCTCTCCCGCCATTTCTTCTAACCATCAGTAAATCTCAACCGTTAATCTCTCCCCGGCGTCTCAACCCTGTTTGGCACCTTTTCTTCAGTGTAATTTCCTCTGTCTCTATTTTGTATTGAATTTGGGAATTTTTTGAAATAAAAGAATCCTAGTTTGACTCTTTTCTCTCTCTTCTTATTTATTTTCAGAAACCCAAGCGAGTATTGATGATAAAGTTTTGATTTTTATTGGTGAATTTTGAGTATAATTGAGTGATTTTTAACATCTAGGCGTGTTTTTTCATTTAATTTCTGTTTTCTGGATTCTTAGTATGAACTTTGAGTAATTTATTTCACAATTTGCTCATTTTTCACTGCTTTGTTAAACTTTTTTTGAAAGAAGTTCAATGTGTTTTAAATTGGTGTGCAGATAAAATTACATATGTATAATTTTTTTTTCATTTATATATGTATGCATGCATGTGTGTTTCTGTGTCAGTAGTATGTATGCGCTGGCTGGTTTCCATTGTTATGCAGTCGTATTTCTTCAATATTGTATGTATGTATGTGCTAGCTGCTTTCTCTTGCTCAAGAATTATGTCACTTTCTTCAAGCTATGTGGAATATAGCTTTCGATGTTTCCATTGAAAGCTATTGTAGGTTAATTAGTTTTGTTATGTTCAACTTGTTGGCAGCTTTTTATACAAAAATAGGATCTGTTCAATTCAATCTTGACCTGTGTAAATTTATGTTAACTTAATCATGACAAAGCTGGTTTTAGTAGAAATTCTTGTTTCTTGATGCTAAATGTATCCGTTTGCTGCTGTATGTTCTTCTCACTCTTTTTATTGCCCTCATCAGCTGAAGGTCAATGGATAGCAGTGACCCTGACATATTAACTCATGGACAGAATTTGGAAATCCAAAATGAGCTTCAAGAATCGAATCAGGTGGATGTTGATGACAGTCAAGAGTGTAAAAGCTTGGATGCTTCCTCTATGGAAAAGAGTCAGGAAGCTACTGCAAGTGAGAGCGATAGTCAGCCTGCTTCTTCTTTTGAGAAGAGTGAGGTGGAAATTAATGGGGACAAATGCCAAACTCCCCAAGTTCCCTTAGTCAACAAGTGTGAGATGGATTTTGATGGTGAGCAGGAGCCTCAGAGTCGTAATGCTTTATCTGTTGATGTGTTAGATGCAAGAGTTTCTGCAAAAGAGGAAGAAGATATATTTGTGGTTCCAGCTGTTGGAATGGAGTTTGAATCAGAAGAGCATGCATACAAGTGTTATAGTAGATATGCTGTGTTGGAAGGCTTTAGTATTAGGAAAGATTTTGTGAATAAAAGTCGAGTAAATGGTGCAGTTGTATCCAGAAGGTACACTTGTTATAGACAAGGTCATAGGCCTAGCAAGCATAATGTGAATGTGAGGAAACCCCGTCAGGAGACAAGAACTGGTTGCTTGGCTCATATGACTATTGCACGGCAGCCTAATGGAAAGTTTCGTGTCACTAATTTTGAAACAAAGCACAATCATGAGTTCGTAAACCCATCAACAGCTCATCTGTTACCATCACAGAAAAGGTTAACCTTTGCTGAAGCAGTTGAAGCTGACTTAGCTAGTTGTTCTGGGATGGATGAGGTACCAAAGCTTGGAATGGGGTTTGAATCAGAAGATCATGCATACCAATTTTACAATAAATATGCAGGGCGAGTTGGATTCAGTGTTCGAAAAGATTATGTGAATAGGAGTAAGATAGATGGTGCTGTGGCATCAAGGCGGTTTACTTGCTTCAGAGAAGGATTTCGGCAGAAAGATAAAAGGGATTTGAATATAAAGAGACCTCGAAAAGAAACAAGAATTGGTTGTTTGGCCCAACTAGTCATTTCTCGTCAATCTGATGGTAAATACCGTGTCACTCATTTTGAAGAAAAACACAATCATGAGCATGTTGCAGCATGTCGGGTTAGAATGCTACGATCACAAAAGCGTTTGGCTGCAGCCCAAATTGCTGAGGGCAATGCAATGGAGGGCTATAAGATGCAAGAAAAATCAGCATATGAAGTATCATGTAACTCGATTGGAGATTGGGTTGACCGTGGATATGATCCAATAGATCACAGAAGTAAATTATCTTCCAAACGTACTAGAGAAATGAGAGAAGGAGAAGCAGAAAGGATACAGCAACATTTTCGAAGTAAGAAAATAAAAAATCCATCTTTCTTCTATGCCATGCAACCTGATGCTGAAAATCAAATAGCTAATATATTTTGGGCTGATGCAAAGATGATCATGGACTATGGTGACTTTGGTGATGTACTTTGCTTTGATACAACCTACAGGCTTAACAAAGACTGTCGTCTGTTTTCACCATTCGTTGGGGTGAACCATCATAACCAAATGGTGATCTTTGGTGCGGCACTATTATATGATGAAACTGTTGATTCTTTTAAATGGCTGTTCCAAAAGTTTCTGGAGGCAATGTCTGGTAAGAAGCCAAAGACAATCCTCACGGATCAGGATGCTATAGTGTCTGAAGCAATTGATTCCGTATTTCCGGACATACACCAACGAATGTGTGTTTGGCATGTGTACCAAAGTGCACTCAAGCAACTGAGTCACATGTTTGTAGGTTCACTGTCTTTTGTGAATGACTTAAACAGATGCTTTTTTGATCATGAGGAAGAAGAAGACTTCATTGCTGCATGGAACCTTATGCTGGATGGACATAGTCTTTGGGGTAATGAGTGGTTGAACAAGATTTTCGAAACCAGAGAGCAATGGTCCATAGCATACAAAAGGCATATCTTTTGTGCTGACATAAAATCTGTGCAACTGCGCGAAAGTTTTATAGTCAATCTAAAGAAATTCTTAAAGCCTGAGTCTGATGTACTTTCATTTTTCAAGCAATTTGGGAAATTGGTGAATGATTGGCGCTACAAAGAGTTAGAAGCTAATTATGATATGAGCCAAAGTAAGCCAAAATTAATGGGAGATGTGATTCTTTTGAAGCATGCAAGAGATGCCTACACACCAAGGATATTTGAATTGTTTCAGCAAGAATATGAAACATGTCTGAATATTGTTGTTAATCAATGCATTGAGTGTGAAATGCTGCTTGAGTATAAGGTGAGCATCTATGGCCAACGAAGGGAGTATTCAGTAAGGTATAACTCGTCTGACAACACAGTTTTTTGCAGTTGTATGAAATTTGAGTTCATGGGAGTGTTGTGTAGTCATGCATTAAAAGTGCTAGATTACAGGAATATCAGGCTGCTCCCGCGCCAATACATCTTAAAGAGGTGGACAAGAGACGCAAGAGTTTAGAGCTCAGAGGTCCTCTCTGTTGGTTGTGCCACATGATACAACTAAGCTGGGCGTTAGAAATGTTTCAATTCTTTTGGCTGCTATATCCGACGAGCAAACAATGCAGAGAAAGAGCGGTCTGATGTAGGCTTTTGTATTTATACTCTTGAAATTCTTCTTGTACTTTCTTTGAAATCAAACAAATAAAAATACAAAATTCTTAACGGATTTATCCTTTTTCTTTCATTTGGTATCATACCATATTTGATAATTTAGCTGGTTTCCGTGCCATATTTGTTCAATGATGTACTTCAACAGCTTAGCTTAACTAAGGGTAATGTTTATGTACCAAAAAAAAACTAAGGGTAACGTTTAATTATGCCAGTCTTTTTCCTTGTGGTGAAAAGTTTACCATAATGGTAATATCAGAGCCTCTGATGAATTCCCTTCTGGCTGATACGTCCGTAAACCTGTTTCAGGATTTTTGAAGGACCTTGAAACTTTTGAAATCTCCATACATAACTTCTTTTAAGTTAGGTCTCCAAGTCGTTTCTAGTTTTCACCCACGTTTCAATATGTTCTCTTGCACCTCATCAAGTGTCATGGTGCTCGCTCCATAACATGATTCAAGGCACAAGGTTTGACAATATTTTATTACATAGTGCTACTAATTACAGAAAGAAATGCTGCACACAAATGTGAATTTGCTAAGAATAATAAGGACATTTCAGGTTGGGAGGCTTCCATTTCTAAGGAAACTTCCATTTGCGAACAGCCTCCTTTTCATCCAATTCTAGGCATTCAGCGTTGGTATTGAGTGGTATTTTGGGTCTCATACAACTCACATGCAAAATTTTACAATGTTGTTAATCTTATGCATGCTGGATATTTGGAGATGTATTGTCATGAGCACTCATTGCAACTCGTGAAGCGAGAGAACGAACTGAAATTTGGTTTTTCTTTTCCGGGACATGCTTGAAGCAAGTGTTTTTAATTGAAGACTTCTGATGAGGAAGAGAGTTTTTGCTTTGGGCAGTTCTTGCTTTGCTGGGAGTCAATTTTCTTCCTAGGGCAGGTGATTCTGGTTGTGTCAATGGAACCTATGAGAAGGAAGAGGAGATAGTAAATAGGAAGAACTTAACTGTATTTACAATATAGAACTATAATATCTAACTTGAAGGTATCATTGAGGTCATTATAGAATCATTTTCAACAAGATAAGAGATCAACTTGCTGGCATACCTCTCGCATCTGATCTTTGGTTGTTCTTCTTTCTTTATAAAAATCTGGCAGTGGTCTAGCCTTGAAGCAAAAGCTTTGGCGTAGTTTCTTGAGTTCTGTTTCTGCTTTTTCCTGCAAATGCATAAAGAGAATAAAACTTCTTCAGCTCAGATATGATCTATAGAGTATGACAGTGTTATTTTATTTCATCCTAACCTTTAGTGTTGTTTGCTGCTGAACCCTTTGTTCCTGACTGACATTGAATTTCTCTTCAAGCCTCTACAGAAAGATGGAGAAAATTGATTTCATCTCAGGTCCATAATTTATATGGTTCAATGAAGTATATTAAAATTAGTAACACAAATGTAAAGCAGGTGGTTGTGTTGAGCCCTGCCTGTTTTCTTCTTGCAGCTCTCTCTTCAGTTCTCAAGCCGAAAGATGCAAATATTCCAGGGGACGGCGGTTTTTTTCTGGCGGTACTCGAAAACATTGAACAACTAGCATGGAAAGACAATAATCAGGACTTCAAGTCCCTTTTGAGTGGCATATACCATCTTCTCTTACAGTATTTGATTACCAGCTAGCCAGGTTTCTTAGGAAGTTGACTAGGATGCTTTAGTTCTTCAAAGGTTCACAAAAATTTACAGTAATCAAAGAAAAAAAATGAGGTTCTTAATTCTTACTCGGTAGGAAGAAAATGCCATTTTCCGCGAGCTGTTTTGTTTACGCTGGCTGAGGAATTAACAGGTGTTCTGGCACTGTAATGCATACATTTGACAATAGATATATGAGGATATTGTGAGAAAAAATTCATGGTAGTTTCAGTAACTAGCATCTTTTCTTAGGTATATATCAGATACCTTCTGTTTTCGGACCAAGGGCTCGCTGAGGATTGTTTCGGTCTTCCACTTATAGAAGCCTGCAGTACAGAAATGAAACCCAAGTTAGCATCCATGACAAGAACTGCAAGTTGGAAGATCAAATCTGCAAAATGGAATTTGTACAGAACACAATAGTGAAGTTGCAGAGGAAAATGGCACCATGTTTGGAGTCCTTAAAGGTGTTGAACATTCTTTAGATGCTTTAGAATTTGAAGCAATTCTTGAACCATCTATCTTCCGGATAATTGTGGAAGTTAATCTACTGAGTTCTTTGGCTGGGGTGAAGTTGATAGACTTATAACTTGATTGTGGAGTTGGTTTCTCTCTATCAGAATTTTCCATTGCAGACTTCTTGGCCAGCGGAGTGAGATTGTTTCCCTTGTTGGGACGATTGGGAGCTGTGAATTTACCAGGTGAAGATGGCACCTTGGATGATCTTGCATAAGCTGACACCTTTGAGGAAGAATCGGGTGGTTTCTTCTTGCTTGTCACC
The DNA here is from genome assembly GCA_033439115.1 of Firmiana major. Taxonomy (NCBI): domain Eukaryota; kingdom Viridiplantae; phylum Streptophyta; class Magnoliopsida; order Malvales; family Malvaceae; genus Firmiana; species Firmiana major. The sequence continues at coordinate 70,827,316 of CM065904.1, forward strand.
TCAAATTCATCTTGCGTAGTGCAGGAACTCTGCATCACAGCAAAAACAATGTGAACACAAGGATATTGACATGGATAAACTTAAACTTGTTAGTCTTTACGTTAAGTAGAGGCTTCTCCATCTGGGTTTCTTCACTGAGTTCCATTTCTATCACCTCCCTAAGCTTTCTTGACTGGTGAACTTTCACACATTTCTCCTCTTGGGTTGCTTCTCTAAGCTCCAAATCTCTAATTTCAGCCTTATTAACAACCCTATTCTTCTCAAAATGTTCATTCTTCATATTATTCTCCAAAAGAACATTGTGTTCAGCAACTGAGTCAGCTCCTTCCACCATGCTGCTTTCAAACTTGACAAAATCTGAATTATTCTCTTTGCTATCATAAATGAAGCCAGTTTCTATACTTGATGCCTTGACTTCTTGGTCATGGGCCGGCATTTGAGAATCTGAGTTCATAATCTCTGAACCTTCAGCTTCACTTTCTGTGGCATTGTTTGCAGCAGCATTGGCTTGCTCAAGCATGGCTGCTGCTTTCCTTGCTGCAAGGGTCCTGTAATGAGCTTCAAAGAAAGCTTTCTTTTGAGCAACTGATCCAGGCCTAGCATATCTCTCAGCCTCTTCAACATATTTGTTATGAGAAAATGTTGACCATTTCTCCCAAGCCAAGGATTCTGACATAAACCGCCCAAAAGATATTGACTGTCCAAGAGCATGAACTGGATTGCCCTGAAACCACAAAAAGCTTCTAAGTTTCTGTAGTTTCTCAGAATTACAACCATTTTTGAAAAACCTAAGAAAGCAAGTTCAACCATGGAAGTAGGACCAATACAGGGAAGAAGCTTTGATGGATTCAATGAATTATTAGCATCCAAAATCTATTATTAGACTTGAAGAAAGACAGATTTCATAATGCATATGCATGAACTGACCTCCTTGGCTTCATTGGGAATGCCTGCAATATAAGAAAATGGTTGCATGAGACAAGCTGATTCTCCCATGTCTTGGCAAATGTTCCAAACCTCAAATGATCCAAACTTTTAGCAAATTATTCTACTTGCTTTTCTCCTACTAGGAAAAAAAAAAAAAACCCATTTAAATTTGAAATTCAAATGGAAAAAGCAGTAGTGGAAAGACAAAGGTAGGCCATATGGAGATGAGAAAGAGAAATGCATAAATATGCCTTATATTGCCTTAGAGTGGAGTCAGCTTCCATGTTTAGAAGAGCTGCAACCTTCATCTTGGGGCCCACTTGTTGAAATCAATGAAATCTTTAACGTCCATATTGTTGGGAAATTTAAATTAAAGAGACCAGATTATTGGGCAGTTTGAATTTGGGTTTTGGACACAACCCACCAACATGTTCTAGCTTGTGTCAGGATTTCCTGTTCTTTCTGTTGATTTGCTAAGCAAAGAGACAGCTATCCTTTTAAGGATCCAAATCTCAAACACTACAGACAAAATATAAGATTTAAGTGATTCGATATTTTTTATTAATTTTTTTGAAACATTTTAAAATAATTAAAAGTAACAAGGCTGGATTCACAAACTTGAATGAGAGATTTTGGCACTATGTTTACCAAAGTAAACAGCTTAGCAGGAGAAGTGGGAGTGATTAGATTTCATGGATGTTCCAAGTTGAACAACCAGTAGTTACAACATCAGTGTTAGGCAACAAAAACCATGTCAGCTTCTGGGATTGGGTTCTTAGGATTCTTGCAAGTTTTACTTCCATCTACCAACCTAATTCTAGGAGACTTGGACCATCAAAATCATCATTCTTGAACTGCAGACAAAGTTCTGTACATCAAAAGACAAGAGTAGACAATACTCTAACTATCAGGAAGGTGGTAAGAATAAAATCCAAGTAACTACTACATAAAATTTCAAACATACACTTCATTGGAAATGGAGTTAAGCTACCATATTTGCAGTGCATGTATAAATATTTTTGAAGAGCATTAGTTTAAAATAATTATCATATATATTTTCAAATAGTAGATGTAAATTTGGGCTCATCTAAAGGCTCAAAACAGATTATGAGAAATATGATCCATATAACATCATACATGTTACGGTAAGGCCTGTCTGCTCACAATGGCACTAGTCCAAAAGGATCGCCAGGGATTGATTTTTAGCAACAGTAAAAATTAAGGATAAACTTGAAATGTAATTAAGTTGAATACAAACAATTCAATCTCGAGATTAAATTTGTTTTAATTTAAAATTTTATCTAATTTAAAATTTTAAAATTTAAAATTTAATTTGAACTTGTTGTTAAAACTTTAAATTCGATTAAAATAAAATATTTAAATTATTCAAATCCAATTTAATAAATTTGATTTTTTTAATAGTATAATTTGAAGATAAAATTATAAATATATATAATAAAATATTTAAAATATATATTAAAAATTTAATTAAATATTTAAATATTTAAATTCAATTCAATTTATTATTTGAATATAAAATAAAAACTCAAATTAAAAATTAATGAGCCGAATTTAAATTTAAATAATTACGATAGAATTCCCTTTGTTTACATCCCACATTAAAAGAAACTAAGAAGTAGTTGTCCTTCCGGACAAAAATCGACGTATTAATTTCTTATGAGAGTTAACGTGGCACCTTCCAATTGGGTAGCAGTGGCAGGTTGAGGTGGCGGTTTTGCTTCTTCTTCCACGAGAAAATTCCTTCTTCGACACCCAAGAATTTGCCAGATTTCGAAATCAAAGGAATGAATCTTTGATCTCAATCCGATGAAGAGATTCCAAACTGAAATTTGACAAATGGGAAAGTGGTCAAAACGGGTCGTTTTCTTGTTTCTCTGCTTATCAATCTGTCTTCATATCCCATCAGTTTCTTCCTCTACTTTCCCTCCTCAAGAAAATCAGGTATGCGAGCTTTCTTTGTAATTTTGATCCTTTTATTCATCAAATTTATTGCTTTCAAAGAAAACCCAGATTGAAAATTGTGATCAATTTGATGTCAATGAAGAAAATTTTATGGTTAACTCACTGAAAATTGAATTGAAGAGTAAATTTTGTGAGGATTTCTTGATTTGGGTAATCTTAAATTTGTGTCTTTAATTCTAGTTTTACTAAAAAGATTGAGTTTTTGGACTGCATTGATATTTTTTATCAGTCGGTTTCTTGTTGTGTGAGTGTAACCAGTTATGGTGTTTCCATAATAGCTTTTCTTTCAATTTGTTTTGTTATTCTGCCATCATTTGCCACTCAAGTTGAATTCTTTGAGTTTATTGTTTGTCCAGGATTATAAAGAATCTTCAGCTGCAAGGTAATGCTATGAGCTGTGATCTTGGTAACTCAGATTGTACTTTGTTCTTGTTGTTTCTTCAATTATGAGAGATTTATCAACTAAGAGTCTAAGAATAATATACCATTTCTTACGCTCAATGTCACATGGCTGGATTTACTACCGTGAAACTTAGTTGTGCATTGATTTTTAAGAGAGATTGTTGTAATGTTTTCTTCTCGTTTTCCCTTTTGATGTATAACTAATGTGCTTGTGAAACTGCAAATTTGATTTTTAGACGACTTAAGATTGAGCAGGAGGATGCTCATGTAGTACATTGTTCAAGAGAAAGGAGTAGGGCAGCATGGAAAATAATTGAGGAGGTAAAATGGGTGGTGTTTGCACTTTTAAGATGCTATTATCTGAAATATTTTGCTTCCCGTACGTGCTGCAATCTGTAACTTTTTGTCTTCGTTGCAGTATCTGATGCCCTTTGTGGAGAAAGAGAGATACAAAATTTCCAGCGGATGTAGGCTTCACCCTGACAGTGATCTGTACAGAGATCAGGAACAGCACAAGCACCATGTAGATATAAACGAATGGCAATGTGGGTACTGTAGAAAGAAATTCTACGAAGAGAAGTATATAGATAAGCATTTTGACAACAGACATTTCAATTTGCTGAATGCGGTATGTGGACTTTGATAAGATAGATTAGCATCCATTGCTTTCATTTTTGAAAAAAATAACTCCTTGAATTATGGCATGCTATTGCTAATCCAGAGTCACGGTAGGTGTCTGGCTGACCTGTGCGGTGCATTGCATTGTGACCTTGTCATGGATTCTGCACCCCGTAAGACTAAGTGCAATCCTGCAGCTGCTGCAAGGAATAAACATCTGTGTGAGGTACCCTCTGAATGATTTTTTAGGGTAATTATTTATTCCACTGTTCTTTGTGTCATTATTTTGGGACTTCTGTGCAGAGTCTTGCTGATAGTTGTTTTCCAGTCAGCAATGGTCCTGTATCCGGCCGTCTTCATGGTATTTATCTCTTTCCCACTATAAGTGCTATTTGTTTCTGCATGTTACATGTTTTCCAATCTGTAATACTGCTTTCTGCTGTTTCTGAATCAATAGAATTCTTCTTGCGACAATTCTGTGATGCTCACACTTGCACCGGAGGTCCAAAGCCCTTATCTAAAGGGAAAAAGGTAGAATTCACTGTTATCCTTAATTGTTTGAACTTTTTATTCCTTGCTCATATAGTGTTATTGATCATCGTGTTTTATATGTGCAGAAGCGCACAAGTATACTTTACATTTCTATATCCATTTTGACCTTGATGCTGCTGCCGCTTTTCTACTTCTTCATTTACTTGTACCAAAGGTAAGTCTTTTGATCACTTTCTTTACTGCCATCATCTAATGGAGCTTTCAGAGACCATTACAATGAGCATTATTTATGTTGCAGGGGAATAAAAAGGGGCTCGCAAGAGCTAAAACGCATCTCACTAAGTGGGCGAAAGAAAAAATCATTTTAAATCTGTAAGGTTTCTATTTCATCGATCGTGATTAGGGTTTAGCCATTTGTGCTTTCTATTCGCGAGAGAAAGAGAGAGTACAATGTACCCTACAGTTGCGGCTGAAATTTTTCATTGTATCTTAACATAAAACTTTCTTGAATCACAATTTGGATAGAAATTTATGCTCAGGAATTCAATTGTGGAACCAAAAAGATTCTTCAGTTGTTTACTTGGTCGAGTTTTATTTGAAAACCCGCATTTGTTTCTGTTGCTGTAAATATGGGTTGCATGCATTTCAATATTGCCTAGATTTTCATGTTATGAACCCAGTCCTTCCTCTTGTAGCATCTTAGTTTATACCTTAAAGGATGTTACTTGAAATTTAAGCCGCATGTTCAGAAAGGTAATCTGTGATCTGGCAGATCGAAACTTGATCATTCAATAACCTTACATTAAGGTCGAACTTAATCTGTACTTCATGTTCACGTGAGCGTACAGATCGAAACTTGATCATATTAAGATTGATCTTAGTTTGTACTTAATGTTCGCGTTTGGACATAAAATCCAGCTTAAGGCCGCACTTTCCGAGACAAGAAAGCTTATTACCTACCAACCCCAAGTGAGGATCTTTAGATCAAGCAATGAACTCTTCCATAACGGATTCAGGACTTTGATATTATTACAAGGCAACGTGAAGGAGGTTCTGAAATACAAGGCAAACCAAACCAGTTTTGACTTTGATTTCTATTCAACTTTTTCAACTTTATTCTCCATTTATAGATTTCCCCTCCTTTTCACAATGAATAAAACACTTGAAGACGTCCGTAGAAGGATAACAGTAGAATTCCAATTACAATCTCATCTTCACCCAATCAACACCAGCATAGTTCCTCAAATTTAAAGCCAAACAAGTAAAAATCTCCTAAACAAATTGTTGCAAGGGAGTATATAAGAGTACAAGGACACAGCGACATAATATAAAGCAGTCACCATTATGAAACCAGAAATACAAGGCAGTTTTGACATGAAGCCGTTTCAGGTGAGATCATCTTCCTCCAGTTCTTTAGCTTTCAGCTTTTCCTTCACTCGAAGTAAAAGGGTTGTCTTCCAAGAATCCTGCAAACAAGTTAGAATTGTAATTTCAGTGGTCACAACTAGATAGAAACCAAGATCACTGCCCACTAGTTCGTTCAAGAAGCATTTTTAATGGAGATTGACATACCAATGGGGTCATGCTATCGAATTCCTTGACAACATCTGTAAACTTCGTGACATCTTCCTCATCAATAGCAGAAGCAATGTCCTGTTGGAAAGCATAAGCTCATTAAGATCAGTATTTCAAACAGGACGAACCAGATTCTCAAAATTACAACCATTTAAAGTAAAAGAGTAATATAGTTAACAAGTTTTTTGAGTCAGAGGTAGGCACTAGGAAGTAACCAGGTATATCATCAAGCAATGAACGAGAAGGATAAAACAAGAGAAAAATAAAACGAATGGCAAACGTGCAACCATTGATCAGGCATCTGTAATGATAGAAAACTAAATTAAAAAAAATAAAATAAACTTTTTTGTTGTGTTAACTTACAGCCAATAATCTACACTCTCGTGTTCCAGAAAAAGTTGGATCCAGTTCCTGAAAAAGGCAAATGAGATGTAAGTTTAAAATAACCAAATTGAGTGTGTTAAAATGCCGAAAGAGCCAAAAAGTCAACCTGATATCGCTCTAATGCATTGGTGATTGCAACAACATCACCTTTGCAGAGTTGACAAATGCCGGCATTAAGAAGATGCCCTTTAACTCCATACTTCAGCAAGTTATTGGTAAGTGACTGTCTAGCTATCTCTTCATAGATCTCAATGGCTTTCTGGTATCTGGAGAAATATCATAAGCAGAGCTATCAAAATTTTTCTCAATTAGTCACAAGGCTGTATTTATGCAACCATGTTAGCAAAGTAATACACCAATAATGATTACAAACTATCCATAGTAGTAGAAGACAAAGATAAAAAAACATTGCAAGAATATCGTCTACAAGAAGTGAGTATGCTTACTGTTCTATCTGAGCAGCAAATTGTGCAACTTTCTGCTTGCACTGGTTGGCAGAAGTAGATACTTCTTCATTTTGGAAGAAATCGGCAGCCTTTTCATAATAATCAATGGCCTGCTCAATGTTTTGTTCAGACTCATATAATTCAGCAATTTCCTGCACATAAAAGAGGCACCCATGTCCATGAATAAATGTAAGTAACATCATCATAAAAAGTCATGGTTGGGGTCCGGAGTGAAATCAATAAAATTAGTATGAAAAACATGAATGCCTAGAAAGTTTAACACTACTGGCAACATTTTTTATGAAGACGGAGGAAAATAAGAATCCAATCAAAACATAAGAAAATGAAAAGCATTCACTATAAAACTATTCTCTCATATACCTTAAAGTACCTTGCAGCCATGCTGAGCCTTCCAATATCACAAAACATGTTCACAGCCTGCTGCAAGCAAGATATAGACTCTGTATAGGAACACGATTTAGTCACAGGGGTAACTGCATTAAAACTTCCCAAACGATTTTCATTAAGTGAAACACGCACTCCACACTTACCCTTTGTAGCTGTTTTCTTATAGCAATGAGCAGCATCAACATAAGCTTGAGCAGCTTCATGTTTGCTTTCTAACTATGGATACAAAAAACAAACAAAACACTCAAATTAAATCTTATAAAACAGTTCATTACTAAGAATCCAGAATGCTATCTCGCCAAAGTGCTTACTTTCAAATGACAATTTGCCAACTTTACAAAAGTTGCTCCAGCTTTGTCCCCTAGAGAAAAGAAAATAATAGATATTTAAAATTAATAGTTTTTTTTAAAAAAAAAAAAACAATTTCATTACATTTCAAATATTAATCGAATTATAAAGTAATTAATCAATAATCTGATCTTAAAGAAAGTCTAAATTTCACATTTTCTAACCGATTCATAACAACTAATTAGATTTTTGACGCAAGCGGAATTTACCACCCAATAATCAATAAATTGAAACAGAAAATAACAATTAAAAAAAATAAGATCGAGAATAATGAAAAGAAAAAAAAAACTTAGATAGCGATAAAAATCCAAACTTTGATCGCGTCAATGAACATGAATCAAAACATCTCGAATTTTTTCATTTCTTTCCAACTTTTCTCCGTCCAGCATTTTCTCAACAAACAATCAAAAGAACTTCTATTAAAAGAGATAGGATTATAAATTTAGATTACAGTTACCAAATCGCAAAATTAACCAGAGATCTCAAAACTTCCACTTTTATTTTAATACAGCATTTCTCGAGAAGCAAACAGGAAAAAATAAATAAAAAAGACAAAGAAAAAGGCTTGCAAAAGAAGTACAGGATTTGGCGAGCTTGAAGCAATTGGCAGCTTTATCAAAGAGATCGGCGGCGTCTTCATATTTGGAGCCAAACAAACCCCAGCCACTTAGCTTTTTCTCGGCCTTTTTCTCGAAATCTTCTCCTCTCGCTAATTGATCTCCCATTTTCCCCTTTTTTTCTCTAGTTTGATCAGAAATGGATATAAGATAACAAGGAGTCCCAAGATTGACCCATTTTTCGTCTTTTTTTTTTTTTTAATTTTTCTGAGCTTTTGATTTTTCTAAACCGTGTTTTTTAAATTTTTTGAAATTTTCTTGAGAAAAAAAAGTTTCCAAGGAAAATTATTCGGCACGACGTTTGATTTTGATTGTTTGGGCTTAATATGGGCCAGTGTATGTATTTCAGTTTAGAAGAATTGAATTGGGCCTAATCTTATGGGCTTCAAATTCCTGCTTGATGGGCTTAACAATGGGCTTAACACCAGTTTGAAAATAAATAATGGGCCGGCTTCCATGGGTTTGGCGAAGACCTTTGGGCCTGATTTTATTCCCTCCCATCATAATGTACAATAATACAAGGTAAAAGTCAATATATAAATTTATACACTCATATATGTATATTATGTATACGTATACGACAATTAGAATCGACTCGCTCACACTTAAAAATACACTTTGTATGTATTTGTATAAAATAAAACTCACTACATGCACAAAATACACGGTGGTATGCATGCATATGCACGTATAGGTAAAATAGTACATGCATACACAAGATAAAACACTTTAAAATTGGAATTATATTTCATCTACAACAGAATATTTTTAAATTTAATTTAAACAATGTCTTACTAATTTTTATTATAATTAATTAGTCGTCAAAGTGTGACATATAATTAATTTCCTTGCAAGGATAAGAAATTAGATTCATCGTATATAAATTTATTTGGACCGACCCAAAGAAGAGATGTGTTGAACAAATCTCTCTCTCTATATATATAAAATGTATATGCATTTAAACTCTCATATCCATTTAAATCAATAGCTAAATTAGCTAGTTTCTAAATTGGAAAAGGAAAGTAGAAAAAACTAAGATATAATTCAAATTATTAAGATTTAAGAGTTTTTTTTTATTTTTGAAAATTAAAGCATATTTATTGAAAAAATATAGAATTACAAAGTCAAGAAAATGATTAATTCCTGATTTGACTAGAAAGTCGGCAAAAGAGTTTGCTTTTCTAAGCAAATTAAGAGTTAAAACTTGTTTTTGGTAGGAACAAGAATTAATAATTAGTTTAGTCTATGCACTCTCACATTATTCTCTAATATTTTATCTTTTGTTGAGAGTTATTAAATTGCCCATGGCCTTAATGTATATGACCCAAAAAAAAAAGGTCCTTTTTTTCTTACAAATTTGAAGAAAAGTCAGATAATTTCCAAATGCTAAAACCTTTTCATCCTAATCCCATTATACTTTAATAAAGAAATGATAAAAGATTGATTTATGACTTTGAGCATAGGTTCAAACTTATCATATCTTCACTTTAAAGTATAGGAGTTTCGTATATTTGAAATTTGAATTTAAATCTGTACTTTTTCTCCGTGCTCTCAAATCAAAAATTTTCATTATATAAAAATCGATTCAAAATAATGCAAGAGTTTTGTAGAGTTGATATTGGAATCTCAATACCTATACACTTTATCTTCCTCATACTCTTAAGTCCGAGACTTTCATTATATAATTATAATATATATATATATATATATATATATATATATATAATATGGCCTCTCCTATTTTGTGGGGCTTGAGATTTGAGATGTTTGAAAGCTCCTAATGAAATGTGCCACAGATGTGGCCATGGCTATGGCTGTGCCATTCAGAAATGTGGGTTTGGTTGTTTCCTCCTATGGCTATAGCCTATACTACTGCTGCTTGCTTCCTTCCATTTACATGTGAAACAAAGAAGGGACAAAGGCCTGCCCCGGCAACTTCTGATTTGCTCCATATATTCTTCAGTAAAGGATTTGGTTTTTTATATATGATCGATGTGTTTGTAGTAATGAAAACTCAAACTATACCATGTTCGATACATACAACTTAACCCATCAACAGATAAGTACTCCCGTGACCTGAATTCCACTCCTTTGCTCACGATTAGTGGTCTAGGATTCGTACACTCATTGCTCAATTCGAGTTTGACTAAAACATATCGACACATGCAATCTCATATATAGGAGCGGTATGAATAAATTAAATTATTTATGAATTATTTGAATTTGATTCGATAATGAAAATACACGAATATATGCAAATACTCGGCAAACGAATTTTATTTTTTAAAAAAGAAAAGACAAAATATTATAGCTGTCAAGAGTGCAAGGCTAATTTGTTTGCCTGAATAGCTAGCTCTTCAGTCTCTATAACAGCGAAGCAATTTGTAGGCATTAGAAATTCTAAGTGCGAAGACTGATGAAAACGACCCTTTTATTCTAGAGAAATAGGAAATGAATTAAAGGTAAGAATTTTGCTTCTTGAAAAATGACTCATTTTTCTTTTAATATTAATTTATTTGACTTCATTTTCTTACAAACATTGATATGTTTGTACCCTCATATGTATCCAACAAAACTTCGATCTTGTCTTTGTTTTTTATGTTATCTTTGTAGATTCTTTATTTCTTCTTGCATGAATTCTCTCTCTCTCTCTCTCTCTCTCTCTCTCTCTCTCTACATCCATACACAACAAAAGCACTTATCACTTAACTTTATAGATTTATAAATTTTGTTTCCATTGTCACATTTGCATGTGAATGTACTTTCCCGAAGTGAAACTCACGTGAGTTTTGCTATACCAAGTCACAAGAATCCTATATTACTACTCTGCAAAAAGATAATTTATACAATATATATTGAAAAAAAAAATCATAATAACAAGTTTCTCCTCACATCAGTTTAACTTAAGTTTAACACGAATTCATGTGATTCAAATAACCGAAAAACTTGATTTTAATCGAATTGAGTTGAGTTTTCTAGCAAGTAATTCTTCATCAAAGCTTTTTACAAGTTTTCATTTCGAAAATATATGTTCGGTTTAGCTTTGTTAGCTTATGAAAATTTATTTTCATATATATATATATATATATATATATATATATATATTTCAAGTAAGTATGGGAGAATGTCACGGGAAACACTTGTGAATTCAGAATTACTATTACTTGGTTCAAAAATATAATCCTTATTTGGAATTTTGTTTTGTTTTTTATTTTGTTTTTATTTTGTCACATGATAAGAAGACATATACTCTAATATATAAGTTAAATCAACAGGAAAAAGGCGTACAGATCAGCAAATAATTCTTGATAACTATGCTTTGATTAGGGTTTAGCATGTCATTATCAGGTTTTTATATAATAACAGCATTAATTATTAATATTATTAATATTATTAATTTTCTTCAAGTACATGCCTTACTATACTCTCCTATAATTTATGACTCATGTGAACAGCAACAATCAAATCCAAAAGAGAATCTTCTCAATCTCCAACTTTTTTGCAACTAACAATCCACCTCATCACTCCTATGGCTCGTCGAACTAAGTTAAATATCAAGGGCTTCACCTTTTTTAGAATATATATTCATTGATCTAAACCCAATAATCTCACCAAATATTTTCAAATTTTATCAAGCATGTTCGAGTAAACCCTAAATAGGGTTTATTATTAGTAGTTCAAGGCTTCAAGCATCGAAAGAATTATTGACGCAATTGCAAATGACATGTGCTAGATGGCAAAGAGATCAATTATATGCACATTGCTGTATATGCGGTAAGAAGAAAATAATTAGTAAGCTTCCAGGCGTGTGAAGACAAACAATTGCTTATCTGTTTTTTATTTGTATTTTTCTTACTTTTTTTTTTTTTTCCTTTAGTTTCATAACAATGATACGCAATACTGTCACACTACTCTTTTTTTTGAAAAAAAAAAAAGTGTTGAAGAGATATATGTGAGAATTGTCAAATAATAAACCATTTATCGCATTCAACCCACATTAGTTCCCAATATGTGTAGTAGAATGGATCAATACGTGAATAACAAAAAGAAATTAAGAGAAAAAAGATCAAACGTTTCACATTCGAAAAAAAATTAAATTTATATAAAATATCTGAACATTCGATTTAAAAGTAAATGTATGTATTTTGCACTCGATAAAAACAATTTGAGTTTCTCCTCCTCCACAAATAATCTACAATTGTGATTGAAGATAAAGATGGGTGATCAAATATATATATATATGGAAGAAAGGAAAGTGTAGAATCTAAAAACTGATGAAGGAGGGGGGTAGAAGAGCAACATTTCATGGAAGGCAAGAGACAAGGTTGGTGCAGGGTATATGTATGGAGAGTATTGTTTTGTTGTAATGATTAAAGGGCACACATGTGAATAGGTGGGTACATGATTTGTCCGTGTGGAATGGAGACAATGCTGGAATTGCAAGGAGCCAACTGATCCAAACTAGCTATACTTTGCATATGAATCAAAAAAAAAATGAAAAATAAAATGAAAAACCCTAACTGATCTCTCGTGTTTTTGTGATAGAGAATGATATATGACATCTCGTGACATCGTCGGACAATGGCTAGCGATTGATCAGCAATTCTGGCTTCGAGTGATTCTTCCCCGATGCAGATTCATATGGTCCATAGATATTCATCAATACTCGTGGGAGGCTAGCTTAATTAGGTTTTCTATGTCTCCCATGCGTAGAGAGCTAGTATGCCAAAGAGATGGGCTGTTCTTTCACATCACAGCCAAAACTTGTCTTTGGCTTGTCGAGGAGTTCATACTTCATACTCAAATCTATTTTTGAATCTAAGCTACCATGTACATAGCTTGCGTATACAAGCAAGTTACACTGAAAATCAGTCAAAGGCATCATAGCTACCATAGAAACACAGCAGGAAAAATTAACATTTGGCGACATTTTGATCGGCGAATGTCATCTTTTCTATGTTTTTTACATGGTAACAGTGTTTATTTGAAAAGTATTGCTAAATTTAATCGATATTTAATAATCAATATTTAATTTAATAATTATTATTTCCTCCCAAGAGAGATTAAGATTCATTATTCAAATATTGTTTTTCTCTTATACTTTTTTATAAACCAAAATAAAAGAATTATCAGTGTTTTTTTATTGCGTTTTCAGTAACTGTCGTGACTTACTTAACAAGATTAAAAAAAGCTGATGAGTCATATTTCCTGTAGTGAAATAACATATATGAAATGAAACCACGTCAAGGCTTTTGCCAATGGTTTTTCACCAAGTCACCTTAATTATGACCAAGAAATCATCCATTTCCGAGAAAATAAGAATGATTGCGTGCATGAAATTTGCTAGATTTCTCATTTGATGGGAAGTATCGGGAAAATATATAGTGATTAAGGGTAAATAAGGGTAGAATGGCACGTGTGGAGAGAGAGGGAGAGAAGACAAAGAAGGTGACGGCTAGCTGGTGATGAGAGAGAGGAAGAGGAGAGGGGGAAGGGAAGAGACTAAGAAAGCCCCCGTGAGGAGTGTTTGGAGGCATTCCAATAGCACAAACTAAACATGCATCCATCCTTTTGTTGCTTCTCCTTCACTTCTTTCGATGGCCAGTTTTCACTCCTCTCCATCACGAGCTCATGATTCCCCATTCTCCTCCTTATTTCTTACCCAATGTCACCCCTTTTATTTTCCTCAAATACCCTTTTTTCGATTTTATTTTATAATTTAGATTTCACAATATTGAACCCTGATCACTCGAATTAAAATTATGCAAGTGATAATAATTAAGTTAAGCTTATTACAAACTTTTTTGAATAGTATTAGTGTGACACATAACAATAAGTTTATTTTTTTATCCAAACTTAATTATTTGATGCTTTAGAGTACCTTGAAAATAACTCTCCTAGAAGTAAAATGCTTCCTAAACATCAACCATTTCTCAGATGGAAGAGTATGAAAGCAAGTGAAAGAGAAAAGACAATGAGGCAAGTATTATTCTTTGCCATGAAAATGAAAGAAAGATGATATAAAATTATTATAATGCATATTAATGACTTGTTTAATTCTAATATCTTGATCATCTTTTTTTTATATTCTTTTTTTATTATCAGATATATGAGTTCGAACTTAAATTTTACAACATGCATGTCACAATACTTAATTATTAGATCAAGAAATTGTTGGTTTTTGCAAAAAGATTCAAGTTTTACTTAATGCAAACATTTCATAATCCACTAGATGATCTATACAATGCCTAAAATAGGATTTACTCCCATAAATTCTTGGTGATAGGATTATAACATAAAATGCAACAATAATAATAAATATTCATTGAAAAAAATTATTAAGAGGGGGGCAATCTGGTAAAGTGAGATGCAATCTATATTATATTGTGGTGGGAAGAAACTGAGGCAGTCATGTGGGAAGCCAACAGGAGGATCCTATAGATTTGAGAGCTCATCCCCTCTCTTTTAAACAGCCTCTCAGAGCATTGCAGAGAGTTGAAAACAAAGAGAAATAGAGAAGAATAGGGGATAATAGAAAGAGAGAAAGCTCAAAGATATAAACAGAAAGATTACATAACCATACACACACAAAAAGAAAATGGTTTCTAGGGAGCACAAGAGAGCAGCACTGCATGAGAAGCTGCAACTTCTTCGTTCCATTACTAACTCTCATTCTGTAAATTCCCTATCCATCTACATCTCTTCTGAAATACCCTAACTTGTTTTCATTCTCTTTATATTATTCAAGAAATTCAATCTTTGTTCATCTTTTCTTCAGTCCTATATAGCTATTGTTGGTTTAATAATTCTTTGTGTCACTGTTTCTTATTGGTTTTCTTTCTTTCTGGGGTCTATCCGTTGCCAATTATTCATTTCTTTCTGCCTTATCATAATCTCCATCCACTGTTTCTAGCTCCTGTCTCAAACATATCCAATCCACAAGTTTCTTGAATTTTTTCTCTAAAATAGCTAGGAAATTATTTCTTCTGGAATCAAAGGTTTTATATATATACATATATATATCTTATGCAAACTATGCTTTCATTGAATATATGTGGATGATCTTCTTACTAAATCTATGTTGCTTGTGGAAATTAATGGAGTTTAATAGCAACTTTGTGCTAACCCTAAGTTTAATTGTAAATGTTGTGGCAGCTGAATCAAACATCAATCATAGTGGATGCATCAAAGTACATTCAAGAGCTAAAACAGAAAGTAGAAAGACTGAATCAAGATATATCAGCTGCACAAACTTCAAATGATCAAAATCCATTGCCTATGGTAATCTTTTTGCAGTAGTTTTTGTATTGTTCTTCCTTTTTAATTGTTTCAAGTTCAACACTGTGCTTTTCTCTTTTTCAACATGGTAAAAACCTAGCACATGAGCACTGATTAATTTCTGAATTTTTCTTGTTTCTTAATTTTCCTTTGTAATTTCTAGCAGGTTACAGTAGAAACGCTAGAGAAGGGTTTTCTGATCAATGTATTTTCAGAAAAGAACTGCCCTGGTCTGCTTGTTTCTATATTGGAAGCCTTTGAAGAACTGGGTCTGAATGTTCTTGAAGCTAGGGTTTCTTGCACTGAAAGTTTTCGATTACAAGCAGTTGGGGGAGAAGTAAGTGGAAGTGGAACCATGATTCATTGTTCTTAAGTGATCTTATTATGATTTTGTTAATGGAAATTATGGTTAACTTGCAGCATAAATATTGCAAATGATGAAAAGAAAATATGTTGTTTTTTGGCAGAATGAAGAACAAAGTGAATCAATTGATGCACAAGTGGTGAAACAAGCAGTGTTGCAAGCTATTAAGAATTGGAGTGAAAGTAGTACTGATCAACATGAGTAAATGGATTTTTGCAGTTATCCATCATTAATTTTTTTCATGCATTTTGTTTCTTCATCATGTAGGATTAACTATTGGCAATAATGTTGTTAATTTAATCAAATTATTAATCCCAAGTTAATGTTACATATAGTTGAGTGAAGGTTTCCAAAAAAAAAAGTTTTAATGACATATATATCTATATATATAAAGAGTATGGATCTACTTGCACTGATATAAAATAAATTATGTTACATGGTTGTTATAACTTCATTAAGGGTTAATATATACAAACCAAATGTATTCGTCACACACGTAAAGTTTCAAGTCGATAATCATATTATTTCGATATATAAAAAATGACATTTTTTAATATATATTAATGATTAAAATTCGATTGTTGTCGAACATATAGTTACAACATTGTCGATAAACTTGAATTTTGACATGTATCTATGTAAATAAAACATAAAATTTAACTGTCAGATTAAAAAATATACATCGTATAAAAATATATAAAAGTGTAAATATAAATTTATTTTGCACTAGTTACACTTTAAATGTAAATGGATCCCTCTCATATATATATATATATATATATATATATATATATATATATATATATATATAATATACATATTTATATATAACCTAGCAAAATGGATCAAACAAAACCTAAAGCTTTTCTTTAATGGACATTAAAAAGAATGTTTCTTGCAAGGTTTCACCACCTTACCATGCAAAGGCGGTATATATATATATATATATATATATATATATATGATCATTACTTGGACATCCCCACTAACAAAAGCAATAGATTTTTCTATATGCAGTCTCATAAACATGATGACAAACAAAGTGATTATACCTTTATTATAAATATGTTTTAAGTATGGGAAATTAAGAAAGCAAAATATTTAATTTACCTGAAAAATTCAGTTTTCTTTTATTCTTGGATGCAATATATATATAACACTAAGGAGGTTTTCCTGATCACATGGTGCATGTAGTTGCCATCATGGATGTTGCAATTATATATTGCAAGGCTGTTTATTGGCATTTATAATAATGCATGCATGCATGTATGTATGTCTGAAATTCATGAGAAGAATGGAGATATATATGAAGAAAATCCTTGAAGAATGTATGGTGGCAACATTGACTATGGAGAGACAATTCCAGGAAGCATGGAATGGAAGAACTCTTCTGAGTTGTAATGGTAGGCTGGTGGAGCTATACATAAAATAAAATATGTACTAATCCCAGTTAATGACAGATAAATGTCTAAAAAACCAGTGCTAAATGTTTAATAATTGGAGGTGATAGATTTTGTTGTCGGAAGTGAATCTCAAAACCAAACAAAATCTATAAACTTATTGTAACTCTCATGATTCAACAGGGGACCATAGACGACTAGTGCATGCTTTCACTCACACTAATTATTTCTTGGTAATTTCCTTCTTCTTTTTTTTTTTTGGTTCTTCATCATTGTTTTGGTGACATCCAAAGCTCTGACCATAACCACGGTTGCATCAGAAGCTTCAAGAAAAAAATCGGGCTAGATAATTTCCTAAACCTGGTTGGACAAGGCGTGGATAAACTGCAGCAGGTCCATTTTTTCAAGAAGCAAATTGTCGTAGCCTGGGATTTTATGAATCATGTATTTGTGTTATATTTATTTAGTGTCGAATTTGTGTATAATATGAAAATTCTTATATTATGATTTTAGTCTATAGAAAGCAAAGATTATTTGATTCATTAATATAAATCTAGGCTCTTCTTTCTTGACTTCTCTTGTCTGCATTTTTGTCTGAACTTCTCACCCTTATCCCAACTTCTTTTTCATTTTGTTTCATAGCAAGATCCCAACTTTGCTCTTAGAAGTTGAGTTTTAGTATCAGAACAATTCAAGTTCGATGATCATTTTAGTTCTTTAAGACATGTTTGATGCATAGAATGATGAGTAGAATAGAAGATTAATCATCTTCTTAGTATAAGATGATTACCCGAGAGAATATTGAATCGAACCACCTTACAAGAACATGTAGCAGAACTGTTTTTCTTTTCATCGAACATCATGAAAGAACAAGCAAATTGAAAAAGTAGGTCTAAATATTACATATTCTTATTCCAAAAGAATAGGGCAGAGAGTAATATTGAGATCAAAAGTAAATCACCTGTTTCAAAGGGACTAATGGTGGACATACTAACTCAGAGTTTCCATCCCCTCTTTTGTCTAGAAAACAAGTAGAGTTCACACAACTAAAACCACAAAATCCAGAAGCACGTATAAAGCATTATCTCAAAGAGAGTGAAAAGAACAGAAAAGATCTCGATAAGACCAGGATTGAGTCGGTGCTCTTCCGGGAATAACTCAAATGATCAGAGGTCTTTCAATTACTTTCTTTTATGTGGATCCCGGCTGAGTCTGTGATTCTTCAATGCTTTGATATAATTTCTGATGAGGGTAAACTTGTTGCTTCCAAGATTATAGAAATAATCCCGACTCCCAAGAATAAATCCCAGTTTTATGCAAATCATCAAAAAACCATCCACCCAAAAATGACACAAATATCAAATAAACAGGGAAAATGTTCAAGTATTCAACCATATGAAACTTTACCAAGAAACTAAGATGGTGAAATGAAGAACTTATTGAAGGTACCTTACCCCATAGTTTCCTACAGCTTCGGCAGACATTATCCCCACATGGTGCCGCCGAATATCACCTGATAAAGGAATTTCAAGCAATCAGACATAAAATTTGCCCTTTTAAACGAGAGGTAAACTCTCTTAGAGGGTTAAGGGGAAAAGAAATTTAAAAGAAAAAAGGTTAACATCATCGAGCAGATATTCATGCTTTGTGCTCAATGTCAGAAGACCAAGCAAAGCATTTGCCTTACTAGATTAGGCTAATACCAGAGTATAATATATACCTTTTCACCTCCCATTGACCTAATCTTGCCATCAGCTGCAGGGCTATAAACTCTCAAAAACTCAGGTGACAAACTAAACTTGCTACCATTTGCAAATTCTACCTCTACCTGAACAAGGTTCAACATGATAGATGAGAATTCCAGTTTGTTGATAGATAAAAGGCTATATGCATGTGTCACAGCAATCATTGCCGTGAATCGGAGATTAGACAATGTCTTTCTAATGAATATTCTTAACACAGATTCATCAAAAATATTTGCTAAGGAAGCTGCTAAACAAAGTTTAGATGCAAATATTAAACATGATCAAGCAGAAATGTCTGCAACACAAATTGAAAAGTCATCTTTAGGCCAACAGCCTCTTGGCCGAGTGGTTAAAAAAAAAAGTTGTGACATGCTGTAAAGCTTAAGTTCGAACCTTAACAATATCAATCCTATCCCCAATTGTCAATAAAATAAAAAAATAAAAAATAAAACTACCTTCAGGAATCAGGCATTTTAAGCTCAAATTGAATTACCCCATTTCCAGACTCCACTTCCTTTGATATCAAGAAATTCAACATTCTCAATCTAACATAACATGAATTGGCACAACCAAATTCCAAAAACTCAACAAGAAAACTAATCTATAATTTTCTTTGGTAAGTTTGCTAATATCCCAAACAGAGATTTCTACTTCCAAAGAAATATAATGAAGCTAAAATCAAATGGGTACTCAAGAAACTTATCTGGGTCTGATTATATACCTAAATTAGAACAATCCCACGTAAAAAATCATAACAAAATTTCTCATTAAATTAGTAAAAAAGAAGAAACCAACGAAAAAACCAGTATATAAAGAACAAGTTAATACAAAAAAGGCAAAGAAAAAAAAAAAAAAAAACTTACACTTCTGGGTGCGTGAGGAGAGAAGCTTTTGAGAAATGGACTGTCCACGAGGGTATGGATCCTTTGCATTGCTCTCTGCATAGCTGAGTGCTTGACATTGTTTACCCCTGCTCCCTTTTGCCACAGCTGGAAATGTGTTGGATTTGGGCCTTGAAGAATTTTGGGCCATTTTCTAATAATTTTGGGCTTATAAGGACTTGATTGATAAAAAAAAATATTTTCTTTTAAAAAATTGGAAAATGGGGATTATCAAGATTATTATTTTAATTTTTTATTCTGATGATTAAATTGCAACGTGAAACCAAAAAATAAAATCAACTTGAAATAATTAAAAATCGTATGTTTCTTTTAAAAAATAAAATCTTAATAAAATTAAAAATATATAAAAAGTAAAAGCATTTTTCACACAAAGTCTTAATTAATTTAGTAAGAGTTTTAGAAGAAAAAAAAAAGTTCAACATTTAGGATAAGATTGTCAGTTCATTTGATCATAAATAAAGAGATATTCCCTAATTATATTTTCCGGCGTGCCAACAATAATAGTGACTAAAATATTTTACATTTTGCATATGAAAAACTATATTGTTTGACTAAAATATAGACAGAATAAATAAATAAATAAATAAATAAATAAATAAATAAATAAATACTGGTTCCAAAGTCTTCTTACTTATGAGTAAGAAAAAAATTTAGAAAATTTATTTTTTATTATTTTCTACAAGTTATGTGTAGGCATCAATCTTGAAATAATATTAATTTAATTAAAGAAATACACCACTTGACCTATTGTTTAATTATTGTGGGAGATTCCAATCAATAAGAAGAAATCTTGTGGGTGATTAAGGACCACAATGAAGATTAAGTTCCCAATAAAAAATTCTTACAAGTTAGCTTCACTATAATAAATTTTTTATTCATAAATTAACAAAAGAGAAAGTTTGAGATTATTTATAATGCCTATCATTATCCTTTAATATAATAATTATATGAATAATAAAAAATTAATCCGTCCACTAGACTCGTTTATAGAATATGATTTTTGTGAAAAGCATTTCGAAAATAAAATTTTGATAATTTAAAATTCGGCTCGAAAAAAATTTAAGAATACCCTAATTATGTTTAAAAAATATTAAAGCAATGAATGATAAAAACTAACCTATCTACTTGACTCATGGGTAGGATTTGATTTTTGTGAAGAACATTTGGAAAATAAAATTTTGATAATCTAGAAACCGACTTCAATAAAATTTAAGAATACCCTAATCATGTTTTGAAAATTTTATTAAAGCAATGAACAATAAACACTAGTCTATGTTGTTGATAGGATTTTTTTTTTTTTTTTTGTGAAGAATATTTAGAAAATAAAATTTTGATAATCTAGAAACGACTCGAAAAAATTTAAAAACACCCTAATCATGTTTTTAAAAAAATTATTGAAGCAATGAACATTTGATCTTCTTATTAGAAAATCAATGATGATAGCAGTGACGATTACTTGGATCGTGCATTGGTGACAGAAGCCACATGCCTGCATTGGTTTGGTTAATACCAAACTGATGTCTGGTTTTTTAAGGAGTTGATTTGATCATGTCAGTTGTCTGGGAGCTTCTTAACTTGTTAGGCCTATCATATTTGACTAGGAAAACAATTGTAAAACATTTTTTTTTTAAGGTTAAACCATCTCTAAAGACTCTAATCATTGGAAGTTCTGGTTTCCTTGGTGGGTTAGTAATGTCAAAACAATACGAAAATTTAACAGAAAAAATATATATATTTCACGTGTCGAAATAAATTTTAATATGAAATTTTTATATTTTACATAACACGAACACGATTTGATGTCAGGTAAAAGAAATCATCGAATGGTAATAGCTTATAAAAGCAGTGCTCAACTTGATGAGGTTGGAGTTAATGATATGAATAGTTCTTAAATTGATATTTCAGCAGATTTTTTATCAGATTAAAATAATAATACTGATCAGCAGCTTGCTTAAGCAAGGATGAATTGTTCTCTAGGGAGCTTTGTTTCTGATAGGCTTACTGGTTTAATCATCCCTTTGTTAATTTAGTCAAATTAATATGTCATTGTTAGTAGTTCTGGTGTCAATTCAGGCCTAGTAATCATATAGAAAAGGATGTGTTCAAAGTTGAAACTATGTTTATGAACATTTTGTATCCTTGTGTCTTTTTCTTTCCCTTTTCACTTTTCCTAACTGTCAATTTATCAGATTGACTTGTTTCAAGTAGTTACTGAGGATTATTGAAATGATACGACCAATCATACGTAATAGATTCGTCTACGTACGTATTCATGGATAATACAGTATTCTACTGGTTTATCATTGTCTGCAACAATCCTTAAACCTTGTAAAATAAAATAAAAAGGAAGTTGAAGTTGAGATTACTTGACCAACAAGTTACAAGGCAAGTTCTGCATTCTGATGAACCCTATCTCTTTGGTCAATAGAAGGTGTTTAACAACTTGGGATTGTTTTTTTCAGAGGGGCATTGCCTATCTTCAGTCTAACCATTGATCGGCTTCAAGAGCCGATACATTCACAATTCCATAAATGCATACTTTTTTAGATTATTGAGTTTTATGTTAAGATTCCTTTCTCAGCAATAACATACAGAAATGCTGATGCAATTCAGTTCAAGTGGTGAGCATGACCTAATAATCTGGTTATCTTTAGCCCCAACAATTGGAATAAAGAAATAGGCTAGGCAGTTTGCTCAATTGCACTATTGACACAGGCCAAAAAGGCTAGAAATAAAGAAATGAGAATGCTCTTTCATTATGTTGCAGAAAGCTTGAAAAGAGATCATGTTAGCAGACATCCAGGGGCATCTGTCTGATTCTCTGCTATACCGGCTTTTCCTCTTTATTTTTTCTTCATTTTCCTGTAAAGTCAAGTTATATAAAAGACCATATGGTGTTTTGAAAGGCAAGAAATGAAGTAAACCTTGGACACTTACATAATGATGTGTGACAGTACAAAGAAATTTACAGTTACAAAAGGAGACAAGATGGAAAGTAAGTCAAGTGCAGGCAGGGCAGTGGATCAAGCTTTTATGGCTGTCTGGTCCATTGCTACAGCCTACAAGCTTGAAACTGGCTACAAAGAATAAACAAGGCATACAATGATCAATCCCCAGGTAATTTAACTTTATAATCACACCTTTCTAATAAGTACAATTCCAAAGAAGGTGGTGAAATAGCAGATATCATCAATCCGAAATCCAAAATCCAAAATCCGAAACAGTTGTTCTGAACTTTTTTATTGCTAAAGTGGTGGGATTCTGAAGGGCATAGAAGAAGTTTATGTTCAATTGCCTATTTCCCAAGGAGAAATGAATTTTCTTCCAGATGAATAAAGCTATCCCATGAGAAAAATGAATCCACACTATCAACCCATTGCTTGGTTTCACCCATGGAAGGATTGTTGGATTCTTCCATGGAGAATGAAGATGTGTAAGAGGAGGAAGTATTTGTATCTTGGTTCAACCATGAGTCTAAGTCAAAGCTGCCACACAACATTTGGTAGTGGTTCAATAGATCATTTGTTTCATCCAAGGTTACTTGGATTTCTTCTAGTTTGTCAACTCTTGGGGAAACTGTCATGCCATTGCCATGATCATCCTCTGACTTTGACTCTAAGCTTTCTTCTTGTGTACCATCAGTTTTCTCTGCCTTCTCAATAGGCTCGTGTGTCACAGGGTCTAGACCAAGGATCTTTAGCTTCTTCTTGATTCTTGTATTCCAATGGTTCTTGATTTCATTATCTGTACGACCTGGAAAATGTGAAGCAATCTTGGACCACCTAGAAAAATTTTTCTTGTATTAGAAAGAAGAATTAACTGGCAATACAAACTGATAATTCTAGGCATTACTGATATTTACCTGTTTCCGAGACGCGAGTGAAGTTGAATAATCTGATCCTCTTCGGATTCTGTAAAAGCCCCTCTCTTAAGGTCTGGTCTTAGATAATTTATCCATCTTAATCTGCAACTTTTTCCACATCTTAGCAGACCTGCACAAGCATAAACATACAAAATGCCAACATTTTTAAGGCATACTGGCCTAATTCCCAGCTTAATCACTAGTTCATGTGCCTGGGGGAGAACAAATACCTGCAAGCTTGGGAACTGTTCTCCAGCAATGAATACCATTGTTGAGTATAAAGTTCATCAGCTTATGATCTTCCTCAATCGTCCATGGACCGCGCTTCAATCCAACCTTATCACAACAAGGTTGTCTTCCCATTTTGAAAACTCAGACAAGCAATTGAAAGTTCAACACTGGAAATCCAGGGGTGCTTAAAAGGAAATTGCAGTCCAAGATAAAGCTGCCAAGCCAGCTCATCCAAAGAAAAAGCAAATCGAAATCAATGGTTTAAAGCAAGAAGGATTAGCAATCATAAAAAAGCCACCTTCCTGAATTGGGACAATGGAAATGGTCCTATATATAAGAATTAAGAAGCAAACGTGGGTCATTCTCGTTGACAAGCTTTACTCCTGCAACTCAAGCCTTTCTTCTAATTGGTTTTGATTATTATAAAAGCCAAAGAAAATTCAAAGGAATCCCCAAAGCTGGCCAGTTTTGTCGTTGGAGCCAACTTTCTCCTCTGTAGGGAGAGTTAAAAGAGATTCCTTCACCAGATATGCAAGTTCCATGAAATTCCCACCACGGATTCACATGAGTTTTGGTACCTTGACGAACAAGTCAATCTAAATGGTTAATTTAGCAGTCAATATTTACAAAGTTGAGTTCAGAAAACAACAGAACTGGAAAAAAAAAATAAACTCACTCGTGTCTCTCATTTTGGTTTGTTTCTAATAAAACATCAAACTTGACAGGCTAGCTCAACAGTTACTTGCCAAATTATCCGAGACTTGAACACCGATTATCTGACTTTTTACACAAGAAACTTGAAAGATATAAAAAATAAATGGGAATATTAAAGAAATTAAAGCTTTATTTTGTCATCAATGAGCTTAAAATTCCCTATGAAATATCAGGTTCACTGGTTCAGCTTTTTGATCTTGTCATCAATGATTCCCTATATATAAAAGGGCAAACAGGCACCTGAAAATAATTAAGCCAGAAATGAAAGTAGAAAACAAACAGACAGGGAGTTTCAGGCCGGTGGAATGATAACAGGCTGGTCACAATTTTCTCCATAGGAGACAGCAGGGTCACTTTGTTCATTATAGCTTCTCAATTGCAGCCATGGCTAATGAAAGAAATGGCAAAGAACAAGGATTAATCCTAAACAAACATGATTCAATTACACTTTCTATGTAATAAAGGCAATTGAATGATTTTTATTTTAGTGGGACTTCTCCAACACATTCCCTTAACACAGAAGGAAAAAGAATTAAAGTAATCATTTCTTCTTTTTCATGCATGAACAAAGTGATGAATATTCCCTATAATGCTCAATAATTCATGTACAAAGCTATTGTTTTTATTTAGTGGTCAATGCTGGCTTTGTTGGGGTTTGAGAAAACAATTTGCTATGTTACCCTGACAAGATTGTTCTTGCTGACATAGCTTGTGTTACATTTTAATAATAGTCAGATAAGATTTTGCTTCTTAATTATCAGGTTTATCCAATTCATTCCAATGTAAATAGCCTCCAGTCTACTTAAACCCTCCTTAGAGTTAGTTTCGATGGATGGTCCGATGAAATTGAAAACAACTTGCCGGTGAAATTATTGTGAAATAGTGATGTGTTTGGATACAATAAAATGAGAAAAAGTCAATTAAGGATATTATATTAAAATAAAAAAACGTGAGAGCAAATATATAAATGTGTTATGATGAAAATTCTCACTTTGTCGCAACGATGAATTAAATTGACTCTTAGTTTATATCTCTATCACTAAAAACATCAAAAGCAATGTTGTTTTGTCAATACATTTAAGATTTTACTCTCGAAATGCTTTCTGCAAGGATCGAATCTTAGTTTACAAAGAAAAAAAACCCTTCTTTAACAATTGAACTAACCCTAATTTTTTTTTGTTTTCATTACTGAATTTTGTTGTTTTTGCTATTGGAAATATTGGACCAGTCATAATCTATGACATAATCTATGGTGAAACAAGTCAAGAGCAAAGATGATTAGCTGGTGACAAAATTGCCCTCCACTTGAACAGCATCTAGCATCCTGCTAGAAAACTCCTACCAAAATGACAACTGCTTAAAATATACTACTCTCAAGTTGTCAATTACACCTAACCATGAAATGAAGACAAGAAAGAAATTACTTAAGAAAAGCAAAGAAACCCAAGAAAATTTTCTTCCTTGCTCAGCTTATGAGAACATTGAAATATCATTTCTTACATCATATTGGAGTTCAGTACTCCAGTAAACTATATGTAACTTGTCATTTACCCAACATTTTCTAGGAAAATACTAATGATCTTGATTCAAACCTATTACATGATCAAAATAGAACAACCTTAACTCCTTGTCTGAACATGTTGAAGCACAAAGATACATAAAATTGACTTACTTTTTTATTTATTATCTAATTACATAATGAATAGTTAATTTCTCGACAATGAAAAAGTCTCATAATTTTTAAATTTTAAGTTCAAATCGTATCGGGTAGCACAAGTAACAAGGGCGAATGAAAGTTTTCTTGATAACATTGAGAATGACTTGTTTATATAAACTAATAAGGTTAGTACAGGATTATATAATGGAAATAACAAGGACATATGAGGGTATATCAAACTCAAACTATGAATTAATTAGTTTGAAATTTGATTATTTTGTTTATTTAAGGCTTTGCTTGACTTGCTTAATATTCTTATTGACTTCTATAAAGTCCTTAATTATTGGCAGATTTACTTGTCCTGATCTTATTCAATAATACAAACATGAACGTTGTAAGATTAAAGACATGTCTCTCTCTCATTGGGGGGCTATTATCATATATCCGCAAGCTGATTAGCTTATTGTTTGATGAATATTGGATAAGGTGTATTTGAATCGAGTTAAAATGATTCAGTATCAAGTTTGAATTCAGTTCAACTTGAAAAACTCGAAACTAAAAATTGACTCAAATTTGATCAATATTAACTTTTGAAATTTAAGTTTAACTTAATAAAATATTCGAATCACTTGAATTTGATTTGATAGGCTCAAGTTCAACTGAGTAGATTCAATTTGTTATTTTTTAATAATATATTATAAAAATAAAATGATAAATTAATAATAAAATATAAATATATATTCAAAAATTCAATTGGGTTCGTGAACCAAATATTAAGATAATTGAACTCAGCTCGAGTCATTATTCGAGTAATTCGAGTTCGAATTTAATTTGAAAATAAAACGAATCAAATTCAAGTATTATTGAGTTGAAAATACCTGAACTCATTTACATCCATAACGTTGAATGCTAAGTTTCCAACATTTTCCACATAGTATCGAGTAATATCAATGTTCCTCCAAGAAAAAGAATTTATCTCGGTTTCTCTATTCAGCAGCCTTCCGAAATACTTCTTGCCAGGGCCAGAGAATTTGCTGCCATTTGTCTCTGGCATCCAAGAAAAGTTCATACTGCTGAACATTATTTGAGGAAGCTTTATTCATCTGTTTCATACTTCACTGCCAACTGAATCGGTATGTTACTTGGATTGGATTTAGGGTGAGTGTCAGATACAAGTAAATTAAATTTATATATATATATATGTTATGTTCGTCGAAAATAACCAACAATAAGGAAAAATAAAATAAAATCATCAGTTAGATAGCTTGATAGAGAGGGTTTTAAAAAGGGGGAGAAATTAATATATATATATATATATATATATATCCTGATTTGGAAGAATTGAAAAAAAAAGTGAGAAGTTAATAAAATACCTTTTTTTTCAATTAACACTATGCCATTCTTCCATGTATACTTGAAAGTGAAGTTTTTATACAAATTTTTCTTTAAAAAAAAAAAAAAAAAATTGCTAAGTTGACAACATGCAACTTTCAATCTTTTTTTAAAATGATTCTCAATATCTTACATTTCACTATATAACCAACTATCATACTTATTTAGACTTAAAAGGTCGAATTATGAATATACAGACCAAAAAATATATATATTTAAATGTTGAGAATCATGCCTATATTTGTAAAATTCTTTCTTTTTTAAATTAAAAATATATTTAAAGTTAATAACAGATTTTTTTTATTGATGGCAAAAAAAAATCAAAATTCTTTTATTATTTTTAATTAATGTAACAGCTGGTCCAAACTTTTTTTTTTTAATAATAACAAAAAAAAAACCCTTAAGCTTCAAGCTTTTTTTTTTTTTTTGGTTATTATTGATGATTATAATTATGATATGACTAATTCCTCAATTGCATCTTTTCTTGCAAAAAGAAGTAGCCACTAATTAGTCTGTTTGACAAAGGATGCACTTAGTCTTAGCACTATTGGTTGGATTCATTATTTATTTTAATTTAATTAACATTATCTTAATTATATTTGATCTTTTGTTAATAGCTTTTTCCATGATTTTCACAACTCTTTTGTCTTCATCCATATGGCAGCCTCCACTAGTCATTAATTCTTCTAAAGCAAACAAACGTGCCTAACAATTTTGGCTTCTCAAGCAAAAAGGACCATTTCTTTTTTTTTTCTTTATCTAATTAGTAAAAACTTTATTCTTATTTCTTCATATAATAATAATAATTAGGATAATACAAACTTAGTCTATTTTTATTTTCAATTTGGATTTTTTTTTCTTTTATTAACAATTTTTTTATTTGGGTTGATAAAGAAATAAATAAAACATAAGTCACATAGGCACATAAATTTAAATTTTATTGAAGTGAAATCATCTAATCTATTAATAAGAAAAGAATTATCAATGTGTGGCTTTTCAATGACTCAAACGTGTCATCCATAACTCAAAGATGACGTGGCAAGTTCCCAGATTATGGGTCCCATCGATGATGCAAAATGGTGGCCTCGAAATCCGATCCTATATATATATTGGTGGCATTTGGATTCGCATAATTAACGCGAAAGGTAGCTAATCCGCTGCACTACGAAGTATTCTAAGCTTTTCAAAGGATCATCCACGTGGATGTTGATTAAGCTGCTAGAGGAATTCGTTGGTAATTCTTTCTACTAATTCATGATTTTCTTTACCACACCCTATTAATTCCTTCACAAATTTCTTGATTAATCTTTTAAATTCTCAACTTGTTTTGCAAAATCATACATTTATTCTTCAAATATAATATAAAAATAAATAATATAATTACTCATTGAAAATGAAGTTCACTATTTATATTTCGGGCCTCGTGCAATGCTCTTAAGGTCTCAATTAATTATAATAGTTATTATATATATATATATATATATATGATTTTGTATATTTTGGGTATTTTCAGATTTTATTTTGATTTAATTTTTCAAATAATACATATTTAAAATTTTATTTTTGAAATATTTGTACAAAGGTGGAACATTCTTTTACTTCTAAAATGATCTAACATTAATTAATAAAAAAAGAAAATTTTTCTTTATCAATTGGAAAATATTTATAAATATATAATATAGTTATATCAAAATACAAAAAAATTATTATTTTAATTAATTTCATAAATTTCACAAAATAATAAAAATATAGATGTTTATTTAAAAATTAAGTAAAATGGTTAAAGAGCATTTTTAATATTTTATGTGTAAATCGTTGTATGTCATAACCTCATAAGATTATTCCTAAATTACGGGCGCGTTTTACCGTTTTACCATACGAAGTTGAAATGGCTGAAGCTGATTGGAACTCAGCCGGTGAGGTGAAAAGAAAAAGTACACCGTTAAACACAGAAGATCATCACCGAAAAAATGGAGAAAAATAACGACCGAATATAAACCGACACGAACGGTCGAAACAGCAATGAACGATTTTGATAGCAGCCTCTCTTTCTTCCCAAAATTATCTCTCATTCTTTCTTTTTCCCACTTTTTCTTTCCTCTGCTTTTCTTTTTCCTTTTGGTTTTCGAGTGCTTGTGAGAAAATCGGAGCAAATAGAAAGAAAGTTTTTGGATTTAAAGACCAGCGACTTTGATTCCAGCCAAAGACTCAGATGAATGAGAAGATTTTTGGTTGTTTTTCTTTGGTTTCTGAAAGAGTGCAACTTCGATGAGGGATCGTAGGAGGCACGACGTCGTTTCCTGGACCAGGTTCTTCCGGTTCACTACCGCTGTCGTCTTCTCTTTCGTTCTCTTCTTTGGCTTCTCTTTCTCCACCTTTCGCCTTCTTTTTGGAGGTAATTTAATTAATTTACTATATCTTTGTTCTTTTTATTTAATACATTAATTAATTAATTATATTATTATTTTTTAATCTTGTTTGAATAATTTTTAAAAAAAATAAAAACAGAAACGTTCCATCCTGTGTTGGGTCACACGCGCCAAACTTCAGCCGTGAACGCCGTCGTCTCCGGCGAAGTTTCGATAACTCCGGTGCCCTCTATTCGTGGAACTGTTTTGCTACCTGATCAAGTGATACTTTTTCTAAAATACCCTCCTTCATTTCGTTTGTTTACGAAAGAGGACCTCGTTTGCATTTACCTCTCGGCTGATAACAGCTCATCCAAGCCTCGGCTTAAGCAGTCGCCAGCTCGTGTTGAAACCGAGCAACTAGGCGAGCAGATCGTACGATGTCCTACTTGTCCACGTGGACTGATTGTAACGGTTGGTTCAAAGTCAAAAGGAATCCTCCCAGCTGGGCCCACTCATCGGTGGGACTCGCTTGCTTACGAGGCTTTGATTGACAACGATAATACTACAGTCCTTTTTGTCAAAGGGCTTAATCTACGGCCAGAAAGAGTTTCCGACGCATCGAGATTTGAGTGCGTGTTCGGCTGGGATTTCAGGAGGTTAAAACTATTGTTAAGATCAGAGGTTTTATCAATTGCTCAAGAGATTGTACGGTGCAAAACTCCCCTAAGCGTTTTGAACAATCAACGAAAGGTCGATAGCTCTGTTAAGGTTTCAATTAGAATCAAGGGCAGTGAAATATTACCTTCCATAGCCCGACTGGGGCACTTACCGGATTCGGGTCATGACTCGGTACCCACCCGAAAACCACATGAAATGTGCATTTGCACCATGGCGCGTAATCAAGCAAGGTTTCTGAAGGAATGGGTCATGTACCATGCCCAAATCGGGGTTCAACGTTGGTACATTTACGATAACAATAGCGACGATGAAACCGACAGTGCCATCGAGTCATTATTCGATGCTAATTATAACATTTCGCGACACATTTGGCCTTGGGTTAAGACCCAAGAGGGAGGATTCGCGCATTGTGCCTTGAGAGCTCGGGATTCTTGTGATTGGATCGGATTCATCGACGTAGATGAGTTCTTTCACTTGCCAACAGGGCTAATGTTAGGCGACGTCATTAGAAATTCAAGCTCAATCCCATCCAGTTCCTACGCTGAAAATGGAAGCATTCCTGTTGGCGAAATGCGCGTCTCATGTTACAGCTTCGGACCGTCGGGGCTCAAACATGTGCCGCAACAAGGCGTGATGATTGGGTACACATGTCGGATGGCGGCGCCGGAGAGACACAAGAGTATAGTTCGGCCAGAGGCATTGAATTCCACATTAATCAATGTGGTGCATCATTTCCATCTGAGGGATGGTTTTAGATTTGTAGATGTTGATAGAACGACGATGGTCGTGAATCATTACAAGTACCAAGTTTGGGAAGTGTTCAAGGAGAAGTTCTATAGGAGGGTGGCTACCTATGTGGCTGATTGGCAAGAAGAGCAAAATGCAGGGTCCAAAGATCGAGCCCCTGGGCTGGGGACAAGAGCTGTCGAACCTGTTGATTGGTCGAGTCGGTTCTGTGAGGTTACGGACACTGGGCTAAAAGACAGGGTGTTGCAGAACTTTGCCAACCCAGAAACTTCCTTGCTGCCATGGCAGAATGCAAATGATGTGAAAACAGGATTTAGTTTGGTAGAAGAAAAGACAGAGAGCCAGAGAAGGCGTAGAATTCTGTAATGACTAGTTCTTTCTTTTTTATTTTCAAATTATGATGTAAAAATTATGTAGAAAGTGTTATCAAATTGTTTGTCAGACAAAAAACAATTTAGACACGAAAAAAAATCAGAAGTTAAAGTTTTTGATATAAATTGAATTTAGTATGTTCATATGAATTGTGATATAATAAATTTTATATTTTAAATTTGGGTAAAAAGTGTATTTATTTAGTAAAATTGAAAGGCTCGTTAAAATATATTCAAAATCTTTTATAAAAATAGATCGAACTTCTTAATGCT
This sequence comes from Firmiana major, assembly GCA_033439115.1. Taxonomy (NCBI): domain Eukaryota; kingdom Viridiplantae; phylum Streptophyta; class Magnoliopsida; order Malvales; family Malvaceae; genus Firmiana; species Firmiana major. Next base: position 70,859,481 of record CM065904.1, read on the forward strand.
TTATTACAATGCAAATTAGTTTATAAATTTTTATTTTTTTAATAAATTTTCAAATTCAATATTTTAAAATCATATAATTAAATTTAAATATATTTAATGATACTAACTTTTATTTGTATTACAATAGTATGTTACATAATAAAATGTGATATGTCATATGGTAATTAACAAAATTATTTACGTTAGCTGACACATAATTTATCGAAGCATAAATTAGCATTATTTAATATATTTGAATTTAATTGTATAATTTTAAAAAAATTAAAGATTTATTTAAAAAAATAAAAATTTATATATTGATTTATATATAATAAAATATTAAGAGTTTGATAAAAAAATTGATAATTTATTTAGCTATCATGCAAAACAAAAATTTATTTTTAGATTAATATATTGAAATGAATTGTGAAATGATCATTTATATATTCAATACAAAACAGATTAGACACAAATATTATTATTATTATTATATTTTTAGTTTTCATATTAATATAATTTTTTGGGATGGACTCTTTTATATGGGCCGAAGATTACACTCCCTTTAAAAATGCTAAAATTTGCTCAAGTCTCGGAATTATAGCCGTTGCAAATGCCGAGAGCTCAAACGAAATTCAAAAAAACTTGACCGTTAGGAAATATGATCAATTGCTTATTTTCCCCTATAATCCTTCCATTCGAGGAAGGGAAGCGTTTTCCTTTCCTTCTGACTAGCTCCGGAAAGGAAAATCCAAGAACATGGTGAGAGAAGAACCAAAACAACCCTCAGAAGATTCAAAGCAAGCAAGCCCAACTGGAAATAGCCAAAATGTCGACACCTTGTTTAGTCCCAGATTCAAATCCGTGGCTGCCATGGCCGGTTGGGACGAGGAAGCTCTGATCATTGCTAGTCTCGTCGTCGAAGACACCCCTGATCGGCAATCTAAACACAAGAAGCGCTCTGATTTGATATTCAAGAGTCCACCATCAACCACTTCAAGAAGGTAATCGATAAATCCAAAACGTATAATCCCTATATTTGTTTCTTTCTGTTTGATTTTTTATTTTTTTTCTTCCTGGGTTTCTTTTTCAGGAAACGCAAGGCTCAGAGAAAGAGTCCTGTTTCAACTCCCATTGCTCCATTGAATCTTGATGTAGAAGAGACTTCAAAACAAGGTGATTGATTTCATTTTTGCTTCTTGAAATCCTTTTCTTTGTTGAGAAAGTAAAACGAAGAAAGAAAATTGATGTTTGTTGAATTATAATTGCCTAGAGAATAAGAAAGAATCAATGGATGTGAAGGAGAAGGAGAAGAAAACAGAAGTCAATGAACCATCTGAACAGACCCATGGTGTTTCTTGCTCCAGTCCAGCTCTTCAGTGCATGAATAAACTTAGAGAAGAGCTTTCTTGTGCTGTGAGTGTCTTCAGATTTTGTTTATATGGTTAACATATTCATATTTGATTGATGGATTGATTGTTCATAGCAGATTTGTTTGGATATCTGCTTTGAACCAAGTACCACTCCTTGTGGACACAGGTACAAAACCCAATTTCATGTTTAATTCAACAAAACCAAGATCTTTGAATTGATTTTGTCATTTTAATGAAACCCTTTTCTCTTTGATTGTAGTTTCTGTAAGAAATGTTTGAGATCAGCTGCTGATAAATGTGGGAAGAAATGCCCGAAGTGCCGGCAACTAATAAGGTAAAACCAGCCCCTGAGCCCCAGGCTCCAGGTGATGAGTTAAACATCATTTTAACGAACTTCTGTTCGAAATTGCAGCAATGGTAGATCTTGCACTGTGAACACTGTTCTTTGGAATACAATACAGCTTTTGTTTCCCAAAGAGGTTGGAGCAAGGAAGTCTGCTGGAGCCTTAAACAGCCGGGAAGTTGAGTGTCAAAGTCCAGAGAGTGGAAGTCGTAGTACCAGAAGGAATCGAAGTCTTAGACCTCCAATAATGGCCTCTACCAGAGCTGCAAGTGTGAGGAGAAGAGAAGCGATGAGCCAAGATGAGAATGCAGCATTGGCTTTAAGGCTGCAGAGAGAGGATCTTTCACGGTTAGTAAGCACCGATGCAAACACGAGGAGGAGAAGAGGGACACCGAGCCAAGACGAGGATGCTGCATTGGCTTTGAGGTTGCAGAGAGAAGAATTCATTGAGTCATTTAGAGGGAGTTCTCATCAGCAAACGAGAACAACCTCTCTTTCTTTAGCTAGAGCAAATTTGAGAGCAATGGCATCTAGAGCCATTAACAATCGTACGAGAGGCCGTGTATAAGCTTTCAAAGCTTCTTTCATTGTTGTACTTGTAATGCAATCTACAAGATTGGGCGACACAAAATAATTATTTCCAACGTTACAAGCAACTTTTGTAGTTCTTTGCTGATCTTTAAGATTTCATCATATTGCATCCAAGTTACACATAATTTATCATGTTAACTTTTTTAATCTTAGATAGTATTGAGTGTTATTGAGTATTTTCAACTTCAAAAATTAGCTCATGAGTTGAGACTTTCTCTCACATTTATAAATACATATTTAACCCTTTTCAGAACCTAAATCTCAACATGTTTAAGATTTCATCATATTACATCCAAGTTAAGCATAATTGATCATGTAAACTTTTTTAATTTATACGAGTACATATTATTTGTACAAGTGTAATGTATTCTGTTGGATGTTATCAAGTATTTTCAACTTCGTAGCTAACTTAAAATATGAGATTTTTCATCATACTTATAAATGCATATTCAACTCTTTTCACAATTGATATGAGAATCTCAACAATCTCTTCTTTCACACATCAGGTTTGAGAAGCACTTCTTTGCCTAAAACACTGAGAAATGTTGGCAATTTGTGCTTTGATATCAGTATCAGATACTATTGGATTTTTTCAATTCTAAAAGTTAATTCAAAATGTGAGATTTTTCGTCACACTTATAAACACATATCCAACATTTTTCACAATCAGAATCCCAACATATTTTTAATATATAAATATTCCTTTGCTAAAATTTCACTGAAAATGTATGAGATAAATTTTCATATCTATATTATTGGACCAGATTCACTCAAGCCAAGATTCAGTAATCTTAAATATAACACACATGACCCAAATGTAAAAAATTATCTTCTAAAATTTATGTTGACATATCAAATTTAAAATATTTTTGTAACATATGTCAAATTCACATATAATTTTTATTAATCCGTATCACATTTGTATATTTCTTTTATGTTATTTTCGTATTGTATCATTTTATCATATTTAAAACCGATAAGTCTAATTTGACCATAATTTTTTGCACAAGAAAGGTACCACTTGTACAAGAAGCTCCTAGAAGTGCTGTTGTTGATATTTTGTCTAAATTTGTTCATCCAGCACTTGGCTATGCCTTTGTTGATTATTGACTGACAATCATGATTCAAAATAATGTGATTTTGGGTTTTCAATTTGGAATGAAAGGGATTGACTTTGTAGCATTTGATTTATGATATTAAACGAATTCAGGAAAATCAATTTAGATGATTTTACAATTTGAAATGTTTATAGTAATGAATAATTAATTATTAAATGGTTTTAAAAGTTGGAATTATTTACTACTAATTGAGGGTTCATAAATTTATAAGATATATATTAGAGTAGAAACAATAATAATCCAATTGTCACCTTAGGTTTCTTGTTTGACACAATAGTATGTATCATCATCAAAATTAAAATATTTAAACATTGTTAGTTATTTTTATATAATAATGGGTACTAAGTTTGATTAAGATAATAACTATTTGATTAACCGAATAAAAAAATTAATTGGAAAATAATTATCGAGTAAAAAAAAATTATGACCTTAAATCGTCTAAATAATTTATAAGTCGATAAATTCGAATTTCAACTTCTTCATTCAAGTTATATAAAAGTTCAGATTATATAAAAGAATGAAATTCAACTGCTTTCAAATAGCTAGAAAACTAAACCAGCCAGTGGCTAAAAGTACAAAGAAAATTTTTATTAAGGCGTTCCCATTAAAGCTTGCATTTCAGACATCCATTTCAACATGCTTGGATCAGGAAGTAAGCCATTGCCAAGGGTTTCCTCGAATGGAAGACCTTGGAACTTCACTGCAGCTTTTGCAAACATAGATTGGCAAACGCCTAGGTTGAGGAGGCTTGATTTCATGGCTTGTAGCCATGGCTTTCATCCTCCACATTCTTAACTCTCTCCCTCAAATATGCTTCCAATATTGGGGCATATCAGCAAGAGAACACCGTGAGACAGAAATGAAGACTACCCATTTCCATTTCTAGTGGAACTTCAGTTCTGCAAATGCACCTTCAGGCCTCCATGGTTCTTGATTCTATCTGGAGATAGAATTTCTGAACCAGCTTTGTGTTCATGATGCAACAATGCCCGGGAATTCCACTGATGTTGCAATTGGTATTTATACTGGAAAATTGAGAGCTCTTGACTCCTTATCTTGCTGAAATCCGACAAGGAGTTGAAATAAATTATTGTCTTGTCCACTATGTGAGCAGGCATTGGGCAAAACAAAAACAACTAAGCTAGGAAGGCATACAAGGTTGCATACAAGGTTTTGCCAATGTGGATAACTTGTTGGAGTTTAACCGCTTGTCTGCATACCAAACTATTTCCAGCTTTGGTATAGTCAATGTGCTGGGATCAATTGGACGTCCTTATCCTTTATGGATCATCCATTTGGAGATTAGATATCATCTCTTTAGATACAATTTGTGAAAACATGACACTGTAAAGTTGATAACAAAGAGAAGATTTGTGGCAGCCACATCTCTTTAGATACAATTTGTGAAAACATGGCATTGTAAAGTTGATAACAAAGAGAAGATTTGTTTGCCACATGTTTGATGTAGACCTGGCGATTTGTGTTTGTATCTTGCGTTCATGTTTTGTTTATATTTGTATAGCATAAAGCACGAAATTTTGTATCAAAATTACTCTCTATACTTGAGAAATAGTACATTTTAATTCACAGGGAAAAAAAAATGTTGCCGACAACACCCCAATGTGGTGTGCAGGACTCAAAAAGAGTAATCTCATCTCACAGCTGACTAATCTACTATCAGAAAAGTTCTCTATCTTACAAAAATAAGTACAGAACAGGATATGGGATAAACTGGGAAACTGAGATACAACAAGCTTGATGATGGATTAGCAAGAAAGAACAAATGCAATATGTTATCCCCATCCTGCTTCAGGCAACCTTGCATCATTCTCTTTTTTCTACCAATTAACGGAAAATGATGAAGGTGGATGATGCTCTTCTGCAAATCTTTTTCTACATCTGAAACCTCCTGCTTAATATGAGAACTCATGACCTCGAAATGAGATGTACTTCTTAACCCAGATGGCAATGTCCTCAGTGCAGGCCTGCGCCTGAGGGGTCTTTAGAAGCATGTCGAGGGTTGCAAATTCATGAACAGCATCCTTGTACTCAAGTACAGGCGCATCAACATTTACCTTCCGAAGCGCCTCTGAGTAAGCAATAGCCCGGTCTCTCATCCAATCATGTTCTGCCACAATTGTCAGTGTCGGGGGCATGAGTTTCAGAGGTGGGCCCCTGTTTGGGATGAGTGGATTGGCAGCCGGGTGGTCAAGGCTGAACTCTTCCTCGGGAAGAAAGAGTTTCCATGCAAGTAGGCACATTGCCTTGTCATAGAAGTAGGAGTTTGCCAACTTTATTTCAGACTGTGTGGGAACATTCCCAATGAAGAACGGGTACATCAGGACCTGTGCTACAACCTTGACAGGATCCAGAAGCTTGCCAGCCTCAACGGCTTTGCGAGCCACATAATCGGCAATGTTTGCTCCACAACTCACCCCAAGCAGAACACATCTGTTTCAACAATATCACAAAGATTAGGCAAAATAGCAATACAAAATTTTTATGCAAGATAGAAGAGAAGGATATATATATATATATATATATATATATATATATTATTAGAGAAAAAATAATAAGAACAACAATTCTACCAAACTTAGTTGGATTTCCAGGTTGACTCTCTATTCTTTGCATGCTTCTAGTTCAAATCATAACTATATAATCAACGCTAATACCTGAAATTATGATCCAGAAGACTGTCGATCATACTTGAGACACAACACAGAACACAATACAATCGAATGTCAGCAACATGTTAAGCACTAACTCAAACTCCAAACCACATACTTTCTCAAAGGCGTTTGATCATAACATGTTAAATGTAAGATGCTGCATGATACAACATAAAATTAGAAAACTTTGGGCATAAGTTGGTCGACAGGTATTAAAAATCATGTTCAAGCAAGCGAAGCATATGAATTTGCTCACAATTCAAGAAGTTTCAAATGAATCAAGAGTATGAGAGGATAAATAACAAGAAAGACTAGTAAAGATCATAACTACTGATGACAAAGGTCCATGAGATAAGCAATTCAGCCATCAGTACCCCAACCTTAAGGAAGAAATTAATCCAGAAAAAATTTAATAGAATGTTCTTAAAGTATACATTCTCTTTCTGATACTTGGGTTAAATCAGTAACACTAGATACACCATTTGGACAAAATACAGCAACAAAATAAGCCAACTTGCTGCAAGAGAACATTAAAACAATTTTTATCCTCAAATAGTACCGAAAATGATGCATGCATACTTTTTTTACCATCTAAGAGGTCAACAAGAGACCTCCATGCAACAAACCTCAATCAAAATTAACAAAATAGGTAGGCAAAAGCTAGAACCAAGGGCCAACAAGAGCAAATGCATATCTCCAGGACATCTTAGGCAATCAAATCTGAAATGGAAATTAAAGGAAGAGAAGTGTTCGATATTACATGCACTCGAAACGCAAAAACAGAAAAAAAAACGAAATTGAAACATTGAACTGCGTTCAATGAAAAGGAGGTTGAGGAGCAAAAAAGACATAAGAGTGACTAAGCCACAGAATCCTTCCAGGAAATTTTTGGTTCAAGATTGAAGAATACAGTTTCCAAAAGTTAATCCTATATTAGAACACAGAACAACTTCCAAAGCCCCTACAACCAGAACAAGAAAATAGATTTGACAGACTTTGGATGTCAAAGATTTGTTGCCTAGTTATACAATTCAGATGAGAGCATGGTCACAAGTTATCCGAACTAAATTTCTTTCAAAAGGGTCTTGATCTAAACCTCATTAACAATATTCATTATACCAATATCTATCTATCCAAATCATATAAATTCAAGCTTACATCACATTTCCCTAATCAAGATGCAATTCCTAATTCCCCACCGTATCCATCAAATAAAAATGAAAGCAAGGAATGCATGTAGAATCTACAACCAACCATCGCAACAAATATAAAAGCAATTAAGATCAAAATTTCATGTACATCGTGTCTAAGTCAAACTTCCCTGATCAAATTACACTTTCTAACCCCTATCCTTAACCAAATGGATGAATAAACCAAACTACAAACAATGCACAGCAAATATCCGGTCGAATACACATCAATCACAGCAAATCTAACATAACCAACAAACACAACCAAAGATCACAGCATACAACAAAAACAATCAAAGATACCATTCATGCGGTGATCAAAGTACCATTAACTAACTCCTACCTTTTCAACCAAATGAATTCATTAAGGAAAACAAATACAACCAAGATCAAAGCTTTATATAGGATAAACTTAATATAGGAAAAATGGAATAACAACCTTGACGGATCTCCATGAGCTGCCAACCACGGCTCAACCATAGAAGCCCCGAAGGAATCCACAATATGTCTATGAACTTCAGCTTTTGTAAACTCTGCTCCAACCCCACGCGCCCCACTCCCCATTGACTTACTACACTCCGCTAAATTCGCTTGCTTTCCTAACCAATTCAACACCTTCAATCCATCATCAAATGCCGCCGGATACTTATTCTCTGGCGCTAACCTATAACCAACCGCCACAACTATAACATCACACAGTTTCGCTATCCTCCGACAAAAGAAATCGTTAGCAACCGAATCATTGCTCCCACTCACCCAACCGCCGCCGTGAAACTGTAACATTATCGGCAATTTTCGACAATTTTGAGGTAATGGTGAATAGCCTCGATAAACATTATTGTCGGATCTTAAATTTAACCCTTCAAAACTGCTTCTTCTCTGATCATTTCTCGAGGCTCCAATATTAGGCGGGCCATAACTATTCCTCCGGTGATTAAGCGAATTGGGGTCATCTTGTTGTGACGATCTAGGCTTGGATTTGGGCTCGGGTTGTTCGGGAGGGGAAAGGGATGATTCAGGGAGGAAGATCCGAATAGAAAGGGCAGTGAAAGGGTCGATATGGATGTCTTTAGTGGCGATACCGTCAGCGAAAGAAGGGTTGGAGGCGGAAACGGATTCTTCTGATCGGGTCGTGACACCGTATGAATTGGAGGATTCGTCGAGAGGAGTATGGATCCGGTTCTGCAAACGGTGCTTCAAGAGGAACTTGAAGAATACACTGTATAATTTTACAGCTACGCTTGGCATTTCCCTTAAATTTCTGTTCTTTTCTATGTTTTCTGCTAAAAAACAATCTGGGTCTAGATTTTTCCGGGTTTTCTTGAAGGATTTGCAGAAACCGGAAACAAAGACAAAGCTTTTTCCTTCGCTTCTCTCTTTTAGCTTCCGAGTCTGGGTTTTTTAAGGTTGAAGTAAATCAGTTTTGAAGGGGAAAATCTGAAACTTGAAAAGGTTAACTACAGGCTGAAATTGCACGTGGGAATTAGGAGATTAGGGTTTTTATAATCTGGGGAGTTTGGATTGAAATCTGATTGTTTTTTTGTTAGCAGATAGAGTTTGGGAAGAAAAGCAACACAAGGGAAGAGTCAGTTGGATGATGGGATTACATGCAACCAGCAGCCTTATTAAGCTGTTTTTTTTTTTAATGATTGGTTGGTAACTTGGTTATGCTCTTGAGGTTATTTTAGTGAAACCATATTGAACATGGCCTTCGAATGTTGTACTCTAATGACATAATTGTCCTTATAACTGGAAGGTACAATATTTGAAAGCATGGATTTAGTACTGAAATGAATGGAACCTGGGTGCGGTGTGGCAAATAATTCAAAGCTGATAAGTTTTCTTGGAAAATGTTATTTTTTGAAGTTCATGTCGGATTAAATCATGCTTAGATACGGTAGTCTGATTTTTGGAGTTTTTTTTTTCCCAAGTTTAAAAAAAAAAATTAAATAAATTCTTATCAAAGAAAATAAGAAACAGAAAATAATATAATTTAACCCCTGATTTGGTCTAGAGGCAAGTCGTCAAACTAACCATAATTTCTCCATCATTTAGTAATTTGTTTTGCCCATTAACATTTGATGTTTCCTTGTCAATCAATCAACTTGAAGACAAGTTCAAGAATCAATTGACTAGTTCAAAGTTTAGCATTATTTAGATTTCAAACCCATTGAAGAAGAGAAAATGCTTTAAGTAATCACAAGATACCTAAACCATTTGCCAAAACCTTCAATGGGTGGTTTGGTTTCCAAGTGCTTCTAAAGAGTTAAAAAAGTGGTTGTAAATGAAATAATCATTAAGTAATTCAACACTTTAATAAGAACATTGATCCAAATATAGAAAGAAAATGATAGATGTGGAATATGAATGGAAAAGATGTCTACTTTACAAGCCAAACTCATTTGTTTTTTGGTCCCCAATCCATTATATACACATTCTATGCATATATGAGCAAAAGGGGCTTAGATTTAACCCCACATAGCATCAATCTTCATGAATCCCATCAAAATCTAGCAAACCAAATATTCAGAAGGTGAACAGTTGATAAATTGAAAAACTCAGCTCATCATCTTGTTCTCAAAATCACCATGTCTACCAACCTATGGTTTGCATACCGATCTTGACATGAAACACCGGCAGCTTAAATGGCAATCTGTTGTCCTAGCAAGATGGCTTGCGGGTTATTTTTGGGGAGACAAGCACAGGTTCATTACTTGAAGCTTTCATTGCAGCAATCTCTTCTAACCGTTTCCATGTGGCTTCGCGTTTTGATTTCACCTCATTTTCTCGTGCTTGGTCTTCCTCAAACTTATGCAAGCATTCCTCGAAGAGCTCAGGGTCAGTGTCAGAGAAGATCTTACGGACATTTAGAGTCAAGCTCTGCACCGCTTGATTCCAGTGGTTTCTTGCATTCCTTTCCAAGGATGGGAAGATAATCGGAAGTATAACTTTCCGGTTCTGTTTTATTAGGTTCTCAATATGATCATTGTTCCATAAGAACAAAGCCCTCTCAGCCACCTATAAGCAAAGAATTGAAGTATTTAAAGAGAGAGAAAGAGAAAGACTGCAAGAAATTAGCACATCATCTTTAAACATCGAAAATGCTATTTCTGCACATAAATTTAAGTGTATAAGTTATAATCACTACTAGCATAATTGACTTGATGCATTTTCACAACATAACTACAACTATGATTAGAAAGTTACAATCTAGCAACAATATCCGTACATCTTCAGACAATAAAGCCTAAACCAGACACCATGGAGTTATTCTCCCAATTGCTATAAAACAAACTGAAGCACAAACCCATCCTCTTGTCTGCGCATAGCAACCAACTAAACTAAAGGGGACATCAGCCTAAAAGTATACAGGTTTTTATGAGGATGCTTACAATCTACAAATGAATTTACTAAACATATATGAATCTTGTCGCTGTAGATACCTGCAGGTATTGTGTTGCAAAGATTTTCTAATAGTGAACACCTATTAATCACAAACCGTATGAAATCTTTTAGCAACTGCAAGTTAATACTATATGATAAATTTGACAATAAAGTTGATTACTTCAAACACAAACTATTATATCAACCTGGATACCTGGATTTTCAGTAATTTGTGTTCATTTCAGTCTCATAATTCCTAAAGATCTCACTCAAAATGAGGTCCTAAATAAAGCATGATGGCACATTATGATATTTTTCATCTGATTTGTTTAATTATAATGACATCCTGCAGTTTGTCAACATTGACAGAATACAGCATTGTCAAAAAGGGTTGGTTGTGGAACAATCACTAGTTCATTCTTTTCAGGAGGTTAACAGTAAGAGGAGTAGGGGACCTGTGCTTTTCCTCGTGACATCCAACACATCCAAATTCCTTTTATTAGATGTTGTCTGAGCATCAAAGTTTTCAAGCTATCTGCTTAACCCAACAACAAATTTCTATATCTCTCCTCTCTTTATGAGAAGAATGAAAAAGTGAAAGAAGCCAATCAAGTTCCAACCTCACTTTTGGATAAATCCAGATAAGATAAACACCAGTTTGAAAGTGACGAAATACAATCCAATGAGATGAAGGATTTATTTTACGTAGTTAAAAGCAGTCAAAGATTACAGTTTATCATAATGCATCAATTTCTTCTAGAACTATCTCGGTAGAATAGATCACAAGTTCACAAATGCTTTTCTCGGATCTGATACTGCAATAATTTACTCTTGATCATATGTATTTATGTAACCACCTTAAGCCCTCCTCAGGTTACTCTTTTTGATAATCAGTAAATTACAATTGTATAGAACATCAGAAAAGATGATATACAAGATTTTATCATGCTAACTGGAAAAGGGACGATCAGAAGGAACAAGACATGAAAGAAAGAAAATCATTTCAACCAGTTGCTCTTGCTTTTAATGAAGCCACTTCGTCTAAACCATTAAGCTCTTCTCTCTTTTAATAAATTTGACGAAGAAAATCATGTCAATAAGTTCAAGTTGCCCTTGATTTTAATGAAGCGACTTCATCTAAACCATTAAACTTTCTCTCTTTTTCAAGTTTTATTTAGTTATCTAGTTATACTTTGTTGAGAGACTTATATAAAGAAAAGAAATGAAAAGAAGGGGAGGTTGCAAGTACTGAACTGAAATCCCTACCTGAAAATGCGAACTACTCAAGCAACGGCCTATCTGGCGAAATAAGGGTACCATGCAGCGTTGAAATTCAGCAGGTTGTGTGGCTTCCAAAACTTCCTCCAGTTCACCCAAGAACATGACTTCTTTTGAGCTATTTGTAAGTGGCCAATACTTTAGCAAGCCCCGTATAACAGTGTCAGCAAGCTTGCAGTCTTTCTCCACAAATTGAGTAATGCAGTAAGATAACTGCTGATGGTACATGGGTATGCACTTTGGTTTGTGAAGTGGTATCAATGCACGAACAAGAAAGAGCTTATGTTCTTCCTTCAATGGCAAAGCAAACCCATTGATTATACTTCCCAGTATTTCCAATAGCTCCGCAATTCCATTGTGTTTTTCAGTTTCAAAAATAAAGCGGTAAAAGATGTTGTTGATTGCTTTCCTGATGAATGGTCGATGGACCATAAATTTTCCATAGATGCGATGCAGAACAGTTTTCAGATACTCCCTTTCTCTGGGGTCCTCTGAATCAAAAAGATCCAACAACCTTAGAACAAAAGAGTGATCAATATACCGCTTGGCCAATTTTGCATCTGTCTCGGGTGATGCCACAAATCTCAAGAGAACTTCATAAACAACTTGCAAATGAGGCCATGCAGGGTCCATGGAGGGCTCCTCCTCTTCCAAATCAAATGCTTCTAAAACCTTGTTCTCCCGTGGTGGAGAAGTAAGTGCTCTAAACAAATTTACAGACACCATTTTTACAATTTCTTGCATAACAATCTCTGGAAATTTCCCATTAGCAGATGAAACATGATCCACAAGCTCTAGCAAAGTTTGCCGCTTGATATCCTTCTCTTTGAAGTTTTTGGTTGGGTCAGTGAAGTCAAACACAAAGCAACACAACTTCAGTTTTCTGATAAACAAGTTCTGCTTCTCAGAATTTGGAACATCTCTAAAACTAGGCAATGCCTCAAAAGAAGCAGCAACCGAATTCCCATTAAGCTTCACATTCACCACTTGAGAAATCTTATTGCCTTGATTCAGCCCTGAATTTGGAGAACTAAAGCCAGAAAAGGATGCACCGCCTGAGTTTGCATAGCGGTTACTAGCTAAGTCACTATTTCTCGAACTGGTAGATGCATTTGACGAAGAGTTAGAGGTCCCTCCTCCCTCCCGATTGTCACTCGACTTAGATGGTTTCCGCGGGAGCCTATTCAGTATTTGTTTGATCATCTTAACTTAAACAAGAATCACTTCTCATGCATCTAACAATTTGCTATCAAAAGAAAACCCTTCAAAGCAAATGCACCATCAAATGCCCAGGGAGGGAAGCATGGGTACCAGAAAACTTTCAACTCGTAAACTGAAAGCCACAGATCATTCAATCCATCAGTAAATGTATAACTCCATCCTCGGTGAGATTGAGTTATTACTCAATTCCAATAGAGAATTCCTTGTTTGCTTGAAAAGCAACATCAACCCACTTCATTCGTTGAAAAATCTAAAACACAGAAAGCTAGAGTACATCAATCAACTATGACAAAAGACCCCAATTAACATAAAAAATCTCAATAAATCATCTTCTTTTTCTTCACTTCAGTGGCAAACTATGCATCATTTTGACTTGTATCCAAAAACCCATATGGCAAAAGCAATAAAAAGTAAACAAAAATACCCAATTATTATCAACATCCAAACCATAAAATTCAACTCCAAAAGCTTTAATTTTTGTTGCTAAATTACTTTAAAAAGAAATGGGACTAAGAATATTCACCTGTTGTCTCCTTGACGCTAATTTTCCTCAGCTTCTTAAGATTAACAAAAGCATTCACCTAGATCAAAAGATAAAGATCTGGGTTTGATCTTAAAAACCCAACCAGCATTTTCCACCAAAAGCAGCCTACAAAATTATCCAAGAACATAAGCCAAAACAAACAAAAAAAAAAAAAAGCAAAACGAAACTTTAACTAACATTAAGAAAGAAAGAAAGAGAGCTAAAAAAAACAAAGGTGAAATCCTAGACTTACAAAAGAGATGGTTGAGCTACTCCTCTCTCTTTCTTAGAGAAAGAGAGATTTTAGAATCTAAAGAAAACTAATGGATTTAGAAAAACCATCATGAATCAACCTTTGGTTGTTGTTTGTCGTTGATATTTTGTTTTTCTAAGGAAAATAATTGTACTAATTAATCCCACTTCTCTTTTTTTTTTTTGCAAAGATTTGATCTTTTCTAAACTTTCTCAGCAAAATTTCACTTTTGATTTCCTCCAGATGACGATGGAAACCAATTGACTAAATCACCCCTCAAACATTTCAGAGAAACCCACCTTTTTTTCCTTTCGGAGACACTGAGGTGAAGGTTAGAAATGAGAAATCAGTAAAAGTTTAATGAGATGGGGGCCTCACGCGCCACTTAACTGCGAGTGAGATTTTTGAAGACTCGACAGATCCATGTCACAGCCTGTTGCCATTCAAAGCTTCATGGATTACACTTCAACGTTTCCGCTTTGGCACAGTTTTCCGTTGTGGTCGGGCAAACGATCCCACGTGTTTCTTGGCGCGTGCACAAAAAACTATATTGGTTGAAAAAGAGAATTTTCCTTGAATATTAAAGCCTTTTTTAGTATTTATCTTTATGAGCTGTTCAAAATAATTAGAATCTTGAATTATAATGTTAGATAACTTTACATTAACACTACCAATTCTTCATCCGACATTTTGTTGATTTGTCTCTAATTTTTTTGTTTTATTTTTTATTCCCAATTTATATATATACAAATTTTATAAAAATATTAATCTTAAATATACGTTTAAATGATCATCATTTTATTTTAAAATTAAAAATTTTACTAATTTAAATTTCAAATATAATATACTAACAGTATTTTTTTATTTTTTAAAAATTAAAAACTTTCATTATACCCAAAAATACAAAGTGAATTAAATGCTATTCAAAATCATATCTGGCTATCATTTCCTAAAAACTTATATTTTATCATGTAATCTGACTATAAAATAAGAAATAAAAAGTTAGAATAATATTATATTATTGTTGCCAAATTTATATGTTTGAATTTTTAGTAAATTTATTATGATTTATGAATTTTATATTCTTATGGTATTAATATTGGCATCCTTCTAAATACATTTATATTTTGTTTTTTTTTCTACAAATGGAACTTGCTTTTTTTTCTTTTTGGTAAGGCCAGCTAATTATTTCTGTTGCCAAATGACCCCATTAATTAAAGACATTTTAGGTGAAGTGGCAGTGAATTAATCATGGCGATGGCTTCCTTGCAACTTATATAACTTCATAATTCATCTGTTCAATGAACTATGAAGCTAGCAATGCCATTGCCAACAAGATTTAGTGACAAAATACTTATTGTATGGAAAAGGCATTAACAACAACAGTTAACCCTTTCCTTCACTAGTCAAGGTTAAATCCTTAAAATAAGCTTGATAATTACGATAACAATAAGAAAATGACATAAATTAAAATTTAAAATATATATTCAATAGAAACTAAAAAATTAATTTATTTAATATTGATATGTCAATATAAATTATAATATAATAATAATTTTTATATTTTACATATATTTAACACTAAATAAATACGTCTCAAATCCACTTTAAGGTAAATTGAGAAGACCCAAAAGGTAATTTTAAAGTAAGCTTTGAGAAGACCCAAATGGTAAAATGCATCCCTTAAAATTTAATAAATAAATAAGTCAAGACAAAATATGAAAAATCCCTAATAAGATTACCCAAAAATAAATGACAATTGTAAAAATCCTTTTAATCTACTTTTTCTTTCTTTTTAATTTTACTTGTAAATAGTTCACCTGTTAAATCCAATGAATGAGAAGTTGGTGAAGGATCACAATCTAAATCACTTAGAACAGGTCGGAATTGATGACTTAGAATGAAAGTCTACATCATCAAGCACAGAAGAAAAGAAAAAGAAAAGAAAAAGTCAATAAAACATATCTGAAACCCCAACATATCTCAATCTAAATCCTAAGGCCATTTACACAATCTTTCCCAGTCTTCATTTCTAATTCTCAAAGATAATCTAAACGAAGAACATAGTCAACAAACCTGATTCGCAAGCAATGAACGTCAGCTATAACTTTGTGCGTAAATAAGAAAGCGTCCACCAAGATCCAATGAATTATGCATTAAAAGGAATAAGAGGTTTTAAAAAAAATACTTAAGAGCGTCCCGGTTTATCTTCACACTGTATCAAAATAATCAAGCGTCACGTTTTATCTTCATACCATATCAAAATAATCAAGAAACTTCAAAGAGGGATCCTATCAAGTTCCCGTCATTACCAAAGAATTTTTCAACCTTCAACACAACGGGTATGAACAATAATCAAATTTAAAGAAAGTGGTGACAAATAACAAGTTAAATTTAAGAAAGATTAATATAATTTCAATGTGGGAAAAATTAGAAACTTTTCCTAAACTTGTGTTAGGTACAAAATAATACCGAAATGTCTTCAAGATTTCAGTGGGAGTAGCTGCCCCCAGTGTAGATCTGTCTCCGAAAGTACATACAAGCATCGTGTCATACCATGAATAAATCAATGGGAGAGTGCTGCACATCCCAACCAAGGACCAGAAACAAAACCATCCGAACAGAAGCGTCCAAACTCCATGTTAATGTTCCATCAATGCAGTTTCTGTTTCAGAGAGTGGAGCTGCACAACCAAACCTCCAAATCAAAAATGGATGCCCAATGAGGTAGAAAACAAAATCGAATAGAACTTCTCTCAAAAGTCAAAACCATGGCAAATTACCCATTTGCAGCACTAGAATCTTGCATCGATTTGGTACACATGATTATTAATGAATAAACTAAGTAAAACATTAGCCTATTATTAAACGCCTATAGCACAGCACCTACATGGATGCCTCATAATATAGTAATAGTTTGCAAGGAAACCAACATACCAAGCAAATCCTCGAAAGAATCAACTAACATGGATGTGTCCATCAGCAAAGGAGGGGAGAAGACCTGATCCTGCACTTCTTCCATGTCAAAAAATGACCTTTGCCCATCGGAAGCTGCAGAACTTGAAGCAGCAGCTGAGAGAAATCCATTTACTTGATCATAATTATTAAGAGAATCCAGATTGTTCAACAAGTGCGGTAAGTCATCATAGTTACTCTCAACACGACCATCACTGGCATGGCAGTCAAGTAAGGAATTGTCTTTTTGAGTTGAAAAGAATCTCTTACTCCTTATCGAGCCCACTGTAGTTTCTGGTCCCCCACGAGAAATATTAGTTGAGGAAACAGGAACAAAAAAGTGTTCAAAACTTTCATCAGATTGACTGTCCCGTGATGACTCTGAATTGCAGGATGGCATTGACAATGCAGTTTGCCTAACAGATCTCTTCAAGTTCTGAACATAAGAATTGTCACTATCTGCACCATGAAATCGAGAATTAAATTCTTCCATTAAAGGAATTAAATTACTTTCCCTTTCAACAGAAAAGGAAATGCTTTAAACCTATTACATGAAGAGAGACAAGTAGAACATGAAAAGCAGTAAACCTTGTGGTGGGCTATCTAGGTGATTGTTTGCAAGTGGCTGCTCCACAGAGCCCCTCCTTTCAGACAAAGTGTCAATTTGGTTGGTCTGAGGAGCTAAAGTATGTCGCTTTTGCATATTTCCACCTTTTCCAGATGAATTTGGCGTTAAACTAAACAACTGTGGCAGCTTTAAAGCGGGAGAACTAGCGGAAATCTTCTCAAGCTGAACAGTAGACAATTTAGAAGTAATTTCACCAACATCATCAGAGCTACTTTCCTGCATGATCCAGAAAAATATCTTAAAAATGAGTCATAAGTTCTACAAACAAAAATATTCAAAGTTTAAAAATAGTTTCAATGTTTGCATGTCATGAAACACTGATTGAAAATTTACCAAGGTCCTCCCACTGCCGTGAGCTTGAATAGGTGAGGTGGCTTGACCACGATGTTTGGCCATTGTAGGTAAGTTGGAGGAAATGCTATTTACTTTCTCTGTACACTCTGATATTGACTTCTGGATTGCTGGAGCAACTTCCTTTAGTTGGTTAATAAGCACCTGCATTCAAAATGTATTAGAAATTTGTACATGTCATTTAGAAAATAAGAATAGAAACTTGAGACGACAAGAAGGTGCCAAAAAGACCCTTTAGAGATAACATAGAAACCATAACAGCAATTATGATTCAGGAGAGGCACAAGAGCAAGTGTACTTCTAAACCCACAAACATGCATGTAAAAAGCAAAGAACAGGAAAACAAAACAGATATCCTCATTCAGTCAGTTCTCAATCTCCAAATAATTTAAACTAAAACTTTCATAAACTAAATAAACTGCAAGATTTTTAGGGTTCTGGATCATCAAGATTTGACAATCCATTAGCAGTTGCCAAGAGAATTTCCTATTTGTGGGCAATCCAAAGGTGGATTTTCATCTCTGCGCCCGCTAAATTCTTTACCAAATATCAAGCAAACTGTAAGTTAAGAAAATCAGATCTAGCAACATTTAAGGTTCTTGAAAACTTCACAACCTACTTGCAAAGTCCATTTATGTCTCTAGGACCTTCAGCCCAACAATTAATTAGGTGAAAAGCCGACTTGATGAGGATAAGATACAGAGTATATGTACAATTTAGGAATTTCCCCAGATGTTAATCAGACTAGAAAACTGATATCACTCAAAATTATGCTTTATTTCACAATACTTGGACTTTTTGAATAACTACTTAATGTACAATGGCTATTTCGTTACCTGAAAGCTAGCCAGGTGTTGCTGATGCTCAGCAAGCGTGGCAGCTAATGACTCAGCATGGCCACTTGTGCCGCCATCATGTGCACTTCGTAAAATATCAGGACCCTCTCCATCATTAGCTTTTGCCTGGAAAGAAATAGCAATTCTATTAGGAACATGTAATCCATAATACCATAAAACTGTGAAGCAAAATTACCACATGTCCAAAAGATGGAAAATTTTAACTGAAGAGCCAATATATATTTCATTGCCGCAACTTCAAACTTAATGTTGAAAAAAATGTATTTGGTCAATAAAATTTACAATATCACAAATTCAAACAAATTCCAGACTCATAATTACGTGTTATATATACATTACGCTATTCAGAAGTTCAATATATCACTGATGGCCAAGTATTAATACAAGCTAAGACGGCTGAGTTAAGCAAAATAAAACAGCATACCAGTTGAAGTGACTGTTTATGAATGCGTTGTAATGCATGTGTCCAACGTCTGATAATTTCTGCTACATCAACAGTCTGGTGGACTCTTCCATTTCGATCATCTACCCGAGAAAGTGTCTCCTCATTGACCTGTGTGTGATATCCATCATTCTGTTCTTTGTCATCCAAATCACCAGACCGAACAGATAAGATATCTGGATAAGGAACTTGAGAACTCTGATCCATAGCTGCAAGCAAAGACGATCCAGAGATGCGGTACCTGGAAAATAATATTATGAAAAGGGGAGAAAAAGAGTGTCATATGCACCATCCAAAAGAACCAACATTACGTGCGGTGGCAAATTACCTATGCTCCCGATGAGCTATCAAATCCTCTATAGGACCGGAAGCAAGAACTTCATGCTGACCTGGACATATAGGTTGATAATATCAAGGTTATGAAAATCAAACAATTTAATAAAGAGATAAATGAACATAGTTGTTTCATTTGTACTTACTTTTACGAGACAATATAGAATCCCACAAGCGAGAGGCCTTTGTAACCAAATGAGAATTCTGACTAGAAGTAGAGACAAGATCATCCCATAGCTCCCCTTCCAGCTTCACTTTGTTCCTCAAGTCATGTAGTTTTTCTAGCTCTTGCTGCAAGTACGCCTAAGATCCAGGTTTCCCAAGGCATTAGTTAAAGATATTAAGTCAAAGTCATCCCTTAACAAAAAGGAAAATGGGCAAGGGAATTATATTAATAATTTGACATAAATACTCAAAATGAGTTCAAATGAGTGATTAACTATTATTTACCTACCTCCTCAGCACAAAGACCACGAAACTCTGCAGTCATTTCATGAGCTAAATTTGACCACATAGCCTGTCTCTGCACTGCTGTTTCTGCATTTTTTAGAAATCTCCTCCGTTCAAGTGCTATTCTAGCCTGTTTAAAAATAAGCATGTTACTCCACTGCTATGGAATCAAAAAAAAAAAAAAAACAAATTTGAAACTATACATGAAGTGAACTATCATACAAGAAAATAAAAACAGAAAACACCGAAAAATGAAGTATGATTTAATATAAGCAACTATAACTGTACTTCATATGAATAGTCAATAAAGCAGCACTACCTTTGTTACGGGAAGTAGTGTAGCAGCATGTGAAAATGTAACATCAGTCAATGGAACAGGCAATGGGTTAGAAGCAACATCCGATGCAAAAGTCCGTCTATGAACCTCTCTCAACGCATGCAATGAAAGTTGCCACAAGAGTTCAACAAATCTACAACCAAACACATAAGAAAAGCTCGTGTGATGATGAATTAATAAATTTCATCAACCAAGAAAACCTATTCGTAAATAAAACAATTCAGACTTTTTGAATCTTAAAATGACATTCAGTGCCAAAATATAGTAAAACATTCATTCTAATGAGCCTAGTGCAAATAGAACTAAGTAAAAGAGGCAAGGTAATTAATACACTTTATTTAATTTCGCTTAATTTTCTTGGCAACCAAACAGATTTAACTAGCTAACCTTGGTCCACAGCAAGTAGCCAGCGAAGAAACTCTCGAATTACTCCTCGGTAGAGCTCCTTGTGCTTCCAGCTCACTAATTATACCTTGTACAACCTAAGTTATCGATAATAGAAAAATTCAAATAATAATTCAAACAAAACAGTAAAACTCAAAAGAAAAACGAAAAAAATAAATCGGAAAATCAACCTTTCGAAAATCACGAGATTGCGCTGAGTCAAAAATCGGCCAAACTCTATCGAAATCCTGAAAGATCCAAACCAAAACTAAACTCAAAATCAATACGGACCAGATCAAAAGTAAACCGAATCGGAAACAATGATTATTACTCTGGCGGATTGAGTGGGGCCACGAAGAGAAGAGAGGATGAAGTAAAGAAGCTGTTCGCCTAATTTAGGGTTGGAATGACGGAAGAGTCCGGCACGAGGGGTTCCGTTGGAGTTTCCGAGTCCGATAATCGACGGATCCAAACCTAAAAGCAAGCAATTTGTGTACATTGCGCTTTCGAGCTCTATCTCTCTCTCCTTCTCTCTATCCATTGTCATCTCTCACTCTCTTTCTCGGAAAATCTTCTTTTTTTCCTGAGAAAAATATCAGAAATGGAAATTTAGAAATGGTGTGTTTTTGAATCGGGGTCAGATTTTAATTTTCAGAAAGTTGGGGGGCTTTGTTTAAATATTTGGAATGGGACCGGAGGGAGGGATAAAGGGAGTCACGTTTAGCCGTTTGAAATTGACAGGAAGAGAAAGAAAGCGATAGGGTCGATGCTAACGTACGCTGGTGGAAAAAACTAATCGATTCTGACGTGTTCCTTCCGGAAAGAATAAAATTGAGGCTAACGTGCGCCGGGTGAAACCATTTCCGGGCTGCTTTTAAAATGTTTAGGTGGCGGCAACCGGTTTTTCCTGGACGGAGGTAGTTTGTTTTTATCGTGGTTCGCGGGGCCATTTTAAAATTTGTTTTTTCTTTTTCTTCCAAATAACATAATAGTAATTTATACTAATTATTTGCTCCCAAAATAATATAAATAATCTTACCCTTTTTTTTAGACTATTTAAATATTTAACATTTTATAGGAAAAAAGTCACAATTTAAAAATAAAATATTATAAAAAAATTAAAATTCAAATTTATCATGATATTTCGAACATTCAGATTTAAGTATTAAATACTTTACACTTATGTCAAGTATGATAAATCCCAAATTATATCCATATAACTAAATTTAATACCACACTTATTTAAACATAATATTTTAGTTTTATTATTTTTTGACAATATAAAAAATCAAATTAATTCACAAAGATCGTGAATTAAAATGTCAAAATTTGAATTATATTAATATAATTGAAGAAGAATAACAAGGGTCATATATTTGAGTTGTCACACATTGTTATATTATGTATGCTTTTGTTGCAAATTGATTATCAAATTCACTACTAAATATTTTATTATTAGATTCAAGCAAAATGTATGTGACCTAAGTTTAATTATTGATTGATTTCTCTTTATATATAGCATGGCTTCCAACGGAGGGTAGATTTAAAAATTCAAAATTCAAAAATAGTATTTTTTTTTACACCATTGTTTATGTCAAAAAGATGTTTCATTGACTTCTTAAAGAAAGAGAATGCCTAGTGAGGAGTATTATACATGTATATAGTATGAATACAATGATTTGTCTTAGGTTGAAGGTTTTTTTTTTTTTTCAGTTGAGCTCTTTGGTATGAAAAAAAAGATAATATTAATGTTAAGACTCGAATTTCATATATGTACAACTATTATATTTTTAAAATCGAGACATGAATATTTGAATTATTACTCAAAATTGAGAAGGAGTTAATTTTATACTAATTTCATCTCTTTAATTTTTAATATATGTTGGGATTCTTATATTAATTATGGAAGAGGTTCGATATATGTTTATAAATGTGAGGGAAAACATCACTTATAGAACTAGATTTTAGAGTGAGAAAATTTAATAAACTCAGTATTTAGAAAAATACTCATTCAATACCCGATGTGTGAAGAAATAGATTATTGGAATTCTTACCTCTCCTTATGTTCACTTTTTTTTTGTAAAAAAAAAAAATACCCTAAATCCCGATGTGTGAAAGGGTCATATTGATTATGAAAGAGATTGAATGTGTGTTTATAAATGTAAAGAAAAGCTTCACTCCTCAAGTTTGTTTTTGGAATCTGAAGGTTTAATATCACCCAGTATTTCACTTAAAAACATAAAAATTTGAAAAAAAAATCTTACAAAAATTTTCAATTATTTTTTCTATTAATTAGTTGAAAATCAGTGAAAATGAATATATATAAATAAATATTGAAATTATAAAAAATGGGCTAAAATATTTAACAAAAAAAGAAAAATAATAATTCAAAATTAAAAAATGTCCAATGGAGTGCTTTCACAAGCTTAAGACTATATTTTGCTTAGCTTGAGTGCCAATTTATGGTTTAAGTAGAAATAAACTGTTGGAAGGCAAAAAGTATGAGTAAAAATAAGGGCATGTAATACAGAACACAAATAATTTTGTATTAAAGATATAATAAGTTATTAATCAATAAATTAAGAATTTGTTTTTAAGCACCCATAAGAGATTGATTTAGGTCTTATTTTTTAATTAATTTTTTTAAAATATATTTTCGATATAATAACATAAATTGAAATAAAAATTGACTCAATAAAAAACTTATATAAACAAAATGCATCTAAATAAATTAAAAGTCACATAAATATTAAGGTTAAACGGATATCTTACATCTAAGAAGTGCTCCATATAATATTTTTTTTTAAATGTTTTATTAATTTTGTTATTAAAATTTAAAAATTTTACTATTAACGTATTATATCATTTGTTTTCTTGTAAAAGAGGAAAGGAATGGGCCATCGGCTAATGGCTAAGACACGTGCTATTGCTGATAAAGGAGGAAAGGAAACGAATAACAGTTAAAAGATTAAAAAAAAAAAAAAAAGGGACTTCAAAGAAATTCCGAGACGCAAAGCAAGCAGGAGCTTTCACGGAAGCAATCCACCAAAAGAACGAAAACTGGAAACTTTTCTTTGC
Source organism: Firmiana major (assembly GCA_033439115.1). Classification (NCBI taxonomy): domain Eukaryota; kingdom Viridiplantae; phylum Streptophyta; class Magnoliopsida; order Malvales; family Malvaceae; genus Firmiana; species Firmiana major. The sequence continues at coordinate 70,883,217 of CM065904.1, forward strand.
TGCTGATGATTGTGGATGGTTCTGTGCCACTGCCTTTGAAGAGGAGAAGATTCACTAGCATTGATTCCATGGAGGCTGCATCAGCTAAGGTCGGTCCTTTTTTTTTTTCTTGATTTAATATTTTTCTGGTGTTCAAAATCTTGTTTTTAATGATGGGTCAATCCGGGTTTTTTCTCTGATTATTGATTCCTGTTATAGGTCTGGTTCTTCTTGTTGGTTATCCAATTGGGTTTGTTTCTGTCTCTTGATTTTAGATGCTATAGCTTATAAGACAGTGAAAGAAAGATTTAACTCAGTGAAAAAGTAATATCGATATAATGTTTCAAGAGGGAATTTAGCTGAATTATGGTGGAATTTACTATAATGAATATGTTAAGATTCGCTATATTGCTAGCTAAGCTCAAGCCGTTTAACATAACAAATTACTGAAACTAGCTTAATTGTGATAGGAATTGAGCTTAATCTTGGTTCCTTATTCAATCTTTATTTTATGGTGCCGAAACCAGATATTAAAAACTGTGGTGCATTCATGAACTGGTGATGGCAGTACGTCAAATATAACAGCTAAAGTTGGTTGGTGCATGGTGGCAACCTTTTCATTAGGTGAAAGGGCTCTTAAAAAGCTAGTATGAGTGATTAGATAAAAGGGAAATCAGGGGGATAAATTAGTGCATTGAGACGAATGAGTACCGAGTGATGTAAAGTTTTACTACTTCTTTCCCTTCTTTGTTTAGTTCTTTGAGTGTCTGTCTGTCATAGCCCTGTTTTAGGAATATCAGTGCATATGAAGTTGTGGAATCTTGTTCTGATCTGGTCTACCGATTTTTAATTCTATTTTTGTTCCTACTGCATGTAGTGCTGCCTCTGGTGTCTGTAGAACAGATATTAGATGCCAGAAAAGATCTCAAGTATATCGTTGTGGAATCTTCATGATTCTGATCTTAAGAAGACTATCTTAAGTATGACCTTGGCACAGTGTTGTGTACTGTTAGTCATATTGTCTTCATAGGTGCCAAAGACACTGCTTTTCCATTCTCTTCTGCAATGATATTTGGTGCAAATATTTAGTAGTACTTTTGATTTGAGACTCCTTTAACTTGTGTCAGATGCAGACTGCTGCTATGCTGTTTATTTATTTATTTTGACTACCTTGGAATGATTTTAGGCTAAGCTTGCTGCCGCAAAAGAGAAATTTGGACGAGAAATTCATGTCTTTGAAACTGCAGGAGCAGTGCCGACACAAGATGAAGTGTCCAACACTGGTACTACCTGCCAAGACATATTTTCAGACTTTTAACTTGTCTATTGACTAGAAGTGTCTGCTCATTTTGTAAACTGAAAATGCAATGTTATTTATTTCTTGGCAGAGGAGTCAGATGACTTCTATGAGTTCACTGCAGAAGATTATTATCGAGTAATGGGAACAAAAAAGGAAGGTACTTTTGTTGATGAACATAACTTATAATTAATTCCATCTCTCAGCTTGGTTTAGATATTTTTATTGGTTGATTTTTGGTTCAGTTATGTCAAAGTAACCATGGCATGCTAGCTGTCCTGAAAAGGACATGTATGTGCACATTCTTGTGCATAATTGCTAGTTTTATAAAACAATCACTGTAACCATGATATTTGAATAGTGCTTTTGTTAGAAATATATTTATATTTCCTGAAGTGAATAAATTATGAACAGATAAGTTTTTGAAGACACGAAAAATTCGAGAAGCAGAAGAGGCGGCGCTAAGGTCAAGAATAACGAAGGTACTTGCTACTCTTTTTGGGAATCTTTTAGTTGTTTATGCGTTTAGAGTGCTTAGATCCCAATAATGTGAACTTTTTCTAGGATGATTAGTGAATCTTAGATTAGGTTGGTAGGTATGGTTACCTTTTTTTAAGTTTATATGTTCATGTGCAGGCTGTGATAAGGGTTCGCTTTCCTGATAACAATACATTAGAGGTCACATTTCACCCATCAGAGACAATTCAGAGCTTGGTTGACCTTGTCAAGAAAGTGATTGCTCGACCTGATTTACCATTCTATTTATGTAAGCATAACAACACTTTTGGTCCGTTTTATGCTACTAGCTGAATTTTGTTTGCGAAACCTATTTACTTAATGTCTAACATCTGACCATGCTTCAGATACTACTCCTCCTAAGAAGCAGATAAAGGACATGACCCGGGATTTTTTCTCTGCTGGTTTCATTCCTGGTGCAATTGTGTATTTTTCATATGATCTTCCAAAAGGTTAGCATGTGCTTCACATGTATGCAGCATTTAATCTCTCCAACTGTCAGTTGTATCTCAACATTGGTTCTTATATTGTCACACTTATGATCATGCCAGTGCCTAGTTGTAGAAACATATACATCTTTACGATTGTCATTACCGTCATACCATGTCTAATATCCAATTTTCTAATATCAGACTATTAGTCTGTTATTGGCATGAGGGTGAGCCTTGGTGCAATGAGAAAGGTTGCTCTATTGTGACTTAGACATTACGGGTTCAAGTAATGGAAATGGCCTCTCCGTTAATGCGGAGAGACCCTATCTAAACCCCACAATGTGGGAGCCGTATGCACTGGGTTTGCCTTTTTTTAGTTTGATGTTGGCATGTTTAACAGTGGCTTAAGTTCGTGTTTGGAAGGTAATAAACCAGTGTAAGGCTGTTGAATAAATACTCCCTTGACATGCTAAGTTCAACTTCTTAGAAATCCCTTCAGAATTTCAAGGAGTTATATAGTTCTTATTGTTGAATCTTGAATGGGTGCCACGCTTAACATTTCCCTCTTAATTTCATGTGTTATGTGATTCACTCTGGCTAATGTCACTTTGAAATGTTTAGGTGATGATGCTACAGCTTCCAATTCAGCCCCCTTCCTTCAAGATGAGATCATGTCTTTGAAAGGTTTAGAAGTCGTTGCAGAGCAGCCAGAGCCAGTTCAATCTGCCCCAGAACCTGCTGCTTCCAGTGCAGTACCCTCTCCTGTTGCGCAAGAGAGCAAGCCATCCAACAAAAAACCCACCAAGCCAAAGTGGTTTAAAATGTGATCTGATCACTGCAAAAGCGAGCTCGGTATTCCCATTTAGCACTTCTGAACATTTTCAGAGTTGTGATTCCCCCATCTATATTGCCATAGTGATTTGAATCTTGGCCTTGCTCTCGTAGGTGATGAGCTTAAACATTTGATCTTAACAGTCTTAGACTTCAATAAGCTGTCAATTGTAATGCCAGATCAAAGGAGAAAGTAGCTAATTGGTGCCTAACAGCTGACTCTAATATGGCAATCACCCCAATGAAGGATGTTAATACTCACCAAGTCAAATGTGAATATCTTGCTCCATAAGCCTTTCTTCTTTACAGATTCATAATTGCTTCTTTTACTTTCTAGAACCTTTGGGCTAATTTTAAATATGATATGACGATATTAACACAGATTAAAATTACGTAAAAATTATAAAATATGTTTCAAGCGTGATGTATTAGTACGAGTTGTGATGTGATAATATTCGATGTATGAAATATATACTGTATAAATATACGAATTATTATGAATCTATGAGTTATTCAATTATTCTAAACCCAAGTTGAGCAGTGGACTATTGTGGGCTGATACACCCCACAAAAGTGGACTCGAAATTCAGCAAGCATTTTAGACCTACCCCAAAAGCCTATGGTCTATATAACTATTCATACACTCAACTTTGTGAGTGTGACCTGGTTTAGTTACCACCTGAGGCTTAAAGTACAACTGTAGGTCAATGACCTTGATATTAAGGGCACCATAGCAATGACCCACCTAATTAAAATTTTACTTTTCATTTCTTTTTGAGCTTACTTTAATCTAATCTACCATCCCATCCCATATTTGATTGACAAAATGTGCTCAACTACCACCCAATCCAATTATTGTTGAGGATATGCTTAACAATTAAAAAATGATTAAAAAAGATAAAATAATAGTTAAAATTTTAATATAAAATGATTAATTAATTATATGAAATGATTACTCGGTTACTCTTGATTAACATATATCTATTTCTTTTAATTTATGTAAAGTAATTTTACTATTACAAAAAAGTCAATTATTTATTATGCATTATATATGATAAATTAAATAATAAATATTTATTTCATGAAACTCATAAATAATTTTAGTATTAAAAATAATTATTCAATATAATGTCAAAGAAGTTTTTGACTTCATAAATAGAGTTATGGTGATAACACATCTTTTATTTTATTTATTTTTATTTTTTTAATATTTTTAAAAAAAATTGTAAAATAAAAAAACTACACTAATAATTATCTTAAATAATTTATTTTTTTAATATTATAATTGCTTAGGATAATTTGAATTAAAAATATATATAAAAGGTGATGAATTTTGTCAAATTTTGATGATATTATTTGAATTGATGTAACGACCGGTAGGATACTTTTGACTTTCTGTGGGCCCACAATCTTGGCAAAAACGCACAGAAAATTTGAAATCTTTGGTGATTGTCTCGTGTCAAGACTATCCATTTTAGCTGGACTCTTCCAATCAGGACCGTTCATTCCATAGAACTTCACGTTCACCATATGCAAAGAAAATCTCATCCGCTTATTTTCGATGTTCAAATCTGATTTCATTTTATCTTATTTTATTTCCGGGCGTTGTCTGTAGAGACAGTTGGAGATTTATGATTCGGAAATTTCTTAGCGCCATTAGAGTCTTATCATGCTGTTGTCTCCGTATATTAACGTATTTACAATCTACCCCTTTTGGCTTTTGTATTTTTTTATTTCGGTCCATAATAGAAAGATTTTCCTAAATGACACCCTTTTTTAATTAATTAGATGTTAAAGTATACTAAATAGAGAAAAATTATTAACCCATTTTAGTTTTAATTCCTTAATAGCCATGTGATGATTATATACAACTTCAATAAAAAATTTTGCTTGCATTTTTAATCAATGTTGGATCTTATAAAAAACAATAAAATTTGTAAAATGAAGAACGTCAAGTGTTGTATTTATAATTTAACATGTAACAATCTTTTTTATTTTGGATTATTATCTTATACATTGTTGTGAAATTTCTTAATTCTAAAAACGAGTTTAAGATAATAATATATAATCTTTTTAAAATATTTAAAAAATAAATAAAAAATAAAGTAGAGGTATATGTTATTATTTTAACCCACTTGTAAAGTTAAAAAATTTCATTAACAGTATATGTGATAATGATTTTTATATAAAAAAGTCAAACGTTTAAAAAGTTACTTAAAATTTGATTTCTTTTTTTTATAAATTGGTAGTAAAAATCTTTAATATCTTAAACAAAGTTAAAAGACAGTCATATATTGATTTTTAATAGTAGTGTTATATTGTTAACACTTTCATTGCACTTTGAAAATTTATTGATAATGTATAAAATATTTTTTAATTTAATTTTTTTAAATTAATTTTAGCAATTGTAAAAGATATGCTCGTGCTATGATGTATAAGTCTCCATAATATATACTTAAAATGGTCTTAATAAATAATGTATACATTTTAGACTTAATAATATAATATAATTATATATGATAGATATTTTTCACTAATGATAAGAAAAAACAAATAAATTTTCTAAAAATAAAAAAAGAAAAAATAAACTTAAAATGGTTTTAACATGACGGGGAGATCTAACTAATGATATATGTTAAATTCGATCCGAACCAATTGTATTTCATTGGTTTTTGGATAAATGAAAAAATTATTTCATATATAAAATGTTAAGATTCTACAAACAAGATTAATAGAATAATATATATTATTTAAAAACTAAAAAAATAAAAAATAATTACAAAAAGTAGTATGTGTTATAACCATTTTTTTACCCTTGGAATTGAAAAACTTCATTATCAAATAATAGGATAATTTTGAATAAAATAATAATCTCGGATAAATTCAGATAAAATGAATTGACATGGAATATGGCTAAAATCAAGTAGAAGTAAATAATTCTTGTTGATTGATAAAAAAAGTAAAATAAAAAATAATAATAATAACCAAAATTGGCGGGCATCAACAGAAATACGGTTAAATACGGTGCAAGATGTGAAAGAAACTACGGCGGCTGGTAAGAATCAGAGGCAGACAGTCAGACAGAAAAGGTTGGTGAGCACTACAAAATCTGCTTAAGAACCAGAAATTGGACACCCACTTTTCAAACGTTAAGCACAACCAATCCAAATTCTCTCCTTCAATACCCAGGTTTAATTTATCTCTGAATTCTGCTGTTAAGGTTTGTTTTACTTCATTTCCATGATCTGGGTTTTTGATTCTTGCTTTTGAGAAGGTGTTTTATTGAATTTTGTCCCATTGATTGTTTCATTTGATTTGAATTCTGAGTCGGGGTTTGAGTTTTTTCATGTAAAGTTTGTTTCTTTCTGGGATCCATGCAATAGAGTTTGTCTTTTGGATATGTTTCTTTTGCATGTTCTTATGTCAAGCTCTATTATATCTTTAATTTTGGTTAGTATGATGGATTAGTGTAGGATTTGAAGAATTCATTGTCGACAGTTGAGGCCAGGCTAAAAAGTAAAAGTCACCGATAGTTCCTTTCAGTTATGGCAAATTAATCAAATCATTTCTTTGAATACAGATCATACAAGGAATAGAGTAAGGGCAAAATCTTGGTTTCAGTTGTAAAACAAAGCTTAGAAAATGGGATCATCAGGTGAATGGTGCCTTCAGAGAAGAGATAGTTATAAGAGTGACTCGATTTCAAGCAATGAGAATGTCCCAGAAACTGGGTGCCTCTCAGTTATTGTTCTTGGTGCCTCTGGTGATCTTGCCAAGAAGAAGACTTTCCCTGCTCTCTTTCATCTTTATTGCCAGGTTAGGTGTTATATTCATTTATATTTTTATTAACTGAAATGGAATTGATCTACGACTCACTACTTGTTGAGTTTTTGATTGGCTTTGCTGAAAGGCTAATCATGCTGCACTGAGGAGCTAACATTAGATGGGAATGGTGTGTATGCAGGGATTTTTACCACCAGATGAGGTGCACATTTTTGGCTATGCAAGGACTAAAATTTCAGATGAAGAATTGAGAAATCGCATTCGTGGGTGAGACGTCTATCCTCTCCTTTGAAAGAACAAAAAAGAGAAATATTTACCACTTGCTCCTTCAACAGTTGTTCAGACTTTAGCTAGAAGAATGTTTTTCACAGTTTGTTTCACTGTTTTATGAATGATGCAAATGATAAGCTTGACTGAAAAATTGAAATGGCAGATATCTTGTTAGTGACAGAAGTGCTTCACCCTCAGAAGATGTATCCAAGTTCTTACAGCTGGTCAGTACAAGCCTAGTTATATGTTTTACCACACTTCAATCATTTTTTTTTTTTTGGTTAGTTTTAACAAGCAATTGCTATTATTTGTAGATTAAATATGTAAGTGGGTCCTATGATGCTGCTGAGGGCTTTCAACTGTTAGACAAGGAGATTGCAAAGTATGAAACCTCAAAAAGTAGCAAAGAAGGGTCATCTCGGAGACTCTTTTATCTTGCACTTCCGCCATCAGTGTATCCATCTGTTTGCAGGATGATCAGGAAATATTGCATGAATAAATGTACGTACTTCTGTTCCAAGACCAACAGTTCTGGAATATATCATTTTTGATGATTTGTAGGGCCTCCTTGAAGAAATAATTTTATGTTGTCTGTACTTTCTTTATATTTGTTCCATAATTCACCAAAGCTAAGTAAAATTGTCATTCATCTTCCCTTGAACACATGGCTTCTGCCCCAGATTTTTGATTGAGAGAGGCAATATCTTATATACTGATGCTACTTTCCTGGAAGTGCTCCTTCATGATAAGAAGACTTTTAAGTTCACCCATTGTACATGATATTTGCATGCACATGATAACAAGATATACGTTTTTTTTTTCCCAGCTGATCTTGGTGGATGGACTCGCATTGTTGTTGAGAAACCATTTGGCAAAGATTTGGAGTCCGCAGAGCAACTAAGTTCTCAGATTGGAGAGTTGTTTGACGAACCACAAATTTACCGTATTGATCACTATTTGGGAAAGGAATTGGTCCAGAACCTGGTAATGAATGTGTAAAAGGTGATTTGTGCTTCTTGATTTATTTAGCAGCTCTGCTCATATCTGGCTTTATGGTACTTGCAGTTGGTACTTCGTTTTGCTAATCGCTTCTTCTTGCCCCTTTGGAATCGTGACAACATTGATAATGTACAGGTGAGGATCCTTCTTTTGTGGATGTTTAAAAATTGCAAAGTTCTATGGGGAAGGTACTGCACTGTTGATTAGTTTAGGATATGCCTTATAAGCTTACTGGAAAGGGCTGTTATGTCATTGCCGCAAGTTACATCAGTATATGCTGATGGTTACTTCAAGAAAGAAAATTTTCAAATCTATTGTTGGACTGACAGCTTTGTTAATTGTCAAGTTATAATATTCTTTTGATATTAATCTCTATTTTCTTGGTTTCTTCTGACAGATTGTATTCAGAGAGGACTTTGGAACTGAAGGTCGTGGTGGATATTTTGATGAATATGGGTATGTTTCATAGCACTTATTCAGATCCCCATTGTGTCGGAAAATTTATGAGGAATCATGCACCTTCTCCTTGTATGTGATTTGAAATATTTTTTCTAAAAAAGTGGAGCATCTTGTACGCTAGAATGACTCTTGCTGTTTTCTTACAATTTCAAAACATAGTTCCAACTGAATTTGGAAAAGATTACATTACCTACCTCGTACTCAAGATATATTAACTAAAGGAGAACTTGTTAATATATGCTTTCTTAGTTCTTTTTCCTTTTGTGCTCTTTGTGCAGAATTATCCGTGATATTATCCAAAACCACCTGTTGCAGGTAAGGTCATTACTAAACTCAACTAGATATCATATCGTTAAGAATGCTGCCTTTGCTTGTTTTCTGTATGTGTAATTGGAGTTTCCACAAGTTACAATATCATTTCCAGTGATTTGTGTAGGGAGTTGTAGTTGAATCTATTAAGTTAGGTGATTCACTGATACTTGTTGTAAACAGAAGTTCCTTAGATCATGCGCTCATTTTGATTTCTGAAGTCGTTATGTTTCTTGACTCCTTTACCAAAAGGAAAGCAGAAAAAGCAAAAAGTAGTTGGAGGAAGAGCATGCTATGTACCGTTAGCCTACTTCACTTATTTATTGAGTTCATGCCAACTGCAGGTTCTTTGTCTTGTTGCTATGGAGAGGCCTGTCTCTCTCAAACCTGAGCACATTCGTGATGAGAAAGTGAAGGTGCGCATTTTTCCACTCCATACTTTAGGAAGTGACTGCCAGTTGTTTCTTATTTATGCCCTATAAGCATCCATGCGCATAACAAACCAATTAAGTTTCAATGCGTCCATTAATGTAGTGCATGATGTTATATACCCTATAATTTCTTCTTTTCCTCTAGTTTAGGTGTTCTAAGTTGGTGCTTTCTCTACCATATGCTGATTACTATATGAAATCCAGGTTCTTCAATCAGTGCTTCCAATTAAAGATGAAGAGGTTGTACTTGGACAATATGAAGGCTACAGAGATGATCCAACAGTTCCTGACCACTCAAACACTCCAACATTTGCCACTGTTATTCTCCGTATACATAATGAAAGATGGGAAGGTAGTATAATCGCATCGTTTTGTTTTTTCTCCTATAAAAAATTTTTGGTTGCTCAGCCCTAAAAAATCTGAATAACTCATTTGGAAATTGCTTTTATTTTCTCCTTCAATGTCTGAGTCTATCAATCATTACCATCGATTGTTTATGTGCTTCTTCATTGGATCTACCAAATCATAATTTTAATTTAAATTTCTCATTAGATTTGCTAAGTTTACTTATTGGTTTGTTTCCAGGTGTCCCATTTATACTCAAGGCAGGGAAAGCATTAAATTCTAGAAAGGCAGAGATACGTGTTCAATTTAAGGATGTTCCTGGTGATATATTCAAATGTATGACAATAGACCTTAAAGATTCTTTATAACTTCGCTTATATGATCGCCTGGTTCCACTGAGCTGCTTCTGCAGTCTCTTTGATAAACTTGAGCGTGGAAATATGATAATCTCCATCTTAAGTTTAGGTAATTACTTGGGAAGATACCACATTTACGAATAATAGACCTGACTTCAGAAAGAAGCATACTTTGAAAACTAAGAAACAGGTCTTTTTATAAGTAGGTGTCTTTAGTGATTATTTCTCTATGATAGATGAAATACATGTCATTTATTGATCTAAAAGGCAATGGTGATTGTCGATAAATGAAAGATAATGAGCTGGAACCGTTCCTTTTGAAGGTTTAGTTGTACTTATGATTAGGTGGTTAGGAGGAATGCACATTTATAGGACAGGTGAATTCTACTTGTAAATCTTAATAACAGCCTTCGTAGATAAAGCACATTCGTTCTTGCCAAAACCTTTTTCATTATTAACTCTTTAGAAGTGTTCTAACCAAGCTTGTTGCTTGAATTTTTTCCTCTTTATTTAGGTAAAAAGCAAGGGAGAAATGAGTTTGTCATACGCTTACAACCTTCTGAAGCCATGTACATGAAGCTAACAGTGAGTTTGCTAATCTTATTGTGTCCATCTGAAAGCTATTAGAACTATTAATTTCTATGTATGAGAATCCTGCTTGTGATTCAGATGTTTCCTTATGATTCAAGATGTACCGAGTAGTTCTGCTATTTTATGTCTTAAAAACACTGCTTGTAGGTTTGTCTGCTACATTTTGTATGTAAGATATTTCCAAAACCAACAGTTCTCAATTCAAAATATCGTAAATCTTTAGTTGTGGGCGGTGACCAGATGTGAGGTTGCTTGTTGTGGTGACTTTTCTGCACTGTTGAGCATGAATCCTGAATACTTGATGCCCTTCCTTGTGTTATCAGATTTTAGAAACATCTATGAGTTTTCTAGATTTTACTGAAGTTCATAGCTAGACTCTATTAAAACTGCTCATGCAGCCTATCGCAAATGACAGGATCTAGACTTTTTAGTTTAAGCTTTGAAAACTGTTGCTATGCTTGTGCTTGATATTGACTCGCAGTTTGTCTCTGATGCAGGTGAAGCAGCCTGGTCTGGAGATGTCAACAGTGCAAAGTGAACTAGACCTGTCATACAGGCAACGCTATCAAGGTGTTACGATCCCAGAGGCTTATGAACGTCTTATCCTTGATACGTATGATCCTTTCCCATGCTGATCCTTAAAAAATATTCTTGTCTGCAATGCTTTACTCTTTCTGCTTTCAAATGAAATGCATCAATTTTCATATGAGCTTCAAACATCAGTAGGTTTTGGTAATGAGGATTAGAACTATGATAACTAGTTAAATACAAGCGAACTAAGAATAGGAGTTTTACCGTGCCAATGTAATGAACAATGGAATCTTTTTTTGTTTTGTACAGGATAAGAGGTGATCAGCAGCATTTTGTTCGTAGAGACGAGTTAAAGGTAAGAATTTGTGTATACTTGGGAAGAAAATAACTTATAGGGGATTCAAACTGACATTCATATTGCTTCTATCATCAGGCGGCATGGGAGATTTTCACGCCTCTTCTACACAGAATTGACAATGGCGAAATGAAGCCAATTCAATACCAGCCAGGCAGCCGTGGTCCAGCAGAAGGAGATGAGCTCTCAGCTAAAGCCGGTTATGTCCAAACGCACGGATATATTTGGATTCCTCCCACCTTGTAGAAATTTGCTAGCTTGCGGTATTCCATCACCATCTCCATATAAGTTGAGTTTCCAATAAAATGTAGCCATGTAACCCTATCTTACCCGGCCCTGCCAGTTACAGTGTGTCATAGAAATATGCTAAGCCTAACTGCCTGTTTCCCTACCCTGCCTATTTGAAGCATGAACTTATTTTGTGGAATATGATTCCATATCCCTTTAAATCATATTTGGAACACTTTGTTAAGGGTCTGTCATTGTCATAGAAGAGAAGATTTTGATTCTGTTTTTCAGCATAGCATCAGGTTGGCTTGACCTTGGAATAAAGCTCTTTCAAGCCTGTTTGCTTGAGCCATCTTCTGCAGTTTGCAAGAAATTCTCAGCTTCCATGTTCAATGATAATAATCCATTCAAAGAACTTCCTTGACTTTATCACTTTTTGGGCAAAGATATTCCTTATTCAACATATCTCCCTAAAAGGATTCCAAAATTTTCCTTTGGAGCTAAAGGATTATACTTTTTCTAACCAAACTTCCAAGGGAATAAAGATGGAGCTGACATCATGCAAAATCTGATCTTCACTTCTTAGATCTGAAAAATTCATTATCAATCACAAAAAAGGTCTACATACCAAAAAGAAGCAATAATTCCAACCTATATTTGATAAATTTAAATACTACATGATATCAAAACTATACAAAAAAACATCTGAGTTAAAAGGTCTACATACCAAAAAAAAGGAATAATTCCAACCTATATTTGATAATTTCAAATACTACACAATATGAAAACTATACGGAAAAAAGACCCGAGTTAAAGTCTTGATAAAAACGTTATTAAAAGTTAAAAATTATTGTGTTTCACTCATTAACGTAATAAATTTTTATTTTACACGATATGAATATGAATGATATATTAAATTAGAATAAATTAAAGTGATCTTATTTTAAATACACTAATGGCATGAGGTTTATTCTAATGATGATACTCAGTGATCTCTTTCCTTGGGAGAATATTTTTTGTTTTCCACATTAGTGGGAAGCTGAGGGAATCAAAGGAAGAATGGTAAGTTAGCCAAAGCAAAGAAAACCTAGGAGAGAAGGTAAACCATGTGGAGCCCTAACTTTCCATGCAGTTGTCTGTTGAAAGCCGTCTTTTATCAGCCACATATCTCTCTCTCTCTCCCCACCTTTACCTCCAATTTAACCCTTTGCACTCGGCTTGTCAAAACATGGTTTACCAAAATACCAAAACTAACTTCACCTAACCAAAATGGGTTTACAGGCTTATCAACAATTAACAAAACCCTAAACTCGTGTTATTTTTGTATTTTTATATCGTATTATTGTATTGTATTTAAAATTATAAAAATTAATTTCAATCAAATTAGTTGGTCGAAGCATGAGATTATGATTAAAAAAAAAACACTTTGATTGTTTTTCAATTGGAAAAAGATGGAAACCTAAGCATGACAAAGTTTATTTGATGGATGTGATAATGGCTTGTGAAATGATGTTTGAACACACTAATTTTAATGCAACCAATAAGATTAAATGTCAATGGCATGATGTTTAAGCTTATCATATAAATTAATATGTTTCAACCATGCCAAAATAATTGTCAAAGCATGGTACCATATGTCAAATTTTGTTGCAACTTTTTCCATTTATCTCTGGTTTATCTCTAGTTTCAAATGATGCAAATTTTCATTTTATATTTATCCAAATTGACTTTTTCATTTTAGTAACTAAGGTATGGCAGCCCTTTGGATTGGGCCATCACTAGTAAAAATTATTTATTTACACTATGATTGTGAATTAATTTGTATTTGATAATTTTAAATAACATAAAAATTAAAATTTAATAAAAAAATATAAATTTAATTTATTGATACAAATTTTATTATAATAATTTTTATATTTTATATAATAAGAATTTGAAGGATTAGATTTAATAAAAAAAATATTAAAATATGAAGAGCATTTTATGTATGGTCTAAGTCGGCTTCACCAGCCGTGACTTACTATTCCAAGAATCCAAATAAGCTTGCCTAAATAATGAACCAAAACAGAGAATTATCATTCTACCCAAAAAAAAAAAAGAATTATGATAATAAATTATTTTATGATATCAATTAAATTTCTTTCCCTTTATTATCCAACAATTAATTAATATTAATAATGTTATTATTATTATTATTTTTGAAAATTACCACCTAAATTGAACTCCTAAGGCTAGTTTCCAATTGGCCAGGAACTTTGTTTCCCCTCCCTTCTTTCTCTCCTTCTTCTCCCTTATTTTTAGCAATCTCTGTTTCCTCTGTTTCTCTTTCTCTGTTCTTTTCCCTTTTTATTTTTCTTGTTCTCTGTCTCTCTGCATTGCTCATTGCATGGGAAAGTGTGGTCAAAAACTTTTGATTCTTATCTCCTAATTAGATTCTCTCATAATAATAAAAAAAAATCTTTTTTTCTCTTTTGCAAATCTTTTGTCCTTCTTCAGTTCTCTTTCTCTCTCCCATTCTTCCAAAGCTCCAGTTTTTATCTTCAAATTCACATTAAAGGGTAAGAAAAGATTTTTATTTTAGCTTAAATTAGGCTACTTTCATTAGGTTTTAGCAATAAACTATATGGAATTTTTGGTTTCTTATTTTCTTTAGTCTTGTTTGGTCACCTGAAATAATGGGTTTTGTTGTTTTTTCATCAGAGGTAATTTGGTTAATTTATTCTGGTTGTTGAATCATGTTATTTCTTTCAATTCTTGGCTGAGTTAGGGTTCTTGATAGAGGGTTATTTTTATTCTTGGATTTGTTGGTGATTGAAGAATAAAAAAATGGCTTTGAATTGGGATGATTTTGAGAATTCTTGGAGTTTCTGGAGTTGCAATTGGGATGTGGAAAAACCCCATTTTAGTGGAAGTGGCAGAAGTGAATCAAAAGGCTTTTCGGAGGCTGTTAATGATGATATTGTTGATAGATTGCCCGCAGATCCATTTGGGATGGAAATAACCTCTACTTTTGCTGCAGCAATCACAGGTTGGATTGAGGGTTTTGAGAATGATTTTGGGTCAGATTTCTGTGTGTTTGGTAAGCAAGATGGTGATGAAAAGAAGATTGCTGATCAGCAACATTTGTTTAAGGGTCTAAATTGGGTTTGGAATGGCACCATGAGTTTCCAAGAAGAAGAAGGTAACTCTAGTTTTTATGGATTTGGTTCTGAAGATGTTGATAAAAAGATTGGTGATCAATCATCTTTTTTTAAGGGTGTGAATTGGGTTTGGAATGGTACCATGAGTTTTCAACAAGAGGAAGATAACTTTGAAATCAACGAAATATCAATCCCAAATGATGATTTTAATGGATTTGGGATTGATAATGGACTTTCCAATGGAGATTTTGTATTCAATGATGACAATAGAGGATTGGAGGATTGCAAGGGAGTTTTTTGTGATGGTAGTGAAGGAGCTGCTCCAAATGATGCGTTGTTTTTTACTTTTGGTTATCTTGGTGTTAAGGATCTCCTTACGGTTGAAAGGGTCTGTAGGTCTTTCCGGGATGCAGTTAGAAGTGATCCTCTTCTGTGGAGGAGCATCTACATTGAACATTCATTGAGTAAGAGGATTACTGACGATGCTCTTTTGAAATTAACTAACAGGGCTCAAGGCACTCTCGAATGCTTGAGTCTGGTGGGGTGCGTAATGATCACTGATGATGGCTTGAAGCGTGTGCTTGAAAGCAATCCCAGGCTCACTAAGGTTAGTTTTTGCATTGAGTCAATATGTTTAATTCGTATGCAGTAATTGATTTATTATATAATTGCATTAATGTTGCTTTGCCTCCTTTGATATGTTGTGCTAGTTGTTTCCAGATTTAAAAGTCGTGAAAGTCATATTCATTTTGGCTACAATTGTTTGCAAGATTTCCCTCTCACTTGTGTGCCATATTGATGCTTAATTGGCTAGTTGCATGGTGTAATTGTTATGCATTTGTCATATTACATACTGTTTCTCCTTTTAATGTATAGCTAAGTATGAAATGCATGCCATTTTATGGGTGTCAGTGTGTAGGATACTTTGAAATTCTATAGAAGTTCAGTAAGTCTAACACGTGGACTGATGCCTCGTCTTTTTGATAGCATTCGCAGTATAAAGTATTTTGCAGAGTGGTCTTAGTAAAATTCAAAGGCACTTTAGGATTTCAATGGTTATAAGTTTCTGGTAATTGTGGTGCTATGCTGCTCTTGCCACCATAAAATTTTTTCATCTTTCCTTTATTGAAATTGATTGTTGGCGAAAAGGCCATATTTTAATCTCCTCGAAGCTTCAGAGCTTAATTGAATTTATTGAAGCTGGACTTGATACGATTTTTCCTCTCTCTGAAGTCAAAGCAAGTTAACGAATTTGCTCCTTTTGCTTGCAGCTTAGTGTGCCAGAATGTACAAAACTCAGTGTTGAGGGCATTTTGTCCAATTTAAGAGCCTTTAGGTATGCTGGGTCCCCAGGAATAAAGTACTTAAGAATAGGTGGACGCTTCGGTGTAACTGAGGAGCAATTCAAAGAGTTGAAGTTCTTACTTGGTGCAGATAGCCCAAAGCAATTGGGAGCACAAAAACCACAATTTTTTCGTCAGGGGCAGTTGACTCTCATGCGGGATGATGA
Source organism: Firmiana major (assembly GCA_033439115.1). Lineage (NCBI taxonomy): Eukaryota > Viridiplantae > Streptophyta > Magnoliopsida > Malvales > Malvaceae > Firmiana > Firmiana major. The sequence goes on from CM065904.1 coordinate 70,899,578, forward strand.
TAGGGCCATTGACATTGAGGTTTGCCCCAGATGTGAGAAACTGAAAGTAGTTTATGATTGCCCATCAGAGAGTTGCAGAAAAACACACCATGCTGCTCAGTTGTGCAGGGCTTGCATTATCTGCATTGCACGCTGTATTCGATGTGGGTGCTGTTTCAAGGACTGTGATTATGAGGAAACATTTACTCTAGATTTTCTTTGTTTTAATTGCTGGAAGCAGCTCTTTAATCGCGACGAAGACACTGAAGTAATGGGTGCCCCCTCCGTCTTTCATCAAGAGACGAGGTATCAGTTTTGTTTTTATGGCTAGCTTGGAAGACATTCTATTCCCTTTGGCTGCAGACTGCAGACAAGACTTCTGCAGAATGCAAATCTGGCAGGTGGCTGTTGAGTACGCACATGGATGCCCTAGCAGTGATGTGTAACATAATCCATGCAGCTTATGCAGCCTCTCATGGCTACCTTAATGGCTATTTCCCGCGTTGTTGGTCCATGCAGTGAAGAATTGAGGTTGGTTGGCAGGAACGATAGAAAGATGCTGAAAGATTCGCTCGTAAAAAAAAAAGGAAAAAAAGGAAAAAAATGGAAAAGAAAAGAAAAAAAAAGAATTACCGGGTATATCCTGTCATGGATTCTGTTGAATAAACGTATCTTAAGGTGGGATTATTTTGGTCAGAGGACATGAAGCAAGTGCTCGGAATGCTTTCTGTCTGTAACGAGTTCCGTGTGTCATTGCATTGTTCTTCATCCAATCCTTGTGAATCAGGAGAGGCAATATTGGCAAGCAGAACAAAGAAGAATCAAGAATGGTATGCAATCTGGATGGTGTGTGCTCTGAAGCAGCCAGGGCAACAATGCTTGATCTTCATCTGAAACCATGGTGGATCAGGAGTAAATCCGTATATTTTTATAGGATCTTCTTGCAATCTGATCAAATCAATGGGAGCTCTTATTCTCCATTCGCTGTTCGGTCTTTCTGCATTCAATATGTCCTCTGATGGATTGTCTTTGTTTCGACATCAAAACAACAATAACCTATGAAAATTCACCTTAATCCCATGTGTAATGAATGATTACTCGGAGATTTGCAATGTTAACTGTTTCTTTCATTCCTGATCTGTAGACTATTTTGTTGGACAAAATAATGCTTTCATCTTTGCTGTTCTTGACTGAATTCATCTGCTAGTCCTAATTCGCCATTAACTGAATTAAATGTTATCTTTTATAATTATGGATCATAGTATAAATGTAAACATAATGATTTTCTTTTTCCAATTTGAGTGTTTATTGAATTAATATACTTAAATTTATAATATGCAAAATGGGCTTCTTTGATTATCTCTGTGAACCTTAGATCTGCTAATGTTGTTAAATGGACTATTTCTTTCCAGGCTGTTTGGTCTTTGTCCATTCTGCCAAAGCCCAAGAACTGAAAGAAATTCATGTTTTATTTACCAAATTCAAATCATAATTCAGAGGTTCATATATATATATATATACACACACACACACGATTAAAAGGAAAATTCGCAACTTCGGCTAATTGAGAATAGTCGTTGCCTTATTTAAGACGAAAACCTCATTCTTGGTTGCCGCCATAGTTAGAACTTGAAGCTCTCTCTTTTTCTCACTGCTTTTTTCTTTCAACAAAAACAACAGCCCATGGAGAACGGAGAAATCCCTGAAAACGCCAACGAACGTATGTTTTTCAATTTTTGGAGATTAATTGTTTTATTTCTAGTTTTGGTTTTTTATTAATTTTCTTAGTTCCTTTTCAGATTGTCCGGGTCCTCAATCGGAGTCAGCTGGTGAATCCGATGCATGCCAGGGTTGCCCTAATCAAGAAATTTGTGCCACCGCACCTAAGGGCCCTGACCCAGGTTTGCTCTTTCCCTCTTTCCCATCTTTTCATTATATTATCTGGGTCTAGTTTTATTTTCTTTTTCATTCATGTATTATTTTCATGGTGATGGTCTGAGGTTTGTTAGGGAACTGTTTTGATGGCTAGAACTAGAATTTCAGGTTTGTTTAGAAATTTTGACAACCTAGTAATAGCTTATGAAGCTTTATTGGAGAAAATAGTAGCTGGAGATGTCATCCGTATGGTTGTTATGTAATCGATTTGAGCTAGAATTTGTTGATAAATATTAATGGAGTCGGAGCTCTCATGTTTTGAATGATAAGAGAATGCTTCGAAAGTTCTAGTACTGTGTGATAAGGAAGCTTACTTGAGAATGGTCTCGAATAGCATAGTGCTGTAACTTGATTTTCAATTCTTATAGGAACTGCAACTAGTCTTAGATGATATCGTGTATTGTGTCTTCGAAATTCATATATTATGGTGGTGGTTTAATAATTGCCTAGTATTAAGCTGCATAAGTCAGTGGATCGGGTCTTATCTATGTGAGGGTTTTGATTTTTAATTCAGATGATTTCCCTTTAAACCTTTTTCTGGACTAAGAAGGCTGTCCTCTGTTTTGACTGCCCTTATGACTTCATTTACATGAAAAAGTTCACATATAATTGCCTTAACTGTCTAAAGTTTAGCAGTTGTAATGATGAATCTGATGAATAGTTGTCTTCGTTTTTACCTCATATATTAAAGAGCAATTCTTTGTAGTAAACCTATATGTCCTGAATGAGAACTGATGAATGCTTTTGGCCTATGTAATTTGCCTCTCTCCATTTAGGTTGTTATGTTGTATTTTGCTTTTTACTCTGTTTTATTTTATATGTGGCATATTGTGGGTGTTATATGGAAGGATTATCGACTATCTTCTTATGGCCAAACACATATTCATGATGGTTTATAAAACTTAAAGTTCTTTTGCTTCTGTCCTAGCTTGGCCATGTTTTCTTTTTTTATGAATCAATTATCTGACATGACAATATTTAATCCGTTACATTCTGCAGACTTGGTTGCAATTGCAGAAAGAATGGCTACTGTTAAGCATAAGATACTGGTTTTATCAGGGAAGGGAGGGGTTGGCAAGAGCACTTTCTCTGCCCAACTCTCATTTGCACTAGCCGCTAAGGATGTCCAGGTGGGTCTACTGGACGTTGATATCTGCGGTCCAAGCATTCCAAAAATGCTTGGCCTAGAAGGTCAAGACATTCACCAGAGCAACCTTGGCTGGTCTCCTGTTTATGTTGAGTCCAACCTTGGGGTAATGTCAATTGGATTCATGCTTCCCAACCCTGATGAAGCTGTCATTTGGAGAGGACCACGTAAAAATGGGCTTATCAAGCAATTCCTTAAAGATGTTTACTGGGGAGAGCTTGATTTTCTGGTTGTTGATGCCCCTCCCGGGACCTCTGATGAGCACATCTCAATTGTTCAGTTCCTTCAGGCTACTGGAATAGATGGAGCAATCATTGTCACAACACCACAGCAAGTCTCTTTGATTGATGTGCGTAAAGAAGTTAGTTTCTGCAAAAAAGTTGGAGTACCAGTTCTTGGAGTTGTTGAGAACATGAGTGGCTTGCGCCAGCCATTGACGGATTTCAGGTTTTTGAGGATGACAGAGACTGGTGAACATACTGATGTCACTGAGAAGGTTATCGAGTATATGAGGGAGAAAGCACCAGAAATGCTAGATCTCATTGCTGCCAGTGAAGTCTTTGATAGCAGTGGTGGTGGTGCAGCGAAAATGTGTACGGAAATGGGAGTACCATTCCTCGGAAAGGTTCCATTGGATCCACAGCTTTGCAAGGCAGCTGAAGAAGGTAAATCTTGCTTTGCCGAACAGAAGTGCAGCGTAAGCGCTCCAGCATTGAAGAGTATCATTGAGAAGCTGATCGCAAATTACTGGCGTGAAGAAATGTCTGTGGAACAGTAGCCTAGGGTGAATTAATGTTCAGCTTTGCCTGGAGATCTTTGTGGAACGGAAATTTGTTTGCATCTCATGTAATATTCTTTTCTTAGTCACAATTTTCTGGAAGTTTTCTGTGGGGTACTAGTACAACACTTGATTATAGAAGTTCAATAATTCATAGTCTGAACACTGAAACTTTACAAATTACAACTTAATATATTTTTCGTAACTTATGCTTGACTCCATAATACCATTAAATAAAGAGGGAGTGGGGATGGAGGTGTTGATAGGATCTCTCAGCCACCACAACGGATCTATTTTTGCTCATCAGGACATACATTTATTCCCCAACTGTGCTCATGTTTATGGAGGGTTTGATCAGCGTCAATTGTTTTTGGAGTCTTGTTTAACTGGTTTTATGCCCTTAGTTGATATGAAAAGCTTCATCATTTGGTTTACAGAAGGTTACCAGTCAACAGTCAGACAAGAGCAGGCATTAGATCATGGTGGTGACCTTCTGGCCATTACCACCACTGATACAGCTACTGCTTGTGAAGTCCCCTTTTGGGGTATGAAGTAGATCTCTGGAGATGGTATTTTTTGTTTTTAATTCAAGTGAAAAGCTTCTAAGGTTTCTTCTTCCTCTCCTTATCACTTTTATTTTTGGAACTTGATCAAAACTGTTTGGAGTAATTGATATGTGGTCCTTTATTTTATTTTTTTAATAAATTGTCTGTCAAGATTCTTTTTACTTGTATTTATTGAAGTTATTTGTCTTATCAAGGTCATAAACATTTGTGGCGTGTCATTATTCTTGTATGGCAGGAAGTGAAGGCTACCATTGTTATGATGGGATATTGTATCAGTCAGGCATGGAGGCTAAACCAGAAGGGTTAGCAGCGTTGCAACTGCAGATGCAACTGAAGAAGCAATTAAGTTATGTCAGGTGGCAAACTACACGAGCATTTTGGTTAGAGGATGAAGAACAGGTTGTCTGGAGTCTGGAATCTTGAGTCTTGAGGAGGGCACCCGCTTAGGAAATTATATCTGTCAGGCATGGGTGGTACACCAGAAGGATCTGCAGTGATGGAACTGCAGATGCAACTGAGAAAGCAATTATGTTCTGGTGGCAAATTAGATGAGCATTTTTGTTGGGGGACGAAGACCAGGTTGTCTGGAGGCTTAAGGAGGACACCCTTTCAGGAAATTATAACCTCCGCCTCGATGAGGGTATTTAAAGTCCTTAACTTAAGCATTTCCTATAATGAAATTGCAAATTTGTATATCAGATACCATTGGACAAGCCTAGTGTTTGTTGGCAGCAATCAGTAATCACTATTAAATTGTGCCTTCACAATGAGGCTGAATGCATAGCTGTTGGCACTTGACACTGCAGATAAAACATTGTACTTAGAAGATGATCTCCACAATTTTCTTACTTGCCGAGGCTTGGCACGGTTAAGAGAGAGAAATGGATATGCATCGACACTTTGGATGATCTTCAATCTGGTACAGACAAGGGCATAGGCCAATTGAAGCTTTGTTTTTGTTGGAAGAGAACTTCAAGCCATTAACTGAACCAAACCCCAGCCCCAGTACAGGTAGTCATGCATAAATATTTAAGCATTAAATGTATGTTATGAGGTGATATCATTATTTGAACATTCTGTCCAGGAGTTCCATATCTTCAACCTAGATTTTTTCATAGATTTTTATCATCTGATTTACTCTATTGTTATGAACATTCATTTTTTGTTTTTTCGATAATTGGGAATGAGGGTTGAAGTTGTTTGGGTTCGAGTCTCAGCCAGCATGTCATAACTATTCTTTAACCATCTGGACTTTGGACATTTGGTTGTTAGCAACACTTAAAAGCCTTGCTAATAGATTTGTTTGTTTATGTTTTGTGAACCTCCTTTGACTTACCATCTTATTCGCTGAGAATTGGGTTGGTGGCCCCAATCTTTTGTCGTCTCAATTCTCATAGGGATATTTTCTTTTGTATTTAGACCCATTTCTTGAGCATTGCTTTCTTAGGACAAGCATGTGATTTTCAACTATGGTTATGTAATATATATATATATATATATATATATATATATATATATATATTTTGAGAAAGCATAGAAATGGAAATATTAACTGTAGAAATCATGAGTTGAGGATGTTGAACAAATTTCCATGTCTCCCACCTATATCACCCATGCATACAACATTGGTGGTAGGATCATCAACTTTATCATGATGATTGCAACTAGCAGGAGGCATATTCTCTAAGGTTGTTAGCATATTCACCAATTAGGCAATTAGTCGTAAGTCATTACCAGCATATTCAAACTTAGGAAACAAATAATAATAATAATAATAATAATAATAATAATAATAATAATAATAATTATTATTATTATTATTATTATTATTATTATTATTATTATTATTGAGATAGTCTTTTATAGTGAAATTCTTTATTTGATAGTTTATCTTAAATTTAAAATTTCGAAACTTTTATGTCTTTTCTCGTAGGGGTGCTGGAAATTTTGAAATTATAAAAGATTTCGAAAAAAGTATTATTTCAAAATGTATTAATTTAAGATATAAAATTTTATTTTTGGATATATATTTTTTAAAATAAATTTTTGACTATCAGAAGGTTGTGAAATAAAAAATAATGATATTAAATATGAAAAGATTAAAAGAATGCAATATCAGTTTAAATTTGTAAAAATGTATTAATATCATAAATAATATGAAAAAATAAAAATATATATTATATTTAAATACAATAATAATTTTTAAATTTTGTATTTAATGATGAATCATGTGCAATTAAATGAAGAAATATTTAAAAAATCTCAAAAAAATAATAATCATTAAATTAAGCTTTAACTTTTAATATTAAATAAGAAATTAAATTTTAGATGTTCTAATATGCTGCGTTAGGTGAATTTCCTTTTTAAAATGTTTTATTCAAATGCTATCCGGAAATTTCTAGAAGATACAGAATAAAATAAATCGAAGAGACAGGATTTTCCTATCCATAAATGCCAACCTCTCGACAATTTTCTTGCTTCCCAATCCAAGGTCACCAGTGTAATTTCGCTTAAAAAGTGAATTTCCAAATTTCGCCTTGGACCAATACTTTTTCAGTTTTTTTTCCATTGCCATTTCCATCTCCATCCTCTCATCATGCCGTGAAATCCTCAACCAACGATGCGTGACCAACCTCGAAATCAACGGCCACGATATTCCCATCACATCTCGTGGTCTCTACTTTTCCTCTAGAAATTTCCGCCATCTGTCCATGCCTTCGTTTAGGTCACGCACACTACCTCTCATATATAAACCTCGCTTTCTCTTCATTTCCTCTCAGTCTTCACTCTCGTCAGCGTCACTCTCTGATCTCTACACTGTTATTTCGTCGTCTTTGTTATAGACTTGTTTTTCGTTTTGCGTTATGGGGAAGATCAAGATTGGAATCAACGGTATTTGTTATTTCTTTTTATATTTTGTTTTTGAATTTTCTTTTTAAAATTATGTATCTGATTCTTTCTCTGTTGTTTGGTGAAGGATTTGGAAGGATCGGACGTTTGGTTGCGAGAGTTGCTCTCCAAAGTGAAGATGTTGAGCTCGTTGCTGTTAACGATCCTTTCATCACCACTGATTACATGGTTCGTATTATCGTATCTGTTTCTTTTGTATTTTCCTTTGTATTTCTTTTGTATTTGCTTCCTTGCATGTTTCTTTGAACTCTCTGTGGAATTAATCCTCGCGTTAAATATTTTAGCAGAAAAAGAGCTAATCTGAGTGAGAGGAGTGATGTTTTGAATTTAATTTTTCTGATAATGATTCTTAACACTTTCCCACTTACCTAACAGATCATGATGTGTTTTAACTGGAAGCAATTTAAAATTTCAACTGATAACAGATCTGTCGAAAGATCTAGTAGAGATTTATGATAATCTTACTATTCTTCTTGTTTGAGCGAATCTTGCCTTTAATTGTAAAAACTATGAATCTAATTGTTTATTATGTTTTATATAATAATTTAATTATTGATGTGATTTGATTATTGTCTTTTACAGACCTACATGTTTAAGTACGACAGTGTTCACGGTCAATGGAAGCACCATGAGCTTAAGGTGAAGGACTCAAAGACCCTTCTCTTCGGTGAAAGGCCTGTCACTGTTTTCGGCATCAGGTGATGTGATGTGATGTGTTTATTTTGAAAAAGATTTTGCAATTAACTTGAGACGCATGGTGAATTTTGCTAGGTATAAACTATTTTATTGATTGGTTTTTGATTTTGTTAGAAACCCTGAGGAAATCCCATGGGGTGAGACTGGAGCTGACTTTGTTGTCGAGTCTACTGGCGTATTCACTGACAAGGACAAAGCTGCTGCTCACTTGAAGGTTTGTGACAATAATCGGATCATATGTTTATGGCCATATGAGAAGAAAATTTATTGGATTAGCTGCCTTTTGTTTACCAAGACTCAGGGAAAATTGTGTGTTTTGAACTCTTAATTTTGTTATTTTCTATTCTCATCTAGGTAATGCTTTTTTGCCTTTTAGGGTGGTGCGAAGAAGGTGATCATTTCTGCACCCAGTAAGGATGCCCCCATGTTTGTTGTGGGTGTCAATGAGAAGGAATACAAACCTGACCTTGACATTGTCTCTAATGCTAGCTGCACTACTAATTGCCTTGCTCCATTGGCCAAGGTAATAATGATTCCTCTTTTATTTGTTTGAAGCGATGGTCTAATACTTTTATCTTCAAGGTATTAACAGACGTGTAAACATGATGGCAGGTCATCCATGACAAATTTGGCATTGTGGAGGGTCTTATGACCACTGTCCATTCGATTACTGGTAAGTACTTACGGTGTATTATTGTTTCTTGTTGCAATTGCTGACTTTATATTTTTAATTCAGCCACCCAAAAGACTGTTGATGGTCCATCAATGAAGGACTGGAGAGGTGGCAGAGCTGCTTCCTTCAATATCATTCCCAGCAGCACTGGAGCTGCCAAGGTACATATCAAGCCTTAGATTTTCATGCACTAATACCTGTATTTTACCTTTGAATAATGAGTGATTGTGAGCATGCTGTCTTTATTATTGTTAAATAGTTGTTGGAATTGAAGCTTGATGGTTGATTATGGTGGTTATCTTATAATTGTATAGGCTGTTGGCAAGGTGTTGCCATCATTGAATGGCAAGCTGACCGGAATGGCTTTCCGCGTGCCCACTGTAGATGTCTCTGTGGTTGACCTCACTGTGAGACTTGAGAAGAAGGCTTCTTACGAAGATATCAAGGCTGCTATCAAGTAAGGATTAGAATGTTTTTATCTTATAATGATTTGTACCTCAGATATTCAGAACATTGATAATATATATAATTCACTTAAATTATTTTCTGTACTTTTTTTTTTTTTTTGTAGGGAGGCAGCCGATAGCTACATGAAGGGAATTGTGGGTTATGTAGAAGAAGATCTGGTCTCAACTGACTTTATCGGAGACAGCAGGTGCGGTCTTCATTGCTTCATTCCTATAGCCTTTTATAATGTTGATGATTTTCTTTCTTGTCACAGTTTTATGTATGTGATTTTGCATTGGAACTTATGTTTTGTTGTGTTCTAATAGGTCAAGCATTTTCGATGCCAAGGCTGGAATTGCCCTGAACGATAACTTCGTTAAGCTTGTCGCATGGTATGACAACGAGTGGGGTTACAGGTAAATTACCGATAATACCTTAGTCAAACTTGTGTGTATGCTGCCCCTTTTGCTGCTTATCCAATGTTTCATCTTTCCGTCGCAGTTCCCGTGTGGTTGACTTGATCCGGCACATTGCTTCAACTAAGTGAGTGATTTTGGTGTAGCTACACAATTTCATCCTTCGCTTTAGCCTCTTTCTTCAGCTTTGACGTATTTAGAAGAGATGTAATGGGAATAATAGAAATGAACGGGACATGTATTATCTGCGAACAAAGTTTCGGATTGGGGGGTGTCTCTGTTTTTACCCCTTATGCCATTGTCTCTGAAACAGTTTTCTTTTTGCTGGAATGAGTGAGGTTTTATATTGGGTTGTTTTGGTAAGTTCCGCCGTTTCAAGCTTCAGTGCACTCTTTTTTACTTCATTATCTTGTTGCTAAATTAATATCTCACTTCACTGAATGATTTTTCAAAAATAATTTTTAAAAGAAGTTTTCAATTTTTTGTAAAATTAAAAATTTTCAGTTGTATGTATGAATAAATTAAATATATTTTCTGATCTTCGGTTTATTTTGAAAAAACTAATTAATAAAATATTAAAATTATTTATTATTTATCAATTTATTTATTAATAAATAGTAATTAATAATAACATCTTTAAAATTTTAAAAAACTATTTATTATTACTTGGAAGTAATATTAATATTTTTATAAATAATATAATAATATTTATTTAAGAAATATGAAAATATTTATAATATTAAAATAATTATATTCTAAGCTAAAATAATTTATTGTTAAAATCATAACAAAAGGATTTTATTAACTTATATTTGTTATTAAAGTATGAATAAAAAAAATTGTCAGTAAAATATAAAAATATTATATTATAAATTAAAATAATAATAAATTAATATAAAACTAAATTCAAGCTCACAACTTTTTTATTTTCCTGAATCAAAATCTCATGTTTCAAGAATTTAGAGAGGAGAGAAGGCATATATTCGTTTGTAATTTCTTTTGATACAGAGTGTGAAGAAAATGGTGAAGCCTTGAAAGTCTTGTTCAAGGGAGATAAACGTTTGAGATTATTGGGATTTGGCTTGTATACCGTCATGCTTGGATATCAAACAAAAGTAAAAGAAATTCCAAAAGATTTGAGATACCGTAATTTGAGAGCCACTCTTCTTTTAAAAGAATTACCGAAAGAATTGTGTGGATTGATTGCTTGATTTGCAAATCTTGAATCTCATTGCAAATTGATCAATTTGAGATTTCTTTGTACTTTTTCTTGTAAAAAGTTAAAATACTATCCCAAAGGGTTTGCGAGATTAACTTCTCTTAGAGACTTATACCCAGCCAAAGCGAGAATAGATGGGAAATGTGGTGGCTATGGAGGAAGCCTAGGAGAGCCAAACTTCACAACAGGATAAATCTCAGGTAGACCTAGTAATTTGGGTTAATAATTGTATTCGAACTAAATTTGAGTTTTTAAATACTCGACTGTAAGTTTTATAAAAATATTTTTAATATTTTATTATTATTTTATTCTCATAATGTATAATTAAAAAATAATAAATCAAAACTAAAAAATTCAGTTCTAACCTATCGAATTGAACTCAAATCTTGAGTTTTTTTTAATAAAGTTCAAATTAAAATACGATACTAAATCATCTCGACTCGATTTAATTACACCCTTAAATTCTCTAAGCTGAAATGGCAAAACATGAGAAGATCTCCTCAGCAATTATTAAGCACTCACATTTCTGAAAGTCCTTCAGGCAGCTTTAGACCAACAGAACATCAAGCATCAACCATCAAACAAAAGTATTTACTTTGAACAATTTTATTAGCAATGGGACCCAAACAAGGTAACGGGATACTGGAACAAGAAGAATTGAACATCTATTTAGCAGCAAAACCATCTTTGAAATTCTAAAATGTCTGAATATACTTATGATCTAAATCTAAAAGCCACATGTTCTCCAACTTAACATCAACAACTTTCTTAATGCTCAACATCTGGTCCCAAAGTTTTTTTTTTCCCCATACATAAGATGGTTTTTCAAACATCAGAAAGTTTCCACCAATAATAAAAAAGACATGATGATGATTCACAACCTGTCCAGCCTCAATCCAAGCCTCAAGATCCTGCAACAACCAAAGGAGAAACTAAATCAGAACCATTATAACAGCAGTAAAGGCCATGGTTGACTTTCATCATAAGGCCTGAATTACAAAAAGGATCAATGCAGAAGTCACTGCCCTTAAAAGGTACTACACACACTGCCCTCCATGAAGTATCAACCATGTAATTAAAAAAGAATGGAAGTACCGAAGGCAAAACTCAATTGCAGATTCTAACCATGTGAGGAGAGCAGATGAACTGTAGGCATTCTTACTTCTAAGCTACACCCTCGAGAAATACTCAAATCAGATAAACCAGCAATCCATCATAAACTACTAGTTAATATTAATTAAAGGACATAGCAAACAACACATCTCACATAACTAACATTATGTAAACAAATAACAGGAGAACAAATCATAGTTGTGGTGCATAAGTAAGATGATGTAGAGAGGAACCACACTTCAGAAATAGTTCAGAGAGTTGAGCAACAAAAAAAAAATGTGACCTAATGGAAGCTAGAGCCGTAGATAAGCAACAATAGTCTTCACAAAAAGAAAACCCAAGTATTTTTCCCGATAACAGCTAAATCAGCTATAGCACATATAACATTGATTTGACATCCTTTCCCCCTAAGGCAGCTTCTTGATGTCCGCATCATTACATAATAACATTGCTGAAGTGAGAAAGAACAGGGCACCATCTCGACAAAGAAAAGGAATCACAACTTTTTAATGACAGCCTAAATGTGTCTTTGCTGATTTCATCCAAATCACCACTATGTTATAGCAAACAAAAAGACCAAAATTTCCACAAAAGAAAAAAGAAACCTCTTTGTTTAACATAAGTAAAGCAATATCCATTTTCAGCCAGCTAACTCAACTGATGGTTGTCAGTGAAGATCATCAAATGAAACATGACAAGTAAGAAGTAATAATGACTGCAAATGCCATGTAAAATATATAGGTAATGGAAATTACCATCTTTCAAGCAGCTATCATGGCCTAGTTGGATTCAGAGCCAGAAGCATGTTCTGTCCACCAGGCAGGTATGCCACGTTAGGAGACCTAGCAAGTGTTGCAGCAATTTCCCTTGATGCTTCAATTCTCCTTAGCTCAATCAGCCCCATACCAGTTCTTGCAGTGGCTTCAGAAATCAACTTTGCAGCCTCACTTTCACCTTCTGCCCGGATAACAGCAGCCCTCCTCTCCTGGTCAGCTTTCATCACAATGTACTTCGACCGCTCAGCCTCCTGCTGAGCCACCTGCTTCTGCTCCACTGCCCTGGAGAATTCAGCTCCATATGACAAATGTGTGATTGCCACATCAGCTAGCTCAATGTTAAAGTCCTTTGCACGCTGGGTCAGTGAATTTCGGACCAATGCCGATACCTGGGGACGCTCAGTGAGAAGCTGATCAGCATTGAACTGTGCAACGACGGCTTTCAACACCTCATTTCCAATTGAGGGAAGCACCTTCTCATCATACTCAAGACCAAGGCGTTGATAGATTTCAGGAAGCTTGTCCACCTTTAGCCAAAACACCACCAATCAGAGATTAATATTCAAAGAATAAACTAAATCCGTGTATTAATCAAGTATACATACATAAGCAGAACTACAATGAAAGCAGAAGTTGGTGTAAAATCCTTGACCACATGGAGAAGCTCATTAACTTTGATTCCATTCATGCCACGAACAAGACTTACCATTTCTTAACAAGGAAAAAAAAAAAAGACCCAGAACCTTCATTAACCCATTTCATAAATCAGCCAAAAAACACCATGCAGATCAAAATTCTTTAGTTCTTCACTAAAAAACAGAAATCAAACAAACCCATTTAACCTGAAGAAAAAGAAAAAGCTTTTTCTTTTGCTTGATTACCTTAGGTCTAGAAAGAACTCGAAGGGTAAGATTAACCATCTGGAGATCCTTAGTTCCAGAAATAGATGAGAAAGTGTGGGGCTTCATACGGATATCATAGATGAAAGGCTTCTGGAGCCATGGAATCAAGAAGTGAGTTCCTTCGTCAGCCGTTTTATCCAATACTCCCCTTACACGGTCAAAGATCACAGCTCTTTGGCCACCGTCCACCGTGTACATGGAGGCGTTGAGAACACTGGCGGCGGCGCCGAGACCCAAGGCGGCGCGTGCGAGGTTGGTTAAGAAAGAGACTGCGGCTTGGTTGCTTCCCATTCTCTGGATATTCTGCTTGATCTGCTTATGCTGGGGTTTTGGTTTTACGGGATTGAGGGACTGAGGGTTTTTATTAGGGTTTATGCGTGGGTTATCAAACTTGGGAAATTGGAAAAAATAATAAAAAGAAGGATGGCTTGGGCTTTTCTATTAGATTTTGGGGCTTCAGAGTCCAAAATTTAGTGGGTTAAGATATTTCGATGACCTAATTTTTCAGAAATTTGTGAATTTTGATAACCCAAATTTGGCAGCTTTTTTTTTTTAATGTAAAATAAAAGAGTGTAGATTGTAATGGACTTTTCTTAAAAATGTTGTGAAATCAATGGATTTAAATTGAAAAAATAATATATAGATAACATTTTTGGTATTTTTCAATATATATTTATATATTTTTTTGAAAAAAAATTGTAATTTAAAAAATAATAAAAATACAAGCGTTGAAATTGAAATCTTTTATTAAATAAAAATGGCTTTCTTAAAAGAATTGTATGAATCATCTAAATCAAATTTTGAATTCTTATTTATATGCTTTATTTATTAAGTATTAAGTGTTTAATCTCTAAAACCATTTTAAATATAAATTTAATGATGCTTTTTAAAGTTAAACATTCCTTATTATTTTAATTGTTTTTATTGTGTGATATATTGGTAAAATGTTGAACTTTTAATTTCAATAAATCAGATTTACTATATGACAAATTAAAATATAAAAATAGATAAAAAAAAAATTTCTTAAAGATGATAAGCAACTGAGCTCTAATGTATAACATCATTTATTTGTTGTTGAGATTTAAGCAAATATGTTTTTATTTTTTATTTTTTTATTTAATTAAATTTCAATTTCCTATTTTCTCAAGACTTTAATTTTTTAATAAAATATAAGAATAGAAATTATATATTCTAAACAGAATCACTCACAAAAATTTAAAAAATATAAGAATAAAATTATTTTTTCCATCTTTTAAGATTAAATTTTTCGTATCTGTATTATATAAAATAATATATTAAAAAAATTTATTGATAAATTAAATAATATTTTTTAATTTTTATTAAATTTTTTTACAATTTTTATTAATTTTTAATTCGTATTATATGTTTTTCGTATTATGTATTATTAATTTATTATAGTGCTGTCTAAACTTCCCAGGCCTATCACAAGTTTACATTGAACTCAGCCATGTTGAGCCCAAACCAGTACAAATTTCACAGCACATGTCCCATGAAGCCCAAGGTTTCAACAGTCCAGTATTCTTCTTCTCCATCTTGAAGCTCTCATTTCAACTTTGTCTCAGAAACCCTAAATCCCTGAATTTCAATCCGAAAAAGTGAGGCGCAAGAATTTAGCTTTACGAATTCTCTAGAAAGGTAACTTCTTTTTACCTATTTTTTTTCGTTTCTATTGCACCGTTTAGTTACTGATAAATAGCTGAAACGGAGATAAAAAACTGGAATTTTCTTTTCCATTTTACCATTGATTTTCTAGAAAACAAACAGAAGAAAGCTCATTTCCTTTCTTACGCTACTCAATTGACCTCTCTTATTTATACTCCAAACCCAGAAAGGAAAATACATTCCTTTGTTTCCTTTTTCTTTTATTGCGATTGGTTGGATATTCTGTTGAGTGGATGCTTCTTTGATTTAGTTCTGTAAGGTTATTATAATCTAATTTGGATATTCAGCAGTATATATATATATATATATATATGATTTAACACTTGCAAATTGTTTTAAGAAACTTGAATCTTGCTTCCATGGCGTTTGGTGTTTGGAATTGAATGATTATACATGAGAAATGCTGGTCTGGTAATATTTGCATAATCAGATGCCTATAGAATTAATTTGCTTGATCGAACTTTTAACTCCCCTTTTAATTTTTTCTTCCTCGGTATAGGCTTGTTGCATGAGTTAATGATATTGGATGAGGATATGGTACTTCTTAAGATGGGTGTTATACTATTATCTTGGGCACTACATCTGGCCACTTTCATGCTATGTATGAGCTTGATAGGATTGGACGGGTTATAAATAGATGGGAGATTTACATTGTTTATCTTCTCTTTGAAAGTAAAGTAGGATGGCGATATTTCTTGAATATTTGTGACTATGATGAACTTGCAATTTCATGACTATCTTTTCTGCTTATCTTTTTATCTTCTTGAGTATCTGCGGCAGGAAACTGTATCCAGTCACACTTAGTCTTTGTCCACCAAGAAAAACCCAATCCAGATAGCTTTCATCGTTTTGTTTTCTCTATTCGTCATCTTGTAGCTTTATTTCATGAATAAGCATTGGTGGCCCTCTGGTTTTAGGATACAAACATTTTTGAGACACTTCTTTCCTCAAAATGTTGAAGTGACACCTGTAGCGTCCTCTGTGGATCCTGACCTTGTTTCCGAACCTGGTACATGTATCAGATACATTTCCACATCCAACATGGTTACAGCCTTTGCAATTTTTTTCCTCATTTTTGGAGGGTCCAAGAGTCATACCCATCCATGTCTATCTGAGGTGTTTGCTATGTTTCCATCTTGTGTGTGGGTAAAGTGAAGCAAAAATTGGATCCTATAAAGTGTTTTAACCATTGTGGTTGTGATCAGATTCCCCCAGAACCCACTGTTTAGAGGATGCAATTTCTTTTTACCATAATCATAGCACACAAGAAGAAAGGAAACAGATACTCATAAAATCTGTGGATTACTGTATATGAATTATGATTGTGTGATTCCTCTTTCTATTTCTTGGTGCCTATTAATGATTTTGCTTCACCAATATAATAAATAAGTCAATAAATAAGTGTTTCTTTTTTTTTTTTTTTGTTTTAGATGTTTGTACAATAGTTGACATAAATATTACAGGGATAAAGTCATGGCATTATATCAGATAAGATCATTGAGAAGTGTCATTGTTGCCAAGAAGGCAGTTGGTGTGGGACAACGAACATTTGCTGCTGTGGCTGGCAAAGCCAAGAAGGGCTCTAAAGGGGCAGCCAGTGACACGCCAAAAGCATCAATACTCAGCAAAGAAGTCAAGTCAACAACAGTGGTTGGTGCAAATATACTGAAGGATGGAGCAGATCCAAAGATCATGCTCGATTCGGAGTACCCTGATTGGTTGTGGCATCTGCTTGACAAACGTCCAGCACTGAGTGAGCTAAGGAGAAAAAACATTGAAACACTTCCATATGAAGACCTTAAACGCTTTGTCAAGTTGGACAACCGGGCGAGGATAAAGGAAAACAATTCGGTCAGGGCCAAAAACTGATAGTAAGATTAAAAGTAATTTGTATGAGGCATTATTTCTTTGTCAAGAACGATGCATCCTTTCTTCTGGGATTCCCTCTGTTGATTGATTTGCGTGTGTAATGATGGAATAGAAATGCAGGCAAAGCACAAATAATAAATCATATCTTTGTATCTCCAAACACAGCTTCGTTTGGCTTTCCTTTTTAGTTACTTTCCCCTTCACTTTAGAACTAAAGGTTGCTGTTTATGAGAAACAATCAACCATATTCAATGATGAAGAATTGTTGTATAGCTGCTTATTGAAGAACTCTACCATATGGTAATTTTTCTATTATCAGGGTACTGAATCGAATAACAAGATACGATATAACCTCAATTTCAACCCAAAAATTATAAAAAATCAAATCAAATCAAATCTTCGCTCTGTGTTATACAATTCCAACATCTCAAGGATACATGGCACACACTGGAATCAATTGTTTGTTGCATTCCTCTCTGTCTACTCTACCAAAACGACATTTATCAAGTACGGATACTTTCCATATGCAATCGAAATGTTCATTGAATCATTCAGTTGGGCCCCAAGTCTTTGAGATTGCCATTGTAACTTCTAAGTGGAAGCCACCACTTCTTGCCCCCCATACCCAACATATCAGTGGTGGGGTTTAGAGTCTATCCTTCTTTAGAAGATTCACTGTGAGAAGTTTATGCTTTTTCCCGTTTTCTTCCCTTATGTCATGGACTCTGGTCAATCTGTTCCCTTTAATAGGCCTGTGGCTCCCATTTGGTCTTATACTGCTCTACTGAAGCAGTACTTTTTCTCCTTTGCATGAATTGAAGAAGATTTTACACAGATGACTTAGTTTAGTTTTCGTAAAGAGCAAATTCAGTGTACAAGACTTTCATGTTGTAGAGTTTGACAAGGGTTATATATACGTACCATTCCCTCGGCATTAATGGAAAAACTGTTTCTATGATTATAACCCATAGCTTTCATATCACAAATGAGTAACGTTACCGTTACACCTAATTATTATCACTTGGTTTAGTTCTCATAATTGCAAAAAAAAAAAAAAATCATGTCACCCTGATGCTCTAGCCCTCTTTCCTCCTAAATCCCCCTCCATAAATGAGTTGTTGCTCTGACAATTCAACCTTAACATCTCAACAAAATCCAAGTTCTTTGACTGGAGTTTATAAAAACTTATAATCACATTCTTGTAGTTTTCTCTTTGTGTTTTTGTGAATTGGTTGGTCCAAGTATCTTGGTGAAATTTGCCTATGAAAGAATGGAGTAACGCAATACCTTACAATCCAACCCTTTAGTGCACTAATATATATGAGATTGAGACCTACTGGTGTGTTTTCTGCCCATGTGAAGATAAGCTTCATGACTCCCATTAAAGGTGAGAAAGAGACCTGTGAGATTACAATTTAAGAAAAGAAAGGTGGTGGGAAGCAAGAATGATACAAATCAGGGGACTGAAATTTGACATCACATGCATCATTGTTGATAAAAGCAGGAACCCACCTCTATCTTCAGCCTTTTCAATATGTTAGTAGTCATGAAAGAAAAAGCTGCTTCTCACATGGCCTTCCTTGCTTTTAAGGCTGTGTAATCCAAGTTTGTGAGTAGTTGAATTTAAGGGTTACCAAACAGTCCATATAGCACAGCTCACCATATCTTAATTGTTATCCTCACACGCATAGTCCAAACTCAATAAAGCAACAAATTAACCCAAGTCTCCTTTGGAGTTTCCTTTGAAGAGTGTATATTTGTACATTGCATTGGCTTTGCTTTCCTTCATAATCAAGAAACCTAGCACATGCCATGTATTTGACATGAGAATAAGAAGAAATGAACAATAAAAACATGTTGTTTTCAAGCCACAATCATGTGTTTGATCTTGCATGATGTTCCAAGTAGGCAACTATTCAAGATAATGCTTATTAGATAAGGATTAATATTCGATATGAATTTCAACAATTAAGATTTGATCTAGTGGTTGTTACTTCTTTTTAGGAGGAATTAGATTCAAAGTTGGAATTTATACAAGTTGTGAAGAACAGTTTCCTATCAAACAATAACAATGAAAAATTAGGACCTGTTTATCAAGTATTCCAAGTTTTGTGGTAACTCTTTAATAAGTCTATGATATGGCCACATATAACAAAAAGGTCGGTGGACTGATAACAAAGGACGGTGGATATTGATGAAATCAAAGGTTTAGGGTCAAAAGATGACATTTTTGAAGCATTCCACTCTTCTGATGTAACATTTTCAGACATAGGCAAAGTTTTCTATAAATCTGAAAGCTTCAACACCTGAAATTGTTAAGAGATCTCGGAAAATATATACAATATAAGAGAATCATTTTCTCTGCAATATAAAATATGTATAAGAAGTAACTAAGGAATGAAACATGTTGACATTTCTTGAAATAGCTCCAAGTTTTTCAAGAAATTGAATTAGAAATTTAAAATTAAGTTCCTGAAGTTTTTCAACTCTACTGTCAATGTCATAGAAGAGGAAAGCACTAATATATTGGTAGGGGCTGCTTGACTAGAATAAACATTTTGCAGTTTTAGCTCACTTTTGCCACTTGTGTTTTGGAAGATTAACTAAATTAACTATCAAAATTCCATATTAATCAATAAATTAATGGGACAATTAAACAGTTGCAGATAACATCAGCCTTCCTAAACTACTCTTAATCTAGGTTAAAGTAAGCATCATTACCAACTTCTTCCATAGTTTACTCAACAGCTCTATCGTTAGTAAAGAATAAAATCATCACTTCAGGCAAGTAAAACCTCACACGGTTTCTTTTTCCACCACCCATATATGACCATCATTGACATCATAGTTAAAAGGGAATCTTACCTAATTATAATACTTTTTAATTCTAATTTCTTAACTATTTGGTCTCCACTTTGAAAACCCAGGAATCTTTTGAAACCAATATGATTTTTTTTTCCATGTACTATTTATTTTCTTGGAATAGTTTGATTCTGGCCTTATAACTATTTTATTCCAATCAACTCTTTCTTGAGGAGCATGCCATCTTTTCTGTCTTCACCTTTTGTGAGAGTGATCATTGCTATTTCCTTTCTCAGACCATCTGGTTGATGTTATTTATCATTAACTCTCGCCTCTTGGCATCAAAACTAGAAAGCAAGAATTTATTCGAAGCACATGCTTCATTCTCTTTTCAGGGTGTTCTATGCAGGTCGTTAAGCTGCTTGAATTAATAAGAGTTAACCTTCTCTTGGTCTTTCTGGGTAGGCTTTGACACTTCTTATGCCTTCTTTTTTCATCAAGCTTTACTTTCATAATTGTTGTTGGTTGAACCTTTCTTAGTTGGGCTTTATTCAACCTCTTGCTTTATTATTGCATTGAATTCGGTAGGGCCTTGCTCGTGTTTATATCTAAGAAGCTGTTGGAAATGCACTTTTTTCTTGTTTTACTCTTCCAAGCTGCCTGCTGAGATGCTGGATATTTAGAATGCAATTTTCTTGTTGATATCTTCAAAATTAAATTAAATTACCCTTGGCT
This sequence comes from Firmiana major, assembly GCA_033439115.1. Taxonomy (NCBI): domain Eukaryota; kingdom Viridiplantae; phylum Streptophyta; class Magnoliopsida; order Malvales; family Malvaceae; genus Firmiana; species Firmiana major. The sequence continues at coordinate 70,920,224 of CM065904.1, forward strand.
TGTTATTCTGCTAATTTACGAAGCTGTTGTAAATTCTCTTGTTGTGCTGTTTTGATTTGTCTCTCAAGAGTTTCTAAATATTTCCTTAGTCTCTCTTGCTGTTTATCTTCACAATGCCTCCTACATATTTCCCTCTTCGCTGGGAAAGCACTGGAGACCAATGGTGGTATGCTTCTCCCATAGATTGGGCAGCGGCTAATGGCCACTATGACTTGGTCCGAGAGCTTCTTCGGATAGATGGCAATCACGTCATCAAGTTGACCTCTTTGAGGAGGATCCGCCGCCTTGAGACAGTATGGGATGATGAAGAACAGTTCGATGATGTTGCTAAGTGTCGTTCTCAAGTTGCTAGGAAGCTTTTTATTGAATGTGAATCGAAGAAATCAAAGAATTCCCTTATCAGGGCTGGCTATGGTGGATGGCTTATTTACACAGCTGCCTCTGCTGGAGACTTGGGTTTCGTTCAAGGACTTCTTGAAAGAAACCCTCTACTTGTTTTTGGCGAAGGAGAGTATGGTGTTACTGATATTCTTTATGCAGCAGCCAGGGGTAAAAACTCTGAAGTTTTCAGGCTTATATATGACTTTGCAGTCTCACCAAGGTTTTTGACAGCTAAAGGTGAAGGGTTTGAGGAGCACATCGGGGAAATTCCTGCCATTTATAAATGGGAGATAACAAACAGAGCTGTTCATGCTGCCGCTAGAGGAGGAAATCTAAAGATTTTGAAGGAGCTTCTTTGTGACTACACAGATGTTTTGGCTTATAGAGACAAGCGTGGCTCAACTGTATTGCATGCTGCTGCTGGTAGAGGCCAGGTTGAGGTTAGGCTCCAACTATTCTATTCTAGTGCTTAAGTTTTGACTTCTGTTATCTTACTCTTCTGCTCATGTTCTTGTTGATTTCTGAGAAAAACTGCTTCTTTCTAAGTTTCCATTGATGTATTCTTTATTATACACTGTGTCAGCATTGAAATCCAAAAAGCTGGCTAAGATGGTAATCTATCTGGAATATATATGCTCTTTGGTTAAGGTTGTGTGTGTAAATCCACTCTTTTTAGCATGCATACATACTTATAGTTGTCAACGGAGGATGAGCTTGGGAGCAATGGTAAATGTTGTTTTTTTGTGATATGAACTTTAAAAGTTCTGTATTCAAGTAACGAAAATAGTTTCTTCGTTAATATTGAAAAAATATTGGGTACACATAACTCTTTAGACATCATAATATAATATGAAAATTTTGTGCATTAAATTTTTTGCTTAGAGCGTGAATTATGGTGCAATGATAAAAATTATCTCTTTGTGATCGGAAGGTTAGGGTTCAAGTTCAAGTCATAGAAATAATAAACTATGTATATATATATATTTTTTTTAAACCCCACGATATAAGAAACTTGTGTGATGGATGATGACCATGAAATTTCTGAATCAAGTGGTATTAGCCATATATATCAAAGCTTAAGGCATATGGTTTGACATCCTAGTGAATATTGAAATAAGAGATTTTTGTTACCTTACTAATGCAAGCATGGTTTCATTCTTATAGGTGGTAAAAAATCTTGTTGCATCTTTCGATATCATCAACTCCGTAGATGATCAAGGCAACACAGCGTTGCATATTGCAGCTTACAGGGGCCAAGCAGCAGTTGTTGAGGCTTTGATTCTTGCAGCTCCCTCGTTGATCTCCGCGAGAAACAAGGCTGGAGAAACATTTCTCCACTTGGCAGTGTCCGGTTTTCAGACCCCAGCTTTTAGAAGAGTGGACCGACAGATCAATCTTATGAAGCAACTCGTACAAGCAAAAGATTTCGACATGGAAGCCATTGTTAATGCTAAGAACAACGATGGAAGAACTGCTCTTCACATGGCCATCATTGGGAATGTTCATACTGATCTTGTTGAACTCCTGATGTCTGCTCAGTCAATCAATGTGAACATCCGTGATGCAAATGGAATGACTCCACTGGATCTCCTTAGACGAAGGCCTCGTTCTGCTTCATCAGACATACTTATCAGACACTTGATTTCAGCTGGAGGAATGCTTGGTTGTCAGGATTATACTGCAAGAAAAGCATTTGCTTCCCACTTGAAGATGCACGGCCATGGAAGCAGTCCTGGAACTTCTTTCAGGATATCCGACACTGAAATCTTCTTGTATACAGGCGTTGAGACAACATCGGATGCTAGTGAGCTTGGTAGTGGAGGAAGAAGTCGTTCAATCTCGACAGATTTTGACTCAGGTGAAGAAAACAGGAAGCCAACAGTTGATAGAAAACCAGGTTCCATGAACAATGCAGCACAGAGATTGAAAAGAGTTCTCCATTGGCCTCGGTTGAAGAAATCAACCAACGAGGGTTGCTCAGAAGAAACTCCAATCCCACTCAGACACAGATTTTCAAAGCCTTCGTCACTTCCAAACAACAAGAGAACACTTTCTGTCAGGAGTCATCAGACCAGTCCAATTGCAAAGAAGAAGCTTGCTTCGGGAATCATGCATGGAGTTATGCAAGCCATGCCGCAGTTAACCATTCCAAGAAGATCTCGTTCGAGTTCATTCTCAAAGTCATCGCTTTCTTCTCCAAGCTCATGGGATAAACAAAAGGGAATCTTCATGGAAAGTGACATTGCTGGAACATCTTGCTCCAATCCAAGTCTTGATGATGAAAAACCAAATACAATTGAGAAGCAAAGATCAACCAAAAAGGGGTTAAGGAGTCAGTATTTCTGCTTTGGAGGTTCAGGCCTGGCTGTGAAAACCCCAATCAGCAGGCTGCAGAAGCAGAACCAGACTACTGTCAATCCTGCCATGGTCTCAATGGCTTAAGTCTCTGACAGGAATTGGGTTCTAAAAATGTCTGAAGGCCAACCAACTTACTGACATAGAGGAAAGATCAGCAAGATCTGTTACTTGCTGTCTGTTTTATATATCTAGGTTCTGTACTTGTTCATGTTTCTCAGTAAGTGAATAGCCAAGATACAAATGTAATGTTCTAAGCAGTTTGCTGTAAGTAATTGTCCGTGTTCACTGTCCTCTTAATTGCTCAAGTCAGAGAGAAGTTGAGATGATGAATTCTGAACTTGTAGAGAAAGAAAGCTCGCTCATGTTCCATGGCTGATACAAGCATATAACCTAGGATGAGGAAACGTAAGAAGCTGTCATTAGTATTATTGAGTATTTAAATTATTGGTCTATAATTATTGAATAGTTTTAGGCCTTTTGGCAGAAGAGACTACCAGTAGCTAACTCCTCAATACATGCTTGTGCTTTCACTTATTAATGAAAGTGGAGACCGAGGACTAATTTTAGCTTTTGCTGCCCAGAGGAAGCCAGAGAATTAGCCATGATATTTGGGCCGTAGGACACAGAAACCTGCCAAGCAAGTACCTACTCGACGGTACCGTACCAGCTAAGATCTTGATGCAATTTTCTAACTCTACACATAAAGCTATGGAAATGGCATTTGCCTATTAATCAAGAACTTGGCAAGCCCAATTGAACCAACATAGATGCCCTTGCCCTAAAGCATTTCAGGCTTTAAGCCTTTAAGAGTTAAGACCAATTTTTAATTTCCCCATTAGACCATGTTGGCTTGGCCCATTGATAACAGATGGTAACCAAGTCATCAGCCCCAAAGCCCAACTTGGCAAAAGCATACAATAAAAATACTAATATATATATATATATATATATATATATTTGTTTAGGTTGGTCACCCACATTCCAAATTAAAAAATAACAGAGGGCATTAAACACCATATTTTGTATTTATTTTATATTAAATTATATAAAATATAAAATTAATTTTGAATTATTTTATTTCGTATTAACGTATCGTATAAAATTAAGACATTAATATTTTATTATAGTGAAGACTTTGTCACATTTTTTTGAAAATGAAGCAGATATTTTCTTGGAAAAATAACAAAGTCATTATGTTTGGTACGATCACATTCTATTAGTTTACTCTTTATGTCATTAGATTTGAAACCGATTGTAAAATTAAATAATTGAAAGTAATCGTCTATGATTAATGAGAAAAATAATTTCTTATGAAATGGAATTTCCCCATGTTAACATCGTCAGAGCAAATCCAAACACAATCTTCCAATAGCCATGACTCCATATTCTTCGCCCACACCACACTGTTGACATTTTTGAGCTCTTACAAGAAAGCCATATTTTCCAATAATCTTTGTTTGAAAAATATTCACAACGGACAATTTTTTATTATACAGAATGGTCCATTTATGACTATATGTGTCGTATAATTAAATTATTAAAAGAAAATAATTATTATTTATCAAAATTATTAATAAATTTGATGTATAATTTTTTATTTATTTATTTTAATAATATAAGTTAACGTGAACAGATATAATTATTTTTCTTTTGGATAAGTTTCACATTGTTGTAACTCTTGAAATGGCTTCGATTTTCTAATTTAGAGTTCATAAAGTAAACAAGAAGAGCTGACTAAGTTTAAATACTTAGAATCATCGGGTTGAATTTTAGTACACATTAGAAATTTCAAAGACTTTCCTTTAGAGTAACAAAATTCTATACGACCTGTAAAGCTAGATTATTTTAAAGAAACAATTGTCACATTGTTAATTTAATCTCACACTAGCTTTGTTAATTTGCTACCCACCATTTGAAATTGATCAACAATTTTTTTAACCATAGTTTTTTTTTTTTTAAATTCGATTCAAATAGATTTATTTGTTTGGTTACAATAATTACGAATTGCTTACGTCATTGTCTTGATATTTGTGTTATGTACTATCAAAAACTCTGTAAAAAAAAGAATAATCAGTAAGACTCATAGATTGTTCTCTGTAAGCATTCTGATACTTAAGTCAACCACATAATTCGACAAAATTTTTGTAAACAAAATAGAATCTTAATTTCATGAATTATACATATTCTCTATTTATATAGATTAATTCTACTTTTAATTAAATATTTAATGAATAAAAATATCTCTTTCATCTATTTTCTTTTTACGTCATATGACTCATTCTCCGTGCGTCACATAATTCACTTTTATTAATTTTTATTTTATTTATTATTTTTCTCATCATGCATAACAATATCAAAATCTCATAAATTTATAAAAAAAATATTATCGTCATTTCCTTTTTGAATTTGAATTCAAAACAATAAAAAGAAAAACAATTTTTCTTATTACTTTAAAAAATTAAAAATTTTGATAGTTAAATCTTTTAAGATATCGATTTTCTTATATTAGCATTAAACGACAAGCTTAGGATAGTTGGCAGCCACGTGGGGCAAGGATGAGCTATCAGCTGACACAAACAAAGAAGGTCAATATCGGCAAACCACGGGAAACGCATATCCTTAAACAAATTGTGGTCGATATCCACCTAGATAGGACGTGTCCCATCGACATGGCATGCAATTAAAGTATTTGACTAGAAATTCTTAGTCATTGTGTGTAAACTGTGTTTGAAGTTTCCACGAAATTGTTTATTTTAGCATTTTTTTTTTCTAACAAATATTAGACTTAAAATAGAGGGAGAAATTGTAGGGTCGGTGTGAGTGGGTGGGTGCGTAAAACCTAATAGCTACGCTCGTAATTTATATTTGTTTTAAGTAAAAATATGCTTGTATGGTATAAAATATAAATATAAAATATAAAATATTTATATTAAAATTTATATTGATATATTAAATTTAAAATATTTTTTTATTTTATTTATATATAATTTTTATTAAATTTTATTTATATTATTTTTATATCTTTTATTTTTATTGTTTTTCTCATATCTAAAATTATTAAATTTATAATTAAATGAAAATTTTGTTTTAAATTAAACTTTAAGTCTCTTCATTGTATTCTTATTTTTTCGAGGTATTTTTTTAAGAGATAAAAATTTCATTATATATATATATATATATATATATAAATTCTTCAAATCACGTGATTTTATCACTTAATGTAAAGAAAACACACTATTTTATCACTTTTACAAAAATCACATGTTCCACTTCATAGTAGACATAAAAATCAAAATCTTTATAATTGTTATACACGTGAATTAATAAGTTTCACCTCTCTTTTACTATAACCTGGTCGAAAACCAAAAACTTTATGATTATACTAAGCTTAATTCATTATTTGATTCATTATTTCATTGTATCGTTTTGAATTTGATCCCTTTGTTATTAAAAAAATCTAATAAAATTTAAATATTTGATTGAAAGTGCAATATATATATATATATATATATATATATATATATGGTTTTATGGTAAGGTTTGGCTTGATTTTCAAAACGATGACGTAATCGATGTTAAGAAATTTCAGATGGTATATAGTAATTTGGTTTTGGAGTATGTAGTATTATATTTTTTTAGTTTAATATTGTTTTACACAGAAATAAATTATCCAAGAATACAACAAAATCTTTAGAGTTTTTTTTTTTGTAAATTGTGAAAGGTCAAGAGTAAGTATTTTTGAAAATCAACCAAGAATTTATAGGTTTTGAATAGTTGCAAATCAATAGTTATAATTATCTATTAATTAACAATTATTGATTTTTAAACACAATTGTTTCAGATATAACTGAAAATATGTCTGTTGGAACAATTAAACGTTTTTTAAATTAAAAAAATTTAAATATTTTAAAATTAAAAAAATAAATATTTCTATAAAAAATAAAATATTCAGAACCAAGAGCTCAAAAAAATTAAATATTTCAATAAAAAATAAAATATTCAGACATAACTGAAAATATGTTGTTGAAATTTAAATATTTTTACAAGAAATAAAATATTCATAAACAATAGTCAATCTTTTGACTTTTAAAATTAATTAAAGGTCCAAGCAAACTCACAAACCTTTAATACTTCAAATTAAACTCTAAATTTAATTTTTTTATAAATTTAATTATTATTTTATTTATAAATAATGTGATATTGAATTCTATTATAAGCTATCCCACAATCAAGACCTAACTTTTTGAGCGTGTGAGAACAGGGGAGATTCAAGGCAATCTAAACACAACTTTAGCAATTACTGCATCCATTGACCGCCCACATTAAACAACATAATACTCAATTTTTATTTAAAAGAATTGGTTTAGATGTCAAAGTGTTTTTATTTAAAAGGAGGAAATAGAAAGAGGAAGTCAACCTTCTCATCAACTTGCTTGCTTTGGGGTATTATTGCTTTTTATGAAATCAATTTTGGACAGCTAGAGAGTCAAAAACAATGACAATACCATCTTTTCATGACCAAATGTTCAAATTCTATCCACAACAAATTTAGTATAAAAAAATTGCAATCGGAATATAAAATAATAAAATATATGAATGGTTTAATATTCAAATTTTAAATTTATTGAAAATCATCACTTAAAAAGAATATATAAATAAATTAAATTAAAAACTAAATTTCAATTGAATAAGTTCTATCTTAGTTTTAAAAAGGAAATTATTGTCATGATTGAGATCCTGGTGGTTTCTGGTTAATTATTGATTCCTTGAGTTGTATAAACTTAATATTTATATCTTGAATATGAGATTAATTCATTTTTTCCGAATAATTCTTCTAAAAATTGAATTCTAATAATTTTTATATTTATCTAAACAGTAGAATATACTGATTATTTTAATTTATTTCTTATTTAAAAAAATTAAATATTGAATCAAATATTGGACGAGATAATCTTAATTGAGTAATTAGAAGTTTATTATTATTTTAAAACATCACTATCTTGATGTGCAAAACAATAAGAGCCATTCAACATTTGTATGCCCGTCAAAGGAAGGAAATTTGAACCTCTCTTTCATGCCATGGACATGAGCAATAGTTTTTGACTAGCCCACACAAATAAAGCTACTAATTAGAAGAAAAATTCCCCACATTCACGGCTCATTCCTTTACTATTATAAACTAATTAACCTAATTTCCTATCAATACCTTTTTTAAAGATATAATTACTTTTGGATTCCAATGGGAAGATATTTAGTTTCCACAATTCTCTTCACACTATTTTTTTTTTATAACCAGATGTATTCTTATCCATTTTAATGTTTAAGATTAATTCTGTTCGGGTCGAAATGAATTCAGATAAAATTTTTTAAATAATAACAATTTTAAGATTCGAACCTTAATCAAATATTTGGGAAAAGAAATCCACTTCTGTTTTATCCGACCAACCGTTGGTTAAACTAAAATTAAATAGATAGAGTAAAAATTAATATGAAAAAAATTAAACCCTCGAATTCAACTTATTTGTTAATGTTATCAGATATCTTATATTATTATATGTTTTGAAAAGCACTTGCTTATATATTATCGGATATCTTATATTATTATATGTTTTGAAAAGCCCTTGTTTATATATGCTCTTTAATTTTTAAATTCAAAGCTTTGCAAAGAGTCAAAATTGAACAAGTATTTGAAAATAAGTGAAAATATTTTATGTTGGAAATTTTGATCATTAAAAATTAAGTATCTATAACATTATCTTTATTTTTTTTTCATTTTTTTTTCTTCACTAGAAAAGAAAAGTCGTCGAGTTGAGATGATCTGTCAAGTAACTCAAGTGATAACGAAGTTTATCTTTGTTAAACACGACAAAAAAGATAAGCTGCTGCATTGAAGAGAAGACGTTTAATTACTCTTAATGTTTTCTTGCCATGAAAATAAATGGATAAACAAATAAATAAAATTAAAATTAAGCTTTAGAATTTTATGACAACAATGAGTGAGTTTGAGGAAATTAATGAAGCAGGTGTGATTTTCTTTCATCGACATATATATAATAAACTCGTGCCTTATTCTATCCCATGAATATTCATTTGAAAATCTTCAAAATATTTCACATATAAAAACAAAATATTCACAAATATTTTCTTAATTACTATTTACTATTGAGTCTTCCACATCAGGATGATTCCTTCTCATTGTTTCGTATAAGCTAAAGCTTTGGGTTGGACTTGGAATTTCCTATTTCAGACAAATTTTTTTCTTGAATTAAGTATTTCCAAATGTTGTTATCACCTATTTTTCACTGATTCAACTGACAAAAAAAAAGTAAATTCAGCAGTGTGAACACTTTGACTTACTCTATATATATATATAAATATATATATATATATGTCACCCTCAAAAAAATTAATTAAAACATAATTTTTTTTTATATAAAAAGATCGTAAAGTTGTTGGTATTTGAACTTCACATCTATCAAAAATCACCTTTTTAAAAAGTGTATGAAATGGTAGGTTCAAATTTGAAATTTAAAATTTTGATTTTAATTATTTATTAAATTTTAAAAAATAATTTTTGTCCTTACTTAAACCCTATTTTAATTCACATATGTGATATATATGGTGGAAATACAGAAACTCCATTAAAGAAAGCAATCATCACATAATTTAGCACTAGCAGCCTGCAGAATTAATCAACCAGATTTTCTTTTTTGTTCTTCCAAGTCTGCTACTATCAATGAACTAAGAACATGATTTTCATGGTTGGCTGTATAGAATCCTCTGATTGCACCATCTTGATATTTTGAGTATCTGCAATGGGTGGGAATGGAATGGTATAATGCATTGAAATTAATGATAGTGGAGTACTGTTTTTCCAACAATTCTGCTATAACAAAATCAAAAGTATGTGGTGGTTTTAGCAGTATTCTTGATGAAGAAAATTCTTTGATTTTGACCTTCTTTGTATTAAAAAAATAAAATAAAATCCAAACCCAGTTGACAGTGGGAGTACTGCAATTTGGCATGGAGCTTGCAATTTGCAAAGTGAATCAGAACAAACCAGCCGGCCACAGAATGCGTTGAAATTAGTATGTGAAAACAAAAATGCTGGTCCTAGACGTAGAGCTAAGTAATGATAGAGATCAGCAGCAGTAGCAGTCTAGCTAGTATGTACCATATAGAGAAATCACTGACGAAAATCGTCACCCCACTCTGGACTTCTGCTGCCTCTAATTTTGAACCATTTCCTCAATTTACAAACAGATGCTATTTGATAGACATAAACTTTGTTGAAAACAGCTTTGAGGAGATGGTTTTGCCTTATTTCGGGTCCTTGGTTTTGTCTTTTTTTTTTTTTTTTTTTCACAAGGAAGTCAAAGAATAGTGGAAGAAAGGGTTGCAATTAATTCTGATAATTTATGTAATATAAAATACAAATATTTTATTTTTAAAATTTTTTATATATTAAATACGAAATATAAATTTTAATTTTTATCAATTTTATATATAATTTTTATCAAATTTTAATTTGTATTATTTTATGTCATATTTATACCATGTCATTTTTTTATTTAAAATTATTAGATTTAATTATATATGAAATGATAAACCATATGATGCAAGCAAGCTAAAGGAAGATGAGAAGATTGTTTGACCTTTCAATGTATATGAGCTAATGAATGAAAGCCTCTTTAATTTGGCACTTTGTCATATATGTCAATGGAAAACAAGAGCTTTTAATTAATGCAAATTAGTACATTTAAGTACTGAAAATATTCTTCGAAAAAAAAATCTTGATAATATTTAAATCTTATTAATTTTACTTTTTAGAATTATTCAAAAGTCTAATCTCAATTTAAATTTATTATTAATTTTAATTTAAAACTATTCGAAAGTCTAATCTCAATTTAAATTTATTATTAAGTTTTACTATATGACCATAAAATCAACGTGAAATTTTTTTAATAATAGCTTTTATATCAGAAAATTAAGTAGAATTATTGAAATAATAATTGAAGTAATTTATGCAAGTGTGTTCAAATATTTATATAATAATATAATATTTGTTGGTACACAAATTTTTCACACAATAATTTTTATATTTTAAATAATATAAATATAATTTATAATCAAATTTAATTTTCTATTAATCTCATATAAATTTTTTTTACATATAAATTTTATATTTTATATCGTTTAAATATTATTTAATATGATATAAATATGAAATATATACGGGGATTATCAATTCTATAATAAAAATTATTTTATTTTCATATATTTTTTAAAAATAATTTTTATTCAGTACAGGGGATTTGAAAAGTCAAACAAAAAAACTTCCTAAGAACGCTTTGAAATTCCACACTTCATCTATCTTTTTCAACTATTGAAGTGGGAATTTTCATTTATAAATACAAACAACGCGGTTCGATTTGTCCAGAGTTCAACTTCCATTGGTGTTCACCATCATCTTTGCGTTTTAGTTTTGGTTCTTTGTTCTTGCTGTGTTTAAGACATGGGAACTCAAGCTCCTTTTGACAACGGCTATGCCAGGAACAACAGTGTAAGTTTCTCCTAGCTTCTCCTTTCTGCATGAAATTGCAGCTCTTTTAACAGAAAAAGTAATGAAAATGAAAAACTTTCTGAACTCATTAAAATTTTGTCTTTTCAGCTTTGTTCTCTTGCATGAGCTGTATGATTCTGTAATTTTTGTTCTTTAGCTCTTTGTAAGATTTTGGTTTCTGCAATTCTTCTTCCTCAACAACCATGGAAGTTTAAAATCTGGCCTTCAATTTTCATGGAAACATAGGATAGTTCTTGAATCATTTACTCATGGGAATGGAAACAGTTTCAAACTCAAAATCTTTGCCTGAGCTTGAAAAGATGATCCTGGTTCAATGGATTCCTGTTTTCTTTTTCGTCAACACACGTGATATATATGGTTCTTCACAAGTCATATCAGTACTGAAATATCACTGTTACTCCTAATTCTAACCTTCTTCTTACGGCATCCTCTTTTTCAACTTTGATTATCTAAGAAGCAACTGCATTAAATGTTGTTGGAAATTATTGTTTAATTTAGGAACTCTAGATAATTGCTGGCAGCTGGCCTTGAAATCTTCAGTCAATGCTTAACTTGGGTTCATTTATTTTTGTATTTTTTTTTTTTCTGATTTTTGATTTACAGTTAAATTCAAATTTGAGATTCAGGTTTATATTTGATGCACTATTAATATTTAAATTTTATACATTGAAGTCGAGTTATATTATGATATTTTATTAATTAGTAAATTTAAGAATATTTATTTTTAAGACCTTTTTATTGTAAATCAAATATAAATCCTAAGTTTAAAGCTTATAATTATTGGACCATTTGTAGCCAAAGATTTAGAAATTAGGTACTGTACCAAATATCTCAGGAAAAAAAAAAAGTCCTGTAGAGTTATGTTTTTCTATTACGAGTCGATCTGATTTGTAGAACCGATTCACATGTAAGCACATGGTTAGTTGTTTCTTATACTTTCAGAAAAAACCAAAACCAAAACCCAAAAGCATTTGACTTTTATTGCTTTTACATTAGAAGATTTCCTTATAAAAACAAAACAAAACAAAAGTATTGTGTAGTGTCTAATCTATAGGGCTTTCTTGTGTACTTAAGACGAAAATAAAATATATTTTAAGATAGACCATTAACATAGTTGAATAAGGCATGAGTAAATGGATTGAGTTCAAAGCTTATAAATAATTATTTAAATGATTGCCTTGTTGATGAAGTCTAAAAAATGTCTTTAACGGAAGGTCGGTCATGTGGTACTTTTTTAACCTGCTTCTAAAGTTAAAAGGGTGAAGATTGTTAGGAGTGGCGGCGGTTATATCTTCCATAATGGTCCAGCCTTTCCTTTAGAATTTGTGGAGATAAACATGTGAAGTGTGAACCAAGTAAGTGGCCGACATGTCACAAAATGCGTATGTAGGACAAGAGAAAGCGACCATGAATCTAATGAACAATTTTAAAATTGATAATTAATAGTTAGTTGATGATAACTGATGCAGGGACTTTTGCCCCTCCAAGAATTAGGGGATTCCAACCACTTTTAGCAATCATCAGAAGCACTTCGGGATTTTTATTTAGTGGTAAAAGGGAAAGAAATGGCATAGTTTGGTGGCTTTCAATCTCAACTTTATCTGGTTGTCTGGTTTTGTTTTACTTTTTTAGTTTTTGTCCATGCATGTAGTTCATTGTAGTGTTATTATGAATTATGGATATATTGCTGTCAAAACTCAAAAGTCAAACTGAGAGAATTGTTCCACTTTCAATCATAGATTGAAGATAAATTAGCAAAGCAGAAAGCAATTGATGATTGGCTGCCAATTACCTCATCAAGAAATGCAAAATGGTGGTATTCAGCTTTCCACAATGTCACTGCTATGGTTGGAGCCGGTGTCCTCAGTCTCCCTTATGCCATGTCAGAGCTTGGATGGTATGTTCTGAAGCATTCAGTGCAAACTACCTAATGAAACAGGCATATAGAAATTAAATTCTATAGATTTATCTAACATTTTTATCTGGTTTCAGGGGTCCTGGTGTGGCTGTAATGGTCCTATCATGGATTATTACCCTGTATACTCTATGGCAAATGGTTGAGATGCATGAGATGGTTCCGGGTAAACGTTTCGATAGATACCATGAACTGGGTCAATACGCATTTGGTGAAAAACTTGGTCTCTACATTGTGGTGCCACAGCAACTTATTGTTGAAGTTGGTGTATGTATAGTTTACATGGTTACTGGAGGCAGATCATTGAAGAAGTTCCATGACACTGTCTGCAGTACCTGCAAACAGATAAAACTAACCTATTTCATCATGATTTTTGCCTCTGTTCACTTTGTGCTGTCTCACCTGCCCAACTTCAATTCCATTGCTGGTGTCTCCTTGGCAGCAGCAGTCATGTCCTTGAGGTATTTGATAAATTAAACAGAATCTGCAAAGAAAAATGTGAACGTTAATGCAAGATTTGATATGCTAATGCAAGATTTGGTGATTGTCTTGACATGCAGTTACTCTACTATTGCTTGGGGAGCTTCAGTAGATAAGGGTGTTGCGCCAAATGTGCAATATGGCTACAAAGCTACGACTACAGCAGGAACGGTGTTCAACTTCTTCAGTGCCTTGGGGGAAGTCGCCTTTGCCTATGCCGGGCACAATGTGGTCTTGGAGATTCAAGCTACAATTCCCTCTTCACCTGAGAAGCCATCAAAGGGGCCCATGTGGAGAGGTGTTATAGTTGCTTATATAGTTGTGGCCTTGTGCTACTTCCCTGTTGCTTTTATTGGGTATTGGATGTTCGGCAATGAAGTCGATGACAACATCCTCTTGACATTGCAGAAACCAGCGTGGCTTATTGCAATGGCCAACATGTTTGTTGTTGTTCATGTTATTGGAAGCTACCAGGTTTGTATCAATCAATATTTTTTTAATCAATTATCTGCAAACAGGTTTTGGTTTTTAACTTTTGTCGATGCAGATCTATGCAATGCCAGTGTTCGACATGATGGAAACTGTACTAGTAAAGAAATTACATTTCAGGCCGACTAGAACACTCCGATTCATTGTTCGCAATCTTTATGTTGGTAAGTGAAACTCTATCAAGGTCATGATATCAACTAAAGAAAAGGGATTAAAGGATTTTAATCATATGTCATGTCTTTATTGCATGCAGCAATCACAATGTTCATTGGCCTTACCTTCCCTTTCTTCGGTGGTCTTCTTGGATTTTTTGGAGGATTTGCTTTTGCACCAACAACATACTTTGTAAGCCACATTCTCTGCTCATACCATCTTTCTTCTTACAGCAAATGCACCATTCTCTTACAAGAACTTTTACACCATTGTTCATTTTCACTTGCTTTTTGTTTTAGCTCCCTTGCATCATGTGGCTTGTCATCTACAAACCGCGAAAGTTCGGCTTATCTTGGTGGACTAACTGGGTATGTAAAACTTGACTTAACCCCATTGTTTCAATTTGCTTCTTCGCTTTTCATTCGGTCTTATTTGCTTTCCCTCCCTTTGTTTCCCACAGATCTGCATTGTATTGGGTGTTCTCCTGATGATCATATCACCCATTGGAGGGTTGAGGCAAATCATCCTTCAAGCCAAGGACTACGAATTCTACTCTTAAATTGTTGCCTATCCACAGTAGAAGGAAGTGGGGTGTCGCAACTCACAAAATGAAGAACAGGATAGCTAAGGTGGTCTGATGGAAGCACAAGGCCATTGTCAATGGTCAATGTTGACAGCCTTCATCATCGGAGAATTGAAGCTGCAATCTGCCGGTTTCTATAGTTTTGATTCATTGCTTTCTGCAAACAAGGGAACTCGGGCTGTCCAGACCAGACCACTAGAGCATTGGCCATCACTGTTTCTTCACTTATTAATTTTGTGTTAATGTATGTGCATATAAAATACAGTCTTTTCTATTTGTTTTGATGTTGGTAAAAAGGGGGAATATGTATTTCTAAATCTTCAGAAGAACATGAATACAGTTGTGAAATGGTTTTCAGTTTACCCTATATTTGCTTTGGACAAACGTTCGAAGCATAAGATTGATAGGACTTAAATCCAGAGTTTAATCTAAATGGTTCATATTTTAAAAAGTTGATACTAATATTCTCTTTTTATTATTATTATTATTATTTTTTTTCTTTGACTTTCTCTGTATCAAAAATATCTAAACCTAGCCAATGAGGTATGGTAGCTAATGCAAGTGGAAGTACTGAAAATTGGACTCAACTGCATTTGCATGTCACCCTGCAAAGTGAATAAGAACAAACTAGCCAGCTATAGAAGACTTTGAAATTTATATATGAAAACAAAAATATCACTCCTAGACTTAGCTAGGGATAAAACTAAACAGTAGAGAGCGGCAGTATGAAAACACCATTTCCTCAATTTGTGCACTAGAAGCTATTTGATGATCAAAACTTTGTTTGAAATCAAATTTGAGGGCTGTTGATGGTATTTTAGGAAAGCTCAACTCCAAGGTAACTTTTGCGGCATTTAGCTCAGCCGGTAGGAGATCCATTCAACCGTATTGTTCGCTTTGAACTCCGCTTTTACGGTCCCGTCCTCACGGTTTTATCGCGTCCTCAAAGACTTTAAGGTCTTGGGTTCGAACCCCTGAGAACGCGATAAAACCGTGAGGGCGGAGTCTGAGGACAAGGCCCAAAGCGGATAATACGATTGAGTGAATCTTCTATCGGCTGAGCTAGACGTCATAACAGTAATAATATTGAACCTGCAATGAACCAAAAAAAACCTTAAGAGTGTTAGACATAACATTTCGTAACGTGTTCTGATTTGAATGATGTTTGAATTTTTTTTTATCTTTGAATTTGAGAAGAAATAGGAGCTGTTTTTGACATCAGAAATCTGAAAATATTGTTGAAAGATTCAAAGTGTTATTGGGTTTTATTGAGAAAAAAAAAAGCAGTAGAAGATAAAGGAATAAAAGGGAAAAAAAAACAGAGAAAGAAAGAAATAGGAAAGAAAAAAAATTATTTATTATTTTCTTAAATTGAAAATATTTTTTTTGGTGCTGAAGGGTATATAAAGTTTTATTCCATGAAAATATGTACAACCAATTCCCCTACTACCATCTTTTAACAAAGCAAACCAAACCATATAGAGGCTGTTGACTAATAATAATCATAACACATAGGATGTATTAAATTTGCCATGAAATCAGCGCTTCTTAGCTTTCTTGTGTACATGAGAAATCCAACAACTTCCGACAGGCAAGAATAGTATTGGTTTGTGGATCACGAGCTTTGCCCTCCATCATCATAGTAGAGGAATAGCCTGTAACAGATTTATTTATTTATTTTTTAATTCTGTCAAAAAGCTTTTAATCAATCGATCTCAAAAAATAATTTTGATTTAATCTAAATAAAATATGATCTTCAGTTATTAAATATTTATTTTATAAAAAAATTATTATATATTTTAAATTTAAAAAATAAAAATTAAAAAAAAACTGTCACATAATTTTTAATAAATATTATCGTTTTCTTTTAATTAATAGGAAAGAAGATGACGTGCAAAGGGGGAAAAAATCGCGTACATTTAAAGTTTTTCTGTATTAAATAATAATTTTTTTTTAGTACGTACTAAGAAAGAAGTAAATTTTCTCGTATAATTATTAAATAAATTTAAAGTCAAAGTCTACGGCAATGAAAGGAAGTTTATAAGCATATAAATTGATTCCTTTTCTCTTTCTCTCTCTTTTTCTTTATTTTAATTTATCGTCACAGATATTATTAAAAAAAATTAAAAAAAAAAAAAAGAGACAAGTCCACAGGGAAACATTAAAACGTCACCTTCAAAACTCTAGGAGTGAGACCTCTCTGGCTTTCTCTTTATTTATTTATTTTTATTTACCTAATACCTGTTGAAGTGGGATGCTTGGTTTATAAATACAAATCGAGCCTGTCGGATTTTTACACTGTTCTACTTCCATTGGTTCTCACCATCCTTCATCCTTGCGTTTTGGTTTTCATTATTTGTTTTTGGCTGTGTTTGTGACATGGGAACTCAAGGTCCTTCTGCCGAAGATTATGCCAGGAGCAGCAGTGTAAGTTTCTCTTAACCTATCCTTTTCTGCATGCAATTACAGTGCTGTTTTGTCATGCTTTTTTTTTTTTTTTTATATAAAAAGAAACGTTAATGAAAAGCTTTCCAAACTTGTTGGAGTTTTGTCTTTTTAACTTTATTCTCTTTATCTGTATGATGTAATTTTGGTTCTTTAGCTCTTTAGTTTTCTGAGACTGAGTCTTAGCAGCGAAAAAAAAGGATGTTCTTTTATGATCCGGATGTCACGGGTTCAAGTTATGAAAGCGGTTTTATCGTTGAAGTGAAAGAGGGAAGACCGCATACATTCATAGGATCTCCCAGATCCTAAAATGTAGGAGCTGGGTTTGGCCTTTGGCTCTTTAGTTTTCAGTCACGTTTTACCTTTGGTTTCTGTAATTCTTCTTCTTGAAATTAAGTTTGGCCTCTAACTTTCATGAAACTTGAATCACTTTCAAACTCTAAAGTCTCTACGTTTCTGCGACTTTTCTTTGCTATCTAAGATTTGCAGAATGGATTCACATGTAAGAACAGTGTTAGTTGTTTCTGATACTTTTAGTCATAGAACAAACCCAAAAGTCTTTTACTTTTAGAAGAAAAAAATGTCTGATTTGCAGAATGGATTCGCATGTAAGAACAGTGTTAGTTGTTTCTGATACTTTCAGTCATAGAACAAACCCAAAAGTCTTTTACTTTTAGTAGAAAAAATGTCTGATTTGCAGAATGGATTCTAACTTCTAACCACATGTTTAGTGTTTTCTGAGACTTTCAGACAAAACCAGTATCTTTTTTTGACTTTTATTACTCTTAGATATGAATATTTCCTTAGAAAAAACAAAACTACTTTGTAATGCCTAATCTCTAGGATTTTTTTCTTGTGTAGTAAAACATACTGTAAGACAGAGCATTAACAGAGTTGAAAATGGTATGAGTAAATGGATTGAGTTCAAAGCATAGAACTAATCATATAAACAAATTAATAGGAAACTTAGGCAGTAGGAGCTTTCTTATTATCTTGTTTAAACAAAACAAATATAAATAGAGAAATATCTCATAGATCGTCTGGTCAATGTAGTCTAAAAAAATTTCATTAACAGAAGGTTATGTGATAGTTTTTTAACCCGCTTGTGAAGTTAAAATGGTGAAGATTGTAAAGAGTGGCGGCTGTTCTATCTTTCATGATGGACCAGCCTTTCCTTTAGAATTGATGGAGATAAACGTGTGAAGTGGGAACCATGTAAGTGGCCTACATGTTGAAAATGAACATAAAAGACAAGAGAAAGCGACCATGCCTTTTGGAAAAATTATCAATTCAGTCGACTATAAGTGATATTGGGACTTTTGCCCCTCCAAGAATTAGGGGACTCCAATCAATTTTAGGAATCATCAGAAGCACTTTGGGATTTTTATTTAATGGTGAAAGGAAAAAAAAGGCATATTTTGGTGGCTTTGAACCTCAACTTTATCTGGTTGTCTGGTTTTCTTTTGCTTTTTCAGATTTTCTCTATGCATATAGTTTGTTGTGGTGGTTTATTATGAATTATGGATTTATTGCTGTCAAAACTCAAAAGTTAAACTAACTGAGAGAATTGTTCCATTGTCAATCACAGATTGATGAGAAATTAGCAAGGCAGAAAGAAATTGATGATTGGCTGCCAATTACCTCATCAAGAACTGCAAATTGGTGGTATTCAGCTTTCCACAATGTCGCTGCTATGGTTGGAGCTGGTATCCTTGGTCTCCCTTATGCCATGTCGGAGCTTGGATGGTATGTTATGAAGAGTTCAATGCAAAGTACCTAATGAAACAAGGAAACTTTAAATAAATAGTGGAGTTGCATTTTTAATTACTTAATAATATTGCTAATTTGGAACTCTGATATTTTAGCCAAGCAGGCATATAGAAATTAAATTCGAGAGAGTAATCTAACATTGTTATTTGGTTTTAGGGGTCCTGGTGTGGCTTTCATAGTCGTATCATGGATTAGTACCGTGTATACTCTATGGCAAATGGTTGAGATGCATGAGATCGTTCCAGGAAAACGTTTCGATAGATACCATGAACTGGGTCAATATGCCTTTGGTGAAAAACTTGGTCTCTACATTGTGGTGCCACAGCAAGTTATTGTTGAAATGAGTAACTGCATAGTTTACATGGTTACTGGAGGCAAATCTTTGCAGAAGATCCATGAAATTCTCTGCAGTGACTGCAAACCAATAAAACTAACCTATTTCATCTTTATGTTTGCTGCTGTTCAGTTTGTTCTGTCTCACCTTCCCAACTTTAACTCCATTTCTATGATCTCCTTGGTAGCATCAATCATGTCCTTGAGGTATTAAATCCTTTCATATGCCATTTCAGATAAATTAAACAGAATCTGATATTTGATATGCTAATGCAAGATTTGTTGATCGTCTTGACATACAGTTACTCTACTATTGCTTGGGGAGCTTCAGTAGATAAAGGTGTTCAGCCAGATGTGCAATATGGCTACAGAGCTAAGACTGCAGCAGGAACAGTATTCGACTTCTTCAGTGGCTTGGGGAGTGTCGCCTTTGCCTATTCTGGGCACAATGTGGTCTTGGAAATCCAAGCTACAATCGCATCTACACCTGAGAGGCCATCAAAGGGACCCATGTGGAAAGGTGTTATGGTTGCCTATATAGTTGTGGCCTTGTGCTACTTCCCTGTTGCTTTTGTCGGGTACTATATCTTTGGCAATTCTGTGAAAGACAACATCCTCATTTCATTGAGTAAACCAGGATGGCTTATTGCAATGGCTAACTTTTTTGTTATTTTTCATATTATTGGAAGCTACCAGGTTTGTATCAATCAATTTTTTTTTTTTAATATTCTTGTTCAGTTTTTATCATAATTTATCCATATTAGCATAGATAAATGATTAGATTTGGTTTTAACTTTTCTCTATGCAGGTCTTTGCAATGCCCGTGTTTGACATGATGGAAAGCTTCCTAGTAAAGAAATTAAATTTCAGGCCGACTAGAATGCTACGATTCATTGTTCGTAATTTTTATGTTGGTGAGTGAAACTCTTCATTTATTTCATCTTACTTGCATGCAAATCAAGGTCATGATATCAACTAAAGAAAGGGGATTAGAGGACTCTAATTATATGCCATATCTTTAATGCAGCATTGACAATGTTCATTGGCATTACCTTCCCTTTCTTCGGCGGTCTTCTTGGATTTTTCGGAGGATTTGTTTTTGCACCAACAACATACTTTGTAAACCACATTCTCTGTTCATGCCATCTTTCTTCTTACTAAAAAATTACAATTCTCTTTGAAGAACTTTTACACCATTACTTATTTTCACTTGCTTTTTGTTCTTTAGCTCCCTTGCATCATGTGGCTTATCATCTGCAAACCACGAAAGTTCGGCTTATCTTGGTGGATTAACTGGGTATGTAAATCTTGATTTAAGTTTTATTAACCTCATTTCTTCAATGTGCTTCTAATCACTTCTTACTTGTTCTTATTTGGCTTTCCCTTTATTTTTCCACAGTTCTGCATTATAACAGGTGTTCTCTTGTCGATCTTAGCACCAATTGGAGGGTTGAGGCAAATCATCCTTGAAGCCAAGAGCTATAAATTTTACTCTTAGAATGTTGTTTTCCTACAGTAGAACCAGGGTGTCACAAAATGCAAATTAGAAATAAAATGAAGAACATGATTGTTATAGTGGTCTGATGGAGCATAAGGCCCTTGCCAATGGTCAATGCTGACAACATTCATCATCTGATAATTGAAGCTGCAATCCACAAGTTTCTATAGTATCGATCCATTGCTCTCTGCAAACAAGGGAACTTCGGCTGTTGAGATCAGACCAGAAGACCAGCATCGGACATCACTTTTGTTCATCTATGCGTATAGGACAGTTTTTTATACTTGTTTTGCTGTTTGTGAAAAAGGAATAAGCATTTCTAAATTTTCATAAGCAGACAGTTGTGAAATGCTTTACATTTTATGTGTATTTCCTTTCAGAAGAGTTTGAATCCTAAGGTTTCTTTCAGGATCTTGTTGGATCTTGCCAGGCTTTAAATAATTAACAGATGATTTCCAGACTGATATGCAAATCCAGAATGGCCAGGACCATCATATTTCACACCATTTTTACTACAAAATTTTCATTATTTTCAACCTGTAAATGTCTAGCAGTAGTCTAAGCTTTTAGTAATCAAGTATGCAAATCTGTCTACCATGTAGAATTGAGATTAGAAAAGGATGCTTAATATTGATAAACTCTGATTAGAGTCATAAAATCTGTATGATTTTGAGAAATGATTCAGTTTGAGTACTTATTTGAAGGCATAGTATGAACAAAATCATATCTAATGGAAAAGAACATGAAGAATAAACAAATCAGTTAATGTTAGGATCAATAAAATATCAATGCAAGGTTTATGCTGTCTCAAGGCCGGCCATATTCATCATTTTTCTATATGGTTAACCTATGGCCTATGATGAGCCAAGCCTGAAACCAAACAAGGAAAACCAACTTCTCTTCCCTTTCACCGCAAGTCGTTATCAGAAAACAAATGGCTTATGCAATATGCAAAGAATTTGTATAAACATCGGTCCATTTGTCGATCATATCAAATCAAAGAATGGATTTGAAAACTCAAATGTTCCTAACTATGGACCTAATCTCATTGCCAGTTATATTTGTACTATCATATATCTGTTAATGCTCTATCCGGCAATGATTTCATATCTTATACCCTTAAAATTTATTCAAGAGAAGGTGGAAAAAATGTAAAGAAAGTACATCAATCATGAAGCAATGTTATGCTCAAAATCTGTAAAGTTTAGTTTTCATGGTAAGTGGTAAAATAAGGAAACCTGTGAATCTCTTTCCAATATTCCAATTTTCCTTTTCTGATATTTTCCTTTTTGATCCTTCTGCAATCTGCATACTCCTGAATAAATATACCATGGTCTTAGATGTCAATGAAGAATGTATTGAGATTCATCATGATATTTTACCATTTTAAGACAATAACATTTGAAAATGGACCTTTTTCCTTCTATAAAAACATTTGAATGAGAACAAAACAGTCTCATTCAAAAGCTGTCCTTCCTAATAGTTGCTGATTTTTTCTAGGCGGAGTTAGCTTTCAATTTGTTGTCTTTTTCAAGATTTCCTTCTTCGAAACTATCAATCAATATTTATTTCGTGCTTCTTTTTTCTTGAATGCTTCATCTTCTCATCTTCCTACATAGTTCTGCAGTGTGTAAACTTTTGTAACCATGGGGAATCAAGATCCTGCTCATCAAGAAAAGCTCGAAAGCGATACCCCAAACACTGTGAGTGATTAGCCCCTGCTAGTCTTCATGCATTTTTTTTAACCATGCAACTACTATTTCGTTATGAAGAGTGGGATGACTCGAAAGTTGAAAGTTGAAACCATGTTTTTGTACTTTTATTTGACAGACTGATTTACCATGAATTTCAGGTAGATGATGCAAAGCTCGCGAGGCAGAAGGATATTGATGACTGGCTTCCTATTACTTCTTCAAGAAATGCAAAATGGTGGTACGCAGCATTCCACAATGTTACCGCCATGGTTGGTGCTGGAGTTCTCAGTCTTCCTTCTGCCATGTCACATCTTGGATGGTATGTCAAATACAAAACTCCCTTCGCGTTCATTGGAAACTAGTAGGTTTTTATGCATATAAGGGCAAAAGGGCAAACCCCCGCAGCTTTTCATTTGTATTAGCTAAAAGACTGATTCCGTAATTTGAATCTGTAACTTTCAAATCACAAACGAACCAAAACTTACCCTCATTTTTATGCATATACTTTGAAAAAAAGACCAATATTTGAATAAGTTTTCCTTCTCTGATTCAGGGGACCAGGTGTTGTAATTCTGATTCTGTCATGGGTCATCACTCTGTACACTCTCTGGCAAATGGTTGAGATGCATGAGATGGTTCCAGGGAAAAGGTTTGATAGATACCATGAGCTGGGGCAGCATGCCTTTGGGGAGAAGCTTGGACTTTACATAGTGGTGCCTCAGCAACTAATTTGTGAAGTTGGTGTAGACATAGTCTACATGGTTACTGGTGGAAAATCACTGGAGAAAATCCATAAGCTAGTGTGCAAGGAACCCTGCAAAAATATCAAAACAACATATTTTATCATGATGTTTGCCTCTGTGCATTTTGGACTAGCCCACCTCCCTAACTTCAACTCCATCTCCGGGGTCTCTTTGGCTGCAGCAATCATGTCTTTGAGGTATGTTCCATAACATTTCAACCTCAAATCGAAATATTGTGAGATTTTGTTATGATATATAATTAGAGATTTAAATCTATTTTTGTGTGTCTTGTTTTGCGAGACAAAATTGTGAAACTTTCAGCTCAAACCAGTTACAAACAAGAATACGGGAACTAAGTGCTATATCATGAGAGCCACTTTTATAATTTTACGAGAGTTAGTGTTACACGATGAAAGTCACCTCTAAAATCCCAACATTTGATGTGATCATGGTTTGACAAATACGTTAAACTTTAAAGAAAGAGAGTTTGTAACATCTCAATCCCTTGATATTGTGAAGATATGCTATGGTATATATGTAGAAAATTGTACTCCTTCTTTAGAGAAACCTTTATGGGACAAAACTATAAATTGTTCGGATCAAAATGAATAATACCTTACAAGTTGAATGCAAATCATTACGTGTTCCTTCTATTAGCTCTTTTCAGTGTGCAAAGGCTAACTTTAAACTGCAATACAAATTCGAGCTATATAATGGTCGTTACCGAATTAATTAATAATACTCTAAAGCAGTCCAGGAACTTAATAATCAACTGTAATTTTGTCTGATGTTTATGTTGTCATGCAGTTACTCTACCATAGCCTGGACTGCTTCTGTCCACAAGGGTGTCCAGCCACATGTACAATATGGCTACAAAGCCACCACCCCAACTGGAACAGTCTTCAATTTCTTTACTGCTTTAGGAGATGTGGCTTTTGCCTATGCTGGCCACAATGTGGTTTTGGAGATTCAAGCAACAATCCCTTCCACGCCAGAGAAGCCTTCCAAGGGGCCAATGTGGAGAGGCGTGGTCATTGCCTACATAGTTGTGGCCATGTGCTACTTCCCAGTAGCTCTCGTCGGATACTATGTGTTTGGCAACAATGTTCAGGACAACATCCTCATCTCATTGGAGAAACCGACATGGCTTATCGTTACAGCTAACGCGTTTGTTGTGATTCATGTGATTGGCAGCTATCAGGTTCGAATGTTTGATCTGTTGCAACTTGGTTCTGCAGGCTAAACTAGAATAAACATTTTATACTAATACTTTGCTTCTGTAAATGCAGCTATATGCTATGCCTGTCTTTGACATGATGGAAACTGTGATGGTAAAGAAATTGCATTTCAGACCAACTAGAATGAGTCGTTTCTTCGTTCGCAATTTTTATGTTGGTAAGTAAAGTAGTTTCCCTCTTTCAAGTTCACATAAACAAAGCAAATCTTATCCATGGTGTAATGTTATTATGCAATGAAAACTGATATGTTCTTTGTTTCAGCTGCAACCATGTTTGTAGCCATTACTTTTCCTTTCTTTGGTGGTCTTCTTGGATTCTTCGGCGGATTTGCTTTTGCACCAACAACCTATTTCGTAAGTCGCCGTCCAGTTTTCTACTATGCTATATATGTAAAGACTTAAATTCATACTTGTGAAACGTTTTTTGAGAAATAATATCATAAAACTTTAAAATCAAAATGAATAATACCTCATAAATTAGATGCGAATCTCCACAAGTTGCTTTTGAAATAGATGTCGAACTGATATATGAATGTTATCTGTCATTTTGTAGCTTCCTTGCATTATGTGGCTTGCCATCAACAAACCAAAGAAGTTTAGCTTATCTTGGTTCACCAACTGGGTATATTTTGAACTTGAATCACTCTCAAGTTTCTTCCTCCTATTCTCGTCTGCATTTTGACAACAAATCTGATCTTGGGTTTCTTTAATTTTCAGATCTGCATCATACTTGGCCTTCTGCTAATGACTCTATCCCCCATTGGAGGTTTGAGGAGCATCATACTTAGTGCCAAAACTTACAAGTTCTACTCTTAATCATTAATTAGATTAGATAATACATGTTTGTATGAAATAAGATTGTAAGGTCGAAATCATATCCAAATCATTGTTCATCACTGGTTGGCTCTTGAATGGAAAACAGAGATGGTACCATCAATGTATGCATCAGACATCTGTAGTTAAGCTTCCTTTGTATTGATTATTGAATCGTAAGCCTCATGTGCAAACCATTCTTGGAAGTTTTATTTGTCAATATTCAGCCATTTGAGAGTTTTTGAGTGTTAGTTTCATAGAAGGATGTGACCAACAAGTTACAGTTGTCTTGAAGGTTTTCCCAGTGATCAATTGACCAGCGGGAGACTTGCTTCTGGGTAACATCTCTCGAGATTCGGCCATCACAGAATCTTCTGTGAATTCCTGAAAAACCATCTTTGAATCTAACCATAAACCAATTAAAGAAAGCCAATTTTCCATTCACCAGGGATCCATTGCAAGATCCTTAAATTTATCAGAGAAAAAGCATGCCATGGTGAAGTCTAGGACGGGCAACAGATGCTAATTTTGTCATGGTTCTAGTGAATTGAGCTTCTCCTGGGAAAGGCTTAGGTTCCAACTCAAACTAACAATAAATTAACATATAATTAGCTGTATTATTCAGTTTCAAGATACAAGTCAATGTCTACATGCCAGAAATGTAGTGGACATGGGAAGCTACCCCAAGAATATGCTGTCTGTAAACCATCCAAGTATGAATTTAAACATCCAACTGGCGGGGTCTCATTGAATCACTGCCACCATTCTCACCTAAACTTTATACCATCGAATTTAATTCTTAATAACTATCTATAGGGGTCAAGTCAAAGCTACATTTATTGGCTTAGTTCATTCTGCTCATTAATGGCAAAAGTTCTCAGCCATAAAAGGAGCAAAGATAGAATAATACTTATGGTAAAGGGAATTGAAAAATGTCAAAAACAAAACCAACGATATCCAGTCAGTAACAAGAGTTCTTAATGTCAAACAAATCAAGACACCGAAACTGCCTCTTGATAAGTATAGAGTGGGGAAACATTCGTTTGAATTGTATTAAAAGTGAACCAAACCATAGCAGACAACAAACTAACGAGCATAATTATGACCAAATTCGGCTTGTATACTAATATAGATCTTCTGGTTGGCCTATTCCAACAAGACAGCAGACTACAAACAGTTTCCTACAGTTAGTTGAGAGCAGAGATTTGTGTTTTCTATTCGGATAATCAAATCACACAGAACCTTGGCAACATCAAAGCCAACCATAAAAAGTAATTAATACTAAAGAATAAACTTTAAGCGGAGATCTACTATTTCCCAGTAGTGCCATAACGCTCAAGAAGATACACGGAGAGGACATCCCCAAGCAGATGTTTATGGTGCATTTTTGCAGAAGAAAGGAGTTTCTGAACTTGTTTACTTGCTGTACTCAGAAACTACAAAAAGTATGTATTTAAATGCAAAATAATTAAATAAAAGCGAACCAAGATTCATTCTGTACATATTCATTTCCTTCAAAAAAGAGTTGCCTATTCAAATAATTGCAGTAACATGTTTGCAAAGAAACTCTTAACCATGTATGCTGAAAGAATGGCTCCACAAAGATGTGAACTTACTTGCAGCATTGAGAGAACACAAAAGTATACATTCAAATGCAAAAGTACGCAATAAGGAAACTCAAGAATTTGTTCTAAAAGTAGTCATTTCAGCTCAAAACCTCAGCAAAGATACAAAGTTAAGCGTGTGATACACATCATAACAATCCTCATCCCCTCTGTTATCCTAACTCTTCACCTCCATTGTTAGAAAGACGAAGATAAAATTAACCCCCCAAGCCCCTCAAATATCTTCCATTATCCTAATTTCTTCTCCAATTTAGCCTTTTTCTCTTTAAACAACTCAATCCACAAATTATAAATCCACAAAATACTAACAGCAATAGCTGTAACAACTACAAACATCCATGAAATCCAAAGCCATCTGGGAATTACATTATCAGCTCCCCCACTTATATAAAACACTCCCATTCGGTAAACAAAAAATGATCCAAAAATCCCTCTAGCAACACTATAAAAGGCATAAAAATAAGGAGTCAAAAAAGCATAAACCTTTGCAGCCAGCTCGTCATCGTGCCTCCTAGCATTTGTCAAAGTCCAAACATTCTGGCAAAAGCTGGTAACTTCAGCTAAAATCAAAAGACAGAGAATAGCATACGCGCCATGGAAGACTACGTAGCGACAAGTGATGAAAACAAAGAGAGTAGCCACATGATGGCCAATGAAAAGGTAGTCTGAAGGGAAGAAAACAATGTAGTGAAGGAGATCTGTAAGAAAATAAGCAATGGCATAATCCAAAACTAAGTTTTGGATTTGCGTGTTCGACGAAGAAAAGCCACGGTTTTGGTCTGAAAAGACTGCAAAAGTGGCTAAGAAAACTGCAGGGGTGCCGTGGAAGAGAGACATAAAGCAAGAAGAAGCTTCAGGGCGGGTCTTGGGACTCCAGCTGCGAAAAACAATGAAGTAAGCAAGGAAATATATGATCAAAAACATAGAAAAAAACAAAAGGAGATTTGGGATCGAGAAGAAAAGGTTAGTTTCCATTGAAAGTTCTCTCTTTCTTAGGATTGGACAAGAGGAAACAGAGGAAATTAATGAGAATTTTGGAGTTGGGTTGGACTTGATTGTGGAATGTTTTGGTGAAGTTGGGGATGAGGAGAAAAGGGTTGTACTGATCGAGGAGCAATCGAGAGCTCGGATGAGTTCTTGGAGGAAGGAAAGAGATAGGGAAAGGAGGTGCCAGAAGAAAGACAGAAAGGGAAAGGTAACACGTTTTTAAGGAATCAAACAGAGATAATGTACGAGTTTGGTCGCGTATGGTTAACGTAGATCCATACCTGCTCTGGTTCCAATGGAATTTTGTTTTATTTTGGTGAAGTTGGCTATGAAAGCACTGAAATTTTAATAATTAAACGTAAATTTAATATAATATAATATTTTAGAATATTATACATATATAAAAATAAAATATATTTTATAATAAAATTACCAAAATTAGAATAATGATTCATTATAATTTTGTTATTCGAAGAAATATTCAATTGAAATTTACGATTCTATTAAAAAATAAATAAAATGACTAATAAAATATATAATAAACTTTTAGTTTTGTTCGTGAAATTACAAAATTTCATTAAAATCAATACTCCATCAATGAATTGTTGTCAGCTTCTCCCGGTTGACGTTTCATTAAGATTATTTTGAGATGTCTTTGGAGCTAAGTCATAAATACTGAGTAAATTTCAATAGGGACAAAATTAAAACTTTCTTAAACTTGTGGTGGTAATTACATAATACTACAAAAAAGATTTCAGAATATCAGTTGGGTTGCCCCCATTGCCCTCATCATATGAATCCAAGACAAATACTCTTTACCCTCTTTGCATTATATTTCGAGGGGAACTCTAGTCCCAAAAAACCAAAGGCAGGATTTTTAAAGGATCAATATATCCCTGTTCTTTTCTCCTGGACTAGTAGTTTCAAGCACAAAGGCAGAGTTCAATCTATTTCTCCTTCCTCAGCATCATTTACAGGACCTGGAACACTAGGCGGCTCAACGTCTTCTTCCTCCTCATCCTCCTTCATGTACAAACCCAGTTGTTCCAAGGGATTGCTGCTCCCAAATTTGAAACTACCCAAGCCATCTGGAGAATCATCTGGGCATGCACCATCCACCGAGCTTGGCAGATGCTCGACTGGGGCAGCTCTAAGCATTTCTAGGTCTTCAAGAAATCTAGAATTCTCATTGATCTCGATGGTCTTTTCCATCTACAAAACACCAGAAGATGTGTCTATTAAGTCCACAATAGACAAGGGGCCAGATTATGAAAATGTCAATACAATGCATTCCTCTACCTTCAGCAATGCCTGCCGTGCTGCTTCCCTCTCAACCTCCCTCTTCCTTCTAGCCTCAGCTGCAGCTTCTGCTTCAGCTCGCCTTCGAGCATCTTCGGCAGCCCTGGCTTCTGCTTGCAACCGTGCCTTTTCTGGCCAACATTGACAAAAATTGTTGCTTAAATATGCAAGATGTAAATAAACAAGCTTGTCCATTTTGGAAACATATATATTAACTTGTGCAAAGCTGCAAGCTGAAAACCCAGAAACACTAAGATTAAAGTTCAAACCTTTCTTCCTTTGCAGCTCTAGTTCCTCTTTCTCCCGGCGCAGTTTTTCAGGGTCCCCCTTGTCACCCTGATCCAGAGTTAAAAATGCTTAGAAAATGTATAGGTTTACAGTTAGTTTCAGGAACCCAAATTTACAGCTAACCTGAGTGAGTGTCTTCTCTCGAGCTTTTAGAATGGTATCAGCAAATCGATTCTTCAACAAAGCAGCCCTGTACAGTTTCTCAGGAGAAATCTGTCTCTCAGTTGGAGCAGTGTCCCCTGGATTTTTAATTGAATAAACAGTGAGACACAACTCTGACTCAAAAAACAGATTTTTCATTTTCCATAATCTTCATTGACTTTACCATCTAGGCAACTATCTGACTCCACAGAACTTGGCTTTGGCTGAGAAGTCTGCTCTTGCTGATCCAACCCACCAAAACATCCTGCATTGAGATTAACAAACCTTACATGTAAGGAAGCATTTACTATTTCATGGGTTTTCCCATTCAAGCAAGAACAGAAGTATAAGAACATTTCTCATTTCGTGCTCATGAAAATATACAAATATTATAAACTTCAAAACTGAGTCACTCACGATTCCTATCAAGAGGATTGTCAACACTAGCCTTTTCGTCTAATAGAGCATCAGAATCTACAGTTTCCACTACCTGAAGATAATGCAAAGTGAGATGCTAGTTAAAGAGCAATCTGAGAACCTGAAACCCTTTGGGACAAGGTAAAACTTTGAAGTGGATCAAACATATAATTATGAGGTCAAAGAACTCAATATTATTTTCTTAAAACCAAATAGAACCAGCGCAAACCTTCAGTGCATCCACTGGACTTGAAGCTTTAGCACCATCAGATTCACTATCAGAAGAACTGCCAGAGTCTGAATCTGCAAACAATACAAAAGTAAGCAACCAGGGAACTGGCATCAGGCAATATGTGGACTGGGAGGTAAATGAGCAGCATAGAAAACTGATAATTTGGATTCAAAAGACTATAGGGAACTGAAGATTCATCATTTACTCAGAAAAAACAGAATGCATCATGCATACGAAAAGAAATGAAAGTAAAACACAGTTACCTCTAGAGCTGCCAGAACAGACAGACTTTGTGCTTCTATGGCCTGTATCCTTCTCTATCTCCACAGGTGGATAGCTTGACACAGGAGGCTCATTCCCCACAATGTCAACATCCTCATCAGCCTGGTCATTCCCTGAAAATGCAAAAGACAAACAGAAAACAAGTCAGATGAATAACATAGCCTAGAAGGTGTGATATTAAGCACAAGGATTTGAAAGATGACCTTTGCCTTGTTGCATGGATGAATTACTCAGTCCAGATTCATTCAATAGCTGCATCAGAAAAAATTCCCAAAATGCAAACAAAAATAAATAAGAATTAGAAGTAGGAAACTATTTTGCAAATATATATTTATATATATATATATATATATATATATTACTTTAAAGCAACAAAAGCAGGCAATGGTACTGATTTTTCAGCCTTTACTAGGTGAGAATATGTACCTCAATTTCACAAGGTTCAGCTCTTGATTGTTTTTTCTGTTTCTCTTGCAAATAGTCATCTAAAAGCCTCTTCAATGTGAACAAGGTATCATCACTAAGGTCGTCAATATCGATCTCAATTTCTTCCTCTCCAGATTCCCTTCCATTTGAACTGTTCTCCCTCAAGAAATCAATAATATGCATAGGCATTTCAGTGAGCAAAGATTCAAGTTCTCTGCCTAGATTGTGCTTTTCCTCATCAGTCATTCTCTTTATAGGCTCCTTTATAAGTTCTTGGGCCACCAAGGTTGTCTTCCTCTTTTTTGCAGGAGGCATTATCTTAGGAGTTTCTATGTCCTCCGCAGGAGCTTTACTTTGTACCAACTGGGTACCGGTAACTGGTAACTTCTTCTCAATATTTTTCCACCTCACTTCGAAAAACTTGTTAAGGGTATCAGCCATAACGTGGACATCATTTCCGGGGGGGTTATAGGTCATTGCATTACTGAAAGTAAGCCTCACATCAGCATGAAACTCCAAGGGGCTTGCATATACACCTGATGCTATCTTCTTTTTAATTGTTCCTAGATCCATTGGGTGCTTTATAACAGTAAAGTAATCTGGAATATTCAACTTCACTATATCTACTGGTTTGTTGAAGACCCATCCATGCTGGTGGCCCATCAATCGTTTTAGAAGACCCTCACACTGCTTCATCAAGATAATATTTGAGGTGTTCGCTGCTGAAGCATTTTTTGCAGACTCAGATTTTCCTGAAAGAGTCCGATTAAACTTATGCGCCTTGCTACTCAAAGGATTCCCTTTCTTCCCAGGCCTAGAAGCCATCATGGACGATTTATGAAAATCCTGTACATGAGGTAAATTTTGCCCATTGCTACAACTAAGAATATCACTGGAGGATGACACAGTTACCCCATTTGTCCTTTGCAACTCAACTTTCTTCTGAAGCATCCGTATCTGGTCCAATTCATGTCTCAACCTATGTATCAAATCCTTTCTTTCAGACTGTGACATTTTTGACAGGGAAAGTACTTGTATAGGTACACCAAAAGCATCACGTTTATCAAGGTTCAAACTGATACATTTTCTCTTCGGGGCACTTGAATCTTCTGAAACAGTAATCTCAGTATCTATTCGTCCTGAGCTACCAGATCCCTCTGATTCACCAGGAGGCTCATATGGGCCACAATAATACTCTCCTGCAAACCTATTACTCTTTGCCAACATCTTAGCCAAAACACCCTTCTTTTCACTTCCCTTTATTCAGTGTAAAGGAGCTGCTGGTTTAATCACCATTCTCTGAAGATATCAACCATAGCAACATTATCCCGTCTGCTTTCTAGAGTAACTTCATAGGCCACCCTTTAAACACAACTACTAGAGCAAAGTTTGATAAAAGTTTTAGACAAATTTAGATCAACACTTACACGCGTTTAACCAAACATGAAATCTTTAACCATTTTGTTCACTTTTTTGAACTACCCATCCTTTGAAAGACTCCAATTCACCAGCTTAAACCCTAGAGAACATTAATAGGATTATAGGAATCCAAATTCTCCCATTCCACAATGAATATACCCAGATTTATATCTTTTCCAATAATGAAAATAAATTAAATTGCATTTTGAACGTATTGATGGTTGTATTAAAGCAGCTCTTACATTCATTTACCCAAATCCTGAAATTTCATACATTTTGTTCACTAATTTACACTACCCCAAATTTGCCAGATCCTATAAAACACTAAAAAAAAAAAAAACCCCAAAATTCACATTTAATAATTTTCAATCATGCATGGGAAATTAAAATTGCAAGATAGAGAGAAACTAGCTGACTGATTTATATTTGAAAAATTATAGTAGCATTCACTATTTCAAAGCTCAAATCTTTACACCTGAAGAAGTTTGATACAACAAAAACCCTAATCCAATATCAAACCCCTCTCCCTAAAAAACCCAAACCCGGATCCAAAAGAACAAATTCTAAAACCAATAACAAACCAATAACAATTACCAGTCTGCCACTGCTCCTTCGCTGTACTTCGAATCTCGAAAACCCTTTCTTCAATTCCTTTATCTTTTCGGCGACCAAGTAAAAGAGATAACCAAAAAAACCACAAGAAAAACTCTAGATCAAGAAACCCTCCGGCAATTAATAATTTAATTTGTAAAAAAATATAAAAATAATCTATTTTTTAAAATTTGGATCGCAAAATGTTACTAGCGAGCCTTTTTTAAAAAAACAAAAAAAAAAATAGCCAAAGAGTCGGCTTTCGTTCTTCCTCTCTCTATTTTAAAGCGCTTTTGCTTACTTTTTTGGAATTATAACCGTTGGATTCAAGATGAAAGTGATCGAACGGTTAGATTCAAGTGCAATCTCAACCGTCCGTTTTTGGTGTGCTGATTTAGCACAATTAATCTGTTAACATTTTTGTCTTTAATGAGTCGATTAAGTTTGTAATAACACAGGTTTCCCGGAGCGTTGATAAAGGTACAGCCGAGGAGGAACCCTAACGTCACGATTCGATCTTATTGGAGGAATTTCTTATTGGGAGTTAAGATGATGACGTGGTGGAATTTTATTGCATGAGATTAGTAGTACAGTAAACGTGGGTTTAATTTCGATTTGTCCATAGAAGGTACCAAAGACATCAATCAATCAATCACCTTTGCGGCTTTCTCTTTAATGCAACGCGGTCTGACACGTGGGAGGAAATCATAAGATGCCCTCGTAACTATGTAAAGGGCATGATCTTTTCTAAGATTTTAAAAAATTTTAGATGAAAACATTCCAAAATTCATTAATTAAAATGATTGGTTTTTGTATAATTTGGATTAGAAGTGTAATCGAATCGAGTCGATATAGTGTGGTGTTTGAATTTGAGTTTGATTCAAAAATTTAATATTCGATATTCGGCTTGAACTCAATCGAATTTTATTTTTTAAACTCGAGCTCGGTTCGAGATCGAGTTCGAATTACTCGAGCTCGCTCGATTAGGCTCGATTATATAAGTTTGATTTTTTATTCGAACTAGAGCTCGATTCTAAGATTCGACTTGAGCTCGAACTCGAGCTCGCTATTACACTTATTAAATAAATATTATTATATAATAATATATATTATTAAAATATATAAAAAGCTCGGAGTTCGATTAGGCTCACGAGCTACTTGAGTCGGGTATCTAAGTGCTTGAATTCGTTTCGCTCGATAGCTCGAGTAGCTCGAGCTCGAGCTCGACTCGATTAAAATCGAGTCGAATTCGAGTTTTACTCGAGTTGAGTCTGAATAACTTTTGAGCACCACTGTATCACTTACCGCTCTAATTTAGATTAGATTCGAATTAAAATAAAATAATTATAAAATATAAAATAAAATTTGTAATATATGTATTATTAAATTTTTTGAAAATGTATAAATATTATTAATAAAATTAAAATTAAATTATCTTTTTAAATTTTAATTATGTATTTTATAATGAGTTATGTGTAATAAATTAAAATACATAAAAATGGCGCTGTACTGATCCACGCTCAGAACTCCGTTAAGCTCATCGGCTTCTTCTCTACCCTTAAAACTCTCTTCTTTTACAGTAATCATGCAAATACTGATTTAAGCAACCCAAATATAATTGCAAATTTGGGCCTCGTCCAACAACATGATATAAATGGCTTTTAAGACTAGGGTCGTGTTTTTTAATTCTTAGCCCATTTACGACTAGGCCTACGGGATTGGAGCCAAGGCTACGTTATGGCCATCAATCATCAAAGTTTGGAATGGCCAACTTTACCACATGTCATAATTCTGACCATAATTTACTTTTCTAATTATTCGTTCTACCAAAAAAAAATTATTAAATTTATTATTTTTCTATGTCCTAACATCTGTCATTTAGATGTTTATTCAGTACTAATAAAGTTAGGCTACAATCGATGCGACGTTTGACCAAAAAAATAAAATAAAAGAAGACTGACACAGACATTTCCAATTTCTCAACTCTCATTGGGTGACACTCATGACACGTGGACCCCTTAATTGATTCCCCCACGTCACATCAAAATCTGTCTCAAGAATCTTTTTTATCACACCATCCACGCGTCCTCTTTCGTACTATTTTCTGTTCCTCGCTGTGATCACGGTATCCCACTCTCAGCCCCGAGCGTGCTGACACTGCAACTTTATTATCCAGCAAGGTTGAGGAGTTTGATATACAATGATGAGAACTAATTTGGATCAGAAATACTACTAATCTTGATGAGATTAAAAATAAAATAATAATATATTTACATATAATCATAGTTATAATAGTCAAATGAATATAATAAAAAATAATTATTAAAAATATTATATTAAAATAAAAATAAAAATGAAAAGTGGTCGGTAAATTTAGCTTTTTATATTCATTTTTCTATTAGAAAAACTTTCAACTCTAAATTTATTAAAATTAAATTAAAAAAACTTGAAGATTAATTAATTCGTTTAAATTCTATATTCATTTTTTTTTTATTTTAACGTATCATAATAGTTTCAGCTGTTTGCCCCGATCACACAACTACAGTAGAAAGGCCTCAGTAATTTTTTTAGTAAAAAATTATAGTGATTCCAAAATACCACGTGGCAGCAGCAGATGAGATCAAATCCCATCAAGGAAACACAGCGAACCTCTGTAAATATGGGATGACGTCACGAATATCTACCATTAGATCCACATCTTTAATGAATCCGCCACGCGTCCGTCTTCGTACTGTCATGTCTCCTTCATTATACCACCTCTCCCACGCGCAAATTTGGTAAGTTCCCTTCACTCCCTATTTTAGGTTAATAATTTTATATTTTCTGTATTAATTTTGTATTTTTTTCAATTTTTTTTTAGAAAAAACTCATTTGTTATATATTGATAACAAATTTTTTAAATTTTTTAATCATAATTAAAAGGCCATCAAATATTTTATTTCTTAATAAAATTTAAAATTTAATCTAATTAATGAAATTTTAAAATAATTTTATTAACAATATATAAAATAATTTTTAAAACAAATAAATTTATTTCACAAGCTTTTATAATATAGATCTTTTAAATATATCAATATTGTAGATTTAATTTAAAAATTATGATGGGATTCAGATAAATTTAAAATATGAGTTAATTTAATTACGTAGAGAGTTATATGAAGTATAGTTAATAAAAATGTGATTATTTTATAAAGTATTGAAGAGAAACAATTATTAACAATAGTTTGTTAAAAAAATGGAAGTGAATTTTTTTAAAATATATAAATAATATTTAAATTTTATAATTATTATTATTAAAAAATTTATATTCAAAGATCAGAATAAAAAAATCTGAAAAATAATTATTAAACATATATTAAAAAAATTAAAAAAAAATATTAATGTGATTTTTTTTTTTATAAGACGACGGAACTGCTTGGGTATCGAGTAAATTGTACGGTAATGTTCACGGTCGGGGAAGTGGCGAGTGGGAGAATGTAAGATATGAACTATGGGAACCGAATTTAGAGGTCGAAAGCTAATGAGAAAAGACCACGTGCGCACTTTCTCGAACCTCCCCATTCAAATGCCTTTATGCTCTTTTCCACTTTATGCGACAGTAAAAACACTCTACTCCCTAGACGATGGCCATGTGTCCTACCCTTTCGGCAGTGCCGAACACAAGGCTTCTTCTCATTGGTTCTCATCGTGGGCCCATCTCCAACGCTCAATCACACCAGATTCGCTCCATTCACTTTTCCATGGCCCCACCTCTAAATTTTAAACCAATCAAATCCCCCCCACTGTTCCTTTGTTTCCCAAGCCACGTGTTACTTCTCTGTTAATTATCGCTTTTCATAAACAAAACCTTCAAAAAATAAAAATAAAAAAATAAACTGAAATTTCAGAGAGAAGAAAGATCGAGAAGAAGGGATGAGAAGCACTGATTTCTCCGTGGGTGGTTTTAACGGCGGCGGAGAGATGAACGGTGGTCAGAAATGGAGCGTGGTTGGCTACACAGGTGGTTCACAAGATAAGACGGGAATCAACTCGATATTGCTAAGATTCCGGCCGATAGCTCCAAAACCGGTTGCCGTAGAGTCAGGTTCCGGCGGGATTCAGTTTGATAACAAAAACTTGTTGCTTTGTAAGCCAAGAGCTAAAAGAAGGTACGTAAGGGTTCGAAAGAATAATATCAGGAGAAAGAAAAGATCGTCACCAGATCATGAAGAAGCTTCAAAGAATCCCGAAAAGGTTGTTACTTTACAGTTATTGCCAGAAAAAACTGATGCAAACGGATCGATTAACAATCAAAACGGTATAGTTTTGGAGAAAAATCTAGATCCACCTTTATTTAACTTAAACTTCAACAACCGGTGGGTTGATCGCATGGGTGTTATTGAGGAACCTGATCGGATGGTGATGATGAGTCAAAAGCGGAGGGTAACGGTGGTGGAATCGTGGGTGACGGTGGAATGCGTGACCGACAGTTGCATGGAAGGGAGAGAGTTAGGGAGTACGGACGTGGAAAGGATGAAGAATCTGGATGCCGACACGTGTCCAGGGTTTATTTCTGATGGTTTGAATAGGGTTCAGTGGGTTAACCTAGCTTACAAAAAGATGTTGACGGAATGGGAAGGGAATGACGACTGGCTGCCGTCGCCACAACCGGAGATAAAGGTTTGGCTTGTGACAAAACAAGAGCTACCTAGGTTTAGCACTGCATTCTCATGCAAGGTAAGATTGCAGAACACGTGGCAGAGGGACAAGTGTTCGAAAATGTTCCCGTGTGATGTCTGGAAAATGGATGGCAGTGGTACTGGTAGCGGTGACGGCCTTTTTGCATGGCTGCTCGACGTCGAGGCCGCCCTCAGCCTCGGCCGGTAACAAATACCAGTATCAAAGGAGAAAATAAAGAAGAACAGAGGGAAAATCAGGTAATGTGGGCTGTTTCTTTTAAATAAAAACAAGGTACAAAAGCCAAATGTTAAGTAGGATTATTTCTAGAAATTGAAGACTAAATGTATGGTATCAAATGCAATAGCCAGTTTATTCACGGAACTTGATGAAAAGAAAGAAAACGAGGTATACTAGACAGGGTTTTGAAGAGCGATTTAGGCTTTAACCAATCAAACCCCATATTCATTGGAATCGAT
The DNA here is from genome assembly GCA_033439115.1 of Firmiana major. Taxonomy (NCBI): domain Eukaryota; kingdom Viridiplantae; phylum Streptophyta; class Magnoliopsida; order Malvales; family Malvaceae; genus Firmiana; species Firmiana major. The sequence goes on from CM065904.1 coordinate 70,958,542, forward strand.
CCAAACTCTAGGATTTAGCTTTTCTTAAATCTATTGTGGTTTATAATAATGTTAGCGAGAAAGTGTAAGGTTGGCAAAGCAGGATTTGCTGGTACAAACAACTTTTCTTTTTATCTTCTACTTTTATAAAATATGGGACAGGTGGAGGATGCTTCTACATAGAATGAAAACTACCCGAGATTCAAGAACATAACAGAAGTTTTCATGACATAATATAATTACGACAAAATAACTAGGTAACTAAGGAGGGCGATTTTGATGTTACTGCAAAAATTATTGTTTTATATATTAAAATTTATAAGTTTAATTATGAAAATAGTTGTCTTTTTATTAATGCAACAAAAAAAAATTGTACATTAAATTTGTCAAAAACTAAATAAGTCAAGTAAAGTTAGTAACATATAGTATATTATGTAATTTTATAAAAAGCATTCTTTCTTTATCGAAACGACGTTCAAATCTTCGTATTGGATAATTCAATAACATGTAGTACGTGTAGCTTAGTATTATTATCTGCTGCAATATGCTGACAGGAAATTGTACTGACAATGACCCTTTTTTTTTGTGGTGGTTTTGTTTTTGGCAGGTAAGTAGATGGGCAAATATGCTACATGGTTGGTCCATTAATTGAATTCTTCAGGATTTGTTGTGATAAATGTGGATTGGCCGGTTTAACTTGGGTTGTGGCCTGAATGCCTTCTGCTCATTAGCTAGCTAGGATTTGAATTCCTATTCAGCCATCCATAGTTCCCAACCAAGACCTAGCTAGGATCATATCTAAGTATTAAGAGTGTTGAGAAAATTACTAATGTTACCACCCACCACATAAACAAACTTGTGAACACAATTACACAAATTACTTAGAAGGATCTAGATATTCGAAGCTAACAACCATATGTGTCTGTCACACACACAAAATTACCCAAAAGAGTTGAAAACACACTCACATTAGGTCAAACTACTTTTTTAATAAGTGTACAAAAAGTTTCATATTAGGCTATATATATATATACACATATACATATAAAGGTGGTACTATATAATAAATGTGGGTTCCATCCTATAGAATTGGATATATATATATGTATGTATGTATGTGTGCATGCATATGAGATAAAACAATGGAAGCTATACGATGATTAGTCTTGTACTTATAGATGATGATGATTAAGAGAACAGGACCTTTAGGGTGTTTTTGAGGGCTTTTCAATGGACTTATTTAGGTTGTGCTTAGTTAAGTTCATTATTTAAATAAAAAAAGATTAATTTTTAGTGTTTAGTACTTTTGCATTTAAAAAGATTATTGCACTCATTAATTGAAAGGAGGTTAATTTAAGCAGCAAGTTCATTTAGTGCAGTCTTTTTTTTTTTTTTTGGTTTCTTTTCAGAAGCTAAGAAAAAGATGATGCATACAGTTTAACTTAAAGGTAGCCTATAAGGTGTGGGATACATGCATGCATGATGTTGGACAACTGACAATTGCATGCTTGTAACTAATATATATATACACACGCACGAATAAGATGGCATGAGGACATACGCGCGAAAATCTCTGACGTCTTTGGATTAGAGAATAATTGAGCTTATCCGCTACCCATGCATGCATACACTAGTATTATGTATGATGGATTTATTGTGTAGTAGGATGGGTAGCTAAAAACTTTAGAATTAGATGAGTGAGAGGTTGAATCGAAATGGGTGGATGCAGAAAACAAATAACAAAAGATAAATTAAAAAGATTTACCAAAACAAATGGAGTATTAATTAATAAGATTGCTCTTTAAATAAGTGAAATAGCATTCATAGCAATTCAAGTTATATCTTAGTATGCATGTTATATTACTAAATCTATTTAAGAGTTGAGTTACTAGTTGAAACCCAAAGATCCATTTAATTTTTACATAGATTCGGATAAAAATATTTATAAATTCATTAAATGAGTTTGAATTTAAAAATTAAAACTCGATAAAATATCGGGTTAGGTTTGGGTTTACTATTTGAGGTCCAAGTTCTATCGATCCGATAATTAAATTTTTTTTATATTAACGTAATTTATAATTACTTTTTTTTAATTTAATTTGAATTTTTTTTGAGTCTTTAATTTAATGTTGATGTCTCTTGTATTTTTTTATTTTTTTAAGAATTTATTTAAATTTATTTATTATATTTATTAACTATTATGTGATTTGATTTTTTATATTTTATAATATTTTAAAAAAAATTAATAATATTTAAGTAAATTTGGACGGATTCAAATTAATTCAAATTAGGTTAAATTTAAGTTTATTTTCAATCTTCTAATACTTTATTTAAACCTCTAACTAGTTATTACTTGCTGATGTGATTTGTTTAAGATTTGGATCCTTATTCTTCTTTAGTGTATGCTTATGACTTCCATGGCTGTTACAATATTTTCCCCATAACACCATTTTCTTAATTTGGCAAGGTTATTCTCAGCAACGGCGGACGTCGACAACGAAGGAAAAGGATCAAAAGGAAAGAATTTATCATGTAAAGTTTACTCTTGGAAGTGTATATATGCATGATAAGTTTTGAACTAAGGGAAATATAAAGGTAGTACTGAATAACTCCATTGCCACGGCCAGCTGTTATATAGATCAAGGTTTGAAGCCTACCCAGATTTTTGGTCGAAACATCAACCAAACTTCACCCAAGCAAAGATTCATGCACGCTATCTTAGGTGAAAGAGTGGACAAGTTATATTAATAAGGCCCTAATTTTGTATCTGCAAAGCAACGAACATGGATGAAGCTAATGCTATGTAGGCGGGTATGTGACTTTCCAGCATATTTTTTTTCTTTGATTTGTGAAAGTTTTATTAATTTTGAACCTATTAAATTATAAGAAAAATAATTTTCGCAGTATTTACATTCATCTTCTATTTTCAGCCATGCATATTGAATTTATAATTTATGAATACGTTTTTGGAAGTTGTATTTAATTTTATTTGAATTAAAAATGAATTTCAGTAAAAGTTTCAATTATAATTGTTGTTCTTACTATCAACAATTATTTGTTGTTGACGTATCTACCTCGATATTTATATCCTATATTTCAGAAGATTCTAAAAAAAATGATTAGAAAGACGCATGAGATATTCATTGCGTTTGCATTTTGATATTTAAATTAGAGAATAATTTTGACAGAATTTTTATAAAAAATTATCTTTTAATTTGAGAATCATATTTGATTCTTATTTATAAAAAATTTTTTCATTCTTTAATTATGTTTTTATTTTTTTATAAAAATATTTCAATATATCATATCATCCTCTAATATATCACGTGTTTTAATATAATTGATTGAAATGACATTAAAAATATTATTTATGAGAATAATAAAAATAAATCATGTTGAATAATAAATGGTCAATTTTTTTTTACAATATAATTATTAAACAGGATTTTAAATTTAAAAGAATTATATATTGACGAAAAATAATGGTGTCGTGGCGTCCGATCTTTATTCCGCTATAGAAACCGAGTTTAGAGGTCAAAAGCTAATGAAATAAGACCACGTGTGCACATTCTCGAACCTCCCCCTCCCCTCTCAAATGCCTTTTATGCTCTTTTCCACTTCGTGCGGCAGTAAAGAAAACTCTGCCCTCGAGACGATGCCCACGTGTCCTCTGTCTTTGGGCAGTAGAGAACACAAGGCTTCTTCTCATTGGTCCTCCTCGTGGTCCGATCTCCAACACTCCATCACACCAGATTCGCCCACTGCACTTTTCTACTGGGCCCCACCCTAAAGTTTCAACCAATGGAATCCCTTCGTTGTTCCATGGCTAGCCTAACCACGTGTTACTTCTGTGTTAATCGACCGCTATGATTATCGCTTCTCATAAACGAGCATTCCCAAAAAAAAAAAAAAAAAAACTGAAATTTAAGAGAGAAAAGAAAGATAGAGATTTTGAAGAGAGAAGAAGGGATGAGAAGCTCTGATATCTCTGTGGGTGGTTTTAACGGCGGCGGAGATATGAACGGCGGTGAGAAATGGAGCATGGTTAGCTACAAAGCGGGTTCACAAGATAAGACGGGGATCAGTTCGATAATGTTAAGATTCCGACCGATAGCTCCAAAACCGGTTTCCGGTGAGTCAGATCCCGGTGGGATTCAGTTTGATAACAATAACTTGTTGCTTTGTAAGCCAAGAGCTAAAAGAAAGTACGTTAGGGTTCGAAAGAATAATACCAGGAGGAAGAAAAGATCATCATCAGATCATGAAGAAGCTTCAAAGAATCCTGAAAAGGGTGTTACTTTGCAGTTATTACCAGAAAAAACTGGAACAAACGGATCAATTAATAGTCAAAACGCTGCAGTTCAGCAGGAAAATCAGGATCCCCCTTCATTATTTAACTTGAACTTAAACAACCTTTGGGTTGACCCCATGGGAGTTATCGAGGAACCTGATCGGATGGGGGTGATGAGTCAAAAGCGGAGGGTAACTGTGGTGGAGTCGTGGGTGACGGTGGAGTGCGTGACGGACAGTTGCATGGAAGGGAGAGAACTAGGGAGTACAGACATGGAAAAGATGAACAATCTGGATGCTGACACGTGTCCCGGGTTTATATCAGATAGTTTGCCTAGGGTTCAGTGGGTTAACCAAGCTTACAAAAAGATGTTGACGGTGGCGGAATGGAATGACGACGGGCTGCCGTCAGCACCACCGGAGATAATGGTTTGGCTGATTACTAAACAAGAACTACCTAGGTTTAGCACAGCATTCTCATGCAAGGTAAGATTGCAGCACACGGGGCAGAAGGAGAAGAGTTCGAAAATGTTGCCGTGTGATGTCTGGAAAATGGACGGTGGTGGCAGTGGTAACGGCCTCCTTGCATGGCGACTCGACGTCGAGGCCGCCCTTAGCCTCGGCCGTTAATGAAAATGAGTATAAATAAAGAGAAAAACGAAGCAGAATAGTAGAAGAATCAGGTAATGTGGACTGTTTCTTTAACTAAAATCATGGTTATTAACTAGAAAATTTTCTAGAAAAATCAAATGCAATCGGCAGTGCGTTCACGGAACTTGAAGGTGCTTTAGGTATTAAACATTAAGTAATGAAATCCCAAATTCCTAGGAATCCCAAACTCTAGGATTATGCTTTCCTATTGCTTATAATGTTAATAGTCAGGAAATGTTGGGTTGGAAAAGCAGTATTTGCTGGCAGTTGGTACATATGACTTTTCCCTTTATCTTCTACTTTTATCAGAAATGGGACAAGTGGAGGATATATTGCTACGTGAAATGAAAATCACCCAACATTCAAAATCATAGCACTATTTTGTCCTTTTAATTTCGTGATGTGATTAATATTAATAATTTAACATAAATTTTATAATTTACTTGAAAATATTGAAATAAATGTTATCATGATAATCATGATGATGATAAATTAGGTTACTTCATAGTATTGTTCAGAAGCTATCTTCGAATCTTAGCGGACAATTCAGTAATTCAGTAACATACATTATGGTTTGATTACTAGTGATATATGGTGACAGAAAATTGGAGTACTGATAATGATTTGTTTGTTGTTTTGTGGTGTTGTTTTCGGCAGGTAGGTTGATGGGGAATTGTGCTTGCACAGTTGGTCCATTGATATAATCCTTCGGTTTTGGTTGTTATATGAGGATTGGCTGGTTGAACTTGGGTTGTCATCTGAATGATTTATGCTGACTTGCTAGCTAGAAATTTCCTCTCCGTTCACTAGCCATCCACATCCTAGACCTAGCTAGCCATGACCATAGATAGGTACTAAAGCTGTTAAGAAACCTAGTACTATACCACCCACCAAATTAAACAAACTTGCATGTGAACACGGACTACACTAATTGTTGATGAGGATTCAAACATCCAAGGTTAACTATATATGTATGTATGTATGTATGCATGCATGCAAAAAGAGTTGAGAATTAAGCCATATACATACATACATACACATACATACATATATATATATATATATATATATATATATAAAGGTAGCACTACCAATCTCTCTCTCTCTCTCTCTCTCCCCCCAAAACTAACTGTTATTAGTATTTATATATCTTTATATGCATGTAGTGTGAAATAATGGTGCATGAGTGTAATTTAATACTTATATATTTATATATCCACACACATAATACATGCATACATACTATGTATATATATGTATATATACGTTGTATATTTTCAAAATACACTTAAGTTCAAGGCTAAAAGTTGAAGATAACATAATAAATTTGGGTTCCATCCTATAGATTTTGATATATTTATATATGTATGTCTCTGTATGTGTATGCATATGAGATGAAACAATGGAAACAAAGGATGATTAGTCTTATAAATAATGATGATTAAGAGAAAAAGACCTTTAGATGGGGTGTTTTCTAGGGCTTTTCAATGGATTATTTTGTTGGCTTAGTTAAGTTGATTATTCTCAAAGAAGATTATTTTTTAGTGTTTACGACTATGATTGTTTTGCATTTAAAGATTATTGCACTAATTAATTGAAAGGAGGTTCATTCAAGTAGCAAGTTCATTTACGGCAGTCTTTTTTTTTATTTTTTGGTTTCTTTTGATGAGCTAAGATATGATGATGCATATTGTTTGAGTTAATTTATAATCATCCCATAATGTGTGGGATGCATGCATGCATGATGTTGGACCACTGACAGTTGGCATATTTATGATTAATATAGGAAAATGAGTTATATATATATATATATATATTTGTCAAAATACTCGCACACAAAAAAGATGACATGAAGACAAATGGGCATATACAGAAAACAAATAACAAAAGATTAAAAGTAAAACCATAGTCTTACTTAATAAGATTGCTCTTTAAATAAGTAAAATAGCTTTCATTGCAATTCGAGTTATATTTTAATTTTCCTTTTGTGTGTGCATCCTTATATGTCTTTGATGACTGTTACAATATTTTTCCCCTCGGGTAAATCAGTCTCTATTTTCTAACAAATTTCCTTCATTTGGCAGGTTTTTCGTGTCGACGTCGAAGGATCTAAAAGATAGAACTGAAGTTGTACAGTTTACTCCTGGAAATGTATATATGCAAGTGTTGAAAGGGAATTATAAAGGTAGTACCGAATAACTCCATTGCTATGGCAAGCTGTCATATAGATCAAGGTTTGAAGCGAAGCTAGCCCAGATTTTTGGTCAAAACATCAATCAAACTTCACCAAAGCAAAGACTCATGCACGTTGATCTGGGTGAAAGATTGGAGATGTTATAATAAGGCCTAAGCTGTGCTAAGCAAATTTAAAATACATCTGCTCAAGATGAACATGGATTGAGTGAATGCATGCTATGTAGAAAAACTATGTAGCAATATGTATGAATCAAAGGCTGGTATGTGACTTTCCAGCTCTTTTTTCTTTGAATTGATAAAGTGGGATTTGAACTTTTGGTTATTGCCCTTGAGCGTATTAAATTATAAAAGAAAATATCGCCATATTTACATGCATATGAGATTCATAATTCATGAATATAAATCTATAGAGATATGCAGTATTTTTTTTGAAAGATCCAAATTTCTATTTTATAAGTAATCTAGCAATCCGAATGATTAGATAAACTATTTGAACAAAATCTTTTAAATAAGACGTAGTGGTTAAAAATTATTATTTTCTATAAGATTAACAAAATTTCCTCTCTATATCAGCTCATATATAGAAAGTTGCATATTATATCCATCATCTAATCTACATAAAGAAACCTAAAAAATAGCCTAAACCTATATCTAATATAAGTGTGTCACCATCATGCTCTAACACTTAGAGGCTACCAAATCTAAAAATATCATACAATATCCAATATGTAATTAATAACTGAAAGATCTTAGTTCTTTGTGTTTGTTATGGAATGGGTTCAAATTAATTTTATGATGGCTACTAGGTTCACTTGGCATGTTAAAAAAATCCAACCATTATTCGGTGGACCAAGTTTAAGAATGGTTTTCAACATCCTTAAATAACATAAGGGATTTGGTCTTGTCATCAATCATTATGTTCTACATATAGATCTACTCTAGATAGTCATTTTTTTCTGACTAATTTGCCTTTGCTCATTTATGGAGGTATTTTTCCTAAGTACTGCTGTTTAAAAATGTCTTTAATAATAGCTTATGAATAGAAAACTTGTTCATGAATTAGCCAATCTTTTCAAACCCAAAGTTTGATCCAATTTTTGGATAAGATTATAGGCTTAAGCTTGAAAATTGAGGTTCGATAAAAGGAGAATAAAAATGAGTTTAAATTTACTATTTAAAGTCTAAATCAACTTGATTAGATCTGACTCTATAATTATAATTTTTTTTTACTTTTTTTTTATAATTTAGTTAATTTGATATTTGATTAAAATATGATAATGTAGTTTGTAAAATTTTAGATTTTTTTTTAAAAGATATGTCAGAAAGCTATTGAAAATATACTGATGCAAATTATTGGTTTGAGCTTATGTTATTTTTTTAGATTGTGGTTTTGAATTTCATGTTTTTATAGTTTTTTTTGTAAAAATTCATTTATATTTATTGTGTTATATTTATCAATTACGATGTGTTCTTTAAGATTATTTTAATTTTAAAATATTAATAGTGTTTGAGTGGATTTAAATGGGTTTGAACTTATTTGATGTATGTAAAGAAAAATTGAGCAAAAAATTAAGGTTGAGAAATTGAATCAAGTCAGACTCAAATTCACCTTCAATCCCTTATTATCCTTTCTAAACTCGATTTGAACTCTGCTAAGCAAGATTTATTTCAATTATTTCATATAATCTCTTAAGAAATGATTTCCAATAGGTATAGAATTTGAATTTCAATAAACTCTTGTGTGATAAATCATTTTTTTGTTTTGTAATTGAAATCGATTTGGTTTATTGAAAATGATTTTCAAAGAATAATTTATGCATTTTTAGTATTTGATTGGCAGAAAATTGATTGATCAATAGAAAATGATTTCCTGATCAACGAAAAGGTAAACTATTTTTCTAAAAATTGTCTTACGCTTTTAAAAAGAGAAAACATTTTCTCAAAAAAATATTTGTCTATGTCTAAGATTATTTATCAAATTCGTAAGTATAATTTTACTAGAGTTAAACTTAGATATGAATTTTTTAAACTTTAATTTAATTTAACTCTACATAAAATATTATTAGTTAATTAAATTGAAATTTTTAAATACTAAACTATTAACATTAGAAATTTTTCAATATTTTAATTAAAATATTTTATTTTATATATTATTAATCCTAAATATTTTTAATATTTCAGTAATAAAAATATTATATTATTATTTTAATAATAAATCATAAATACTAATTTAATAAATAATTTATTTATTATTTAAATAATTAATATTTTTAGTAATTTATTAATATTTAAATTTAAGATTTTATATCTTATTTAAAAATATTTTTATATTAATATTTTAATAATAAATATAAATGAATAATACTTTCCTTATAATTTTACTAATAAATACTTTTAATATAAAATATAATTACCACCCATCTCTCTCATTCTGAGACCTAGGGAAAGAAAACTTCTGAATAGGTATTTTCTTTAGAAAATATTTTGGCAGTAAAGGATGATTTTCCTTTTGTTTGGATATTAAATCACATTAATCTTCTGTTTATTTGCAGAGAATTTTTTTTTTTAATACTTTAACCTTTGTTCATTGTGGATTTTCTTGGTAAGCAAACAGATTTTGTTTATTTGCTGAGAATTATTCTTTTTGATACTTTAACCTTAGTTCATTGTGGATTTTCTTGGGAAGCAAACAGATTTATGCTAAAAAATTATAGTCCTACAAGAATGAGAATTTGGTTAATTGTTCCAAATTCTTTGTTAAGTTTTCTTAGCCTACAAATACTTAAGGGATCTTTATCATTTCACCTAAAAGAAAGAACATTTTCCCCTAAAGAACCCAAAAAGAAACCATTTTTGGAATTGCATTTGATCATGTTTTAAGTTGCTTTTGAACATAATAATGGCTGAGTTTTGATTTATCTTTCTTGATGAAAAATGCCACTGATTTCTTTGGTGGTAGCAGTAAAAGCACGAAGGTGATAGAGGTTGGTAATTGCACCGTGTGGTCACAACTCCATTACCTTGCATCGATCTTTAAGCGAGTGGGGGTGATAGAATACTATGTTACCCAAACCCAATTATAAAAAAAATTAATTTATTAAATATTATAATTAAAATTTTTAACTTCAACTTTTTTACGAGTTAAATTAAATTTATTAATTAAATTTTTTAATAATTTATTTTAAAATTAATTTTAAATTTAAATTTAAAAATCAAATTTTGATTAAATAAATAAGTAATTTAACGAATTTAGATAATTAACAAGTATTTTATATGTTATGTAAATAAAATTTGGATAACACAAATTAAAATAATTGAGGTTGAATATTATAAAAAATAATCAAATTTAAGTTCCGCCATCCCAAATTTATGGGTACCGATCCGTTCACATTCTTACATGTTTTTAAGATGCTGATGGAGTTATGAAGAACTGTTGGAGAGTGCTGAAATGGTAGTTAGTTGTTAGTTGTTAGTAACTGTTAATTTAGTTAATAGCAAATAGTTAAAAGGGGCGGGAAAGTCAAGGTTTTTTTTTTTTTTTTTAAACTCTATCAATATATAAATAGCAAGTTGTAAACAGAATTAATACGTAATGAAATTTACAGATTGATTCTTCTCTTAAAATCTCTACCTTTCTTCTTCTCCATTTCTCCCCTGTTCTGTTCTGTTCTTAGTAAAGCTCGTGGCTTGATTCTTCGATCTTTCTCAAGCTGCTTGCGTCTCATTTCTACTTGGTCTCTCTTGGTTTCTTGCTTGAAAATTCTTACACGCATCAACTGGTTTACTATTTACTATCCATCTCTCTCATTCTTAAGAGAAAGAAAACTTCTAAGCAGGTAATTTTTTTTTAAGAAAATAAGGGTGATTTTCCTTTTATTTGGATATTTAATCACACTGAAACTTCTGTTTATTTGCTTGAATTATTCTTTTTGCTTCTTTAAGCTTTGTTCTTTGTGGATTTTTTTGGAAAGCAAAGATTTTGTTTTTTTACTGAGGATTAATTTTTTTTGATACTGTAAACTTTGTTCATTGTGGATTTTCTTGGAAAGCAAACAGATTTATGCTCACAAATTCTAGGTCTACAAGAATGGGAATTTGTTAATTGCAACAAATTCTATGTTGGGTTTTTTTTGCCTAGAAATATTTATGGGATCTTTTTCTTCTCACCTAAAAGAAAGAACATTTTCCCCTAAAGAACCCAAAAGGAAACCATTTTTGGAATTGCATTTGATCATGTTCTTAGTTGCTTTTGAACATAATAATGGCTGAGTTTTGATTCATCTTTCATGGTGAAAAATGCCACTGATTTCTTTGGTGGTAGCAGTGAAAACAAAAAGGTGATTGAGGTTGGTAATTGCAACATGTGGTCAGAACTCCATGCTGATTTCCTTGAGTCGATCTTTAAGCGAGTGGGGGTGATAGAATACTTGATGTGTGCCTGTGTTTGTAAGTCATGGAGATCAGTTGCTATTGACTTCAAGCAGAAATATATGGCATCTCAAAGCCCACTTGTTTTTCTCAAGCCAAAACATGATGAGGAGTATTGCTACTTCTACGACATGTTGGACCAAAGGCTTTACAGGGCAGCACTGCCTCACCTTGCAGGGACTAGATGTTTCGGGTTCACTTGTGGGTACTTATTCTTATCAGGACGGAGAGAAAACACAGCATACGTATGGCTTGTGAATCCTTTTACAAGACATGAACTCGAATTTCGAAGCCCATGTTATCCGTTTTCTCATGTCATTCTGGCTTCTTTGGCCAACTCTGATCAAGAATTTGTAGTTGTAGCTTTTTCCAGGAAATTCCCCTACTTACAGTTTTGTAGGTCTGGAGATGTTAACTGGACTGTCTTTAGATATGTTAAGCGTCCTCGAAGGTTTATAGATGTTGCTGTCTGCAGGGGTAAGATATATGTCTTGTCTAGATATGGCCAAATCTGGACTTTAAGCTTGAAATCTGATCCTAGGATTAGCAGGCTGCCTGGGACAAGTGTTGCTGCCTCTCAATCTAATCTGCATTTAGTTGCTTCTCATGAAGAGCTGTATATTGTTCACTTTCGTCCTGCAAATTTTATTAAGATTCACAAGCTAGACTTTGAGAGGATGAAATGGGAGAAGGTGACACTACAGGGTGAAGTATTGTTCTTAGGCCACTACAAGTGTTGTGGCATAAGATTCCTACCCCCATCTTGGAGGGGCGGCTGTGAGCACCTGAATCGGGTCTGGTATCTAAGATATGATCCAGAGGAAGAGAATAGTGGCCACCATACAGCACTGTATGTTACTGAGAGGTTGAAACGGCGAATGCGTGCGATTCCAGAGGTTTGGAGACCACCAAAAATCTTCTTTTGGTCACCCATTTGGTATTTTCCTCATTTATCTAGCAGTGTGGATTCAGTTTATGAGGATTAGTTCAAGTTGATGTTCTGAACAAAGCACTAGTTTGTTCTTGTGGTTTGTTCATTTTTACTCTTAAGAGGTGCTAACAAGTCTGGAATTCAGATTTTAGCAGACTTACTGTAAAAGAAAGCACTTGCACTTGGCATGCTTGATTTGCATCAAAACCCTTACTGTAAATAATGATATGGTTCTATGATTCATGTCTCGACTCTTATGGCTCCAGGCAATGCTATTTGGATTTAATTAAAGTGAATCTATGGAAAGTCTAATGGTCTAATGTTAAAGTTCAAAAAAAAAATATAAATGAATTTGACAAAAGTATAAATATATATATGTTTAAAATATCAACACGATTTTTAACATAAAATTTTCATGTTTTATATAGTATGAATACGAATCATACATTTGAATTTCCAAATCTATCTCCAGCCGTATATCCTTAACCATCAACAGTAAATAACAATTCATACCAATTATCTCCGAGGAGGTCAAGAACTGATTCACTGTTTCACCACAAGGGATATTTCCAGAACAGCATGCAAGGAAGAGAAGAAAACAAGAATGGGCAATACAAATTTTGACAGAAAATTTTGTGTTTTATATCATACAAAAACGATTTTACACGAAACGATACACACAAATAGTCATGTATATCACTCCATTACCATTTGAGAAAACAACCAGCAATTGGTCATATGCAACATGAATGATAAAGAAAGTAGAAACCAACCTGAGCTTCTGTTGCAGGGGTGCCATCCTCATCCTCCACAGCACCGTCAGTGATCATTTTATGCATGGCAATTGCTCAATGCTTCCCCAGGAAATTGAGTATTATAGTGTAACGCCACTCACCAATCTACAAAATTGAGAATGATAATTTTTAAGTATGATATATATGAATCTAAAATAAAAGTATTAAATTTAAATGACACTTAAAAAGAAGTTTTATTTTAATGGTATTCATAATTTTTAACTTTATTAATTAATAAGGTGACATTTTGTGATGACAGTGTATAAATTAATAGAAATTATACAATTTGGTGAATCAAATATAAACCCATAATTGAGTTTATAAATACCATGCATTTCTTAATGAAAACCCTTGTATATTCCTTTTGTTACTGGTTTACTAGTTACTACTGTTTTCTCTCATTCTTTAAGGGAAAGAAAACTTCTAAACAGGTATTTTTTTTTAAAGATATTTTTGCAGTAAAGGACGATTTTCCTTTTGTTTTGATATTTAATCACATTAATCTTCTGTTTATTTGCTGAGAATTATTTCTTTTGATACGTACTTTAACCTTTGTTTATTGTGGATTTTCTTGGAAAGCAAACATATTTTTACTTACATTGAAACTTCTGTTTATTTGATGAAAATTATATATATATATATATATATTTATTTATTTTTAGTACTTTAATCTTTGTTCATTGTGGATTTTCTTGAAAAGCAAACAGATTTTTAATCACATTGAAACTTCTGTTTATTTGCTGATACTTGAACCTTTGTTCATTGTGGATTTTCTTGGAAAGCAAACACATTTATGCTCAGAAATTGTAGTTCTGCAAAAATGGGAATTGGGTTAATTGTTCCAAATTCTATGTTGAGTTTTCTTTGCCTAGAAATATTTATGGGATCTTTATCTTTTCACCTAAAAGAAAGCATATTTTCCCCTAAAGAACCCAAAAAGAAACCACTCTTGGAGTTGCATTTGATTATGTTCTTAGTTGCTTTTGAACATAATAATGGCAGAGTTTTGATTCATCTTTCTTGCTGAAAATGCAACTGATTTCTTTGGTGGTAGCAGTAAAAGCAAGAAGGTGACTGAGGTTGGCAATTGCACCATGTGGTCAGAACTCCATCCTGATTTCCTTAAGTTGATCTTTAAGCGAGTGGGGGTGATAGAATACTTGATGTGTGCATGTGTTTGTAAGTCATGGAGATCGGTTGCTAATGCATTCAAGCAGGAATTTATGGCATCTCAACACCCACTTCTTTTTCTCAAGGCAAAACATGCTGAGGAGAATGGCTACATCTACGACATGTTTAACCAAAGGCTTTACAGGGCAGCACTGCCTCACCTTGGAGGGACTAGATGTTTCGGATTTACTTGTGGGTACTTGCTCTTAACAGGATGGAGAGAAAACACATCATACATATGGCTTGTGAATCCTTTTACCAGACATGAACTCAAAATCCGAAGCCCATGTAATCCGTTTTCTCATGTCATTCTGGCTTCTTTGGCCAACTCCGATCAAGAATTTGTAGTCGTTGCTTTTTGCAGGTTTACCCCGTACTTACAGTTTTGTAGGTCTGGAGATGTTAACTGGACTGTCTTTGGATATGCTGAGCAATCTTGGAGACTTATAGATGTTGCTGTCTGCAGGGGTAAGATATATGTCGTGTCTAGCTATGGCGAACTCTGGACTTTAGACTTGAATTCTCATCCTAAATTGACGAGGCTGCCTGTGAAAAGTGTTGCTACCTCTCAACTTTGTCTGCACTTAGTTTCTTCTCATGAAGAACTGTATATTGTTTACTTTCATCCTGATTTATTTCCTATAGACATTCGCAAGCTAGACTTTGAGAGGATGAAATGGGAGAAGGTGAAACCACAGGGGGAAGACTTTTTCTTAGGCGACTTCAACTGTTATGGCATAATCTTCCCAAACCCACCTTTGAGTAACGATTACAGGCACGTGAAGAAGGTCTGGTATCTTAAATACAATCAACAGGAAGAGATTTGTGGCCACCATACGGCACTGTATGCTACTGAGAGCGTCAGAAGTCAAATGCAAGTGATTCCACAGGGTTGGAAACCGCCAATGATCATCTTTGATCCACCCATTTGGTATTTTCCTCATTTATCTAGCAGTGTGGATTCGGTTTATGAGCATTAGCTGAAGTTGATGTTCTGAACAATGCACTAGTTTGTTCTTGTGGTTTGTTCATTTTTACTCTTAAGAGGTGCTAACAAGTCTGGAATTCAGATTTTAGCAGACTTAACTGTAAAAGAAAGCACTTGCACTTGGCATGCTTGATTTGCATCAAGACCCTTACTGTAAATAATGATATGGTTTGATGATTTATGTCTCAACTCTCATGGATGGCTCCAGGCAATGCTATTTGGATTAAATTAAAGTCTAATGGCTCCAGAGCACGTTTTGCACATGAGATGAAAACGACAAAAAGATGCTAGGGTTTAGTAAAAATTATAAATGAATTTGACAAAAGTATAAAAATATGCATATGTTCAAAGTACCAACACGATCCAAAATTTTTATGTTTTACACAGAATGAATGCAAATCATACATTTGAATTGCCAAGTTTATCTCCAGCCATATATCCCTAACCATCAACGGTAAATAACAATTCTTACCAATTATCTCCGAGGAGGCCAAGAAGTGATTCACTGTTTCACCACAAGGAATATTTCCAGAACAGCATGCAAGGAAGAGAAGAAAACAAGAAGGGGCAGTACAAATTTTGACAGAAAATTTTGTGTTTTATATTATATGAAAACAGTTATACATGAAACACAAATCGTCATGTATATCACTCCATTACCATTTGAGAAAAGAACCAGCAATTGGTCATATGCAACATGAAAGACAAAGAAAGTAGAAACCAACCTGAGCTTCTGTTTGCAGGGGTGCCATCTTCATACTCCCCAGCACCGCCAGTGATCATTATGCATTGCAATTGCTCAATGCTTCCCCAGGAAATTGAGTATTATAGTGTAACCCCACTCACCAATCTACAAAATTGAGAATGATAATTTTTAAGTATGATATATATGAATCTAAAATAAAAGTATTAAATTTAAATGACACTTAAAAAGAAGTTTTATTTTAATGGTATTCATTATTTTTAACTTTATTAATTAATTTGGTGACATTTTTGTGATGACAGTTTATAAATTAATAGAAATTATACAATGTGGTGAATCAAATATAAACCCATAATTGAGTTTATAAATACCATGCATCTCTGAATGAAAACCCTTGTATATTCCTTTTGTTACTGGTTTACTAGTTACTACTCTTTTCTCTCATTCTTTAAGGGAAAGAAAACTTCTAAACAGGTATTTTTTTTTTAAAGATATTTTTGCAGTAAAGGATGATTTTCCTTTTGTTTTGATATTTAATCACATTTATCTTCTGTTTATTTGCTGAGAATTATTTCTTTTGATGCGTACTTTAACCTTTGTTCATCTGGATTTTCTTGGAGAGCAAACAGATTTTTACTTACATTGAAACTTCTGTTTATTTGATGAGAATTATATATTTATTTTTAGTACTTTAATCTTTGTTCATTGTGGGTTTTCTTGAAAAGCAAACAGATTTTTAATCACATTGAAACTTCTGTTTATTTGCTGATACTTTAGCCTTTGTACATTGTGGATTTTCTTGGAAAGCAAGCAGATTTACGCTCAGAAATTATAGTTCTGCAAAAATGGGAATTTGGTTAATTTTTCTAAATTCTATGTTGAGTTTTCTTTGCCTAGAAATATTTATGGGATCCTTATCTTTTCACCTAAAAGAAAGCACATTTTCCTCTAAAGAACCCAAAAAGAAACCATTCTTGGAGTTGCATTTGATTATGTTCTTAGTTGCTTTTGAACATAATAATGGCAGAGTTTTGGTTTGTCTTTCTTGGTGAAAATGCAACTGATTTCTTTGGTGGTAGAAGTAGAAGCAAGAAGGTGACAGAGGTTGGTAATTGCACCATGTGGTCAGAACTCCTTCCTGATTTACTTGAGTTGATCTTTAAGCGAGTGGGGGTGATAGAATACTTGATGTGTGCTTGTGTTTGTAAGTCATGGAGATCGGTTGCTAATGCATTCAAGCAGGAATTTATGGTATCTCAAGAACCACTTCTTTTTCTCAAGGCAAAACATGCTGAGGAGCATGGCTACATCTACGACATGTTTAACCAAAGGCTTTACAGGGTAGCACTGCCTCACCTTGGAGGGACTAAATGTTTCGGATTTACTCGTGGGTACTTGATCTTAGCAGGATGGAGAGAAAACACAGCATACATATGGTTTGTGAATCCTTTTACCAGACATGAGCTCGAATTCCGAAGCCCATGTTATCCGTTTTCTCATGTCATTCTGGCTTCTTTGGCCAACTCCGATCAAGAATTTGTAGTCGTAGCTTTTTGCAGGTTTACCCCCTACGTACAGTTTTTTAGGTCTGGAGATGTTAACTGGACTGTCTTTGGATATGCTGAGCAATCTTGGAGACTTATAGATGTTGCTGTCTGCAGGGGTAAGATATATGTCTTGTCTAGCTATGGCGAACTCTGGACTTTAAACTTGAATTCTCATCCTCCATTGACGAGGCTGCCTGTGGAAAGTGTTGCTACCTCTCAACTTTGTCTGCACTTAGTTTCTTCTCATGAAGAACTGTATATTGTTTACTTTCATCCTGCTTTTTTTCCTCTTGAGATTCACAAGCTAGACTTTGAGAGGATGAAATGGGAGAAGGTGAAACCACAGGGAGAAGACTTTTTCTTAGGCGACTTCAAGTGTTGTGGCGTAATCTTCCCAAACCCACCTTTGAGTAACGATTACGAGCACTTGAAGAAGGTCTGGTATCTTAGCTACAATCAGCAGGAAGAGATTTGTGGCCACCATACGGTACTGTATGCTACTGAGAGCTTCAAATGTCGAATGCAAGTGATTCCACAGGGTTGGAAACCGCCAATGATCTTCTTTGATCCACCCATTTGGTATTTTCCTCATTTATCTAGCAGTGTGGATTCAGTTTATGAGCATTAGCTGAAGTTGATGTTCTGAACAATGCACTAGTTTGTTCTTGTGGTTTGTTCATTTTTACTCTTAAGAGGTGCTAACAAGTCTGGAATTCAGATTTTAGCAGACTTAACTGTAAAAGAAAGCACTTGCACTTGGCATGCTTGATTTGCATCAAGACCCTTACTGTAAATAATGATATGGTTTGATGATTTATGTCTCAACTCTCATGGATGGCTCCAGGCAATGCTATTTGGATTAAATTAAAGTCTAATGGCTCCAGAGCACGTTTTGTACATGAGATGAAAACGACAAAAAGATGTTAGAGTTTAGTAAAAATTATAAATGAATTTGACAAAAGTATAAAAATATGTATATGTTCAAAGTACCAACACGATCCAAAATTTTTATGTTTTACACAGAATGAATGCAAATCATACATCTGAATTGCCAAGTTTATCTCCAGCCATATATCCCTAACCATCAACGGTAAATAACAATTATCTCCGAGGAGGCCAAGAAGTGATTCACTGTTTCACCACAAGGAATATTTCCAGAACAGCATGCAAGGAAGAGAAGAAAACAAGAAGGGGCAGTACAAATTTTGACAGAAAATTTTGTGTTTTATATTATATGAAAACAGTTATACATGAAACACATATCGTCATGTATATCACTCCATTACCATTTGAGAAAAGAACCAGCAATTGGTCATATGCAACATGAAAGACAAAGAAAGTAGAAACCAACCTGAGTTTCTGTTGCAGGGGTGCCATCTTCATACTCCCCAGCACCGTCAGTGATCATTTTGCATGGCAAGTGCTCAATGCTTCCCCAGGAAATTGAGTATTATAGTGTAACCCCACTCACCAATCTACAAAATTGAGACTGATAATTTTTAAGTATTATATATATGAATCTAAAATAAAAATATTAAATTTAAATGACACTTAAAAAGAAGTTTTATTTTAATGGTATTCATAATTTTTAACTTTATTAGTTAATTAGGTGACATTTTGTGATGACAGTGTATAAATTAATAGAAATTATACAATGTGGTGAATCAAATATAAACCCATAATTGAGTTTATAAATACCATGCATTTCTTAATGAAAACCCTTGTATATTCCTTTTGCTACTGGTTTACTAGTTACTACTCTTTTCTCTCATTCTTTAAGGGAAAGAAAAATTCCAAACAGGTATTTTTTTTTTCAAGATATTTTTGCAGTAAAGGACGATTTTCCTTTTGTTTTGATATTAAATCACATTAATCTTCTGTTTATTTGCTGAGAATTTATTTCTTTTGATACGTACTTTAACCTTTGTTCATTGTGGATTTTCTTGGAAAGCAAACAGATTTTTACTTGCATTGAAACTTCTGTTTATTTGATGAGAATTATATATTTATTTTTAATACTTTAATCTTTGTTCATTGTGGGTTTTCTTGAAAAGCAAACAGATTTTTAATCACATTGAAACTTCTGTTTATTTGGTGATACTTTAGCCTTTGTACATTGTGGATTTTCTTGGAAAGCAAGCAGATTTATGCTCAGAAATTATAGTTCTGCAAAAATGGGAATTTGGTTAATTTTTCCAAATTCTATGTTGAGTTTTCTTTGGCTAGAAATATTTATGGGATCCTTATCTTTTCACCTAAAAGAAAGCATATTTTCCCCTAAAGAACCCAAAAAGAAACCGTTCTTGGAGTTGCATTTGATTATGTTCTTAGTTGCTTTTGAACATAATAATGGCAGAGTTTTGATTCATCTTTCTTGCTGAAAATGCAACTGATTTCTTTTGTGGTAGCAGTAAAAGCAAGAAGGTGACTGAGGTTGGCAATTGCACCATGTGGTCAGAACTCCTTCCTGATTTACTTGAGTTGATCTTTAAGCGAGTGGGGGTGATAGAATACTTGATGTGTGCTTGTGTTTGTAAGTCATGGAGATCGGTTGCTAATGCATTCAAGCAGGAATTTATGGCATCTCAATACCCACTTCTTTTTCTCAAGGCAAAACATGCTGAGGAGCATGGCTACATATACGACATGTTTAAGCAAAAGCTTTACAGGGCAGCACTGCCTCACATTGCAGGGACTAGATGTTCGGGATTGACTTGTGGATACTTGTTCTTAGAAGGATGGAGAGAATACACAGCATACATATGGCTTGTGAATCCTTTTACCAGACATGAACTCGAATTTCGAAGGCCACGTTATTCGTTTTCTCATGTCATTCTGGCTTCTTTGGCCAACACCGATCAAGAATTTGTAGTCGTAGCTTTTTGCAGGTTTATCCCCTACTTACAGTTTTGTAGGTCTGGAGATGTTAACTGGACTGTCTTTCGATATGCTGAGAGTCCTTGGAGACTTATAGATGTTGCTGTCTGCAAGGGTAAGATATATGTCTTGTCTAGCTATGGCGAACTCTGGACTTTAAACTTGTCTCATCATAAATTGACGAGGCTGCCTGTGAAAAGTGTTGCTACCTCTCAATTTAGTCTGCACTTAGTTTCTTCTCATGAAGAACTGTATATTGTTTACTTTCGTCCTGTAGTATCGCTTATTGAGATTCACAAGCTAGACTTTGAGAGGATGAAATGGGAGAAGGCGAAACCACAGGGAGCAGACTTCTTCTTAAGCGACTTCAAGTGTTGTGGCATAATCTTCCCAAACCCACCTTTGAGTAACGATTACGAGCAGGTGAAGAGCGTCTGGTATCTTAGCTACAATCCAAAGGAAGAGATTTCTGGCCACCATACGGCACTGTATTGTAGTGAGAGATCCAAATTTCGAATGCCAGCGATTCCACAGGGACAGGGTTGGGAACCGCCAATGATCTTCTTTGATAAACCCATTTGGTATTTTCCTCACTTATCCAGCAGTGTGGATTCAGTTTATGAGGATTAGCTGAAGTTGATGTTCTGAACAATGCACTAGTTA
Organism: Firmiana major; assembly: GCA_033439115.1. Classification (NCBI taxonomy): domain Eukaryota; kingdom Viridiplantae; phylum Streptophyta; class Magnoliopsida; order Malvales; family Malvaceae; genus Firmiana; species Firmiana major. Next base: position 70,979,759 of record CM065904.1, read on the forward strand.
CTTCTTTTTTACTCTCTAGCTGAAGTTGATATCGAACAAGTTTAGAATTCAAATTTTAATGGACTTACTGTAAAAGAAAGTGCTTGGCACTTGGCCTGCTTGATTTGCATCAAAACCTTTACTGTTAGAAATAATATGGTTTTATCATTCATGTCTCATAGCTCCAGGCATTGCTATTTGGATTTAATTAAAGTGAATAGAGGGAAAGTCTAATGGCTTCAACTGAAAACCCATATAAAATCTTGTGAAATTATAAATGAATTTGACAAAAGTTTTATATTTTACATGATATGAATACGGAATCTATCCGTCCATATAGCCCTAACCTTCAAAAGTACATAACAACTCATACCTAATCACCAAGGAGTCAACAAGTGATTTACTGTTTCACCGAAAAGAAATATTTCAAGAACAGCATGCAAGGAAGAGAAGAAAACAAGAATGGGCAATGTTCTGTTTAACTGATTCCATTCACAGATTTATAAATGAACAGTGATCAAGTATCCAACCATGAGAAAAGCATTGAAAAGAGATCTAACAAAAATTCAAGTCTCGAATCAACCTCAGCTTCTGTTGCAGGGTGCCATCTTCATACTCCACAGTATCATCAATAAGCCTTTTAGGCATGGCAATTGCTCAATGCACCCCCAGGACGGTAAGGATGATAGTGTAACCCCTCTCATCAATCTAAGAAAAAAAATTGAGAATGATAACTTCTTTAAGTATGATATAAATGAATATAAACTAAAAATATTAAATTTAAATTATGCTTATATCGAAGTTTTATTTGTAAATTAAGTGAGATTTTGTGGTATATAGATTAATAAAAACTATATATCATCGGTGCATCAAATATAAATTTATAATTAAGTTCATAATATCATGTCTTTGTTATCAATTTCTTGATCGAGTGATTAAAAAAAAATTCTACTAAATAGTAAAATTTAGGTTCGAATGTAATTCCACCATCAATTATCAAATATTTCACTTGTAATTAAAAAAATCTTGCATTTCTTAATAACCCATTTTCTAAATTGGTGCTTGTAAGAGGCAGATAGAGTTGTGAAGAGCTGTTGAAGAGTGCTGAAATGGTAGTTAGTTGTTAATGACTGTTAGTTTAGTTAGTATCATGTAATTAGAAGGGGCGGGAAAGTCAGATTCTGTTATTCATTCAATCTATATATAAATAGCAAGTTGTAAACAGAATTAATATGGAATGAAATTTACAGATTGATTCTTCTCCAAAAATCTATATCTTTCTTCTTCTCCATTTCTCCCCTGTTCTGTTCTTGGTAAAGCTCGTGCCTGTCCCTCAGTTCTGCTTGGTCTTTCCTTGATTTCTTGCTTGAAAATTCTTAGACTCATACCCATCTCTCTCATTCTTAAGGGAAAGAAAACTTCTAAGCAGGTATTTAAGAAAAAAAAAAAGATATTACAGTCAAGAATGATTTTAATCACACTGAAACTTCTGTATATTTGCTGAGAATTATTCTTTTTGCTACTTTAAGCTTTGTTCATTTTGGATTTTCCTGGAAAACAAACAGATTTTGCTTATTTACTGACAATTTTCCTTTTTATACTTTAACCTTTGTTCATTGTGGATTTTCTTGGAAAGTAGACAGATTTACGCTCAGAAATTAGAGTTCTACTAGAATGGGAATTTGGTTAATTGTTCTAAATTCTATGTTCAGTTTTCTTTGCTTAGAAATATTTATGGGATCTTAATCCTTTCACCTAAAAGAAAGAACATTTTCCCCTAAAGAACCCAAAAAGAAACCATTTTTGGAATTGCATTTGATCATGTTCTTGGTTGCTTTTGAACATAAAAATGGCTGAGTTTTGATTTATCTTTCTTGGTGAAAAATGCCGCTGATTTCTTTTGTGGTAGCAGTAAAAGCAAGAAGGTGATTGAGGTTGGTAATTGCACCATGTGGTCAGAACTCCCTCCTGATTTACTTGCGTCGATCTTTAAGCGAGTGGGGGTGATAGAATACTTGATGTGTGCTTGTGTTTGTAAGTCATGGAGATCAGCTGCTAATGCATTCAAGCAGGAATTTATGGCATCTCAAAGGCCACTTGTTTTTCTCAAGTCAAAACATGCTGAGGAGTATTGCTACTTCTACGACTTTTTGGACCAAAGGCTTTACAGGGCAGCACTGCCTCACCTTGCAGGGACTAAATGTTTCGGATGCACTAGTGGGTACTTGTTCTTTTCAGGAATGAGAGAAAACACTTCATACATATGGCTTGTGAATCCTTTTACAAGGCATGAACTCGAATTTCCAAGCCCACTTTATCCCTATTCTGATGTCGTCCTGGCTTCTTTGGCCAACTCTGATCATGAATTTGTAGTTGTAGCTTCTTCCAGGATTTTCCCCTACTTACAGTTTCGTAGGTCCGGAGATGCTAACTGGAATGTCTTTACATATGTTGATTATCTTGTGAGGTTTATCGATCTTGCTGTCTGCAGGGGTAAGATATATGTCTTGTCTAGTTATGGCGAACTCATGACTTTAAGCGTGAATTCTGATCCTAAGTTGACGAGGCTGCCTGCGACAAATTTTGCCGCCTCTCAACGTAATCTGCATTTAGTTGCTTCTCATGAAGAACTGTATATTGTTTACTTTCGTCCTGAAGTATATCTTATTGAGATTCACAAGCTAGACTTTGAGAGGATGAAATGGGAGAAGGTGGAACCACAGGGCCAAGAATTTCACTTAGGCTACTTCAAGTGTAGTGGCTTAATCTCCCCGACCCCAAACGACCACGCGAAAAGGGTCTGGTATCTTGGCTACAATCGAGAGGAAGAGATTTCTGGCCACCATACGGCACTGTATGCTACTGAGACCTTCAGAGTTCAAACGCCTGTGATTCCACAGGGTTGGCAACCACCAATGATCTTCTTTCATTTACCCAGTTGGTATTTTCCCCATTTATCTACCAGTGTGGATTCAGTTTATGAGGATTAGTTCAAGTTGATGTTCTGAACAATGCACTAGTTTGCTCTTGTGGTTAGTTCTTTTTTACTCTTAAAAGGTGACATCAAACAAAGTTTATAATTCAAATTTTAGCGGACTTACTGTAAACTTGGCATGCTTGATTTGCATCAAAACCCTTACTGTTAGTAATGATATGGTTTGATGATTCATGTCTCATGGCTCCAAGCAATGCTATTTGGATTTAATCAGAGGGTATCCGTGGAAAGTTTAATTAAAATGTTCTCGTGGTTAGTTCTTTTACGTCTAAAATTCAAATTTTAATATCTACAATCTCTTACTTTTTATTGATGCATGACAAAAGTTTAATGCTGTGAATTTTCTTTATCCGTTGGGATAAAATGTTCATTCTATTACAAAACATGGTTGTAACAAGATTTTAGAGATGAGGATTTAAGAATTAGGGTTTAAAGTAAGATTCTAGGGTTTTGGGTTTAAGATTGAAGATGGGATATATATGTCGTGAGATATAAAAATACCATTTCCCTGCCCCATAACCCAAAATTTAAGATTTAGGATTTAAGGTAAAAGATTTTAGGGTTTTGGGTTTAGCACTTCGTACTTGGCACTAGGCATGCTTGATTTGCATCAAAACCCTTACTGTAAGTAATCATATGGTTTGATAATCCATGTCTCATGGTTCCAGGGCCTCCAGGCAATGCTATTAGGATTTAATCAAACTGAATCTATGGAAAGTCTAATGGCTCCAGCCATATATCCCTAACAATCAGCAGTAAATAACAACTCAAACCAATCACATTTTCACCTGAAGAAAAATTTAACAACACCATGGCAATTTTTGTTTAACTGATTCCATTCACAGATTTATAAATGACAAATTTTAGTCAGCACTGCTAACAGTGATCAAGTATCCAACCATGAGATAAGCATTGGAAAAAGAGATCTAACAAAAATTCAGGTCTCAAAGCAAAAACTAATGTACGCATGCAGAGTAGCTTATTTCTTCTCAACTTGGAAAAATAAATACTCATTAGGTCACTCCATTACCATTTTTACCTTTTGTTCCTTTTGATCATCCCAATAAGCAATTATTGCCGAATAAATCCCCTAAAAGCACATTAGTATGAGAGAAACTAGGGGGAGGCTAGTTGACAACATCAACGACCAGCCTGCGAGATTTCAAAATAGACCACTTCATACGCCGGTAGTAAGCAGCTTGAAGTAATGCCAATGACAACACAAATATCCATTTAAAACCCATCTGCAGTAGAAGACAGAGATATCAGAAATAAATTCGTTAAAACAAGGTCTATGGATGAAATAATTGTTAAGAATAATACACACCAGTTTCCTTTCTTCCATTTCGGGTTCTGCTGCCCACGACAAGAATGTTACCACATCTTTCCCCATCTACACCATAAGAATAAAGAAGAGTGAGCCATGTACCCCATAAAATATGCAAATACTTAGGAGGGTTCTAGAACCTATATGCAATATGAATGAGAAAGAAAGTTGAAATCAACCTGAGCTTCGGTTGCAGGGGTGCCATCTTCATACTCCATCGCACCATCGATAAGCATTTTAGGCATGGCAATTGCTCCCCCGGGAAAGTAAGGATTATAGTGTAACCCCTCTCGAATCTACAAAATTGGGGAATGATGACTTTCAGCATAAGTCAACCAAAAATAATCAGTGGAGACTAAATATGTGTAGCCTGCTATTAACAACAAAGTGTACATGCATGTGCCACACACACACAAAATTCTTAAATAGAAAGAACTATTGTCCAGGGAAAAACAATGCTTAGATTCTGAATAATTGCTGTGACAGAAAGCTGTAGCATTTAAAAGAGCCATTTTCATAAGATAGAAACTCGTTGAATCGCAGCAGTTAAAATGGACCAAATTTGAAGAGATGCAAAAAAAAAAATTCATCTCAACCTCCCCTTCTATCCCTCAATTGCCAAATATCTAAATATGACTGCAGAAAGTATATTCTACAAAGATATAGTGTTCCAGCATTGAATGTTTGTACAAAATGCCTTGTTATGGAAGATAGTGTAAAGCAGAATTTACCGAAACACCAGCAGGAGGATCGCGGTAACCCGTTAGAAGGGAAAACACATAATTCTGGCCATTATGACGAGCCTGAAAGAATAAAAAGTATGATATCTCAGGGATATAAAATTAGTAACTTCCACAGTGATCCAAAAAGCAAGGCAGGAATTACTTTGGTAATGAGACTTAGATCTGGAGGATAAGCTCCTCCATTAGCAAACCTAGCTGCTTGTTCATTTGCATATGGCTGAGGAAAACGGTCACTGAGTTTACCAGGACGAGTAAACATCTCACCCTCATCATTAGGTCCATCAACCACCTCAATCTCAGCTGCCATGGCCTTTGTCTCCTCTTCTGTATAGGCAACACCGACCAAATCACGGTATGATATTAGAGACATAGAGTGGCAGGACGCACACACTTGTTGGTAAACCTGGTGACCACGACGAATCCTGATCATGCAAAATTAATCTTACATCAACATTAAAGTGCCAAAAACTTAAAATATTTTATCAATGCTTAAATAAATATTACAATTATACCGAAAGATTTTAACTAGATTCATAGGGAAGAGATTTACCTGGTTTAGATAGATGCACCCCATTCTAATTGGAATGTGAGACTTATATACAAGGTTTTCCCTTGTGCAGATAATAGGAAGCATAGAAGCTAAGAGGAAGAAGTTATTACTATTATTAGGAAGACTCGATGGCCTAGAACTTAAGTGACAGGCTAATGGCTTAGTCCCAGCTATATATACTGGAATCATTGACCTTCATATTTGGATCACCTTTTTAATTAAAGTACCATTCATGTTCACTGTTGTGCACATAACAAAAAGGTAAGAAGAGGCATAAAACTCACGAGGCATGGTCATATGAACTGAGGATACCCTCGTGAGGCCAAGGATAATTTGCAACTGCTAACCCATGTTCTGCCTCATCCGCAGATGCTATTGTTGCAAAACCTAGTAAACCTGAAACTCCAGCTCCAAGGAGTGCAACTGTCCTCATACCAGCAGAACTTGCATCCTCATTAACTTTCCTTGATGTAAACCATGATAAAGCTGGAACCTGAGTGACAATGCGTAACAAGTATTGATAACTCGGAGAAAAATATCTTCTATTTAGTTGCTAACTCTAAAGTGCAATCAATTGAATCCTATAGAATAAGACAAAAGGCACACTAGTAGAAACTTTTCAATATTATTCAGAGATTAAAATCAACCACAAATTGACAAAAGTGACCTTAAAAGTTAGAATTCGTCTTCAGGAAAGTAGAGAATCCATGGAGCTAAACATTTCTAGATATCTAAGAAACTTCAATAAGAACCATGTAGACTACAGAATCTGCATAAGCTCATTCAACAGTCAAGTATAACTTTAATACCAACACGGGAAAAGGAGAGAAGAATCTTACAGCAGACTGAGATTGAAGTTTCCTCCTTAAGACCAGGTGTATTAATCCTCCAGCCATTTCAGTTAATATTCCTGTAAAACCAGCTGAACCTTAATAAACAAGGCAATACTTATAAATAAAATTAAAATAGAATTACAGAAAAACCAAGGAACAGAAGAGATTAAACCGAGAATTCATATAATATATTCAACAACTCCAAAAAAAAAGCTTTTTTTAGTCAAATATTCAGTAATTCTCCAAAACGATGAAACTTTAGAGTGTTCAAACAAATGGGTACTCGTATACACGAATACGAATCATATTTTGGATTTTCAACGCAAGAAAAAAAAAAAGAAAACCCAAGTTAAACAATAGCGAAAAGAACCCAAAAAGTAGAAGTTTAAGATGAAAAAAAGAGAAACTTGAAAAACCCTAACATGGAGGATATGGTGGCAGATCCAAGAACTGTGGAGGAAAAGAAAAACCAAAGATGAAAACGAAGGTAAGAGAGGGAGAGAACTGACTTGAGAATGAGATTGAAGGTTGATCAGCGAGAACTGGTGCCTGGTGGTCAAAGGAACTGGCTGCTGCTTCAGAGATCCAAAGGAACAAAAGCAAAAAGCGAGAACAGCTGAAAAATGATTGTGGAAAAAATACAAAAATGGCAAGAAAAAATGAAAAAAAAAAAAACAGGGTTTGATTTAGTCGCGTGTTCACCACAGTTAGTAGTATTTGGGCTTTGGATGGCATGGAAATCTGCCATGTTTAGAGTTCGGTCTTCTCATGGTGAGACCCAACTAGCCGAAAGATAAAAAACAGCCCACGTAAAAATGACCAGACAAGCCCAATTTTTGCGCAAAGAATCATTCTTATCATACTGAAATTCATGTCTACATATTAAATATACAAATTTTAATTTATATAATGTTTAAAATTATGTGTCGCAATCTTCTCTAACCTTTGCTACCTTGAAACTTTGGCTGATCAACAGCAACATAATATAACCCATCTATTACTGATTATTTGGTAGGCTGCAAAGGGGACCAAAGAGGAACCATACGCTTGTTTTCCAGCTTTGCAGTTAGAAGGTATGAGCAGATTGATACTGAAAACTAAAGAGTGAAAACTTAGAACAGACTAGCCGCGCTGGCTCTAATTCCGATTGAGTTAGAATTGAGGAGAAACTCAACAAGGTAGAGTTACAGAAATGAAAGAAATCAGGTTTAATTAAAAAACAATCATCAGCATTTACAAGGACTGGCCAACATTCATTAGCGGCCAGAATTATCTAAGCACCCTTAAGGTGAAGATTCTGATATTCTTTCTCTTCTTTACAGGGCTGCCTGCAGCTAGACACTCGGAGAAAATAAGATAAGGAAGAAGAACGCGATGAAGAACAAAGAGTTGTAGTTTATGTCGAAGAACCATTCACTGATGGCACATCGTGGCATCCGATAACTCCGAAAAGGACGAGCATGATTCTCTCTCTTAATTTAGATCAAGCAACAAACTTCCCATACTCCATATTGTTCATTGGAAGCCGCCAATTCTTAAATCTACCTGCAAAACAACCAAAAAAAAGAAGAAAAAAAACCGTTTAGAACATTAAGTCAGTATTATGGCTGATGGCCTTCGTTAAGAGATTTTCCTTGTTTCTCTAGCATTAAGATGCTTCTATACTTTTTTTAGTACATTCCAAGAGAGTCTGAAACTTCTCAAAGCATCCTTACTTTTTGTATATTATTTTATGGTTAAGCGGAATCAATTCTTAGTCACAAAGGATTTCTAAAGGCTGGTAGAATCATGAAATGCTGATTGGCCATATGGTGACAGAGGGTGTCAGTAGAATCAATTCTTAATCACTTGGCTGGTAGAACATCCACTATTTTTCCAAGTTACAACTGAGACCAGTAATTCTGAAGAAAAGTTCATCCATATCAACATGAAAATGAGTAAGAATAGAGTTAACAGTGCACACAGAAGAGAGGAGAGTGAGGATAGAGGGCGAGAGAAGATACCTTTCATCTCAACAAAGAGGCATAAGGTGCAGGGCATGGAGACACTGTATGATCAGGTAACTGGTCTATCAGATCAATTGTTGCCTGCAAACATGCATGGAGAATTTTCTTTTCCAACCTAACAAGCTGAGTGGCAACTCGTCTCTTGGGATTCAAGTTTGGATCTGACAACTAATGTAACAAAAATATGTCTATTAAAACTCACGGTCCATAATTTCAGATCTTGGTCAATTTGGTCAAGAGAGCCAAAATTACCAATGAGTCATCTTCATTCAGTGTAGTGGGGTAGCCAGCTAGGCGTCTATTGAAATAATCAGCAAGCTGGTCCAGCACAGCTCGTTCCATACACGGGCTCACCTATAATGGCAAGTATATTTCACCAAAATTTTAGGAAAAAAAGAGAAAGAGTTCCGCACTTTCTAACTAAAATGATTTTGGAATTTTAATTGCCCATCAAAGGCACAACTAAAATGCTGAAGACTTTTTTCTACAAAATATGACCTACCTCAATCACATTAGTTTGGTCATCTAACTGAATTATTTGGGATTTCAATTTGAGTATAACTCATAAATCTTACAGTGTGATTAGGATTTAGTCATGCAGTAAACAAAATAGGCAATTAACAATTTGCAATAAATGAACTCACCGGGCAGACTGGACCTTGAGAAGAAAGAACAGATTGCATCTCAGAAGGATCAGAAACATAGCCCAACCGCAAATATGGAAGCATCTCCGAAACAGCTTCTTTTTCCTTCCCTGCATAAACCTGCGGCAGGTACAAAATAAAGATCAGAAGGAGAAAATCTTACAGTATAATCCAACTAATACAAGGTTTGAGTTCATACATGAAAAGCTTGTACTGATAGTTTGCCATTTCTTTGAACAACCAGTCTCTTGTCCTGATATTGAGGATCCTCAGTATTCAAAGCTGCCTGAACATACAGTAAATAAAGCTATCAATATGGTTCACTAAGAAAATATAAAATCTCAATCTCACTGATACCATCAACTTATAAGTCTCATATCATATCTCATCACTTTAATAAACCCTTTTTTCAACATATATACAACATTTAAGCATGCAAGTACAGATATCTATATATTCACTAAGCATATAACATGGCAGACAAAGAAAACAATGAAATTGCATATACAAGTTGGAAAATCCAGATTTTACCTCAACAACCAGGCGATCATAAGAATTGTCATTATCAACAAAACCGTAGTTTATAAGCAGTTTTGAATTAGGTTGTGGTCCACACCTAAAAAGACAAAAAATTTACCAATTTCAAATTTTGTAAAGATACAAATGGAGCAATAATTAGAAGGCAAAGATTTCGATATTAAAGCATGACAGAAAGAGTAATCAACATTATGGACAATAAATATGGCATTATATTGATACCAGACAACGATGGGTTCTTCAGCCTTATATGGGCGATCAACCACTAGTTCAACAGCACCACCAACAGCACCTAACATTGCCTTGCAATTGCTCCTGTAAGCTAACAATGGGGGTCCAAGAGGAACCAATGCAAATCTCCGAGCCAAAGGTACTTTCTGAGTAAAAACAAGTTTCAGTTTATCATTGAAACATAATGTCTCAAAAATTTCAGGAAAGGGTATAAAGAAGAAAGGGTTTTGGTAAATGCAATGCTACCAAGAAGGTTTAGCCAAACAAGGTTTCTAAATTTTATAAAAAATGAAACATAAAGAATATCACCATCTAGTAAATCACTCATGTCCTCAAGGGTTGACATTATATTTTTTGAAAGTACTGGAAAAGGTTATCGCTGGCTAAAGAGAAAATTTACCTGTAAATGTACCACACAAGACTGGACAGCGACAAAGGCTTGCTTGAAAATCTCAAATGGAAAGGCCTCAGTAGGTATATCATAGGGATATTGCTGAAATGCAAAGAAATGAAGAAACATTTAAGATCACACTCTGAACTGTAAGCTTTAGAAAGGAAAATGAAAAAAAGATGAAAGACAATACCTGAAAGAGAGACCCAGCCATAAACCAGACGGTATCAAGCTCATTAAACTCTCTTTTTATTCCTTCAGCCCTTTCAAGAACTTCAGCCTAACTTGTGAACAACAGAATTCGGTCATGAAACTCAATGAACTATGAAATCAGGTATAAAAAAGGGAACAGGGATAAAAAGCCATATTGTTTTGTTATTGCTACCTTAGTGGGGCTACCTGTTAGGTAAGCCAATTCTTCTTCTGACCATAGAAGTGGAGATTCCACAGCCAGCTGGCCCCTTCCTCGTTGGCGATCAAGCTCTCTAATATATGGATACCAGAATGATTTCTTTCCTTGCTTCTTCTCATACATTAAGTACAAAGCTAAGCATGCCAATTCAGACAACTTGTTTGTTGTCAAAAGTTCCGCTGTAAAAAAGCCAGGCGAGTAAACAAAATTACACAACCAAATCAAGAAAAAAAATTCTGACAGCAGCTTCATTTCCCCCATTTTCAACTCAATTTAATTCCTATTATTAGACACAAACATGCAGGCATCGATGCTCCATACCGTACATACTGCAAAGAAATGTAATTCCACTCTACGTTGCTTATCTCATCCTCTAATCACTCACCATTTACCACAATTCTATAAACAGTGTTGCTGGATAAACAGAACTCTAAAATTTTTAGTTTTGTAAGTGAGAAATCTACATAGCAGACTAGGATCCAGTACAGGGAAACAGCTGTAACAATGGTCTAAACTACAATCCAAGTTCATAATCAAATTGAGAGAAAAATTACCAACGTATATCACACAATAATCCCATATGAATCAAGTTTCCAATCTTGAAAAGAACATTCATCGCTATATAAGGTATTCAACACCTTATATAGTGCACCTTACCAACAGTCTCGTTTCCCAGCACTCTCTCAAGCGTTACAACCAATGAATTCGGCACCGAGAAGGCCACATCGCCCACCTAGAAAACCAAGAACAATAACCAAAAAAGAAGAAAAAAACGCGACCTTAACACAATCCCAGCACAGAAAACGCGAAATTTACTAAATCCCATTAAAGAAAACCAAAATATAAAACCATTTTATTAACCTGAAGATCCTCACTGGCAGCAACATAATGTATAGGCCTAAGCTTCTCATCATGCGAAGGCCTCTCTTTGAGCACAACTTTACAAGGAGGAAAGCCGTTTTTGTGCATCCAAGATTTCAAGTCCCCAAATTCATCATCTTTCTTGCTGCCAAGTTCTTTTTTCGAACCAGCCACAAGGGTATCAGAAGCTGGAGCCAGACAAAGACTGTTCCTTTTTGTAGGAAAGATTCTGGGGTTAGGGTTCTTAGATAATGGATGTGAAAGGCGAGGCAAAGAAGGAAAATTGAATTTGTTCTGCAAGCAAGTGAGCTCCATTTAGGAAGTCGCTTGAAGGAACCTGAGAGTGAAAAAAGATGTGGTTTTTAACCTTTTGAAGATATTATTTTTGGAAGCAAGGGAAGGGATAAGAGAACAAGAGTGGGGTCTGGAGTATGTATTCTAGGATAGGATAGTTGGAAAACAAAAATCTTGGGTGTTTTTATGCGTATTGTGGACCGGCAAAGCTGCTCAAACTATGACGAAACTATATGGTATTCGATCTTCAATTCTTGATTTTTTTCAACTTCACCTGTTTATAAAGTTGGCATTACTCCCTTTTCCCAAATCTCATTTCTTGTAACCTTTTTCTTGAGAAATCAAATGGCATTGGTTTAGGGTGAGACTTGCCAATGGTTAGTATCGGCAAGGTCATTATCAAGTCGAGTTCGAGTACAAGTTATTGACCATAATGCTTGAGCATTTTAATATTCATTTTGCTTAATTAGTAAGTTTAATCAGATTTTTTTTATTTTAATACAATTCAGTAATTAATATATAAAATAAACTTTCAAATTAATACTATTCATTCTATGCATCTAATTTATTATTATTTTATAAAAAAAATATATTATTAAATATTTTTTTATAATTTTTAATTTCATTAAAAATTAATGAATCTAAATGATCCGAAATCGACCCTTCTTGAATATGTTGAATGAGCCCAAAACAAAAAAGTCAGATTTGGACTGAAAGGTCCAAAATCAACCGACTTCGGCCATTTCTTTGCCTTAAAAGAAGGCCCAAATTCAAACTGACTGGCGCTCTGCTCTGCCCTGCCCAGCGTTAGCGAAGTTAGCCAGCCTCGAATCGATTCACAGCTGCTAACATTTTCACTTCATTTTTCGTCACTTCGTTACATCGGAATCAGATCAAATACTCCAAACTTACAAATCAAAGCCGAATCTTTCAATCTTCAATTCAAAATTCAAACCTCTTCCCAATGTCTCACTAAGAATCCCAAAGAAATCCCGCGTTTTTTTTTTATGGATATTCTTTTTGCTCAGATCCAAGCGGACCTCCGCTCAAATGACGCACTCCGCCAATCCGGCGCTCTTCTCTCAGCCCTCCAACAATCTGCCGCCGGTTCCGACATTTCCATAATAGCCAAATCCGCCGTAGAAGAAATTGTCGCCGCCCCTGCCTCCGCTGTCTGCAAAAAACTCGCCTTCGACCTTATCCGATCCACTCGCTTAACCGCCGACCTCTGGGATTCCGTCTCTATCGGCATCCGCAACGACTTGCACTTCCCCGATCCCGATGTCGTTGCTGCAGCAGTCTCCATCCTCGCTGCTATCCCTTCTTATTCCCTCTCGAAGCTCATCACCGATTCCAACGCTGAGATCTCTGCTTGTTTCGATTCCCCTTCAGATAACCTCCGGTTCTCCATTACCGAGACTCTTGGCTGTGTCCTCGCTAGAGACGACCTCGTAACGCTATGTGAAAACAACGTTAATCTTCTCGACAAGGTTTCAGCTTGGTGGGCTCGGATTGGGCTTAATATGTTGGACAAGTCCGACACGGTTTCGAAGGTTGCATTTGAATCCGTTGGGAGATTATTTCAGGAATTTGATTCAAAAAGAATGAGCAGATTAGCTGGTGATAAGCTTATAGACAGTGAAAATTCTTTAGCTATAAGATCAAATTGGGTTTCTTCGATGGTGGACTTTGTTTGGAAAAAACGCAGCGCTTTAATGGCAAGGTCGTTGATTTTTCCGGTTGAGAGTTTTCGAGCTACTGTTTTTCCGTTAGTTTATGCCGTAAAGGCGGTGGCTTCCGGGGGATTGGAAGTTATAAGGAAGATTTCGAAGAGTGCTAAAGTGAATGGGACTGTGGTGGATTCGAATGCGGAGAAATTAGTTGGGGTTTCAGATTTGGTCACTCATTTGGCGCCTTTTTTGGCATCTTCGTTGGAACCGGCATTAATTTTTGAGGTTGGGATCAATATGTTGTATTTGGCTGATGTGCCTGGTGGGAAGCCGGAGTGGGCTTCACAGTCAATTATTGCGATTTTGACACTATGGGATAGACAGGAGTTTGCCTCTGCAAGAGAAAGTATTGTTCGAGCTGTTGTTACTAATCTTCATTTGCTTGATCTTCATATGCAGGTGCCTGTGTTTTTATTTTTTCAATTCTTCGCATAAATTAACCAAGGTTTTCTGAATGTGTATGAGATAGGTATGTGCATCACTGGTCTAGTGACTGTGATATTGATTATAAGAAAATGAAATATATCTGTTAGAATTGCATGTTATAGAGTTAATAAATAATCGAGCTGTTTTGTAGAAGGGTAGTCATATTCCTTCACCGAATTGACGTGTCCTACCTTAGAAGTTTCTTCATTGCCTTTATTTTATTAGAAGTCAGTCCTGTTATTTTGTGACTTTTCAGAAGTGACTTCTGAGATGAGTCTTTGCTGTGTTTGTGCTTGGTGTTGCAAATAAGATATGTGCAAGAACTAACATGTGTTACTAATGCAAAAGGGGTGTCTAATTGCCTAGACTCATATTGCTTTGAACTTGATGTAGAAAATGACCTGATATGCCAATATTTCACTTGAAGGTTTCATTGTTCAAGAGGCTGCTTCTTATGGTAAGAAACTTGAGAGCAGAATCGGACCGAATGCATGCTTTAGCCTGTATTTGTCGGACAGCTTTATGTGTTGATCTCTTTGCAAAGGAAAGTGTCCGAAGAGGTCAGAAACCTCTTGCAGGAACTGATATAGCTTCTCTTTTCGAGGATGCTAGGGTAAAAGATGATCTTCATATTGTTACAAGTAAAAGTTTGTTCAGAGAGGAGTTAGTGGCAACTCTTGTAGAAAGTTGCTTCCAGTTGTCACTTCCTTTACCTGAACAAAAGAACTCAGGTATGGAGAGTAGAGTGATTGGAGCTTTGGCATATGGAACAGGTTATGGTGCATTAAACTGGACAGAGACAGCTTTGGAAGTGGTGGAAGTTTGCAGGCCTTGTGTCAAATGGGATTGTGATGGAAGGACTTATGCAATTGATTGCTATTTGAAGCTGCTTGTTCGGCTGTGCCATATTTACGATACCCGGGGAGGTGTGAAAAGAGTCAAAGATGGGGCTTCCCAAGATCAAATTTTAAATGAGACAAGATTGCAAAACTTGCAACGTGATCTTGTAAAAGATCTACGTGAGGTATGTGATATCCTATAGAGTACTTAAATGCTAGACTCTCTATCTTGCACGTTTTGTTATGCAAATAGCTTTTATCATGTTTTATGATGCTTACAATGTTCATGGTGAAGGAATAAGTTAAAGAATTATTTTAATTCCTAAGGGTATTTAGGCATGATTTTGGCCCAACTACTACTATTATTCTTAAGTTATGAAGATCTCTGGTCTCTTGGTGTTGCTTCATCTTAACACGGTGTCCATTTGGTAGGTAAATACACCAAGAATACGTGCTCGCCTTCTTTGGGCTATTTCAGAACACATAGACCTAGAAGGTCTGGATCCACTTCTTGCTGATGATCCTGAGGATCCTCTAAACATTATTGTGTCAAATATTCACAAGGTCCTTTTCAACATAGACTCATCTACAGATAAAACAAATAGGCCTCAAGATGTTCAGGCAGTTCTTCTGTGTGCCCAGCGGTTGGGATCTCGTCATGCTAGGGCTGGGCAGTTACTAACAAAGGAGCTTGAAGAATTCAGAACCAATGGCTTGGCTGATTCCGTGAACAAGCATCAGTGCCGTATGATTTTGCAGAGAATTAAATATGTTTCTAGCCATCCTGAAAGCAGGTGAGGTTGCTGTCAATAGCTCTATATATTAGCTTGAGCCTGAAGATCTATTTTTTTTTTTTTTTTTGATTCACTAGATATAAATTCACTGATGAAAATGATGACGTTTCTTTAGCATAAGTGCTTGAATGTCCCCTTCTACGGCATGCTCTTTTAAATCTTTTGGGCTGAATTTGGGATGGACTGCATGTTTGGTGAAAGGCTTCATGCTTAATGATAAGCAGTGTGGGCTGTAGAAAGATTTTTCCCTTGTTGTCTTGTTATTTCCATTTTTGTTGCTATATAGAAGTCTGCTGCATGTTAGGCAAGAATCTTGTTAAACTTAGTTTAACCAAGGTAGCTTCTTCCTCAGATGTTTCAACAGCCTTAAAATGAAAATGAAAAATAGATCCATGTGTATAATTGAATTCTTATGAACCGATGTGAGATCTAGAATGTTTCTTTTTCAGGTGGGCAGGGGTTAGTGAAGCCAGAGGAGATTACCCATTTAGCCACCATAAACTGACTGTTCAGTTTTATGATGCATCAGCTGCCCAAGATAGAAAACTGGAGGGGTTGGTTCACAAGGCTATTGTGGAGCTTTGGAGGCCAGACCCTAGTGAATTAACACTTTTGCTAACAAAGGGAATAGACTCCACATCACTCAAGGTTCCTCCAACTGCTTGTACTTTGTCTGGTAGCAGTGATCCTTGCTACATTGAAGCATATCATCTGGCAGATGCGGGAGATGGAAGGATCACTCTGCACCTGAAGGTTAAAACTCTTCTTTATTTTTATTTTTTTATTTTCTGTGTCTCTTAAACCCTTTTCTTTTAGTATCTATATGATGTGAGTTAACACAACTCTGTAGATCCTCTTGAAGCAAGGGAAATGATAAGCATTTGTTGAATGGTGCCTACTTAATTTCTTGAAACTTGATAAATGAATTTGAAACTTATCTAAATCTGATGCCATTGATATTGCACTTTACAGAGGCCTTGCAAGATTATGTTGAGGTGTTTTCTAAGTGGTAAAATGGATTCTACCCTTTTAAGTAGTAAAGTTTTAATAGAAGGTCATGCACTAAGCAAGATGCATTTGTTTATTGGTAGGTTATTGCATTACTGTCTGTATTTGCTGATTACAGGCATTGAAGTGTTCATGCTTTTACACCAATCTATTGATTGCAAACTTTACGACATATCTGAGTTATGACTCAATCTTTTTCATGTTCCCTTCAGTTTGGCAATAGTATGATCAATTGTGTTACATGCTAGAAGCTTTTTTTTTCTGATCAAGCACCAAAATCTGAAAGCAGTATCAGTACTCAATGCCTATTCTTTTCTTGTGTTCTGGTTCTACTGGCTATGATGAGTGATGCCCGTTAATGATATTCCCTTGGTTGTTTGGTGGATTTTGCAGGTTCTTAATTTGACTGAACTGGAACTAAATCGTGTTGATATTAGGGTTGGATTATCTGGTTCTTTGTATTTTATGGATGGCTCTCCTCAAGCAGTACGGCAGTTGCGTAATCTTGTTTCTCAGGTTCCTTCTGATCTTTGTAAATAAATTTTTATTTTTCCTGTTAATTTTCTGATTCTATGCTTTCAAGTGCACCTCAGCTTCTGAAAAATCTCATCTTATCTTGCAGGATCCTGTACTTTGCAGTGTCACAGTAGGTGTTTCTCATTTTGAAAGATGTGGATTTTGGGTTCAAGTCTTATACTACCCATTCTATGGAAGTGGTGCTGTAGGAGATTATGAAGGTGATTATGCTCAAGAGGATCCACAAATTATGAGGCAAAAGAGAAGCTTAAGGCCAGAACTTGGAGAACCTGTGATTTTGAGATGTCAACCTTACAAAATTCCATTGACTGACCTTCTCTTGCCGCATAAAATTTCACCTGTTGAGTTTTTCCGTCTATGGCCTAGTTTGCCTGCTATTGTGGAATATACTGGCACGTATATTTATGAAGGAAGTGGCTTCAAGGCTACTGCTGCTCAGCAATATGGTTCTTCTCCTTTTTTGAGTGGACTGAAATCATTGTATTTCAAGCCTTTTCACAGAGTTTGTTCGCACATCATTCGCACTGTGGCTGGGTTTCAGGTAGTATTCGATCTCTTTATATCTTTTCTATAACATGTTTGTGTTGGTTTATCTCATCTGTCTTGTGTATTGTTTTTGTGAAGCTATTCAAGCGTTCCTCCATGAAAATCATTTGTTTGCTGAGACTTGTCTTTCATTCTCCTTGGTTATTGGAAAATTCTAGTTTGGGTTGAATTTGCAAGGTTTTTCTACCTTAAAAACGGGTCATATGATATTGATTATGAAATTGTTTGAGTTTTTACTTTGAATGAAACTGTTTCAATGATATTGATTATTTTGGCGAAACAAATTTAGCTATTGTTTGAGGGTTTTTTTTTCTTTTTTTTTTTTCCTTTTTTTTCCTTGACAAAACTGCTATTCACTTTCCCCACATGTGACAGCTATGTTATGCGGCAAAAACTTGGCATGGGGGCTTCTTGGGCATGATGATTTTTGGAGCCAGTGAAGTGAGCAGAAATGTGGATTTGGGTGATGAAACAACAACTATGTTGTGCAAATTTGTGGTCCAAGCTTCCGATGCATCAATTACTAAACAGATTGAATCAGATCCACAAGGTTGGTTGGATGACCTGACTGATGGGGGTGTGGAGTACATGCCTGAAGATGAAGTGAAGGTGGCTGCAGCTGAGAGGCTTAGAATTTCAATGGAACGAATAGCCTTGTTAAAAGCTGCACAGCCAAAGAAAACTCCAAAATCTGATGATGAAGTGGAGGATGAGGAAAAAGAAGAGGAAGAGGAAGAGGAAGATGAAGAGAAGAGAAAGGAGAAGAAGAAAGATGGTGAGGAAGATGGTAAACCTAAAGGACCTTCCACTCTCTCGAAGTTAACGGCAGAAGAAGCTGAGCACCGTGCTCTTCAAGCTGCTGTGTTGCAGGAATGGCATATGCTGTGTAAAGATAGAAGCATAAAGATAAGTTAGCCTTCATTATCTTCCTGTTAGTCCAATGAAACAAAGAGCTGTCTTTTTTTATACTTTGCATTAGGTGGGTGTTGAAAGTTGATCAGTGTGCCATTGTTTCCCCCTGTTCTCCATCTTTTTCCGTCTTGAGGGCATTCCTTTGTACATCTTGTACCGGCTTTGTCTGTTATTCATTATCGGAGATCAA